>JAPQWV010000002.1:34647500-35337256 GCA_027422505.1 Craterostigma plantagineum | reverse complement strand
GGAAGAAATTGGATCCGCGATATATGGGGAGAGAGGATTGGTTTTGGTGACGCGAGAGAAGCAGCTTGCGCCGAAACTGCTTGATGTGGCTGCCATTTGTAGAGGAGAATCGCTTGAATTGAAAGCTGTACTTTGAGGTTTTAGCTTTGAAAGTTTCGACGACGATAACTTCGAGCAAACAAAGTTTCAGCAGCAATTCCTTGGTTTTTATTTATCATTTTTGACCCACCGAAAATTTTAAAATTGTAAATAACCCCATGCCCATCATCGTAACATCGACCATTGCAAACCTTAAACCGAGTCTGGTTTAGAAAAACTTTATGTACACATGAAAATAAGCTATAAGCACAGTTCTTACAGCTGAAAGCTGATAACAGATAGCAAGTGATCGAACAGTTTAGAATAACTTAAAAGAAGCACTCGATGCCACTTAACATCACACAGAAGGAAACAAATCTTCGAAGGCCCAACACTTCACGTCGCCTTCTTCGACTTGTAAACTTTCGCACAGAAAACATAGATCACCATGTTGAGCAAGCTAAGCCCCGCGAGCAGCCAAAAGAAATAATCAAGGTGTCCCTGGTTAAGATTATCGGGAATCCACCCCTTTTTGCCTCCTCGAGTAGTCAAATACGTAACCACGGTCAGAATAAACGAGCTCAGATAATTACCCAAAGAAGTCGTAAGGAGAGAAAGAGCACTGCAAAGGCTCCTCATAGCATCTGGCGACTGATCGTAGAAGAACTCCAACTGTCCTATGAAGGTGAAAACCTCTGCTGCGCCTAGCAAGAAATACTGAGGGACCTGCCAGAAAATACTTATAGGGACAGGGACTGATTCGTCAACTAGGTTAAGCTCTTTCGCAAGATTCAGACGCCATATTTCTACTACAGCAGCTGCTGACATGCAGAAGACAGAGAGCAAAAGGCCTATTCCCATCCTCTGAAGCTCGGAGAACCCTCGTTCTTTGCCTGTGAACTTTCGGGCAATTGGTACAAGGATTCTATCGTACACGGGCACCCAAAAGATAACGCTGATCACGTCGAAGGTAGACAGTGAGGCGGCTGGGATTGTGAAGGATCCTACGGTGGTGTCCATGACCATTCCTTGCTCGACGAACATGGTTGACATTTGGGCATAGACTGCTGAGAAGACAATCCCCGTCGCCCATATGGGGAACATTCTTATCAGATTTTCAGTTCTTCTACTTGTGTGACGGTGCAGAGCTTCCATGGGTTCGAATAATCGCCAGTTTTGAGTTCTGAATCTGAGATTACAGCAGCTTTATCGAGGCACCTGGCACAGAATCAACAGTTGCAAGAAGTTATGAGGCTCAAACATTTGTACCATAATTGACATTAACTTACTTCAGTTCATCCGTATGGAGCAGTTTTCGACTTCCTTCGATAGCGGAGCTTTTATCTGGCGTTTCGTATAGAAGGCTGCTGTCAATCGGGACTGAGAGACTAAATTTACGAAACGACGCGACGAGCACTTGACAACACGCGAGTAACGGGACTACCACTTGGCTTCTGAAACCTATAGAGAGAAGTCCCTGAGAAGAAGCTTATTATAGCAAAGCCCATAAAGAAAGCGGGGATGCCAAAACCAAGTCCCCATCCAGCGTTGTCTTGAATCCACACGATTAAGCTGCTCGATATGAGAGCACCAATGTTGATGGAGAAATAAAACCAATTGAAAAAAGATCCCTTTTTTATTCTCTCAGATGTGTCCGTATCATCAAATTGATCGGCCCCAAATGACGAAACACATGGCTTGATTCCTCCTGTTCCAAGTGCTATAAGATACAACCCGAAAAAGAAGATTGCATATTGAGCAGGCGTAGCTGATGGCACACGGAGTCGATGCATTCAGGGGCTTAAAAGATGGTACCGAGGCAGATAGAGTCAATGTGCACATTCCCTAAATAACACAAATCATGGAATAGCATAATCTGCACAGACGCTCTGTACGAAGGGTACTTAAAAATCAAATCTTGAAAGAATAGCAAACATACAATGAAGTAAATGGTGGAGAACGCAGCAATCGTCCAGTATCTTCCCAGTATGCATCTGCGAGGACCGCCCAATAAGAGGAGTCAGATAACATGTGCCTTGCCATGTGGTCACGTTTCTCGCAGCTGAAGCATTCCCTTCGTGTAATTTTTTAGTCAGATAACTGACGAGATTCGTCGAAATCCCATAGTAAGCTAAACGCTCGCAACACTCGTTTCCTGCCATCAAATTTGGAAAAGGAAACAGAGGATTAGGAAAGGAGTGATCATCAATAAGGAACTATATTTGTGACTGCACCTAGAATAAAGGGGCAAGCCCTCCAATTTCCAGTATTGCTCTTCAGCACAGGGTTCCCTTGATGTCAACGGAACCATCACCAGTGTATAGTCCATTGCTTCCACTCTAAGGGGGGAGTTTATTACGCACAAAAACCACGATCAGTAAAAATAGAAGTCAAAATTCCCCAAATTTAGACACCCCAATCAGCTCATCATATACAAAATTTCGACAGAGATCAAACTAAATCGCGTCGTCCTAACAAGATTATCACCAAAAACGATTACTCCAGCTAGATTTTCCCATCCCAAAAGAAAAAAAGCAAAAACTAGAAGAATTTAAAGAAGAGAAAAGAACCTCGGTAAGACCGTCCTCAAGGAGCAACCTCTCTTCCTCATGAGTACCCATCTCGACGATCGATTGGAAAATATAATTAGGCGTGTGATTACGAACTTGATCACCTGTAGATACTGAGATTGTGGGTCCAATTCACGTTTATCTCCAAAGACGATAACTTGCAGCAAATAGGAGATTCTTTTGATAGAGACCGTGCGTTGTGTTTGTAATCTTCTGCTGAGCTCAAGTTGTCAAATGGTGGAATTAAAATATAGCATAGAGTTGCGTGACATTTCAACTATAGTATTATTGCTTTCATACGCCGTCAGAACCATTTCATTTCCAATAAAGATATTTAATCAGGTTAACAATGGATTCATATAAAGAGGAACAAGACATCTTGGACCATTTGTGTGATGCGTCTTTTATAGTGGTGTTCGTTCGGTACAAACCGAACCGACCGACCGAAATTTGGTTAACCGAAATTTCTGTTCCCCTATTTCCGAAACGAATACCGAACCAAATTCTCGGTTCGGTATTCGGTTATTACCGAATTTGTTTTGGTTAATTCGGTACCAAATTTTCAATAAAAAAGAATTTTTAATAATATTTAATTAATATATATAATTTAATATATTTTTTGGTTTTTCCAAAAAAAGTTAAATTTAAATTATATATAATTATTTAAATATTACTGAAAATTCGTTTTTAATATATAATTTAATATAATTATAGTTATGTCTATATTTAATAAAATATAATCATATATTTTAAAATTTCTGTACCGAATTACCGAAATACAAAAACCTAAACCGAACCGAATTACCGAATTTTATTTTTTAATAACCGAATACCGAACCGAATTTTTCGGTTCGGTTCGGTTTTGTACCGAATTTTCGGTATTTCGGTTATTCGGCTCGGTTAACCGAATAACGGACAGCCCTAGTCTTTTATCTGATTTTAAACCGTTTGATTGTTATCTTTTAATGTCTTGCAAGTTTGACATTGTATTTTTAATGTCTGCATCAAACTTAACACACTTTATAATATAATGACAATATATTTAGACAATCATATGATTAATGTACATATGAATCCAAATAAATTTCATATCTTTTTATCCCGAATAAAACACGAGACAACACAACATCTAGAACAACCACTTTACATACTACAAAATTCTATTCGGCATATGCACCAATTCCAAGCGTAATGTTCAATTATTAGATGCGTATCATTACATTTTCCTTTTCGATACCAAGCGAGCGCCCTAAGCCATCGATTCAGAAGTGCGGACTTATTCGTATATCCACAACGGACATTTTTTTTGCATCACAAATCGAAATTGTAACCCTCGTACCTCATGCGGCAAGCCGTCATATTAACCTGCGCTCCAATGGAGGTTCCGCAAAGATTTGCGAGCGCGGGCGTACACTCGTGCAAGCAGTAGACGCAATCGATTACGCCCTTTGACGGGTCGCACTCTCCGAGCGCAAATGCTGTCTCTCCCTGCACAGTATTCCATCTGTAGTCGCGGAAGTTGTTCGAGTTGGGAACCGAAACTTCGATCGGTCGGATAATAACCCCTGAACGTTGAGGATGTAAGGATCGTTTAGGTTCGAAAACTTCAGGTCGTTGCATGCGTAGGCCTTTATGGTCGTTAGATCGTCGTGGCTTTCCACGCTCGACGCCGCGAATAATAATATCATAAGATTTATTATTGCTATTGAAGAAGACATAAGAAGACGTGATGATGATGATGATGACGATGATGAGGATGATGTCTTAGTAGTTGATGGATCGATCATCTTCAACACTATATAGGGGGAGAGAGAGAGAGAGAGAGAGACTTAGTTTTCTTCGTAATAATTTGTGATGCCATCGAGACAAAACTAGGAGCATTGTTCTTCTTGATGCTAGTTTTAATGTCAATATATATGTGTATATTGTAGTATATTGATTTCTTGTTGTTAAATGTCGAAGATCGTTATCGCTTTGCCGTATTATTTCGTAATGTATCTTAATTTGTTCATACATATGGTGAAGCTCGTTATCTCCCGCATTTTTGCCGAATGCGTTCCTAACATAGGTATTGTATAAGTAATTATGTCAATCTCTTTTCTATAATATGTACATTGTGCGCGTGATTTTGAATGGTAACTTTCTGATTGTTATATGCAGAATTACTGATGAATAGATAAACCTTGCGGTATGGAATATTTAATATCATGAAATTATCATTAAATGGAAAATTTATGAAGAGCATATTTATTACATATGAATCAAGAACTAACTACTACATAGAGAAATAGACAGGTTTAAGCTAAGTTCTTGCGAATATTCAGTTGGTAAGAATGAAGAGATTGCTTCACTGATTCCACTAGTTGGAGACGAAGAAGCATTGCTTCTCTGAAGCGAACGATGGCCGTGATTATGATTCAAAGATAAGGACAGGGATAGTTCGCAGCCATCATCAACTCCATTGGTAAGAAGAAGTTCATCTCTTGATGAATCTTCAAGCTTAGGAGCTCTACAGTGAGATTCCTGCAAAAAGCAACGGAAGTTATTTTCTTTATTATTCTGTGGTTTTCACTACAAATAATATCATAGCAGCAGATGGAATTACTGCTGCAGTCTTTAGCATTGAATGACTATTTTGAATATTTACGTTATACGAACTCCAAGAGAAGAAACCCATAACTTGAAATTAGTATTCAATGGACCGTCTATTTGCAGAAAGTAACGTATGAAAGTAAATGCACATTCGGACAAAAGGGAAGGAAGGGAGAGAAAAGCTAAGGGGGCAAGGAAAAGTAAGCAATTGATTGTACCTTGAAAAAGTCTGACTCTACCACTGCATTTTCAGAAGGGTTTTCATTTTTCTCTCGTTTAGTGTGTCGATCTTGAAAATTACTAACATTCATCGCAACAACTGAGGAGAAAGTCCATTGATCTGATGATATCTTGTTCGTAATTCTCGTACTTTCCTCAGTGTAATGGTCTACATCATAACTGTACGGATTTGTAGCCATTGCTTGGCTGCAATGCTTGGACAAACAGCTGATGATCTCATCGTGAATTCGTGCTTTGAAATATTAATAGTGTATGTGTGTGTGATAGAGAATGTCCAAACGAAGTAGTACGCATTCTTGATATTTGATAAGCCAAAGCTTTAAGCAAACAAACAAAAAAAAAAGACTATTTTACTGGAAATAATGTTAAAGAATTCGAAGAAAAGCTTCACCTTTTAAATGGGGAAGCATTGTGGAGATAATCCTCACATAGAAACTCTCCATTTGGCAGTTGTATGTTAGAACTCTTGTCTGAAAAAAAAATAATAAAAAACACGTTTGCTTAAGGAACATACATTCAAATCAAAGTAACGCCTTTGCATTGTGGTGCCGAGTGTTTATTGAATGATTTTTTTTACCTTGTCTGCTGGCATCATTCTTCATGCTTCTATACATCTAACATAACATGCATATAGACATGTGTGAGCAATGATAGAAAATGAAGCTCTTCCCTTGTAATGAAATAGAATAAAACAAAGAAAATGAAACCTGCAAGTGGCTCTTCACATGAGCAATGGTGAGCCCTTTCACATCCATCGCCTGTAGAACAAGCTTAGGTGTCGCCTCTAAATGTATATAAAACCAGTCAAAAAATGAACAAAATTACCACATAATATCTCCATAGATGATCATTAAACATATTAAAGTTGATGAAAATATGGTTAAGTTACTGTGTTGGCCACCAAGACTGTCAATGGCATGAACAAAGCAATGGTGAAGATCTGGCGTCCATTTCAAACGAGGAACCTTTGATCTTCTGTATTGTCTTACTCTGCTTACGACACTACTACTCCTTCCATAGCTAACCATTTTTTTCTTTCTTTTCTTGAACAGTTAAAAAGAACCCTTAAATCTCCAAAGATTGATTCGAAAAGGTGAAAGGGAAGTAGGGTTTTGTAAGGATACGATGAGAATAATAAGCTTTCAGTGATATATAAGTAAAAGAGATTTAAAAGATGATCACGAGGCTTCTGATAAATCTCCTTCTGAATACGTTAGAAAGATAAAGAAATCATTGCGAAAAAACAAAGAAAAAGACCAATTTTACTGATGCACTGAAACAGTACTATATATACTACACTGATGGGGTTTGACTCTTTAGCTACGAAAAGCCAGCATCGCCATCATTGCAAAAATCCACGAAAGGCTTCTCATTACATGCTATCATGTAAGATTCTTTAACAAATGAAGCAAAGATATATAACTGCTCGAAGAATTTATATCATCAATTGCAGCTGTGCTAAATTAAATAATGATATTTAATGGACGCGAATAAGGAAGACACATGAATTGTCAAGAAAGAAGCAGGATAGAATAAATGAAAGTGATCTAAAATCAGTAGATAGATAAAACCATTTGAATGAAGAAAAAGGAAGTAAATATTTCTTAACAGTACTATATCAGCAAGGCTGTGAATAGATTGCTTGGGGATTTGTACAGTGAAGGGGGGCAAAATGGCATTTATTGGATCTGTGGCAGAAGAAGGGAAGGGAATGATGAAAATTCCTGCAGAATTTAATAATTATGATGGATAACATGTAACGTATGTCCAAAAAACATCAGAAAAGGTGCATTTTCTCTATTATTTTCTGGGGTCAGTAAAGGACAAGGAAACGGAATAAGAATTGGAGAACAGCATTCACTATTGCCACGCTTTGTCTTCACATATAATTAATTAGCTGACATAGGGGCTTGCTCATTTTCTGTGACCAATTCTTTTCGGCCTTTACGCATTTGGTCACACTCAAGAAATGTAGACATTTGGTCAACCCACTTGGAATTTATTTCTTATAATTGAGTAACTAATGAAAGTCTCAACGGAGGATGAAACCGTTCACTGCAATATAGAGCATTACATTTGAATGCATGGGCAAATTAAATTTCATCTAGTAGTTATATAAAGCGTAAAAAAAGGATTCTATACCAAAGTCAATGTCTTTCTCGAATGAAACATTGACCTTGTCACATCAATCAGTGGGAAAGTAAGGCATGGTGGTAGGCTAAAGAGGCAGATACGATTAGCCCAAAGCCTATGCAAAGGTTTACCTTTTGAGAAGAAAGTACTTCTACCTTCTTTTTTTTTCCTCGAGGAAAATTTTGAATAGGATAATAATTTTATTTTGGACTCATTCGCTTCAGAATGACTTGATTGCAAAATCGGAAGAAAATAGACTTATGGTAAAGCTATATAACCAGTTCATTTTGGCTATGTTCCTTTTT
Source organism: Craterostigma plantagineum (assembly GCA_027422505.1). NCBI lineage: Eukaryota > Viridiplantae > Streptophyta > Magnoliopsida > Lamiales > Linderniaceae > Craterostigma > Craterostigma plantagineum. The sequence goes on along the minus strand of JAPQWV010000002.1, from coordinate 35,329,338 downwards.
ATTTGAATTTTTGAGAAAGTGGTCCTTAAAACAAAATATGAGTAATTAAGGACCCAATAGTGCAAAAGAAACCTTTCAAATGATAATGGGCTTCTTTTTTCGTAAATTATTTGGAAAGAATTTGCTGACATTGTGTTGAGTGTATTCTGAAAATTGAAAAACGAGAGCCAAATCAAACCCCATTCATTCCTCCTCGGTTTCTTACAAGCCTTTGGTTCGTGGTGCTATGGAGGGGATTGTAATCGAGGTTTATGATGTATACAGCAGAATCTGTCATGGGGGTCGACGTCGTTTCGACGAGCATTTATTCAGGCGGGAAAATCGAGTCTGTAATGGCGCTGAACGTCGTCAGAAAGGCGATGAAGCAAGGCGAAGAAGACGACACCGTTTACTTAGCTTTCTGTAAGGGAATCGGCGTGGTGAATGCTTCTGAGTTTCCATGAACTTGAGCAGATCATTAGTCGATTCTCTTGTGATGTTTCGAGCGAAAAATGAAGAGAAAGAAGCCATAGTTGTGAGAGAAGCTGCGAATTTTGAGATCGTGGGACATGATCGAAGTAGTGAAATTAACGGTCTGAAGGCTGTTACTACTGATAAAATGGGAGAGATACGAGGATAGCAATGGAGAAATTGTGAAGAAGACGAAGGAATCCCATTCGATTCGCCTTTGATTGATTATTATCAAGTCCAAGAACATAAGCAAGAATTGCCTGTTTTGATCATCTTGTGGTTTGAGTTGATTGATTACTAGTCCTTCGTTTAGTTATTTAAACATATAGGCGTGCCCGAAATATCCATATCAATCCCCTTTACAACCTTGTCCATTGTCTTCATTTATCAGTAAATAAATATTAGAATGTGAAAAAGAACGTCTTTGCAGTACCACCATGATGAAAAGCATGGCATCATTAGTTAATTGCTTCATCTCTTCTCCACCGATACTTCAGCACACGCCCATTACGCAACGATCATGCATTATGTGAGACGGTTTTGGATAGATATTACTACATATAATACTACACTCCCTTGTTTTTCTTCTTCGCATCTCACGTAGTGTTATTATATTCGCTGGCATCATATGTGTGACCGAAAGGAAACATCTGTATGTCTCTATATATATTCCAGCATCTTCGATCACTTACTTCCCTTTTTCACTACATTCTCTGCTGCACGCCAGGTGTTTGTCGAAATTACCTAAACAGAGTGATGTCTCAGCTCGATCTCGGCGGATGCAAGAAGAGGAAGAGGAGCGAAAGGGTATACAAGTTCAAGTCTTTCTTCGAACGAGGTTACCCAATAACATTCAACGGTTCGTTCCAAGAAAACGTTAAGGCCCTTTTGGATTTGGGGCGAGTCGAGGTTGGATTGTGCGGTAAAATGCCAATTTGGTCCTTCCAACTCGAAGTTTGCCGAGACCCTTCGTTGCACCTTTTCCTTTTCGTCGTGGAAGAGCCCGTCGAGTTATCCCTCGAACTTCACTGCAAGCACTGTCAATACGTAGGTAGAGTGATTTACGTACTGTGGAATTAGCTTATGTAAGAAAAAAATGCATCTTTCTAACCTTTCAGCTTGGTAGAGGAGATAGCATAGCAACTCCAGGTATGAAAGACCCGCCCCGACAGGTTTTTTCGCAACCATTAATTCCTGTGGAAAATATCATGTGTTAGGCTTCTGAAATGGATCGACTTAGGTGACATATAGAGAGCATTTTGAATCGAACGATTATATCTCGACTAGCTTACTCCTTTTCCTTTTCCTTTTCGTTTGTCTGATGTGAAACGTGTAGCTCAGGTTGGGGACATCACATGATATGCAATAAGAAGTACCATTTCTTGCTCCCATCGTCCAAGTCTGGTTCGTCGGGCGAATACTGTAAGTCAAAAGCGATCGAGTTACATGGAGATCGTGGCCATAGCTTACACGGCGTGTTTCATTCAGACGGGTTCGGGCATTTGCTTTACATCAACGGGTTGGAAAACGGGTCGAACGTCGCTGGTTATCAAATCATGGACTTCTGGGAGCGTTTGTGCTTGGGCTTAGGAGCAAGGTTTGTATGATAACTAGGGATGTAGTTCGAACAATTCCCCTCGTAATAACATGCCAGTTTCTTTTCTTACAGGGAAGTGAGCTTGAGAGACGTGGCGAGGAAGAAAGGCATGGAGTTAAGGCTTCTTCACGCCTTAGCCTATGGAAAAACATGGTTCGGCCGTTGGGACTATATATTCGGCCGAGGCAGCTACGGCGTTAACCTAGAGACTTATCAGAACGCCGTTAAGACCATTCGAAGCATTCCCTTAAACTCACTTTCTCAAAACGAGATGGTTTCCATCATATTCCATCGCTACCAATTCCTAGCGGGCAATTCTCTGATCACCTTAGGCGACCTTTTCCGCTTCATTTTGGACCTAAAACGCCGAACCCCAAAAGAAAACGCCGGTGGCGATTGCATCCGCGGCGCTCATTTCCCGGCGATCATGTCAGACTCTTCGTGCAGGTGGTCTCCAAAAAGGGTAGAGATGGCAATCCACGTTGTGGTCGAAACCCTAAAGAGGGCCGAGTTTCGATGGGTGTCGAGGCAGCACGTCAGGGACGTGGCTCGGGCCTATATTGGCGACACGGGCCTGCTAGATTTCGTGCTGAAGTCTTTAGGGAATCAAATGGTCGGGAAATATTTCGTTCGAAGGTGCTTAAACCCCGTCACCAAAGTGTTGGAATATTGCCTCGAAGACGCTGCTCAAGCCCTTTCGAAGCAAGAATCTTTCCACGTCATTGCTGGGAAGGTAATAAAACCTCAGAGGAAGACGTCTCAGTCTCAGCTCACGAAGGACTTGCTTCACATGTACAGAACCATTCTCAGATGCAGTGGAACAACTTCCATCGCCATGGCTTCGAGGGTTATCCTCGATACTAAATTTTTGGTCAAAGACTATCAGAGATCCATTACTACTACTACATCGTCCGACGAACGAGAAATCAACTGCTCCGTGGTGGTTCTATCGAGCGATCAAGAATCAGAAACGCCAGCTCATCGTTTCGTGCTGAGAAACGAAACGACCTTCCACGAGCTGAGGCTCAATGTGGAGAAGACCTTCCGAGAAGTATACTTTGGGCTGAGGAATACTGCCAGCGAGGACTACTCCATGAGACACGTGGGTCCCAAAGGGTCGTCCGACGTGGTGTTGAACACAGTGAAACGTGGCTGCAAAATCGTGTTCGAGGTTAGGCAGTCGGGCGAGACGATGGTCGAGGGCCGATCGGTCGCTGACGTGGACTGCGTTTGCGGCGCGAAATACGACGACTGCGAGAGGATGGTGGTGTGCGACGTGTGCCAGGTCAGCCAGCACACGCGCTGTGCTGGCGTCCCTGACGGGGAGGAAATTCCAGACATATATCTCTGCTGTAACTGTGAGAAAGATGTGCTGCGCTTTAGTTCTTTACCGTGATGCTCATCGTTGTAATAAGTTTAAAGGCAGAGAATACAGCGTTATCGCTATTTGTTAATTCTTGACGAGAGATAAAGACGAAATAACGGACGAAAGTAGGGAAGAAATCGCAGCGATGAGCAGAAACGCCGCAGCTGCATAAGCTCTGTTGAAATAGGCGTCGAGCTTCATCCTCGCCAGCGAAAAGCGAGTCTCGTTAGAATAGTCTTGAAGCCCTTCGTCTAAGGCGTCGGTTACCCTCTTTAGATCTCTCGTGAAGCCGAAAGCAGAGCCAAACCCCGTCGCTAGCAATGGCAACATAACCTAAAGAGAAGTATGCCATTCTCACTGATCATCGCTGTTTTTTTAATTTAACGTCGAATTTTATTCAATTACCTTGTCTGCGTAAAATTCGAGGATGTCTTCGTCTTCGTCGAGGGCTTTTCTCGATACTGCTACGACTCTGTAGATTAGCAGTGGAGTCACCACCAAGCTGTAGGCTAGTCCAATGACGGCGACGGAGAATGCATGCCTATGTATATATACATTTCAAAGGTATAATAAAACCTTCTCATTAAGCTATGTATGTACGTCGATTTATTACATACCTGTATGCGCCTATATCGTTGAAACGCACTTTGCCGCCGTGGTTATAGCCGTACAAGCTTGTGACGTGGACATTGTCTGAAGCTAAGACGGAGGTCGAAACGATGAGGCAAGCCGCGGTTATGAGCCTTGCGATGACTGAGGTTAGTAGTAATTTTATGGGCCGTGGAGAAGATGGCGGCGGCGCTAGGGCTATGGAAGGTTGTTGACTTTGAGCTATCTTCTTACTACTGTCTTGGTGTTTCTTTGGTTGGTTTGTTGTTTCAGACATTGGAATTGATGATCGTTGTAGTGAGAATGTGAAGAGCTAGTGGTTGATGGTTTATATGTAGTGAGTTTATCGAAGATGACGGCGACAATGTGGGTATGCAAGAGTTCAGTCGAGCTTTGTAATCTTCACTTTTACATTATAAAATACAAGGTAATTATGTCGTGGCATAGAAGAAAAGTAGAAAATTAAAGAACGTATGCTTAATAAGTCCGTTATTATACCGGTTATATACGCCAAAGTATTATACCAGGTACGATTAGTTCTTGTAGATCAGTGCAACTTCAACTTCAACTAGTAAACACTTGGGTTGATGGATACTCTAAAGTAAACGAATAAACACAAAGGTACATTTCATAAAGAAAAGAAACCATTCAAACCATTCAAATAAAAATAATATATGGCCTGCATTCATTACAATACAATCAAGAATTACAACCGCCATTAATGGCGTTATTCCCAAGCTCCCTCAGCATAGACACAACCTGAAGCATGTTGGGCCTCTTCGACGGAAAATCGTCGACGCACTGCAAAGTGATCTCCAAGTACCTCGCCATCTCCTTAACCTCTTGGGCTTCTCCGCCGCCGCCGCCGCTTTCTTCACTATCGTCTCCTTTACTAATTTCGTCGAACAGTTGGTGGTCAATCACTTCCATGCTCTTTCCTTCCCTCGCCTTGCCCTTCACCCACCCAACAAGATTCGTATCCCCAAAGTCTTCCTTATCGGTGGGCCTCTTCCCCGTCAGAAGCTCCAGCAAGATCACGCCGAGGGAGTAAACGTCGCCCTTCGCCGTGCACCTAAAGCTCTGATAGTACTCCGGCGGCACGTAGCCCGGCGTTCCCGCCAGCGTGCTGACGCTGAGGTGGGTGTCCAGGGCGCTAATCAGCCGCGCCATTCCGAAATCGGAGACCCTCGCCTCCATCTCCTGGTCGAGCAGAACGTTGCTCGATTTCATGTCTCGGTGGATTATGTGGGGGATGCAATTGTGGTGGAGGAAGCAAAGCCCCTTCGCCGCGCCCCGCGCGATCTTCTTGCGTTCTTCCCAGGTTAGGGTTCTTCGATTATCATCCTTCGATCTTCCGTGCAGCATCTCTTCTAAGCTTCCGTACTGCATGTACTCATATACCAGTAGTCGTTCTTCGCCTACTTTGCAGTAGCCCAGCAAAGGAACTAAGTTCTTGTTCTTGATTTTGCCTAGAGTCTCCATCTCCGCCATGAACTCTCTATCTCCCTGACAGCTCAGCCTTATCAGCTTCTTTATCGCAACGCAAGTTCCGTCCTTTAACGTCGCCCTAAACACTTCTCCGAACCCGCCCGACCCAATAAGGCTCGCAGCCGAGAATCCATTCGTTGCTTCGATGAGTTGTGAGAACTTGAGTTTCCTCAGCTGCCTCTGAAACGTCGCGACGTTGATGCTCAATGGCTCCTTCTCCTTCTCGATTTTCCAGGTCGTGGCTGCGTGGGAAGCTTGTAAGCTGTTGAGCATTTTAACTTCTTCAGCTTCCCTTCGCCTGGCTCGCATCGCAATAGCCCAGACGATGAGCAAGCATATGGAAGCCACAGAGATGAGTACCGCCATTACAACGCTGTTAGCCCACGAAACAGCCGACGATTTCTTCCCACGCCTCGTTCCGCCGGAACTTCCCGAGTTCCCTTGGATTTCGTCGTATTGGCACTCGGGCAACGGAACGCCGCAAAGCCCGGGATTGTTGGCGAATTGGGCCGCGGGCAGCGTACTGAGCTGCCCCCTCGAAGGAATCTGCCCCGTTAGTTCGTTATCGGTGAGATCGATCTGCACCAAGAACGATAGGTTGGAAAAGGAATCTGGGATGTGTCCTTGCAACCTATTGTGAGAAGCATCAAACACTCCCAGGTTCTTGAGCTGTCCTAAAGCCGCCGGAATTTCGCCTGAGAGTTCGTTGTGGGCAAGATCAAGAACTTGCAGGGCTATCATGCCTCCGAATTCGTCGGGGATTTTCCCTCGGAGCTGATTGTAGGAGAGGTCGAGGTACTCTAGCGTTTGATACCGAGTGAATAGGCTTAAAACTGGGCCGGAATACAGCCGAGTGAAATCGCAGTTCTTGAGAGACGGCACTTGCGTCAGCCTCTCTGGCCTTATACCGTAAAACTCCAGCAAACCTCCCACTCCCCTGCAAGAATTCCCGACGTTTCTGACGAACACGAGGGTGTTGCCCGATAGAATCCCGGGCAGCGATTTAGCCCCCATCTGTCTGCCCAGCCTGTGCGGGATTTCGCCGGTCAGCTGATTGCTGTTCATGTCTAACCAGACCAAACTGCTGCAGTTTGCTAACTCCTTAGGTATCTGCCCGGTCAAGCTGTTGTTCCCCAGCTGTAGAACAGCCAGCCTCGGCAAGAGCCCGAACTCCCTCGGGATTTCGCCGCTCAGCCCATTGCTGGTCAGAGAAATCCACTCGATGTCGACCGAATTGAATAGCTCGGTCGGGATTTTGCCCGTCAATCGATTGTTGTTCAGTATCAAGTTCTTGAGTTTCCTGCATTTCCCGAGCTCGGGCGGTATCTGCCCTTCTATGGCGTTGTACCAAGCGATGAGCTGCTCGAGGTTTTCGAGGTTCCCCAGCTCGGGCGGGATCGACCCGTTGATGTAGTTGATGCTGAAATCGACGATCTTCAGCTGCGAACATAAGGAAAGCTGAGGCGGGACCCGCCCGACGAGCGAGTTGTCCGCCGCCCGAAGCTCCTGGAGCGACGACGCGCCCGGGCAGATGCTCGCCGGGATCTCCCCGCCGAGGGCGTTGGAGCTGAAGTCGATGATCCTCAATTTCTTGCAGAAGGAAATCGACGGCGGGAATTCGCCTGAGATTTTGTTGTCGCTGAGGAGAAGCGTCTCCAAGGAGGCTAAGTTTCTCAGTATAGAATCTGGGAATGGGCCCGTGAGATTGTTCCTCGATAGGTCCATCGATTGGAGCCACGAGCACGACGAAAACGAGCCAGGGATGGAGCCCGTGAGGTTGTTGTCGGACAGCTTGAGCTCGACGAGCGAGTCGCAGGTCCAGCCCAGCTCGGGCGGGACCCACCCCGTGAGTCGATTCTTGGAAAGGTCCAGCCTTTGAAGGTTCTTTAGAGAGCCGTAAGAAGGCGGGATTTCGCCCGACAGCGAATTCTCGGGGACGATCAGCTCTGTCAGCCTCGTGCAGTTCGATAACGAGTCTGGCAGCGAGCCGTCGAGCCGATTTCCCGACCAGTCGAGCCGAAGCAGCGAGCCGCACCCTTCCATTCGCAGGCTCGATATCGAGCCGCTGAGGTTGTTGTAGGACATGTCGAGGGACCGCAGTTTATCGGCGTGGAGGAGGAGGTTTTCGGGCAGGTAGCCGGTCAGGTTGTTGAAGGCTAGGCTGACGTATTCGAGGTTCGGGCGGCCCGAGAAGAAATCCTCGGGAATTTGCCCGGTGATTCCGGCGAAGGAGAGCTCGAGGTTCTTCACGGCGGAGGGTATTTGGGTCAGGGAAGTGGTGGCGTTCACGGCGAGGGAATTAGCAGAGAGGTTGAGGGAAGTCAGCGCATCTAAGGAGGAGAAGGGTTCGAAGGAGGCTTGTTGGCCGCCGGCGAGGTTTGACTGGGCGAGGTCGACGGTGGAAACTCTGCCGAGGTTGTTGCAGGTGATTCCCCCCCACTTGCATGGGTCTTTTGTGAGGGTCCAGTCTGATAGAACTCCGCCGGGATCTTTGTCGATCATCTTCTTGAACCATAGGAGGGCGGCGGCGTCGGTTTTGATGGAGTGCGGCGGCGGCGGCGGCTGTGCTGAGACGAGTATTAGGAATGAGAGAGATGCTACTTGGATTATTACGAGGAGAGGTGTTGCTTCCGCCATTGATGTGCATTGATCGATTCCTTTTTTGTTTATATTTGAGTCTCAGAGTGTGGTGAGAATGATGAGTGAGAGGTTGCTTTTGCAAGACGACTAAATACGAGAATCTCATAATTACATTATGGGATTAGGACAGCACTATGTTTGCTAAGTCTAATGATGTTCGAAGCAATTCTATCTAAAGTGAAAATATAAAGCGAGACGACAGTCAAAGAAGAGTTTGGGTTTGGGTCCCACAAGAGCTTTCTTTGCTAGTGAAGCGAAGACTATATCGTTTTTATTCCATTTGCAAATAGGATATATGATGGTATGGTACTCTATATCGTTTTATTTTATATGATGGTATTTTTTAACAGACATGCTCGTGTGATCCAAGAGACTAAAAAGTGCGTGTGACACTGTGACTGTTGCTTCTAAGGAGAATATGGATAAAAAAAAAAAAAAAAAAGAGAAGCATTTTATTTTTATTTTATTTATATGTTACACAACATGATCACAATGATTACGATGATCCCATTTCCAGCGATATTTGCTGCCTTCATCATGCCTCCTTTGTTCTCTTTTTATGTTGTTGATGCATTCACTAAACAATAGTATATTGATAACTATCATGGAGGCTTAAACCGTTTCACTTTAATCGTTTGATTGGAAGTGGGAATTGTTACTAAATTATATACTTCATTTTTCGTGTGGTGGGACTTTCGATATGGTGGGTTGAAATGAAGACTTAATCTTAAGGCACGCCTGTGTACGTTACTTTGGAATTATTTTATTCCCCCAATATATATCAGGTTTTTGCTATACTTGTAAACACAAAATATATTCTCTATCTCAACCAATTTAAGCGATAGAACAGAAAATAGGAAAATATAAATAAGAAATGTTGGGTATGTTGTCCCCAATGAAATAGATAGTGGGATACTTTCTTACCCAACAAAAAAGTAAAAGTTAGGCTCACTCATATTGGGCTTTGATGCATTGTATCATATTAGTCCAAAATATGAGTGAGTCCATTTTTAGGAAGAGGGACATATATTGTCTATCTAAACTGGTTTGAAACTATAATCGGCTTTAATAAGTATAACTGAATCCGGGTTTTCAGTGGTTTGCTCAATTTAATAAAATAATAATTATATATTATTAACAAACGGGAATATCTGTCGACTTCAATTGGAGACAATTATATTGAAATAATTGCGGTTTAGGTATCATATCATTAATAAAGTAGATAGAGACTAGTCATGTCGATTCTATTCGTAACGACATTTAAATAGTTAATGTATGTCTGTGTAAGTCACTTTCACCTTTCTTCTTTAACGTTTATCATCTTTCTTTACACGATTAAGTGGTCATTTAAAGCACCCTCTAATAGAATTTTAATATAATGAAAGCGTATTTATAGGGGCAATTTTCGTTTAGGCCCTATCAGGAAAAAAATTAGTTTTAAGGACCCGATTTGTTCAACACTTCATTGTTCTGCAATAACACTTCATTGAACTGAAATAACACTTCATTGTTATGAAAGAACACGAAACGATAATCTGATAACAGTTCATATTTTAGGTCTTTATCTCTAAATTTTGGGGCTTTAAACTAATTTTTTTCGAGGGTCTTAGTCCTATTTTAAAATATTTTTGGAAACTTAATATACCCTTATATATATAGCGTCATGCAAGACGTGTCTTTTCCTAATAATAATAAAATGTCTTGAAATATCGAAATGGATGGTACACCCCAGGATAAAATAAATATAGATAGCTAGAAGAAAAATTTTAATTAATGTAGTATATATTATTTTTGTTACAAATAATACATATATCGAAAAATAATTATTCATGCATGCTTTCTGTTCGTACACGTGGCAAGATTACAGTGCAATAATAAAAAATCAAGTTTGATTGTAGGGGCTCAATGCAGTGCAGCTCAACATTCGCCCCACTAATCTAATTGTTTATTATCGTAGTGATTAAATTAACATAATGATGTGAAGAGATCTCGCTCGCCCAAATCTAACTGTTCTTGGGTATTATATTATTTTAACTGCCGTAATTAGTGGCCTAATTATTTTCGGTCAGTGATGGATCCAACTTGTCTTGGAAAAACAAGACAAGCCACAAATAAGCTGATAAGAACACTTCTCTCGCAATATTTTTCGAGTGTTGATTAATAATAAAACCAAAAATGGTCCTCCATGAGACTTGTGTGGGCGAAACATGTGTAGTTCTGCCCCGATCTGCCTCTGTCTGTAGAACGACTTTAGTTTGCTGCAAAGGGTCAATAATATAGTACATAAAGTAATAAACATATTACATAAACATCTAAAATTTATACGTATAAAAGAATGACAGTGCAGTACACTTACCACATGCTGCACCGATAAAGCACAATGCACTAAATTATATAATAAAATATAGATATATTATCATGACTAAAGCAAACAATATGGTGCGTGTAATGCAATGATTCCCATCCCATTTCCACATTTGATTATAATTTTAAAAGAGCTCGCGAACAAAAAGAGTCTCTCTCAATGTACCATCTGACTCATCTGACCACGTCTCTCTCTCTCTCTCGAACTAAATAATCTTATCTCCAGTTTCATTTCCATATGCAACTTTTTTTCCCACACCATTTTGGGTAAAAACTAGAAATCTCAAGTCGCCTGCTCGATCTGTCTTTTCTTTCACAAGGTACACTCGTTTCTTTTTCTTTCTGTTAATGATTATCTTCTAACATGTAAGGAAAGTCATCAACTAGCTCTTTGATTATGTTTGTTTGGTTATGTGTCTTAGATTAGATCCGTGCTTCTTCTTTTTCTTCTCCTTGTTAATTATCAGATATGATCCTAATCTTGATTGCTCTTGTGGAAGCTTATGCATCTTGCTGGATTATTCTTGATTATGAATGAAAACTCATCTCTTGATTATGAATCTGCTCATGACAACTGTTGATGATATTCTTGTTTTGCTTTTACTTTTTTTTTTCGTTGTATATAACTATTTGAGTTATGATTCTCGATCTGATGGAATTTCATTTGAAACATCTCTCTATTCATCCCCTACTTTTTTGTTCCACATAATCCAATACGAATGAATACCTTTTCTTGAAGTCTTTCTTTCACTTCTCCCCACCATCTTTTAATAATTCTATGGTGTCGTCTATCTAAGCTTCGTAGAAAGGCATTTCACTAATTCCAACCCTTTTTATTATGCTTAGGAGTTAGGACATATCAACTCAATACCTCGTGAGGAATAATGTTACTTTCTTCTTCTTAATAAAATCTCAGGTGTTTCTTGAATCCTCGTCTCTTCGTCTGAAAGATGTTATAAAAAACTTCAACAACAACATGGATCAGTCCGAAGACGAATCTTATTCAGAGGTCAGCCAACAAATTGCAGCTTCCAACTCATCATCATCACCTTTCCTCCAAAAAGAAGATCACTCAAACCTCACTTCCATGACCACCACCTTAGACCTAACCCTGGGCTTCGAAAGCCACAGCGAGCCCCCTCGAAATTCCCGAGTCTTCTCATGCAACTTCTGTCGGAGAAAATTCTACAGCTCACAAGCCTTGGGAGGACACCAAAACGCCCACAAGAGAGAAAGAACCCTAGCAAAAAGGGCCATGAGGATGGGCCTTTTCTCCGAAAGGTACGCCAGCAGCTTGGCCTCTCTTCCGCTGCACGGATCGGCCTTCAGATCCTTAGGGATCGAAGCTCACGCCTCGGCCCATTATCAAAGCATGGCACAGAACAACAACAATGCTGCTGGGATAGTAGTAAGAGGTGGCGGCGGTGGAGCTAGCAGCAGGTTTGTGGAGCAAGGACGACGACGAGGCTTTGGAATACTGATGCGCCCTTATTACGTGGAGAGCGACGAAGCTGATGAGTTTTCTTGGCCGGGGAGTTTCAGACAGGCTGGACATGGCTCGAATCGCAGTGCCGACGAGGATGAAGGGAGGACGATGAAAGATTCCTCGGTGGTGGTCGATCTCAATCTTAAGTTGTGAGGCGCGTGCGTGTTTTGTCTTATTCTTTCTTGTTTTTTGAACTTTTGCTAGCTGCTGTTGAATGGCGGCGTGTATAGGGAAGGACTTTCGAGTGTGTGGTTATAGAGATGACGACGATCGTAACGTAAATGTGGGCTTTCATTTCATATGCTAATAAGCGTAACACCTTCTCTCTAGTTCTAAGATGGTTTATTCAGATTAGATAGGGATGCAAGGTATTCTGTTGTAATAATATTGTACTCTCTTTGGAGAGAATAATGTTGGTGTTGATCAATCAATTGAACCTAATTTCAACGGTTTCGCCTAAACCAAGCACGGCGCAAGGCATACAATAATGAAAACAAAAAGAGAAGAGAACTCAACACTACTTCTATATACAAGGAATTTCTGCAGTGTCTGCGCTTGGACTGGCCACGTGTATGACTTGCAGAATTGGCCCAAGATTATATAATCTTTTTAAAAAAGTTGAGTTTTTTTTCTTGTTAGAGGTATTTGTTTCTTCACCAAAGTTTAATTTGACACGGAATGATATTATATTGTACTTCTGTTAAATTGATTTTATGATGTAAGAGACGCCTATATAGGCTACATATTAGAAAACTAGCAGTTTGAATATAGCCGTGACATTAATCACTGAATAGTATCTTCCCCTAATTTGCCTTGATTTGCCTTGATTTTGTATGGTTTGAGATTTGATGGTAATCTTCTAACACATTCATGTAATGCATAGCGAACCACATAAACATTAACATCCGTTAAATTTTAAACCGTAGTTTTAACAATTTTTTCCCACCATCAATATAATTCCTATGAAGGGTTTTGTTAGGTTGGTATTGTGGTCTGTGGATAGGCGTCCATATCTAAAACACATGATTCGCAATCGTATGACACTTGCTTTAGGCGTGCCCGAGACAATGATTTGGTGGACCTCTTTACTTAAAATAAATGGCAAGTATAATGCTAGCAATTTAATAGAGACCACATAATTTACCCAATGCTTTTAATATATCAAGAATTACACATAATTTTAACAAAAAACACACCACCCACACCTCCTTGATGAACCGCTGCACTATATTATTTGGGTACGTCTGTCTCTGACTTGTGTATGACGCCAACATCTGTGATCACGGATTTGGTATTTATATAAATGCATGACTTTTTCATAAGCTGTAGGCCTACTACTACTCTGCATTTATTAATTTTGAGAAAAATCTCACTCAAATCTCCATTTACTTTCCACGCGCATTTCTTACATACACACAGACGACTCTTTGGCTGGTTCACTAAGTCATATTGCGCAAAGTAAAACAGCAGAAGTTGTTCTTACATATTATGCTGTAGCATCATAAGGAATAGAGATGGACTGTAAAGTGAATGTTATTGGCTTTCTTACAGCATGCACTATTGCTTTGTTAGCTTTATCTGTCAGTGGGTTTTCAAGAAACCTCCCAATAGTGTCTTTCCACGAAGGGTACTCACATCTGTTTGGTGATAACAATCTGAGGGTGCTAAAAGATGGGAAAGATGTTCATCTTTATCTTGACGAGAGGACAGGTCATCATCAGCGATCTAACATTTAAATTTCTTGTTTTTTTTATTAAAATTTATTATCTTGCTTTCCGTGTTTACCTGGAAAATGGTCGCTTTCAGGTTCTGGATTTATTTCACAAGACATTTACCTTCATGGATATTTCAGTGCTTCTATTAAGCTCCCTGCCGATTACGCCGCTGGAGTCGTCGTAGCATTCTATGTAAGTGAGAAATGTTCGTTCAGTATTATTACATTTCAGTTACTCTTTTTGTTTGTGGGAATCAAAAGAAAGGAGGAAAGGGTTGATTAAAGATGCAATCTTTGAAATATTGATTTTGAAAATGAATGGTGGGACGCAGATGTCAAACGCTGAAACGTACGAGAAGAACCATGATGAGATAGACTTCGAGTTCTTGGGAAATATAAGAGGCAGAAACTGGAGAATTCAGACCAACATTTACGGTAATGGAAGCACAGGCTTTGGTAGGGAAGAAAGATACGGCCTTTGGTTTGATCCATCTGAGGATTTCCATCAGTACAGCATACTCTGGACTGAGAATCTCATCGTGTAAGTAACAATCAATTTCCCTATTTAACCCCAGACTTCGTTCGAATATATTTTTCTTTCTCTTTCCTTGATTTTTACTGTTAATGGATTCTTGGCAGTGATTTCCATCAGTCAGTCAATCTGTAGGAAAAAGACATACTTCCCTATTTTGTGAAGAGATAAAACTCATGAAATGCTTTAGAATCCTATGCTCTGCTTTCATATTGAACCTCATGTTTGATGTAATAAATAGCCTTGATTGAACTGAGTGTTACCACATTGTATGAGCTTCGCCTCTTTTTTTCTCCTTGTTTTGCAGCTTTTACGTTGACAATGTCCCAATAAGATCGATGAAGCGAACACAAACAATGGGTGGGGACTTCCCATCTAAGCCTATGTCTCTCTACGCCACAATATGGGATGGTTCTACTTGGGCCACAAATGGAGGAAAATACAGAGTAAATTACAGATACGCCCCTTACGTCGCTCGATTTTCCAATTTCATCCTCAACGGATGCTCAGTCGACCCATTACAACAGCAGCATAATCCCAAGTGCAAAGAGCCCTCAATCCCCTCTGGGCTCACTTGGAAGCTAATGGCAAAGATGAAAAATTTTAGGATCAAATACATGACGTACTCTTATTGCTACGATCTTTCTCGGTACGAAATTACGCCATCAGAATGCGCGGTGGACCCTAAAGAGGCTCAGCGTTTGCGAGCGTTCGACCCTTCGACCTTTGGAGGGTCGAAACGTGGACGCAAAATAAGCCACCGTTCGTCGTCGTCTTCTTACATGTGAGCGAGCGAGCAAAGTAGTGTCTTTTTTTCGGATGTGAATATGGATTGAAAAATGCTGAGGATAGAACTCCATTGTTATAAATTAGGATATCAGCATTACTTTTCGGTTTAAGAATATGGATTAAAATTGTGGAAACTGTATCTTCGATCACAACAAGGCTGTGGTGGTGTGGTATCTCTAGCAGCTGTAAAGGGGTAAGAACAAAAGAAAAAGCATGCGAAAATGAAAAAGGGTACAAAGGATAAAGCATAAAGTTATTATCTGAATCAAAGACGCAGATTCCTCGCATGAAGGGAAACTCTAGAACTGATCCGTGGGTTGGGTAAGAAGAAGGGATAGAAAGATGAAAAGCGCCATCTTTAAGGATGTAAAGGTAACGAACTAAAGATAAAGAAACTCAATCCCATAAAGCTTCACCCATATGCACTGTAATGCAATGCAAGCCCACCAAATAAGGGTGCAGTAGGTCCAAGTTCGACAACATCTTTTATTCCTTTCCTTTGCTTCTAACGTCCAAAATAAAATATTATTTTCTCATGACAAAAATGACCTCCATGGCCAACCAAGAGGCCAACGGCAGGTTTTTTCATTGAAAAAAGGAGCAGAAATCACGACTTCCAATACAATATTCAACAAGTGCGTGTAAAGGTCTATAAAAAGGTTAATCCAACAGTCTTAATTATTGAAGTCATACTGACACCCTTTACCTATCTCTAATAATTAATGAAATACTACAATAAATTAAGAATTCAAATGTCTAATTTCGATATGGGGCAGGCTAATTGGTCTATAGTAAAGCGTTTGCAAGAAAAGCCCACACTTCAAGACTAGATTGCCTTACAAGTTTAGGACATACACGTGTTTCACAAGGCAGGGTTTTTAATGTAGCTCGAGCAATACGCATAAAGATTTCAACTTTTCCTTCTTCGTAAGTCACATTTCAGATCTGGAAACAAAATAAGCAAGCATCAGCTCACTCTCCATTATTACCACGCAGACCTTCTATTCTCACATTAACACTGATTGCCACCGAATTCCGATGAGATCTGATCGGATATAGGACAATCTATAGGAGCCGAGTGAAAGCTAAACGCTCGAACTTGCGCATTCTTGAGCTAGATTACAGTTTCGCGGGTTTTTTTGTGGGTTGCTGTTATTTTTCTTTTCTTCTCGCATATAATTCATTCGCGAGAATCTGAAATGGCAATGCCCGACAAAACGCCGTTGCAGTGGTACAACCCACAACAGCAGCAGTGGGACGAGAAAGATGGGCACTTGATGTGGCTGAGGGGCGAATTCGCCGCCGCTAATGCGATTATAGACGCTCTGTGCCACCACCTGAGAGCCGTCGGTGAGCCCGGCGAGTACGATAACGCCGTCGGATGTATACAGCAGAGGAGGTGTAATTGGGGCCCAGCGTTGTATATGCAGCCGTACTTTTCGGTGGCCGAGGTTGCCAGCGCCTTGCAGCAAGTGGGTTGGCGGCGCCAGCAGCTGAAGGGAGGTAGTAGTAGAAGAGGCGCGAGGGGTGGAGGGCGGCCGGAGAACGATGCTGGGCAGAAGGGTCCATTTTCCGGCGAGACTAATGTGAAGAGTGGTGCATGTGGGACCAAGAAAGATGAGGAGAAAGGTTTATGGTTTGATCTTATCTTGCATTTTGTTTGTGACTTGCTGCTTTTCCTAGTTGTTTGTCTCAAATTGTTGTTTGCCGTTCATTGTTGTGTGTCAGAATGTGATGAAAAATCTGAAGTAGATAGCTCGCTGACATTGTCTGAAAGCTCACACGCAGCAACCTCTGCTGTTCAGACAGAAGACAAGAAAGAGATTGAAGGTGATTGCGGTTACCGAGTCTGAAAATTGCGCAAGTTTTATTGATAGCATCTTTACGGTTCTTGCGTAGTAAGTAGTTCATATGGGTCCCTTTTTTGTGCAATTTTCGCAGGACCGATCTTCACTGATTCAGCTCTCCAAGTGAAAAAGAATCATGAAATCACCCCGAAAACTTTTATAGCTACTGAGGTTTTCGATGGGACATCGGTAATATCGACATTTTTTCCCCTTAATCTTGCCATGGTCGATGAGTTACTAAGTCTAATGTTCTTTAAAACGATTCAATCTATAGGTGAATGCTGCTGAAGGAATGAAGTTATATGAAGACCTATTTACTGATTCAGAAGTTTCAAAGCTCATCTCATTGGTGAATGATTTGAGAACTGCTGGTATGAGAGGACAGTTGCAAGGCAAGTCCCTCAATGGTTGATATATATGCCTCATAACATTTACAAATACGTCTTCTTTTACATCTCCGAGGGTTATAAAGAAACCTAGTAATGTAATGGCGCTGAAGAAAAAGAAACTATCGTCTTACTTAACAGGTCAGAGTTATGTCGTCACAAAGAGGCCTATGAGGGGCCGTGGAAGAGAGTTTATCCAATTGGGCTCGCCTGTTACGGATTCACCTAATGAAGATGAATCGCGTTCTTTGCCCTCGAAAACAGAGGCTATCCCCGACATGCTGCAGCACACTATCGAACTTCTGCTCGCCAAGAAAGTTCTTACCACCAAGCCAGATACATGCTTCATCGATATCTTCAACGAGGTTTACACCACGACCACTCTATATAACCATCCAAAATCCATACGTCTTCTTTTTTCATTGGGTAAATCTTTTTTTTTCGGGATTTTTTATATAGGACGATCATTCGCACCCTCACATGTGGCCGCATTGGTACGCAAGGCCCGTGTGCATGCTTTTCTTGACTGATTGCGATTTGTCTTTCGGTAAGGTTATTACATTCGATCGACAAGGCGATTATCGAGGTGCCCTTAACGTCTCCCTCTCGCCCGGGTAAAAAAATCTAATCTTTATCTATAAAAAAAATTGAAGTCCTCTCAACGACGATCATTCCTCTCCCCCTCGTACAGATCGGTGCTTGTGATGCAAGGCAGATCCACCGATTTTTCCAGGCATGCAATACCTTCTTTGAAGAAGCAACGAATACTCGTCACTTTTCTAAAGTCGATTCCGAGAAAAACAAATCAACGTTCGACGAATCGCCCCCAAATTCTTCGATCAAATGGTGTTCAGCCGATCTTTGTGCCAGCGCCTGGGATTGGTTATCCTCCTCCCCAAACTCGGCTTTCGAAGGCGGTGTTGCCTGTAATTATGGGCACTGGAGTTTTCATCCCGCCGAGCAAGACGGAGAATTCTGGCGATGGTTCTTCGTCGGGCGAAATGAACGCTACTTCTAATGGAAGTTGTAATGGGAATCGCTTTTCTGCTATTGGTGAAGATGAAGAAAAAATCTTGATTCGGTGAGTTTTTTTTGGCTGCAAAGGGAAAAGACTGAGTTGAGTTTTTTTTTCCACGAGATGTAAACAACGGTCATTGACTCATTGTCTTATTACGGTGCACGTATTTGAGCTTACGGAATGAATGTTGGAATGAATGTAAGCGCCACTCATTACCATTTTCTGGTCTATGTCGAGATGAGGAAGACCAAGAGCTATGCGGACGGTGAAGCCATTATGACAAACCTGAATACCCATTAAAAAATTCAAGCTTTATTCAGGGAATCACTCGTATTATATAACAACCTCGAACACATAGGAACCCTCAGATAATGGCAATATTTCCAAGGTGGAAAGCTAGCAGCATATAAACAAGATTACAGAAACTGCACAATTGGTATCGATTAGGACGAAATGAACATTAAATTCGGTCTGGGATAAATACGTCGACACCCTACATCGCAAAGTCGACCAAAGTTTCATGAATTGAATCTTTTGATGTAAGTTCAAGCAATTAACAAGGCGCTGGAGTAACAAAGAAAAGCGCACAAATGCATGCGACTGAGAAACCTGAAAAAGGTTAAGAGGTTAAAAACAGTACCTTGTTCGTCGGAGTTTCGGATGTGCCGACGATGGCCAGCTATTGATTTTGGACATCGGGAGATTTTTCGTAGGGTTTTAGCTCATATCCTAATTTTGTAAGCTGGAGTGGAAGTAGCAGAATTGGAGTTCCGATAGCACACACGAATATTTAATTAAATAAGCAATCTCAAAGTTTTCACTACAAATCGTCGGTGTAGTTGGCGTTTGTAGTTGATTAAGTAAATTAAATTTGCTCGACAAAATTTTATACCTCAGTTCAATACAATACAATCATCGATTTCATCAGAAATGTTAAGTTATTCGTATAATCATTAAAATGTTTTTTTTTTATATAGCATATGTTTATTATATACCTAATAATAAATTGCATAACGTAATTAATAAAGAAACAATATATTAGATCAAAGTATACATTGGAATCATATGAAACTTTAAGTTATTCGTATAATCATTAAAATGTTTTTTTTATACATTTTTAGCATATGTATTCATATTGTTGTCAACGACAAAATGATTTATTGTAACTTCGTAATCAAAGAATAAATTTAAAAAACAATAATAAACAATAACAAGTAGGGTCTAGTCCGTTATCTAACCTTCAAAATGTCTTATATACGTTTTGCATAGATGTTTAGTACACAGATGAAAATTAATTTCATATTGTAATTAATATAATATTATAAGTTATAACTTTGTAAACAAAATAATAACAACGATAAGCTCTCTGTAAATCTTAATGTGTCTTATACACGTCTTTCATAACGTATATTACATATACAAGAAGAAATAGCATGTTATAATAGTGACATAGTCAGAAATTATAACTTGAAAGAGTCGAAAAATTGCTTTTAAAATGACGTACTGATAACATGTTAGTTTATATATAAAAATTAATTTTATAATGTATTGGAACATATTTTGGTTAAATAAAAATAAACTCGAACATAATTCAAAATGATAAAAATTAAATATACGTCTTTTTACTACTAAGCACCAAAATTATGGTTAGATTACTTAACCTTTTAGTATAAAATATTATATGATTTATCATAAAATATTAAATAGAAGTAAATTAATATAGAGAGAAAAATTTAATTTATTAAGTTTTTATAGAATAATTATATTATAATAGCTCATTAATTATTGTCTGTGTATTTAAATGAATAAATAAATAGAAAGATAAAAGCTGCATCAAGACATGGACAATTCAGAACCCGGTGTTTCCTGACTAAGGTCGACATGCTTAGTATTTGACTTACAGTTTAATAGTTACCAGGTGTTTGTTTAACTGTCTCAGCGTTTTTTAAGACCATAGGCTTATTTACCTGAGTTGGATGCTGTCCAGACCATCGCCAACATTAATAATCGGGATATTAGCTGTTGTAGCAGCTCTTTTTGTAGCACCACTTTCAAAATGCCTCATCACTATGCTGTCAGAGTATACTTCAACAGTCCTTATCGTATCTGCATAGATTCTCACTAATGAGAAATCGCAAGTTCATTGAAGAATATAAGAAAAAGAAAAGGTATAAGTTGTCTTAGTACTAACCTTCGAGAGTCTCGCCTTTTGCAGCAAAGGAGAACTCACGGGGCCGATTAGTAAGGGCATTAAATTCACTTTACATTTGGAGGCTATTTTTTTAACGTTGACAACGTCAAATGCCATTTTTGTAAATATTCCACTATGATTAAATTGAATATATTCCCCAATATTAGCTTACGAATCACGCAGCTTATTTATATTTTATTACATTTCATGGCTCGACGTCGTTTAGTTTTGAGAGCTCGAGAGACCGTTGATCATATACCGCTACGATATCTCGGCCGTCCATTCACTAGCGCAAGGCGAAAGCTAACTTCAATCGTCGAATAAACAAAGTCAATCAAAAGCAAATAGGAGAAGATGTCGAGTGTGGAGGATGACAAGAAGCCAGGTGACTCAGCGGCGCACATTAATCTCAAAGTCAAGGGCCAGGTCGATTCGCTACGCCTCTTTGTTGTTTTTTTTTCAATTTTGGGTTCGTGCTGCTTCTAGGTGTAATTGATGGTGTTTGGGACTAAGGGGTTTTTCTTTATCCGTGGGTTCTGAAGCATCCTTTTGTTGTTCTATTCATGGGGTTTGAGATTACTTAAACTTGTTGAACGATTTCTTGTTTCATTGAGGTTGGTAGCTAGATTTGTTTGGTTGGATTAACTGACTAATGACAGAGGTTACATGGTCTACATCGTTGTGAGCTGTGTGTCTCGGCTGTTGGGGATGTGTTACTGAGATTTAAGCTTCAAAGATTCTATGATAAAGAAATGCATATGATCGACTGGAGAATTAAGTACAACAGTGAGCCATGGCCAAATTTTGATGAACATAAATTTCTAAAGGGTAAAAGAAACAACTTTGTTGCTTGTTTGCGTTTGTAATCTCACGCAACAGTCTGGGTGAAAGCTTGATTTAGTTTACAGATAAGTCCGTGAGGATTGATGATTGCGACCTCCCAGTTTCGTTATCCTTGTTCTGTACTTAGAATGGGACGCTTTCGTACTACTGCGTTCCAACTGTTGGGAATCTTCTCCTTCAACAAGTTCTACTGTTATATTGTTTAGGATGGAAATGAAGTATTCTTCAGGATTAAGAGGAGCACCCAACTCAAGAAGCTCATGAATGCTTATTGTGATCGACAGTCCGTGGATTTTAACTCTATTGCTTTTCTCTTTGACGGACACCGTTAGGGCTGTTCGTTGTTCGGTATACCAATCGAAATTACCGAAATACCGAAATTTCGGTACAAAACCGAACCGAACCGAAAAATTCGGTTCGGTATTCGGTACTTCAAAAAAAAATTCGGTAATTCGGTAAATTCGGTTCGGTACTGATTTTGAATTTCGGTAAATTCGGTATACCGAATTACCGAAATTTTAAAAATTAAAATATATTTTATTATATTAATATTGAAAATAAAATATATATTATATTAATATATGAATTAATTTAATTATTATCGAATTTTTTATTACTATTATTTAAATTTCGGTAAATTCGGTAACCGAAAAAATTTCGGAAAAACCGAATACCGAACCGAGAAATTCGGTTCGGTATTCGGCATCGACTAGGGGTGTACCGAAATTTCGGTTCGGTTCGGTACGGTAGGTACCGAACGAACACCCCTAGACGCCGTCTCCGAGGAGAGCAGACTCCCGACGAGGTCTCTCTCTCTCTCTCTCTCTCTCTGCCTACATTTAACTGTTAAAGGATCTTATCAATATCACCCAAAATCACTGAACATTTTGGTTGGCATGATTGCACAGCTAGAAATGGAGGATGGTGATGAGATCGACGCAATGCTTCACCAGACTGGAGGAGGCTCGAGCGCTTAGCAGCGGGGAAAAACATCATACCCCTTAAATTATTGTAATTTGTCGACGTAATGCTTCACCAGACTGGAGGAGGCTCGAGCGCTTAGCAGCGGGGAAAAACATCATACCCCTTACATTATTGTAATTTATCGCCTTCACCTAACCCTTTAATTTAAACTTTAGCTCTTGCATGTACGACCTTGTTTGTCGTTTTCTAAGTTAACAACTTTGAAGAACGAACGAATGCCTATACCGTTAATATCCAGACGGGCTGTGTCTATCTTCGTTGTTACTCTATCTTAGGTGCTTGTCTATTCTTGGTTTTTTCATTTATTGAAAAACTAGCTCATAACAGCGAACTCAGAAAAATTAAGGTTATAATAATTAAGGAAACAAAGAAGATCCTTGTTTGTCGTTATTTCCGATGCTCGCTTGTCGATATTGTCGAACATTCTGTCTTCTACCAACCGAGAAGCAAAAGCTTGAGAAGAGCCATTCGAATGAAGAGCCCATTCTTTGCTTGCCTAAAATAGGCAGCCCTTGGATCTCCATCAACATCAACAGTTATCTTGAAAAAAAAAAAGGACAACCTTTTTACCTGCAATCAAATTATCAAAAGAAAGAAAAACACAGTAACAACGGTAATAACAACCTCGTCGAGCCTAGGTAGAGGATGCATTATGACCGCATGCTTCTGCATCGCATTCAACACATCCCGCCCCACGATATACTTTCCCCGAGCTTCTTCGTAGAGGTCGATCCTCTCCCCAAATCTCTCCCTCTGTATGCGTGTTTGGTACACAACGTCGCACTTAGAGGCAACTTCCATTAAATCGGCGCTTTCTTCCCACTCGACTCCCTTAGATGTAAGGTACTCTTTAATGTCGTCCTGAGATTAAACAAAAAATTGCAATTCTAAACAAGTCAATAAAGCTTCTATGGGATGAACTAGATGTTTTCGGTTGTTTTTACCTTCATTCTAACTACATGAGGCGAAACGAAGTAGATTTTCACATCCTCGTACATGGCCAGCAAGTATGCGAGCGAGCGAACCGTTCTTCCATAGGCAAGGTCGCCGACTAGTCCTACTTTGATTCCATCAAGTTTCCCTACCTCTCTTCGGATGGTGTACACATCGAGGAGGGCCTATACAGGGTAGCCGAGAATCGGTGATTAGAGCATGAGATCCCAAAAGAAGAAAAATTATTACCAGGTGTTTGTTTAAGCGTTTTTTAAGAGAGTGAGCTTATTTACCTGAGTTGGATGCTGTCCAGGACCATCGCCAGCATTAATAATGGGGATATTAGCTGTTGCAGCAGCTCTTTTTGCAGCACCACTTTCAAAATGCCTCATCACTATGATGTCAGAGTATCCTTCAACAGTCCTTATCGTATCTGCATAGATTCTCACTAATGAGAAATCGCAAGTTCATTGAAGAAAATAAGGAAAAAGAAAAGGTATAAGTTGTCAGGTACTAACCTTCGAGAGTCTCGCCTTTTGCAGCAGAGGAGAACTCACGGGCATTCTCTGTGGTCAACACTTCCCCACCCAAACGTTTCATGGCTGACTCGAAAGAGAGCCTAGTTCTAGTGGAGGGTTCGTAGAACAACGTCGCCATTAAGTAGCCCTTGAGCATTTGACTTCCTTCGGAGTTTTTCTCAATCTTCTCCATCTCAAGGGCCACGTCGAATATGCAACTGAGAGTTTTTCTATCGAATTGCTGAGCTTCGATGACATCTTCGAGTTGAAAGTTGTTGCCCTTTGTGAACGAATTTTTGTCTTGACCTCCATTGCTCGGCATTGGACTCCATTCTTGACATGCATCTTACCTCGTTTCATATCATTAGCCTTCTCATTAGCAGATACCCAAGAAAGCGATGATTCGGCAAATAAAGGTGTTGACATAGAACGCAACTTCCAAATAAACCAGCCATTGTTCTTTGACGGCTTTGGAACCACAACACCACCGTTCAAGTTCGAAGCAGAAAATGTGGACGGTGAAGCCATTATGACAAACCTGAATACCCATTAAAAAATTCAAGCTTTATTCAGGGAAACATTCGTATAATATAACAATGAAAAGCTCACAAATGCATGCGACTGAGAGACCTGAAAAATGTGAAAGCAGTAAACTCAGAAACAGTAAGCTCCGAAACAAGAACTTGTAAGCAATGTGAAAGCAAGAACTTGTAAGATAATTGTTTACTTATCATTAACGAGTTGTGGTCGTGGATATTAGAACTCAGAAACAGTAAACTCCGTCCCATTGTTTACCTATGACATGAATTCGAACCTAATTTCAACCCCGAGTCCTTGACAATTACATGAAGCCCGAAATCTCAGACGGCCAAATTGACACCCAAAATCAATGACCCATGATGATTCTAACAATATATAATGCTAATAGAACCTTATAAATCATCGTGGATTCAAAAATTGCAAGCAAAACCCAAAATATAAAATTAGGGTTTATAACATACCTAACGGAGACAACGGCGTGGCTACTGTACTGGCTGACGGCTGAGGCGACGGTGTGGCTGAGACGATGGCGTGGGTGGCTGGCTGAGACGATGGCGTGGGCGGCGGCCTAGTTGTGAGGGCGCGGCGTCGACGACGTGGCTGAGACGATGGCGTGGGCGGCGGCAGAGCTGTGGGGGCGCGGCTACTTGCTGCCGGCTGAGGCGACGGCGTGGCTTAGACGGTGGCGTGGGCGGCGGCAGGGGTCTGAGCCCTGAGGGCGCGGCTTGGGCTTAGACGATGGGGACGGCGACTGTGAGGTGTGTGTATTGTATGTGTATTTCTATTTCATTCACCTCTGCTCGTGTAATATTCATTTAGGCTTTAATATATATATATTTTTTATTCTAGATCCGGTCGGGTACCCGATCGGGTTTTTTGGGTAGCTAAACGCTACCCCACCCGACGTATTATATCGGGTATCGGGTTTAAAATCCGATACCCGATTAAACCCGATTTCACATCCCTGATCGGGTAAAACCCGATCGGGTCGGGTTGGGTACCCGAAACCCGACCCCGATTGCCCATCCCTACCTGCCGTACCTTTTTATGTGTGTATCGTGTACTACGTCACGCGTTTGTAGAGGTGTCAAAACGGGCCGAGCTCGTCGGGTTGGCCCGCCCCGCCATGAAAAATAGGTGGGTTGGGCCAACCAATTCCCGGCCAGTTTAAAGGCGGGCCGAAATGGGCCAGCCCCTTCGGGGCGGGCTGGCTCGCCAGTCATTTTTAGTGTTTTTATTTATTATGTATATAGATTATAAATAATTTTAATGCTAAATATTAATAAATAATATTTTTAATAGTGATTATTATAAATAATTTTGTTAAGAATTTAATTATTAAATGATTTTTTCGTTAATTATTCCAAAAATTATTATTAATTTAAGTATTATTCTCAAAAACACAAAAATTTAAAAAATAAAAAAAAAATATAGTGGGATGGCCCGCCCCGCCCCGTTTATTGGCTGGTTGAGGCGGGTCGGGCGGGCCGACCCGTTTGACAGCTCTACGCGTTTGTACCTTGCCCTATACGGTTTCCATATGGTAACTTAGCGTGTTATATATGACGTACCATTTTCTCAACATATTACGTGCCAAAATACGTTGCTATAGGGTATGTGTTATATGGCATACCCGCGGCGGATCGGGTACCTATGTGCAAAAAAATTATTCTATTAGGCACCGACATATAATTAATACTGATAGTGTACTGATTTACAAGTTTTTATGCAAATGGATATTTATGTGTAAACCCCGTCTGTAAAATATTTATAATTTAACCCTTCTATTACTAATTTCATTAATTAAATAATTATCATATTTAATCCCTCAATTTTTATTTATGATACTTATACTCCTACTGATTATTTTTATTTTATATATATAAAAATTTCATCTACTAAATATAAATTATAAATTAAAATTAGAACAATTATATTTTAAGCACGGAGCGGGCAGAAAGTAATACTCCCTCCGTCCGGTAACTTCATCACATAAGTTGTCTGGCACGAATTAAGGTGGTATTATTATAATAATATAGTACAATGAAAATGTAGTAAAGTGATTGTTTGTGCTAGTTTTTTTGCTAAATAAGGTAAGGTGATAGTGGGACGTCCGAAATGGCAAAATGTGATAAAATTAGTGGGACGGATGGAGTAGTTATTATCAATAAATGCGTAACGAAATCGATCATGATTTCGTATTCCTCATTAGGGCGGGGGAAAAATACCGAAATACCGAAATACCGTCCTTATCGTATCGAATCGTATCGAAAATATCGAAAATTTTGGTATACCGAAGTTTTTAGTAAGGTCTGATATACCGAAAATTTTCGGTACAGTAATGGTATGAAAGTTTTTAAAATTAGGTATACCGATTATACCGAATAGTGAAATTCTAAAATTTTTAATATATTTTATATATATATACACACCTATATATATTATATTATTACAAAAAATATAAAATGAAAAATTAAGAATCTTCTCAAACTTATTTAGCCAATAAATTATTAACTTATACACAACTTTTTAATATTAGGCCCACCATATTTTACTTATGTAACTCAAGTAACGTTTAATTTTTGCCTTTTTTTTTCATGATTTTGAAAGCGTGAAGATGCAATGCAATTACTTTTTGTTAATTTTCACTAATTTTTTAAATAGAGCCGCTTCGTTCTATTTAATCTATATATAACGTTGTATTTTGTAGTTATGTAAAGTTTTTTGTCTTACTAAGGAGACTAACTAAAATATGTAAATTATTTAAGGTTAAAAAATCTTTTTATTTTGAAATATTTGGTATTAATAATCTATCTTATTGGGGCCTAAGGAGTTTGAATTGATTACAAATTCCAAAACAACGAATTAACGAGTTACGAGACATGCATGGTAAAAAAACCCTCCGTGTGAATGGTATAAAAGGTATGATACCGATACCATACCGAAATTTCGTGTGATACCATATCGAAATTTAAGGTATACCGAAATTTTGGTATAGTACTGGTATGATTTTTTTGGATACCAAAATTTCGGTACGTGTACGGTATTACAGTTTGGTACGGTATACCGTACTGAACCACCCCTATTCCTCATCATGTTAATATACATGTTGGGATTGGCGGTGGGTTCAAAATCAACGCTCGAAAGGTACTCAATTGGGCCTAAAAACTTAAGTTGACCATAGTCATAAATAAATAACAAAAAATTTAAGATCCCAGGAAACATCAAGTCAATGGAATATTAGACATATGTATAGCACATTAAAATATTTTCCATCTAATTATGAGACAAAATCTACGACCTAACGAAGCGCCGGCAAATCCGCTACAATGCAGACACGTTGAAACAATGATGAAACACTATCGTGTTATTTAATAATATCACGTCCTTCACTCCACTATAAAAAAAATTAATAGTCTAATGAACTGTAGCAGATAAACAACCGCCCTTAACATCCAATTAAAGCACCCATACACTAATCATCTCTTTATTTTAAGCCACACCAAATCCACTTAATTATATTTAACAATATCTCTACTTATTTTGTCCGCCGCCATACGATAAAAGAGGACGCGCCGCCGCCACCTCACCACAACCACCGCCAACAATTTAGAGAATAACGTCTTGCCACTAATAATGTAGGAGGAAGTTCTCTTAACGAAAAATAAAAAACTAAATTAACGAAATCCATCATAATACGATCATCACCACAATACACAGTCCCACCAACGCAAAGAAAGAAAGAAAAGCAAACGCACAAAAGCTCATCACCTCCCATCAGAAGACGTAAACGAATCCGCAAAACCCGAGGGCCGAGTGGGTATGCTCGTCTGCGTATTATCGCTGCTCCCAAAATAAGAGCCACCCGTCGAACGTCCCTCGAGCGCCTGCCACTTCTTAACGGCCTGAGGAAGGCTCATATCGTAGTCTATCCCATACACGTCGTCTGGGTCCATGGGCTCGCTGGGCTTCCACATCTCCCCCAAAGAAGACAGAACGTTGACCACGTGCCCCATATCGGGCCTCTGGTACGGCTCTCGAGCCGAGCAGTGGCCCGCCAGCTCGGCCACCCTTCCCACGCTCGCTAGGGTTTCCTCGTCGAGGTCTATCGTGGGGTCCACGGCCTTGCGGAATGTCTCCTTGTTGATCAGCATTCGCCTGAACCACGGGACCAAGTGCTGGCTCTCCTCGGGCAAGTTCTCGTCTAGGGCTTTTCTCCCCGTGATCATCTCCATGAGGATTACGCCGAAGCTGAACACGTCGATCTTCGTCGTCACACGCCCAGTTACTGCACATCAATGCATATATTCAGATAGACGAACGAAAAGGATTTTGCGCATAACCAACTCCGCTTAAGATGTAATATACAGTACATTCCTATTACACGCTCAAGTTAGGTTATACTCAAGTGGGCAGGTCAGAAAACGCCTATATAACATAAGAAAACAGTAAAAAATTACCAGCATATTCAGGTGCGAGGTAGCCGAAAGTTCCGGCGAGTCGAGTGACGACGGAGGCCTTACCATCGGGGGCGAGGCGGACGAGCCCAAAGTCGGCGACCTTAGCCCTCATGTCGTCCCCTAGAAGAATATTCGACGGCTTTAAATCTCTATGGATGAAGCTCTGCTGAGCCAAGCCGTGGAGATACTCGACTCCTCTCGCCACGTCTAATGCGATCGCCACCCTCTTCGTCCACTCGAGGGGCTTCAAGTCTTCGCGGCTCCAATCGAACAGAAACCTGCTTAGGGTCCCCTGAGGCATGTACTCGTACACTAGAAGCCTCTCGTTTCCGTCCAGACAGTACCCCAAAAGCGCGACCAAATGCCTGTGCCTGACTTTCGTAAGAACGGCGATCTCAGACTTGAACTCGTCCAAGCCCTTCTCGCTCATAATCCCCGACTCCATCCTCTTCACCGCTATCTTCGTCCCGTCGTGGAGCTCGCCCTTGTAGACCGTCCCGAACCCGCCTCGCCCGAGCACGTTCTCTTCGCTGAAGTTGTTTGTCACGCTCCTAAGCACCTGAATTGAGATAACCATGCTTCCAGCCTCGACTATGTGGATGTCGTTGGGCCCGCTGCTCCCCAGGCTGTGGGCCCCGCTCGCAGCGCCGTTCGCGCTCGAGCCGCCGCCGGCGACGGTTATCTTAACGGTGTCGCCGGAGTCGCGGGGATGCACGACCACTGTGTGTGGCGGTTGTTGGAGTCTCTCGCCCTTCTTTCGCTTGGCCCTCGCGAGGAAGAAGAAGGCCAATACGCCGGCGAACGCCAGGGCGCACACTCCCCCGACGACCGACCCCACGACTACGCCCGCCGTCGACTTTTTCCCCCCGCTGCTATTCTCTTGCGAACCTCCGCCGCCGCCGGGGGAGGTGGTGCCGCCTTTTGTCGTAGGAGGAGGAGCGTCCTTTCCGACGTTTGAGTTTCCGTCCGTTTTGACTTCGACGGAGCTCTTGAAAGACGGGACCTTACCGTAAATCTGATTATTGGTGACGTCTAGGGCGATCAAGTTAGGGAGGGAAGTGAGCTCGTTAGGGATCGTCCCGGTTAAGCTGTTGTCCGCGAGGACCAACCTTTGTAAGGAGGTGAGCTTTGCGAAGCTCGGGGAAATAGTGCCCACGAGCCCCATGGCGTGGAAATTCACCACGGTGATGTTTCCACTGACGCAGCTGATTCCCGCCCAAGAAGCGCAGGGATCGTTGCCCTTCCAATTCTGGGCAAACTGGGCAGGGTAACCTACGCAGCTAACCACGTCGAGGAGAATAAGCACTTGGGGGTCGCACGCCCTGCCCGGGTCGGGCAGGCAGAAGCTATTGCTGCCCGCCATATCCACTTGAACGCCGGGATGAAAGGCGGGCGTCTCTCCTTGTAAGAAATTATTCGTCAGATTCACTACCACGAGGCTCTTTAATCCTACCAACGAAGAGGGCACTGGCCCTGTGAAACTGTTATCTCTCAAGCTCAAGTTCTGCAGCTGAACTAAGTTTGTAAAGTCTGGCAATGGACCTGAAAACGAATTTCCGTGCAGCCAAACTTGGCCTAAAGAGGTCATGTTCTGAAGCACGGAAATGCTACCGTTCAACCTCGAAGAGCTCCTCTGACCGTTCAGCCACAGAGAATCTATCGACGACCCGGCGAACGATGAGGGAAGAGGGCCCTCGAAGTTGTTGAACGACAGATGCAGAGAGGTCAAGCTTGGGAAAGTGTCGGGCCCGAAGAAATTGGGTAAAGGACCGCCCAAATTGGCAGAATTGGCGGAGAAAACCTTCAGCCCCGAGGCGTCCTTAATCCCATCGGGTATGACCCAGGGTTGAAACGGGTTGTAATCCATGTAAACGGTGTTCAAAGAGGCCATGCCATTGAAGAAATCGGAGGGCACAGAGGTAAAGTTGTTATTGCTCACAATAATCATCTCAAGCTTGCACCCGAAAAACTAGGCAACGGACCACTGAGCTGATTGAACTGTACCTCAAAATCTTGTAGCTCGGTCAGTTTGGCGATGGTCTGCGGCAAATTCCCGGTTAAATTGAGGTTCTTCAGCTGGATCCGGGTGACCCGACCGTCTCTGTCGCACTGCACAAGGGCCCATTTACACGGGTTCGGATCCGTCCAACCCGGCGGGGAATTCAGGGATTTTTTTAGGGTCTGCATAACTGAAGCGTCGCCATCTGCGGCGGACTGAGAGAGAACGACGACGGCTGATGACCATGATAGGAGCAGGCATAAGGCGAGGAATTTGAGCTGAATTGAAGCCATCGGAGAAGGGCAATCGAAGAAGACGAAGAAGAAAGGAAACAAAAGGCTTGCGTTTTTTTGTGTGGGCTGCGGTGTCGAGGTTTAGGTAACGCACGGAGGCGTTGCCATGTGATGAGAGAAGGGTTTCTTTTCGCGTGAGAAAAAGGAAATTTTGCAGAGAAGAATGTAAGAAGCGAGATTCTAATTTCCTTTCTGGGTTTTGTAGAGGAGATCCTTTTCAGCTTGATTTTCTTCTCCAACCTTCTTTTTTCCTTTTCTTATGAAGAATGAGGGAGGGAGGCGCATTATTCCTAAGCTAAGGTAGTGAAAGGCAGATGAAAAGTTTAGTAGTGTGCTGTGTGTGTTGTGTGAGAGAGAAGAAATAGATGGAGAGTAGGATCACAGCTGTCAACATGCCCATGGGCCCACATAGTTTGCCATTTTAATTTTGTGAGTAAATCACGGAATGTAATTAAATAACACGTATAATTAGTTATGTTACATACATCCTTAAATAGATGAATTAAAATCATCATCATCCATCAAAAGCCTCATTGCATCATCATAAGAGGCGTGTTAGGACACGACCCATGACACAAATTTGCCGCATATTGCTGCTGATAATAAGGGTAATACGTAGTAGTAGTAGTAGTTTGAATCCCATATGGGTTATTATTACACACGTCGAAAGCCCAATCGTTGTTCACCTTCGAACAATCCACGCCCAAACCACAGCCTATCGAAGCTTCTAAAAGCTCCTCCCATCCAAGGCTCGAATCATCGCCCTCCTCACGCTCGATCAACGGCTCTAATTCAACGTCATAGTAACTACACCCATTTTTCATCACAACTCTTTCTCCACCACCATCATCATCTTCGTCTTCGTCGTCGCTCGACGTATTCGCCCCATCAGTCGTCATAGAAACGTTCGAAGAAGACGAGCGGTCGCTCAAGCTCCACATCCCTTGTAGGAACGACTCGAGCGCCCTAACTTGAATGTCGGGAATTCGCTCTATCAACGGATACTCGTAGGACCCACAATATCCCATCCCCTTGCACCATTCGTGGAACCCACGAAGCTCGTCGGCCTGCAACGAAGCCTTCTTGTATATGCCCAAGGCAGCCAAGCTGCTGCTGTAAGGAAGCTCTATCAAACTGTCCAAAACCGCAACGATATCCCTCTTAAACCCTTCGTAGCATTCGATAGCTTTCCCTTATTACGTGCTTCATCGCAGTATGAACGAGGAAGCTCTTCGCAGCCGCTCCTATTGGCCAGCAGTCGATCACTCGATCGATCAAGCTTTGCAGCTGAGGTAATACCGTTATCAACC
The DNA here is from genome assembly GCA_027422505.1 of Craterostigma plantagineum. NCBI lineage: Eukaryota > Viridiplantae > Streptophyta > Magnoliopsida > Lamiales > Linderniaceae > Craterostigma > Craterostigma plantagineum. The sequence goes on along the minus strand of JAPQWV010000002.1, from coordinate 35,296,981 downwards.
TTTCGACGTCCTTGAGCTTTTCGTTCGTAGTGAAAAAACTATCGATTCCCTTGTCGGGCGTTAGAATCGAATCGCATTCTAGGGTTTCGTCGAGAAGCCTAGCGTACGATCTTACGAACGAAGAGTAGTCAGAAGATTCGGATGATGAGTGGTCGAGGAAATTGCAGGGATTGAGTGAGATCGAACCGTTCGTTCGGGCCCACAAGAGTTCGGTTCTTAGGCGCGGGTCGTCGTTTAGGACCCTAAGTAGGCGGTGGAGTAGGAGCAAGCACTTTAGGGCGACTCTCCACGAGTTAGTCTTGGAAAAACGCCGAGAGAAGCTTAGGGCGAAGGCACGGTAAGAAGACGAAGGGGAGATTGAGAATATCTTGACGAATTCGAGGACGTGCTTGTCTTGTAAGGGAAAGTCATCGGGCGAAGTGGCTTTGATGATTGTGAGGTCGATGTTGTGTAAGCCTCCTAGGGTTGCGATCTTGGCGTAGCTTACGTTTGTGTGCTCCTTTATGGAGGTGAAGGCTCTTCGAATTCGCCTATGCATCGTTCGATCGAATTAGGGTTTGATGAGATCGGTGGGATTATAATGGAGAGTTGATTAGCTGATTTCTTGGCATTGGATGCGAGTGAGCAAAGAGGGCTAAAAGGCGCCGGTGTTTATGCTTTGGAATGGCTTGTGTTCGGACAAAGTTTGGGATATTTTGGACGGAGAGTACGAAAAGGCTTTGTTCGTGCCGAGATTGGACAAATGGCATTGCTTCTTGTTTTACTACTATTGATCTTTTGTGGGGTTTTACCACGCAAAAGTATACGTAATTCTCGTTGGAATTTTTGGAGGGTTTGCCTAAGAAGTAACGAGCGAAGACGGAGAAAACGCTTTGAAATGTCAAAGTAAAAAAGGATTGTTTTCAATTTATTAGAAGAAAGAAAATTATTGCCGGCGATCGTGTAAATTTGATTGAACAAATCTATTTTTATATTCTGACGTCATTTATACTTCGTTACGAAAGTCGTATCGTATCGGCTAAATGCCTTGACTGACAGAGGTTTACATTGGGCTTACGAGGTTAAACGGGCCATTGGACTTACGATTAATTATAAATGGGGTTTACTCTCATAGGCTCAAATTCCCAATCAACAAAGTTGCTCATTCAGTTTTTAGTAGCTACTGTAGGATGGATATTTAGCAAAATAATTTAATATATAGGAAATATTTAACAGACCACGTGCAATCGACGAGGCTTATTGGCTCGTATAAATACTCCATTTTCTCGCCATAGTCGTTTCTCAACTCCCACACACTCCACGGTTTCTTCACGCGCATACACGCACGTAAACTGAACACGAACAGACGCAGCTCGTGGATCTTCTGAGAAATTCGAAACCGCACTATTTTCTCTTCATTGCATCGTTTCCACAGCCAGCAATGAAGCGCAAGTTGGAATCGTCGCAGCGCGATGCTCGCAGAAGCAAGCGATCGGCATCGGTATCGTCTTCGATACAACAATTTCCACTATACTTCACCACGAGGAAGCTCCGATCGACTATCTCTCGCCGCAGAAGATTCCAGCCTTCTCAATTCAAGTTCAGCGACTCGAACTTCAATGCAGCGGCCGAAGTCTCCTGCGACTCGTCGGTCACTAACAACATTCGGTCCGATCGATCGCACTGTTCTCGCTCTTAAGACGTACAGTCGTAGAAAGCTGAGGAAAGGCTGCAACGAAGCGGTAGAGGTATCGGAAGCTTCATGTGTGGAATCGAACACGGTCTCTAATTTTAAACCATCAAATGCAGCAAAATCGGAAGTTTCCAGAGCTTCATTTGACGTTTGCTCCACTGACATCGTTCAGAACGACATCACTTCTAGGCTTAAAAGTGATTTCGAAGTTGAAAAGGAGAATGTGCTTAAACGTGAGGGTTCATTTGTGGAATCGAATTTCAATACAGCAAATGTGACGAGATCAGAAGTCTCCAGTTGTGGATTTGGCTTCAATTCTGTTGGGAAAGTGCAAAATGACGCCGTTTCTAAGCTTGACGATGATTTCGGAGGCGAAAAGGATGATCCGCGTCAGATTGAAGACGCCTACACAGAGTTGAAGTTGAAAACATCTAATGCTGAGAAATCGGAAGTATCCAGCTTCCACGTGAATGTGATTGCTGAAGAGGAAAGTCCCCTGCCAGACGACGTGGAGTCTAAGCTAACTACCGATTTGGAATCGCTCCCAAAGGACAGCGTATCACTTGAGAAAACGGGAAACCTGTCGGAAATCAACTTAGCGTGCTCGGAACAGTTATCAAATGGAGTTTTATTAGCTGATGAAGGCGAAGATGAGGAGTACATTTCCTCATCGTCGGGGATATTTAATTTAATTTCGGATACCGAAATTGAGAACTCGGATTATTCTCCGTCAATTTGGTGTTCTGATTCAGGAAGCCAGTTCTCAGAGAAGTCTAGTGGAGACGAGGAGTTTACTTCGCCTACCTATAAACTGTTCGGGCAGTTTAAGCAACAGTTTGTCCGATCAAGTTTCGTGTTGAAAGCGAGCAGCGATGCCTTCGAGTCTCGCGAGAATTCTGTGAGAACTTTTGATATATAAAATTGCCCACTGTTAGGAAAGCATCCATTTGTTATTGCGCTAATTGCTCTCATCAACTGTGATTTTTGTATTCCTTATTCGGCTAATATTTGAATTATCTGTTTCAATGACGTGGTTTCTATTGATTGTCCTGATTTGTGACTATGGTTTTTTGATGAAGTTACTGGGACTGGAAGATGAAGAAGATGAGGAGAGCTATGGTGTGATGAGGAAAAGAGAGAGGAGGGAGCTCTGTATTCATGACTACGCAGAGGAATATCGTAACAAAACTGAATATGGAGATCTTATTGTTCAACAGCGGTTATGTATGGTCCATTGGATTGTTGAGGTAGATCAGTCACATACTGCTTTTCAATTTCACGTCTTCTTCCCTACAAATTAAGTGGAAGCTGGGAAAACTTCTTTGCGTTCAACATTTCCCAGAGGGTGATGGGTTAAGTAGCGGAAGTAATTGATTAGCTTATGATTAATGGACACTACTCTTGAAGCTTTATATGAACTCTATTTAATTTTTCTTGGTGCAGGAAGCTAGCAACAAGGTGCTTCACAAGGAAACAATATTTCTAGGAGTGAGCCTGCTAGATAGATTTCTGACTAAAGGTTACTTCCAAAGTCGCTCAAATCTTCAAATTGCTGGCATTGCATGCCTTACCTTGGCCACAAGAATTGAAGAAAATCAGCCTTACAACTGGTACAAATTTCATTTTCTGCTTCTCCTTTGGTACGATGTTTGCATGATATTATCTTAATTAGTTGAATCTGGGATGAAATTCAATTCCATATCGCTATTCATAATTTGGGATCCTTAAGCACGCACGTCTTTGTTTTCAGTATAAGGAAAAAGACATTCCACGTGGGAAGCAATACGTATACCCGATGTGAAGTGGTAGCCATGGAGTGGCTGGTGCAGGAAGTCCTCAACTTCCAATGCTACCTACCGACATCTTACAACTTCTTGTGGTATACAATAGACTGATCAAATTTCAACTATAGCATTCTTATGGTTAAGCTGTGCTGCCCAACTTTAATATGTAACATACATGTATGCTTTGCAGGTTCTATCTCAAAGCTGCAAAAGGAGATGAAACTGTAGAGAAAACAGTAAAATACTTGGCAGTACTCGCCCTAATGGGTCATCAACAGCTTTGTTTTTGGCCCTCAACAATCGCAGCTGGACTTGTTATGCTCGCCTCTATTGCCACAAACCGTGATGAATCATGCCACCTCATCACAGCAGTAAGCATTTTCCTGTCTCTTTCTTCTGCATCACAACTGTAAAGATGATGTGCAAAGATACATTTCCACTCTCGGTAGTTCTTTATTTCAAATCACGACTGTCATAAATTTCCTTGCAGATTCATGCCAGGCAGAAGGATCGAGATTTACCAGAATGCATAAAGGTATGTATATAGTAGGTTAACTCCTCCCATTTCCATTCTTCCATATGATTTTGAAAAAAAAAAACCCCCGATTTCCAGATTATTTAATGCTAGTTAATTTGCATTATGATGAATTCTGGTTTTGACAGAGCCTGCAATGGTTGGTCAAGTATCTTTGATGCTGGATCTTCATGTTCCTCAAGTACCCAAGTCAGTGAACTTGAAGATTTTTATAAGGTAGCCCTATACACTTATCCCTTTTAAAACAGATACATACATAGTAGGAAACAGGTTTCAACATACACACATTAGCAACTGTAACCAAAAGAATTCCCATTCTTCCAAACTATACCAATTATACGTTAGTATCTGCACACATTGTGCAAATCAATAACGGGGGTTTAGTTCTATTCTATAGTATGTTGAGATGGTCTCTTTTCATTTTACTTAAAACGAATGTATCAGACTGCAGAAATGATTACATTTTAGTTGCATCATCATTCTATAACGTTCTTTCTTGTTGCCAGTTCTCTCTTGAATGGGTTGTACTACGTATATGATGATGGACCCACCTTGCGGGGAAACTCTCCTTCTGTAGTTTCCGCAATTACCTTCGATCACACATTGAAATACCCTTAACAGCCCTTTATTAATACAGAAGTTCACAGATCGAATGAAAAGTAACAACATAAGTGTGATTGATACATTACATACTACGTATATAAGGCCGTCTGGGATGGTCTAAATCAGTAGTCCAGCGGCGTTAGAACGTAGTCTTGAAGAAGGATGACTTTGGCTTTTCCGCCATAATCTTCCGGCAAAACATCTTCACCAACATCGCTGATGAATTCTTTCATTTCGTCGTCATTTTTAACGATTACGACCTGTTCCAGAAAATTATCAAGGAAACCAATCAATCTCTTGAAGCAGATGATACATTCGATCGATCTAATCTCTCAAACAAATACACGCTGGTTTACCTTCTCCGCGGTGGCTTTTTCAAGAAAACGAGAAACGAATCTCCAAACAGCCACGAAAAAGCCGGGCATGTGCACAATATACAGCTTGGCTAATCTCTCGGGGTAATATGCCTGCAACACCTCAGACGTTATTACATTCACCCGAGAGTGCAATTCAAAAGAGTTGTTTGTTTACTTGGTGAAATTTTAGGATTAGGAGTGAAGAGAAGGTTTTTCACTAACTTGCAAGAACTGAAACCCAGTGATAAGGCCTCGAGCATCGACGTTTCTGTATGCAAGGCTTTGGAGATCGATAACGGCAACCAACTTCTCATTGCCAACTTCTCTGCCTTTAAAGCCGCTGCAAGAATCATATCGGCGTATTAACTCGCAACTCAAAACCGAGTTGATGGGTAAATCCAAAATTGGACGAACCATACCTTGCTATGGACTTGTCGAGTAAATGCACTACAAACCCTGCACCAAGATAGAATTTTTCTTCGTCAATAAGCTTATTGTCGTGTGGTTTTAACTCAAAAGGAACGAGCAAAGGCGTATGATTCGAGTCAACCTAACAAGTTTCACAGAATGGTTGGTCTCGCAAACCGCCGAGTCAAGAACAATTAAAAATAATATTAAATCAACTAATCCTCATTGAAGAACAATAAAATATTACGAGGGAGGGGGGCCATCGACAGAACAAACAAAGCTAACGAAAAGCATAGATGAGAAACCAAAGTGGAGAATAAATTGACTTCAAAATAAACAAGGATAAATAATACATGAATTACTTACGCCTGAACTGAAGCTGATCCTTGGCTGGGTAATGCTTGGAGGCTTTGATTATCACCAGCGGATTCCCTTTCCTCGTTGGACCCTGAAGATAGATCTTTCCTGCGTTCAGCTCGTCTTGAACTTGATCATCAGGGATGCTTCCACCTGGTACGAACTCAGCCCTCCATTTCTGCCACTGCACAAACATCTTAGCAGCCTTTTCTGTGTCCATCGATCTAGCAATCAAGAACCTCATCAGAGTTGGATCTTCATGCTTCTGCAGAGTTAAAAAGATTTCACATTATTACGAACTTAAACCCCAAGATTCAGCACAAGATAACAACAAAAGAACTGTTATTCATACTAAGGAATCAATAACCTCAGTCGAAGAACCGAGCTTTTCCACTGATCTCCTCATCTGGGCTATAGCCGAATAATCTTGATCCATTTTGTGATAATGTGAGAAGACTTCTGTGACTTGACGAGTCTTCGATCAAGAGAGAGAGAGAATAGTCGGTCAATAATCCATCAAGTGAGTTGCGTTTCTCAAAATTTATAGGAAAATGATGTACGGTCATTGCACTAACCCGCGGAGACGACCTATTCGGGAATGGAAGCTAAAAACATTTGGGCTTGCCCACATTCGTAATGAGCCCATCTTTTCTTTTGTTCGTATTTTATTGGGTCAGGCCCAAATCAACAGTCGTCCTTAATGGACTCTTCGTCAAAAGAAGAAGAGAAAGAAGAACGTGAATATCAGCGGTGATCAAGGCCAGACGAAAGCATACGAAATGATTTTCGCAATGTCGATGTGAATCTTCAAAGAGCTCTTGGCATGCTTTTATAGCAATTATACAACAAAAGGGAGTGCAAGGAGGAAGATTAAGGACACAGATGGACTTGTCTTAGTTTCTTCCTATGAAGAAAGGTTCTTGTAATAGGTTTCGAGCTTTGTGTTATTGCTGCACATTTTTCAGTGATCCACTTCTCAACATGTTTCTGCAGAAAGGGAAACGAAGGAAGGGATTAAGATAAAAACAAATATAGAGAAGAAAACATTTCGAAAAAATAATGACGGACAGAACCTTCCAGGTTGTAATTGAGAACTATTGCCTGAAGCCTTAGAATTTCCGAGTCTTTTGGCCTTATTTTCATGTTCTTTATCTACGCGCATGGCGGCCACTTCCTTCTCCATGGCAGCCACCTCTCGCCTCATCTTCTTGGCCTCGACCTCCATCGCCTTAGTTAGGGTCTCGACCTTTTTCGCCAACATCTAATAACGAAGCAAAATTTTGAGGTCAAAAAGAGAATTGAAGAAACAGCATGGAAACAACGAAAAAAGTTGGGAAAGGGAAATAGACCTCGATTGCATCGTCCTTGTCTTTAAGGCTCTGGTCTTTTTCATGACAAGCTTTTCTCAACGAAACTACCTCTTTTTGGAGAAGATCGTATAACAGCCCAGGGACAGAGTCCTCAGTCTCAGTTATTGTTACTTTGGCATCGTTGGTTTTCTCTTCCTTCGAACCTTTCCATGTACTATTGCTGTTCTGTGCCTCAGTTTCCTTAGTCCCATCACAAGATTGGCTTTGCTTGAAACTTGGGCCCACCACATTCAAGAGAAGTTTACTTCGGTCAATGGAGCGAGAGCCACCGTCAAAGGATTTTGACGTGCCTTTAGCATGTTTTAATACGGAGCTGCTGGCGGAGGATCTCAGTTGAAACGACGGTGATCTTTTGGGTAAAAAGCCATTTGAAGTCAACTTGGAAATGTTATCAGCTCCACAAAGTGACTGGCGGCGCAAAGGACCGTTCGCTGAGCTTCTACCATCTGTTGTACAGCGAGTAGCAGAGTTTGGAGATCTCAAAGTCTCTTCAAGAACTTTTAGCCGTAGTTGATACCTTTCCTAGAGAAAATGAATGCTTCAGCTATGGCTCATTCAAAATTTTACGATCTTAGACAATAAATGATGAAATGGGTCAACTACTTTCAGCTGAGCTTCGGATTTTGCAGTTCTCTCACTAACAGCGAGCTTCTCTCTGAGTTGCTGCATCTCACCCTGTTATGACAGCGATATACAATGGTCAGGTCAATTTGGTTCTTGATTTTCTGGTCAGAGAGATGATAAAGAGATAGGACAAGTTCATGACAGACGTTTACCTGCAAGAACCTTCTCTCGTCCAACCACTGTTTGACGGGCATCACTTTTTCACTTGCATCTTTCCATTCATTAGCTACAACAGTCGCCACCCTATTTGCAGTGACTTTTGCACGAGCAAGCTCCCTGTCCAGAGTCTTTCTCTCCTCCTGTACGTTTAATGATAAGATGCATTAAGTCATGCTTCCTCATGCAATATCAACCATAGTATATTCAAATGAGAGTTCAGCGAGTGTGCAGATATATATACATTCAGCTCCTGCATTTTCCGTTGGTAGTCTCGTACAGCATTAGCAGCTGCACCACCAGAAAGCACAGCCTCTTCAAGCTCGCGTACGGTTTGAGTAAGCTTTTCAACCTCGGCAACTTTTTGTCGATGCATTTTATCCAATATCTTATTTTCTTCCTGATAAAGCACATGAATAGCAATCGACATCGAGTGACAAAAAAGGCAAGAAATATTTTCGTATGATACCTGGCAGATTTCAATCTGCTTCAGTAGTTCTTGGTTTTTGTTTTGGAGATCATCCACCATAGATGCCTTTGCCAGTGCCACCTGAACAGTTCTTTCTGCTTCAAGTAGAGCAGCCTCTTTCGATTTTGTGAGTCGGTCCAAAGCTTTGTTATCATCTTGCAGCTTTCCAATCTGAACGGAAATGGAAACGAATAGTGCTTTAGAGGTTCTCCATATTATATTTACAGAAAACTAAGGAATTCTAAACCTCCTGACGAGCAAGCTTGAGTTCTGCTTCCATGGAAGCCAAGATAGCTTCAATTGGTGGCATATCATCATCTTTCTGAGCAGCATGAACCCTACGAAGAGTGGCTTCAGCTGCAAATTGAGCTGCCATGGATGCCTTCTTTTCATCATTAATTCGCTTAATCTCAAGATTCTGGCAGAAAAGACGAAAAGAAAAGAATCACTAACACGTGTGTCGGATTTACAAAGGGGTAAAAAAGGGCAGACCCAGCACCTTGCTTTCGAGAAGAGATTCGGTTAATTTAAGCTTCTCGTCAACCTTCGCCAATTCTTCAGTAAGCTAAACCAAGATGCAGTACGTCAGATGCCAAATACGAATAACTTCACAACAAAGGAGGTTAACAACTAATCATTGGTCAATAAAGGCTTTACGTAACTTACCAGAGCGGAAATCATAAAAGAATGGAGTGCAAGCATAAGAATAAACAGAAGTCGGAAATGACTGCCACATAAATAAAGACAAAACGAACAAACATGGCTGCTTAATCTACCGAAACAACTAAACGACAAATAACAAAACCTCTTCAACAGCCTTCTCGCGAAGCCTCTCCGACAATTTTAATGCCTTGATCTTAGATTGTGCTTCCCCCAATTCCCTTTCCTTATCTGCAAAAAGAAAATATCATTCTCTGAATAAAGTGAAATCATTCATATATTTCTCAGCAGGTTCCAAATACAGGAGCGCAAGAAACACATGCAACCTCATTAACAATTTTAAGGCCGCCATCTCAATGGATAACATTTCAAAATTCAATGCCAATAATATTCAATTTCACCCTGTTAGCATCAAAATGGTCATTAAGGTAAGGAATCGCTTAATAGTAAATGCAAAAGAAGCCTTCTTATTCAATCAAGGAAGCAATGGTAAACCTCTGCTCTGCCATGTATTTACGAGTTAATCGCAGCATAAAAGCAAGCAAAACAGTGGCGTTTCAATTTTCCATCAGTATAAACAACAAATACAGAAGACAATACACAAAAACTTCACGTTTATACGGCGGATCCACTTCTGTTTACTGACCTCTAACTTCATTCTCAAGTCGATTAAGTTCCAACCTCACGGGATCAGAACCGTGCAGCAAATTGATAAGCTCATCCGCGTCCATACTCGCCCTCATTGAGCTCCTCCTTCGCGCCGACGAGCCCTTACCGGAAGCTACCGTGACCACCGGCATCGCACCGACACTTCCATCGCCGGAAAGCTCCGCCATCGCCGATCTATTCTCCTCTACTCCGCGAGCATCAGATACGTAACGAGCTAGGGCTTTTCAGTCCACAGTAATGCGCGTCACTTCAAGATACTGTGACAAACTTGCGAATGATTTCGGAGAAACAAAAAGAATACAGCGAAGTACTACTAAATATGACCACCTGCGAGAGAGAGAGAAAAGAGAGGAGAGATTCACTGTGTGTTTCCTTCTCTCTCTTGAAAAATTGTTCGCTAATCTACTGTAACAATCCACGCGCTGTATGTCTAGCTGATTCAAGCATCTCTTAATTTTATTTTCAGATTGCTCAAAATAACGAAATTACCCTCATAACCGAAGCGAAGAGCCGTAAGTTCTCTACAAGATTAAGGGCAGAGTTGTCTTTCAATGAAACTAATGGAGTGCCTGAAGCAAGTATGGAAAAAGTAAAATGGAGGTGAGAGATACACGGACTGAATTGACGTAGAGAGAGGAAACATTTGAACTTTAAGTACGAGATTAATTAAAACTGAAATAGAAAATTAATTAGACGGTGGAAAGAAAAGCCTAAATGATATCTAATAAAAGATTAACTATTATTATACGCGACAGTATCTGTGATTCCGAGCTGTATTACATGAGATTAGATCTTGACCAGAGTTTCGTAATCGACTTACTAAACGTTGTAATATAATATGCTTTCCTTGCTATCATGATGTATAATCAATTATTGTGAATTTAGGACAGCGCTTTTCTTCATTTGGCTATGGTCAATCGGCACACGCATTTGTATATATATTACACGCATAGCAGTTGAAGGGCGTAAAGCTGCAAACTTTGAGCCTTCGGCAATATTTTGTTCTTCCTTCTAACATGTCATAGTTTCTAACAGAATCCCACTAACAAAAGTGTCTGAAAAACGTAAGCATCGTCGTCCAAGACATCCATTTTCAGTTGATTCCCGATAGAAGGCGAACAAATTCTGCGTGCATCGAATGCCCAGCCTGGGTACAAAGCTCAAAGTAATTATGAGTACGAAAGCCTTTTTACGAGGTGTTAAATTTGATGGCATTACATCCGCGAAATATTGTATTAGAACAAATTCTGTAATGGTGAAAAGATTACAGAAAAATATGATCTCTTCGAACCTTAAAAGCCACGATGTGAGCTACGACAAGTCCTTGATTGCCACCTTGTGCAAGAAGAGAAATATCGCCGATAAGATCCAAGATTTTGTGCCTGCATGGTTCGTCTTCGTAGCGCAGAGGAGGGTTCAACCACCCTCGATCGATGCTAAAAGAAAAACGTATAAAGAAAAGCTCAATTCATGAGAGTCATTTTGAGATCAAGCAAAACGATATATAGATGAAGCTATCTCAACCTGCAAACTATGGCTGTTTCTGCGGAGCCTCCTTTAATAAGCCCCAACTTACGCATTTGTTCGACCTGTAAAGAAACTAACTGCCTCTATTCAGCTTCTAACAGTACTATGATTTTACTCTAAAACAAGAGGAAAAGGAGTCACCTCTTCGTAGATGCAGAACGTTCTAGCAGAAGCTATTTGCTTCGTGTAGAAAGATTCGTCCAAGACCGCTGAAGAAAACCACTGTCGACCGATTTGCAGGCGCCTGTAGTAAAGAACAATAATACAAGAATGTGATTTTCAAATGACAATGTAGTCTTCTGACGAATTTTGGCAATCAAATGCGTAGCTAGACAGATGTCGACAACAAATGGCATCAGTAACTAAATCACAGCAAGTAAAAGAATCTGGAATGACTACACCGTCGGAGAACAAATTCGAGGATGAGCCATAGAAGGCATTTCAATCTTATTGGAGGGAAATTTTCTTTTTTTTTTTTTTACCTGTGGGTAATCGATTCCATAGGAGATGTTTAAATCTGAAGAGGGGAATGCAGCTATAAAGGACTCATTTTTAATGACATGGACAGGAGATTGGAGATGTGGTGCTAACTTATCACAAGATTCTCCATCAGAATCTAAAGCAACCTTTAAGCCAGCTTTATCGATTGCTTCGATCCATTCCCTGGCCGACCCATCGAAGATGGGAATCTGTGTGGCATTTCATCGAGCAGTTGAATTTCAATTAGCTACACGCTGCCTAATCTAATTAGAAAAAAAGAGCCCAGAAATTCAAAGCTCACCTCAGCTGTCCCGTCGCCGTCGCCGGAGGACACGCTCTTCTCGATCTCAATCCGGCAGTTGTCTACGCCGGCACCTTCCAAGGCGGAGAGCAGATGCTCCACAGTCCTCACGCTGTAGCCGTCCTTGGAAAGCGTCGTGCATAAAGGCGTCGCCTTGGCGGCGTTTTCGACACACGCCGCGACGATGTTCGACCCGAAGGCGAAGTAACGGCCGGCTCGCGCAGCCGCGGGGAGAATACGGACGGTGGAGGTCTCGCCGGAGTGGAGCCCCAGCCCGGTTCGCTCCACGAGGTTCGCTACGGTTTTCTGAAGCTTACCTGTCTAGTAAGTATCCGAAGCCATTAGGACTCTTGATATTCTATTAATCTAAGCGAATAGAGATCGATAGTAGGCAGTACGGATTTCCAGGAGATGACGGAGGATGGTTTGAGAGCGGCGGCCGCCGCCGCCGAGAGTTTCATTACCCTACTCAGTGCAGTCGCCACTGGATGACACGTCAGCAGCTGGTTAATTATGGGTTGTTTTTTGGATCATCATTTCATTAATTTATCCGTCACTGTTTTGGAGTATTTATGACGAGTTTTCATAAATAAATTATAAATTAAAAGTGAGAGTAAAATGAAAAGCAACAAACAATAAACAAAGGAAAAAGAAACTCTCTTGTAATCCTCGTATTACACTCAGATGATGACTAATCAGCTCGACGATGCTTTACGAAGCTAGGAGTCATTGAAACCTGTTTCCTCGATTAGAACAGAGGAGATTAGTTCGAAATGAAGTAGCAATTGAAGTTTTGAATCAGGAAAAAGCCTTTCATTCCCCAGGATATTCAACCAAAATTGAGCTCTCAATCCGCGTCAAATCGTGTTCTGAAATTTGCGTTGAATGCTGATGTGAGTTTTGCTGATCTTAGCTGTTTCAGCATGGCGGACGTTTTATCTGTAGTTCCGGCGGCTGTTCTTCGTAATCTCTCGGATAAACTATACGAAAAGCGGAGGAATGCTGCGATTGAGGTGTCGATATAATCTATGGTTACGTACTTCTGGTTATTTCTGAAGGAGCTGTAAGGAGTCTTGCTTGTGTTTATTGTTTTATTTGTTTATAGGTGGAAGGGGTGGTGAAGCAGTTAACAATGGCGGGTGATCATGACAAAATAAATGCACTCATCAATTTGCTGGTCAATGAATATACTTACTCACCTCAAGCGAATCATCGTAAGGTTTGTTTTTTACTTTTGCTTGTGTGGATGGTCTGCTGCAGTTGAATGCTGATCATTGGAAGGATTAATGAGTTCTGATTAGTTGTTTTAATGGTCGGAAAGTTCTGATTTGAAAATCTACGATCAGCATATTCTTGAATATCTCAGTTTGATTGTCTTTCTCATGATAATAATTTCTGGGTCAGGGAGGATTGATCGCCATGGCAGCTGTGACAGTGGCTTTGACTTCTGAGGCAGCACATCATCTCGATGTAAGAATGGAACTTTATGTTGTTTTTTTTTCATTTCCCCATTAAGTGTATTTTGTTTAATCTCGTTTCTTCCTAGAGTACGATATACATCAGGGAAACATGTAAATGCATGTCATCTGTTAACTAGCTGTTGCTGCTACTTGCTTTCCTTTTCTCGGATGCATGGCATTTCCTTCTCATCTTGTTACTCTTCTGACAGTTTTTTCTTATCTCGCTTTCCAGAAAATTGTACCACCTGTCTTGAATTCCTTTTCCGATCAGGATAGCCGAGTTCGTTATTATGCTTGTGAGGCTCTTTATAACATTGCCAAGGTGGGGGACAAAGATTAATGAGTTGTTCTTTTCTGGTTAGGTATTTGAGATTTCAATATCTCTGACTTGCAGGTCGTTCGAGGCGATTTTATTGTACTGTTCAACCAGATTTTTGATGCCCTGTGCAAGCTCTCTGCAGATTCAGATGCCAACGTTCAGAGTGCTGCTCATCTCTTAGACAGGCTTGTGAAAGTACCGCCTTTTGTCCATCTGCTTATGCCTGTAAATTTACTGATTCACAGTGTAAAGAGTAACAGATTTTATCATTCTCGTGGTCGTTTGAATGCAGGATATTGTGACTGAGAGTGATCAATTTAGGTCTGTTTCGTGTTTGGTTGGTCCATTACTGGTTCTGTCAAACTAGTTTCTTTGTAGAGTTCGGGTATTCAAAGATTGGTTTTAACAGTCCTCCATCTATTATTAACCTTATCCAGCATTGAAGAATTCATACCTTTGTTGCGAGAACGAATGAATGTCCTCAATCCTTACGTTCGCCAATTCTTGGTGGGGTGGATTACTGTATTGGATAGTGTTCCAGACATTGATATGCTTGGATTTCTTCCAGATTTTCTTGATGGTTGGGGTTCCTCCTATGGAAAACTATTCGTATATTTCATTTAATTTTTTCACCACTCTGAATTCATGATTTCGAATTTAAATTCACAGGTTTATTCAACATGCTGAGTGATAATAGTCATGAGATACGACAGCAGTCCGATTCGGCACTTTCTGAGTTTCTTCATGAAATCAAGAACTCACCAGTAAGATTATGTGGTCTGGTTTTATCTTTCTGAGAAACATGTATCATTATTTAGTCTAACAAACTTCCTTTTCCAAGTTTATCATGCTTAAAATCTTAACCAAGATTGATTACTCTTGAAGTCTGTTGATTATGGCCGCATGGCTGAGATACTGGTTCAAAGGGCAGCATCTCCGGATGAATTCACCCGACTGACTGCTATTACCTGGGTAATGACATTTTGACACATGCCGTGCTCCTCCATATATGATTAGTCTAGTGTTTTACTAGTGCAATTGCCCTTTCGTTTGTTTATCAATTACGAATGACTGCTCTCTTTTGCAGATCAATGAATTTGTAAAACTTGGTGGTGACCAACTTGTTCCCTACTACGCTGATATTCTTGGAGCAATATTACCTTGCATATCGGACAAGGAAGAAAAGATAAGAGTTGTATGTAAATTTTTACCTCTTTCTAATACGTTTTGCAAGTATATCTAATGTTTCCGGCATTATCTTAGTGACCTTGATTTTCGGAAATATATATTCATTTCATATCTTTTTGAGATGTTGGAGTGTGATAAAATGTCTCGTCTAACTCTGCTTTCCCAGTTCTCAAGCGCCTTATATCAAAATTATTTATTGATTGCAGGTTGCACGTGAAACAAATGAAGAGCTTGGAGGGATCGAAGTTGATACAAAAGAAGGATTTGACGTACGAGCCATCCTCTCTGTAGCCAGGAGGTTGTAAAAAAAGTTTCGAGAAATTTCTGTGGTCTGCATTATGTCAGCTTTTGTTGAGTTTATGCCATTGATATTTTTTATTGTATATCAGGCATCTTACAAGTGAATGGGAGGCTACACGCATTGAAGCACTGAACTGGATATCAATCTTGTTAAATAGACATAGGGCAGAGGTATGACTTCAGAATTGTTTTGGGGATAACATGATGCATTGCTTCTTCTTTCTGGTCAAAAAAAATTTAGGAATTTTTAATTTTAAAGTTTTCATTCATGTGGATTTTGTGATACGGCATGCTTGTGAATTAGTCGCTGTCTAAGTTGCAGCTTCATTTTGGCCTTTTACATCTCATTCCTAAATTTATTCGGTGCAGGTGCTCTCGTTCCTTGGTGACATTTTTGAAACTCTGCTGAAGACTCTTTCGGATCCTTCTGATGAGGTATGCTCTTCCAGTCATTAGTCATGTCACTATGAGCTGAACACATACATACACTACGCACAGGGGAGATTCATTCTGTTAAGTGGTGGTTACGAATGGGATTTATTATGATCGGGATGATGTCAGATATTTTATGAGATTGCGAGAAGTAGAATTAATTACAATTTGATGAGCATTCATTTTGTCAAAACAACTTCAATATTGACAATTCAAAGGCAACTTGATCTGCCTGTCTGGTTCCTGGCTAGGCTGCCTTTAACTCTTGTACTGTTGTTACCTCCTCGACTAACTTATTCTCCTCTACAAGGTTGTGCTCTCTGCAATCGAGGTCCATGCTTGTATAGCAAAAGATGAAGCACACTTCCACCAGTTGATCGCTTATTTAACTCAAAATTTTAAGTTGGACATGTCTCTCTTGGAGAAGTGAGTCCTTTAGTTTTATCCTTTTACAGTCATAAAAGTTTGTGATATCTTATTTACTCCTCCATTAATCTTATCACTCGCAGAAGAGGTGCTGTGATAGTCCGTAGACTATGTGTACTGTTAGATGCTGAAACAGTGTATCGGAAGTTTTCCATCATACTCAAAGGAGAGTCTGATTTGGACTTTGCATCTACTATGGTGCAGGTATTTTCTTGCGGAGTATTATACCATCTATGTCCACGTTGAGTTCGTCTCTTCCTCTTTTTGTGCGTGATCAGCCAATGTTTTGTTGCCAGTGACCTCTGCTACTCCATCTTTATTATTACTTAACTGGTCCCTCACATTTTTATGTAAAATCTGGACTCATCTCATCTCCTCCGATTTCATATTTCAGGCACTGAATTTGATTCTACTGACTTCATCTGAGTTAGCTAAACTCCGTGATATCCTGAAGCAGTCACTGTTGAATGATTCTGGGAAAAACTTGTTCCTCACTCTGTATGCCTCATGGTGCCATTCGCCTATGGCTATTATAAGTCTTTGCTTGTTATCTCAGGTAAACCCTGTCTACAGATCTTGTTTTCTCCCATGTCTTCACCTTTTGACCATAACTTCTCTTTCGTCTCTAATTTTTTCTTTTTATGGGGTACTTACACTATCGTTTAATTACCCACAGGCTTACCAGCATGAAAGCTCTGTAATCCAATCTTTGGCAGAGGAAGATATAAATGTGAAGTTCTTAGTGCAGCTCGATAAATTGATTCACCTGTTGGAGACTCCTACTTTTGCTTACCTTAGACTGCAGGTAACACTAAATTTAACTTCTCAAGATGCAGGGAACGATTCATCTCTATACTCTGCTCATAATTCATCTCCATATTGTATGAGCATTCTTATGATAGTATGTATGTATTAATTATAATCCTGAAATAAGCGCCTGCCATGACATTGAGACGACATTTTTCATATTGCAGCTTCTCGAACCAGGAAGATACATATGGTTGTTGAAAGCATTGTACGGTCTTTTAATGTTGCTTCCACAGGTACTTTCACCCTTGTAGATTCATTTCCATTGAAACTACTCAGTAATTATCTTCTCCTCATATCTCTCCTTCTCATGCAGCAAAGTAAAGCGTTCAAGATTCTCCGAACGCGCCTGAAAACCGTGCCTCCATATTCCTTCAGCAGCGACCATTTCAGAACTCTCTCGTCAGGAAATTCTTCTTCGAAAGCTAATCAAATCGACGGTGCAGCGAGCGAAGATCACCAAACCGTGCACAATGGCATCAACTTTGCTTCTTGTCTGAAGCATTTCGAACAAGTTCAAGAGCATCACCGTAGACGCTCAAGGTCACAGGCAGCTCCTCGACGCAATTCTAGCTCACCTTCTTCAAAGGTTTGCAATAAATTAATCGATTATGTTTAACATAGCTACGTTTTTTTTGTGAATGTGCAATTGAGTCCCTGAGTTATTTTTGTCTGCAGGAGGTTCGAGTACCCGAAGAAGAAACAAAACGGCCTTCGTCCATCCCCGAAATGAACAGACCGCCTTCAAGATCTTTACGGAGTGTTTCGGGTCAGTTTCGATTTTAACTGCGTTGTGAAAAAGAAATTGTAAAGTTTCTGCATTCCTTTAGCTTCTTACATTGAGCTGCTAGTCTTTTTAGCGATACTCCGTTTTACCCGTGTGGTTCTTTTGCTTTTATTGAAATCCAATATGGGCATACAGTATTTGTGTAAAATACTATATATTAGTATTACCGTGCATGCGATTCATTGTACTATCTTTTTCCCCTATTCATGATTTTAGAGGTTTTTTTCTGTATTGCATTTTATTTTTTCTTTAACTAAAATTTATTGAAACTGATTAGGTAAGGTGATGCTTTATTAAGACGACACCACGAATTAAAGTCGAAAATGACTGGAGAACGACCTCAGACTCAGAGTTCAGTTTAGCTACAATCCTGAACACGTAAAAGCATTTTTGGTTTAAAGCCGATCACTTTATTCTGAAATCAAGAATTCTCATATGTCCTCTCTGTCTTTCTAAATTAATCCAAAGTACTACGAAGAGGTTGCCTTACGCTGACCTACTCCATAGTCCATACTAATAACATTCAATAAGTTTTTCTGGGACATAATTATATCTATATATATATATTATATATATATATATATATATATATATAATTGGTTCAATCTACCCTTTGTCATATATCTGGAAAACGCTAGACTACCGACGAAAATAATAGTGCGCAAGAAATGATAGGGATAAATTGAGAAGAGGAAATTAGAAAAAAGAGAGATTCACAGAGCCCACAAGATTTGGTCTTTTTGACAAATGTATTAATCTTACGACACATCATAACACTGCGTGCCTAACTTTGATCATCTTGAAATAAATGTAAGAAAGAATATTTACAACTATGTTTCTTTTGGCTAAAAAAGAAGGGAGAAAAAAGGTGAAGACACGGCATCCATAGTGCAAGGGGCCAGAGATGACTCATTGATGAATTATAGCTTGCTTTCGCTTTGTACTGTAGTGCCAATTTTCTTTTGCAAATCATTTATATATAATATATTTATACATATTTATTTTGATTCGGAGAATATGCGATGTGGGGGATCAATCTCTCATATCCTATATATAGGTACTCATGGCATAGCAACTACTTCAAACACCACTAAAACAAATAATAATAATAAGACTTACAAGAATAAATACATAATTACACAAAAAAAAAATGGGAAGCAGCAGCGTATGCAGATTATTTGCTAGTGTTGTGCTCGTGTTGATGCTTGTCTTCTCCACTGGTGATTAATCTTACAACTCTGTCTCAATTTAGTTCTAAGCTCATTTCCATTTGAGTTGCATTGCATGCATAATGTAAATATATTCCACAACTTTAATTTTATGACGAATGAAACGCGCAATTCATCAGGGAATAATAAGAATATGTTTGGGGAGGCAAGAACATGTGAATCACAGAGCCAAAGGTTCAGAGGACCTTGTGCAAGAAGATCCAACTGTGCTGCAGTTTGTCAGACCGAGGGCTTCGATGGCGGCCATTGCCGTGGATTCAGACGCAGGTGTTTCTGCACTAAACATTGCTGATGATCATATCATGTGACGACGATGATGATGAAGATTGAACCCCATAAATAACTAAATAAATAAAGGAAATATCTCGTTTCTGAGCATGTTTGAGCGTTGCAAATAAAAAGAAAATTGTCGGTCTTCTCCTTGCATGTGACTTGTGAGTCCTTGAATTGGGTTTTCTTTGACGTGTTTTCTTGTAACGAAGACTTATTGTGTGTGTTTTTTAAAGTCACTCTATTTTTATTTATTTCTATGTAAGCTAATATTGTGCGTGTGTGATCTATATAAGCTAATATACTTGATTGATATTATATAGTAATAAAAATGTTTCAGTTTCATGATTGTGATGATTGCAATCAACATCACTGCATTTGAACTTAGATAACTATTCTTGCTTTTCATTGCTGTAAGGTTCTTACATTAGAATTCATGACACAATACAAAACCCATGAGAAAAAAAAATTGCAATATGAATTACCGAAGCCCGGCCATACTAACAGAAGTAGCAAAACACAAATTGGAGTTTCTAGGGATTATCATGTCCGATGATTTCTTCATACTAGTATTATATTTATACTTGGGACTTGTAGCTTGATAAATGAATTTTATGCTATAATTTATACTCCTTATAATAGCATTATCAGTTGATATTAATATAAATTTCTTCAAATATTATACTTTTACGTTTGTATTGCATATTCGATAGATATTGGAGAAAAGAACTACAACCGGGAATATTTGGGCGTAAAACAAAGTGAGGAATTGCGATATCTGGCGGCGTAAAACATCAACCTTCGCAGCTCCATCAGATTTCAAAAGTTTATCGTTGACAGACATAGGAGTAGAATTGCAGTTTTCCATACGGAATTTTTTCAAAAGATCTTCTATATATTTCTCTTGAGAGATAAAAATTTCACCTTTAGATTGTTTGACTTGAATTCCGAGGAAGTACTTCATCGCTCCTAAATCTGTCATCTCGAACTCGTTCATCATATTTGCTTTGAAAGCTTCGACCTCCGATTCTTCGGTTCCTAAATAGAAGGTCATCAACATATATGCAGACAATCATAAAATTCTCACCATTTTTCTTCACATATAGAGAATGATCGTTTGGACTTTGAGAGAATCCATTTCTTTGAAAATATTCGTCAATTTTCTTGTCCCTTCCATGCTCGCGGTGCTTGCTTCAATCTGTATAGCGCTTTTTTGAGTCGATATACTTTATCTTCTTTTCCTTGTATTTCGAACCCTTGAGGTTGTTGCACGTAGATTTCCTCGTCGAACACTTTTAGTTCTAGTTGTGCCGCAAGAGCAAGTACTAGCCGAATAGTCTCCATTCGTACAACAGGCGCAAAAGTCTCGTTGAAGTCCACTCCTGGTTGTTGAGCGAATCCCTTTGCAACGAGTCGAGCCTTATGTTTCTGTATGCTTCCATATTCGAGCAGTTTCGTTTTGAAAATCCATTTGAGACCAATTATATCTTTATGCTCCGGTAGGTCCACCAATTCCCAAGTTTTGTTCTTTTCGATCATTGCGATTTCTTCTTCCATAGCCTTTATCCACACGTCTTGTTTTGCCGCAACTTCGAAGCTACTGGGCTCAACTGTGGAGAAAGCAACTTCGCAAGTTTGATAAATATTTTTTAAAGAGCGAGTTTTTCTTACCGACGAATCCGAGTTTTCTCCTCCGGATTTTTGACGAAGAAGATCCGGGACTTTGAGGTGGAGTTGCTACTACATTTTCTTCTTCGCCGTTGGTTGGTTCAAAGAATTCATTTGGAGAAAATTGTTGTGAGGAATTTTCTCCCCAACTCCATTGAGCCATTTCATCAAATATTACATCTCTCGAAATAACGAGCTTGCAATTTAGAGGATTATAAAGACGATAGCCTTTGGACTCATCGCTGTAGCCAATAAATATGAGTTTTTCACCTTTTGTGTCGAGCTTGTCTCGATTTGGAGTTGAGATATGGGAATACGCAATGCTACCAAAAATCTTCAAATGATCAACCACGGGTTTCCTCTTGTGCCAAGCTTCGAATGGCGTTTTGTTCCGTACAGCTTTTGTCGGACACCTGTTCAAAATATAAATAGAAGTATGAACAGCCTCGGCCCAGAAATGTTTGGGTAATCCTTTGCCGATCATCATGCTCCTCGACATTTCCGCGATTGTGCGATTTTTCCGTTCGGCGACTCCGTTCTGTTGAGGACTTCTTCGAACCGTGAGTTGCCTCTGAATACCATTTTCTTTACAATATTCCATGAACGGATGATATATAAATTCTCCTCCTCGATCCGTTCCGAGTGTCTGAATTTTATAATGACTCTGTTTCTCGACAAGAGCCTTAAACTTCATAAAAGTAGCAAACGCTTCGAATTTTTCATTTAGAAAATAAAGCCACATCATCCTTGTAAAATCATCAACAAACAGAATGAAGTATTTTTTGTTACCGAGAGAAGGAGTTCTCGTTGGTCCCCAGATATCCGCATGAACAAGTTCCAGCGGTTCATTCGCTCGCAAGTTGTTTTTGGAAACGGAAGTCGGTGCATTTTGCCATATACGCATCCTTCACAAATTTCTGTTTGTTGATCAATATTTGGTAGGCCTATCACCATGTTCTTTTGCTTGAGCAGCTTCAGCCCCTTGCTGTTGAGATGTCCGTA
This sequence comes from Craterostigma plantagineum, assembly GCA_027422505.1. Classification (NCBI taxonomy): domain Eukaryota; kingdom Viridiplantae; phylum Streptophyta; class Magnoliopsida; order Lamiales; family Linderniaceae; genus Craterostigma; species Craterostigma plantagineum. Next base: position 35,275,122 of record JAPQWV010000002.1, on the reverse strand, counting down.
TCTCAAATGCCAAAGTTGAGATTGCTCTAAATTTTCTCCCTTGAACGCCACTTTCTCTTGAAGAGGGATGATAATTGGAAACACCTTGTTTGGACTCATAGGAACATAAGCAATAGTATTATTGCTTTTCTTATCAAAAATTCTGCATTTTCCATCGTCAAAAAATACCGAATATCCTTTATCCAATAATCGTCCAACACTAAGAAGATTACTCGTAAGATTTGGCACATAAAGAACTCCTTGAATGAGTTTTTTGTTACCTTCTTTAGTTTGGACTGCAATAGTTCCCTTTCCTTCCGCCTTGTGTAGCTACCATCGCCGAGTTTCACTTCCGACGAAAAGTTTTGATCAAGCTCAACGAACAACGTCCTTTCTCCGGTCATATGGCTGCTACACCCGCTGTCCGAATACCACATACATGATGAGTGATGTCGATTCGTCATGCAAGAAAATAATTGCTCTCCCGCGTCTTTGATGAAATTTGCTTCATCTTTCTCTGATTTTTGATACCAACAGTCTCTTGGAGAATTGTTGGCGTTTCGGCACTTTTTGCACTTGTACCGACAATCTTTTGTGTCGTGATTCAATTTCTTGCAAATTCGGCAACCGGCTTGTTGATTTGAGTTTCCACCATTAGGCCTAAATTGACTCGGATGGCCCCGTCCTCTTCCTCTCGTATGATTTGAACCGCCTCTTCCTTTATAATGCCATGAAGTATTTTTGGTTCCTTGCATGTTCATCTTGGAGTCAAACGCTTGCTCCAGGGATTGATTTGAGGATTTGTTGAGGCGCTCTTCATGAACTTGTAATGAGCTTCTAAGTTCACGAAAAGTGAACTTGGTCAGGTCCTTCGACTCTTCGATCGCGGCGACGATATAGTCGTATTTAGAGGGAAGACTTCTTATAACTTTTTGAACAATCTTCTTCTCTTCAATAGTATCTCCAAGGCTTCTGATTTGATTAACGATCTCAGCAACTCGAGTGAGATAGACTTGCATGGCTTCGAAGTCTTTTTCGCCAAGTTATCGAAATCTCTCCAAAGATATTGGTGTTTGATTGACGTAACTTTTACGTTTCCTTGAAAACCTTCTTTGAGAATATCCCATGCTTCTTTGGATTTTTTAATGCCATGAATTCTGGGATAGATGGTTTCGCTTATACCTTGTTGGATGAACCTTAGAGCGCTTGCATCCTTTTTTCGATTTTTCTTGTACTCTTTTTGTTGTGCGTCTGTCCATTCTTCTTCATCGGACTCGTCTTTATCTTCTTGAGATGGTGGCTCTGCATACGTTTCTTCAACGACCTCCCATAGATCTTGCGAGATAAACAATGTTTCCATTTGACGACACGAATAGTCGAAAGTTTCTCAGTCAAAGATTGGAACTTGATTCGGAGTGTAAGAAAACATAGTCATCACATGATTTGAAGTCATCTCACGTAGCGTTTGAGTGCTCTACGCTGAGTTCTTTTAGAAAAAAAATGATGCTTGCTTGATAATTCTTGCGTGAGCTTTGATAGGTGAAAAGATGAGATGCTTGCTTGAGAGTGAGGTGCTTGCTTGGGATATATGTTTCACGTATATGAAGAGGTGAGGGTGAAGATGAAATTTTTTTTTTCAAGGCTCTGATACCAATAATTTGTTGGAGATATAAAAGAGATAGCTAAATGAAGTGAAAGAGAAATAGCTCAATATAGTGCTACGGCACTTCTTTGGAAATTTATATTGATTGGCTTACTTCATCTTATCTTAGAATACAAACCATGCGTACATATATATAGCTACTAACTAGACAATAAGCTGGATTGTTTGACAACAATAAAGCATGTTAGGTAGCTTAATGTTTTCTTGTCTAGTTGTCTAGATTATGTCTTGTCTAATGGTCTTGTTCACATGCATTATTAGTTGCAAATTAGGACTTTTAACAGAAAGATGAAAGAGGCAAAGAGACAAAGAGATCACCACGATGGAGACTTGCAAAAAAAGAAAAAATCAGCTCACATGGCTCAAGAAAGAAAAATCACGATGAAATCTTGCGCAGTCATTGAGCAAACAAAAAATGATCTTGCGCAGTCCTTGAGCAGACGAAAATTTATTAAGTGATCTCCATAAAAGGGGAGAGCTAAACGATTGAGTGGGTGACACCCACCAACGTTTATGTATTCTGTTTTGGGGCAGTGAGCAGAGGTCGTAAACACCAGCGAAGAGCGAGCCCAAACTGCCTTTGAGCTGTACCGTGCACGGCTGGTCTGCACCGTGAGGCACTGTGCACCGCAGGAGTAGCAACGTGGTTGTGCTGTGTCTGGCCTGTGTGTATGCTGTGGATCGAGGCAGTTGAAAAGGAGAGCAAGAAAAGGGAAACCTGAGACGCCCACCACTTGTTCGACGAAATTCCTCAACGAAGGATTAACTGCATAGCCGAAATTCAGGGAAGAAATATGTTTCCTCGTTGTTACTTACGCTCCTCGTGGTGTTAATATTTCATATGAGTGGCTAAATCCCGTAGTATTTGAGATTAGATGAACCCTAGCGAGATCGTACGTATGTTGAACGTATTATTGATATGCTTTTTATTATGACTCGGTTACGATTTATGCTATTATTTTGATTTTGTCTATGTGGTCGAAATAATTGGGAAATCGAACGATACGCTCGAGAGATGGGGACGATTAGACTACTCGTAAACGAGCAGAATAAACGCATCGCTAGAGATAGATTGAACTATCCCGTCGGATTAGAGCCAAATCTAATAGTGGGATTCGTCGTGTTTTAATGCGATCAGTGGTTGACTAGTTAGGAAAGCTTCCTCAGCTATTTAATTCATAGATTAGTTGTTTACGATTCTTATATGATAAGGTGCAGTTTCGTCAGTCGTATAAATTCGTACGCATGCTCTAGGAATCCTGGTATAATAACTAGCTAAAATGTCGTTCGATTGAGCTAAGGGATTCGAAGTCTAAAATACGTTTTCTTCAAAAAGTCGTCGCGTTTATTATTATTATTATTATTATTAGCTTTTATTTAAGTGTTCACTGTGTTTTTCTATTTTTCAAAACAAAAACATTGAATTTTCTACTAGGATATTTAAACGACTTTTTCTAGAGTATATAGTTCCTTTGGGTTCGATACTCGAATACCTGCCAATTCTATAATTTTCGATAAACTTGACTGTTGACCGTAGGACAGTTCGTCGATGTTTGTTTTATTTATTACCTGATCCGCTCGATCATAACTGATATGCCAACCTTTGAAGAAACAATCTTCAATGGCCTGTCGGTCTCTTTCTACAACAATCTACACTTCCTCTCGGTTGGTAATAAATCGGCAAACCTATGGTTGACAACTGTGAGATCGTTCTTTTAAAAAGAAATTAGTTAGTTCTTGAAAAGACTGTAAAAAGCTGTGTAGTTGTGGTGTCTAAGAGTTTAGTTAGCAAGTATAGCCGGGGGTTTATATGTGTTAGTCTAGCTAAGAAGGTTATACGACAGGGGTTGTATCGAAACTAAATCTTCTAGAATAACCTTTCTTTCGGGTAATGGGAGACGTAGGAGACCTTTTTTGCTCCGAACTTTTATAACAACCGCCGTGTCATTCACAAACAATCACACACACAGCACATTGCGCAACCGGTTTCAGTCACTACTGACTAGTCTCACTTCTGCACAAGTCGCACTCATAATATCCAGCACCGATATCTAACCTTAACCGATTAGGAACCGAAAAACAGCGAGTGTTTATTCACCTCCCTCTAAACACATATACCGATCCTAACAGTCTAACGTGTTTTCTTGTAACGAAAACTTATTGTGCGTGTGTGCTTTTTCTAGTCCTCTATTTTTATTTGTTTCTCTTTTATTGGCTTGTGATCTATATAAGCTGATAATACTTGATTGATATTATATCTACAGTAATATAATGTTTCAGTTTCATGATTGTGATGATTGCAATCAACATCACAGCATTTGAACTTAAAAAAATTCTTGCTTTTCATTGATGTAAGGTTTCTTACATTAGAATTCATGATACATCATACAGTACAAGAACCCAAAAAAAATGAGAGAAAAACACTGCAATATGAAGTACCGAAGCCCGACCAGCAATCCTACGAAAAAATTTAAATTCCTACGTCATGTGGAACACGGATTCGGGAATCCGACCGGCCGATTCCACACTTAGTATGACAACATTATTTCCTTGTGACACTAAGCACTAACAAACTTATTCAAGGGTAAAATCCTTTGTTGACTGACCGATGGTGGCCCGCCCCTTTTGCAACAAGTGGTAGGGGCTAGAAGAACTTCTGAGTTAGGCCAAATTCCCTATAGGCACGTGCCGGCGACGAGCACGAGCCGGCTCGAAAACGAGTCATTTGTCATGGAATTTTAAACCCGACAAATAATGAACGATTAAATTAATATGGGACGTAGATGAAATCGAAATCCAAATTCGTACTTTTCCCAACCGAGCATTAGGTGAGCATTATTATCTACAAAGCTAATCCAAGTACAATTATAAAATCATAGTCGTAAATTAAAGAAAGAAATGAATAAGGATATTCAACTGTTTGCGAGTTTAGCCCAGACCCTTCCTAGTTCCCTTCTCATGGCTTACGCGTGAATTGAGCTGCTCCGTCAACTAGTCTATTATAGTAATGCGTGTGGGATAAATATTACTAAACAATGACCTGAAGTCTTTGGAGCTATTTCACAGGGAAAAAGAAAAACTAAAAAACTATAAACAATGACTTCGTTGAAGACAGATATGGATTATGCTGCTCGGTCAACTGGTCAACATATATTAATGCCTTTGCGTGTTGCTTAGTTTAAAAACCTAAAATGGTCTCAATGTTTACTCTTTGAACCATTTACTCCTCAATGCTTTGTGAGGACGAATTTGATTCCCGACGTTATCGAATTTGACATTTTATCCTATTTTAATTCAGTGACATTTTATTCTATTTTATTTTTTCACTTTTTAGTTTTTCATAAATAAATATTTTTATTTTGTATTTTTCTTATTTATTAATTTTTTAGTTTTAACATTTTCTCTCTTTTTTGTTTTTTTACTTAAGTTACTTTGATTTTGTATTTTTTTATCTATTTATATTTTATTACATTTTTAATATCATTTTATTTTTAATTGAATTTAGTTTAATCATAATTTAATTTAATTCTCTCTTTAGATTTACTTTATTTTAATTTATTAGATTTTTTCTTTTCTTTTTGAACTTTTCCTCCTTTTTGGTTTTTTGAATTTATTAGTTTTTTCTTATTCTTGTTTTTTTCGATTATTTTTCCTTTCTTCAATGTTTACTATAATACTTTTAATATATTTTCATTCTCTCTTTCTTTTTCATTTTATTTTAATTAATTATTTATAGATTTTATGTTTATTACTTATTATTTTTTATTTACTTTATTAATAATTTTCTCTTTTTTTATGACTTTTTTACTCTATTTTTCCATTTTTAAATGTTTAGTTTATGATTTTATAAGTCTAGTCAAATGTGTCAACTTCCATCCAAATTAATGACTATTTAAATGCGGGGACCAATTTGGTTCAAATTCGATAACATCGGGGACTAAATTGGTTTTCCGAAACATCTGGAACTAAATTAGTCTAAAGGATAAACATTAGATATCATGAACATTGGGTACCATTTTAGGTTTTTGGGTTTTCCCTTGGGGATAATTTTTACTGAACAATGACCTCGGTGAAGTCGGTTTTTGGAGCTATTTCACAGGAAAACGAAAAACTAAAAAATATGATACAATGACTTCGTGGAAGACAGCTATGAAAAATTAGCTTTATTAGGCAGCATCATATTAACTACATACGCAGAAGGTCAAAAAACCCAAGAATGTTTTATTATACAAGTGGACGACACCGAGGCCGAAGAAGCACTACAAAAAGCTCTTCTCTATTGATAAGAGCGAGGGAATAGTCGAATAACTTGAAAGCAGCAGCAAACAAATCTTGAACTTGATTACAAATGGCCACAGCATATGCAGCATTTACTTCTCTTATGCATCTCATTGACGATCTGCGCGAACACCCAAACCCTCCCATTAAGCTCGACGAGGATGACTTTGATTCTCTCAGCTCAAACATCTCTTTCTTCCAAAGCTTCCTCGAAAAACATCACAACGCAATCGAACACCGATTGGAGATTCAGATGGCTGATGCAGCACATGGTGCAGAGGACCTAATTGATGCCCACATAGCCGATCGAATCAAGGATCACAACAAATTCAATGGAAGCCTTCAAAAATTGATAGAAGGCTTAAACCTTCTCGAGAAAGAGGTGATGAAGATGAGTTGGACGACTGAGCAAAGTCAACGCAATCGTTCTATGCCTCTCGCTTCAGCGCAATCGCACTCGGCACCTTCCATTTCCTCGGACGCCAAGCTCGGCGTTAGGTTCAAAGGCATAATAACAAAAATCATAGACAATCTCACTCGAGAAAACAATCAACCCAGGGGACATCTCGGATCATCACAACCGTCCCTTTCTGCTACTACTGGTGAGGAAGTTGTGGTTGGCATTGAAAGCACAACACTCAAAATCGTGGACAAGCTCACCTCAATGCCCAAGTCTGAAACTCAGTTATTCTCAATATCAGGTATGGGCGGAATCGGTAAGACAACACTTGCTCGTAAGATTTACAATCATCCATATGTTCGGGCTTACTTTGTTTCTTTTGCTTGGGCTACGATATCGAAAGATTACGATACGCGTAAGAGTCTCGTGGAACTAATTGGTTGTTTGAATAAGGAGGGCGGAGAGGAAAGTCTGAGTGAAAAGAGTGAATCTGAATTGAGTGTTCTATTGCACAAGTCTTTGTTTGGTAGAAGGTATTTAGTTATAGTGGACGACGTTTGGGACGTCGAGGCATGGGAGGAAATAAAACGCTACTTTCCGAGCAGCAAAGGCAGTGGAATAGTGATAATAACTAGGGAAGCATCTATTGCTTCGATTGGCATGCATTGCTTTCCTATGAACTTCTTAGACGAGCTTAACAGTTGGGATTTATTTCGCGAGAAAGTATTTGGAAAAGAAAGTTGTCCGCTAGAACTAGAGGATATTGGAAGAGATATAGCAAAAAAATGCGCAGGGCTTCCTCTTTCGATCGCAGTAGTCGGAGGCCACCTAGCAAAGTCCCCTCGAACAAAAAAGTATTGGAAATATGTTGTGAAAATTTTAAGTTCAGTTGTCAATTCCGAAAATGATGAGTATTGCCTCAAAATTTTATCCTTTACCTATAATCACTTACCTGTACATTTGAAACCTTGTTTTATGTACATGGGAATATTCCTGAAGACAGTGAGATTCAAGTTTCTCTACTTACAAAATTATGGGTGGCGGAACGATTTCTGAAACCAATAAGCGGCAAGAGCCAGGAGGATACTGCAAAGGATTATATTGACGATCTTATTGGTAGAAATCTCATTTTATCTTCTCGATTGTCTAATCTCGGAGACATAGTAAGTTGCAGGATCCATGATCTTTTGAGGGATTTATGCTTAAAAGAAGCTTCGAATAAGAACTTCTTCTGCAACGTACGTAAGCGGTGGCCCGGCATTATGAAAGAATCCAGCAACGAACGTCGGATAGTTGTTCAGCAGAGCTCATCAAAGGCGATCGACTATATCTATGGCATTGGTGGTGTCCTTAAATCTCCGAAAGACCTTCGTACCCTGATAATCAATGGTATGTTTCAGAAGTTTATTATAAGACGTTACTGAGTGTTGTGTTCGGTCGAGGGGTCCCTTGGAATCGAGCAAAAGACCTTGGAAAAAGATGTTCCTACCCTAAGTAACTTACGGTTCCTAGGGAGTGTGCGGATAACACCCGCCGCCGCCGCATTTCCTTCATCATTTGTTTCCTTCTGGAACCTACAATCATTAATTATAAAAAGTAGCGGTACAGTTAAAGCCCCGCCCGAAATCTGGAAAATGGCCCAACTTAGGCATATTAATATACAGACTCTTAGTCTTCCCGAACCCCAGTCGAAAGCAATCATATCTTGATGAAGCTGCAATCGGCTGTGGATGTAGTAAACTTCAGTTTTAGTGAAGAAGCTGCAATCTGCTGTGGATGTAGTAAACTTCAGTTTTAGTGAAGATTCCGTCAGAAGAATTCCCAATATCGGTGAATTGGAGGTGATATATGAGGTTGTAGAGCTATTATCAAAGGAACTCACTCTTGACAACATTGATCGACTTGAAAAGCTTGAATCACTTGAATACTTTATTTCCGGTTTGCGACCCAGGATGACACTAAATCATAAGCTGGATAATATTACATTCCCGCATTCACTTAAGAAGCTGAAGGTTGATAAGCTTAGCTTGGAAGATGTGACGACTAAGATAGGCTCCTTACCAAGACTCGAAGAACTTCGGCTGCGTCGGTGCTCGGGATGTCAGTGGAATCTCGTTGAAGGAAAATTTATCAGTTTAAAATGCTTGACGCTCTATTTCTGTATTGACCTCGAATGTTTTACTGCAGATGTCAGTCACTTTCCTAGCCTTGAAATCCTCGTCCTACATGTGATGTATGGATTGAAGGAGATATCTTCAGATATTGGAGACATAGCGTCACTCAGATCAATTGAATTGAATGGTTGTACCAACTCATCTGCTGAATCTGCTAAAGAAATAGCACAAGTACAGCTCGAAATGGGGAATGAAGTGCTGCAAATAGATGTTGTCTTAAATATACGACCCACTTTTTTCCCGAGAGCACTAGTAATTTTCGAGTACGATATGTTTGATTTCCCGGTTTGAGGAAGTTTTGGCGCGACCAAGATTTTGGGTGATTGAAGACAGCACATGTAATTTAGGGGGGTATATATTATTCTATGTAGCTTATAGTAAGTTCAATCAAGCAACGGCTATAGGAAGCCAAGCTGAAAAACAACAATTACATACTGTAAATGTAACACGCTTGAGAATATGTTTTGAGTATCTCCTCCCTCCTACACACTGCTCCGGGACATGTAATAATGTTCGAATTTTTTGCAGATGATAATACAAACTTAGAAATCAATTATCATACATCTTGTACTTTACCTCGTTCTTCGCAGCGCCGCCTGTCCCTATAGATATTGTCAGAAGACGAGGATAATCCACAGGTCTCGTCCCAGCGAAGTCAACGCTGCTATCGAACATCTGCTTCGTCACTTCTGTTATGGCTATCAAAGCCTTGCAACAGAAGAAATACAGATATATTTTACGACCCAATGAGATATAAGATAAGCTCTTACAGGGTTTTGTTTGCTGCTATACGCCGCCGTCTATGACGTTATACTCTTTTGTCTCGCCTGTGCTCTCATCTTCTAACACAAACTGATGGCCGGGGAGATATGTAGGGGCAGCAGAAGTACTTATACAGATGTCTGAAAGCTTAGCATCAAGTGAAGGTGTTCTTTTGGCCTAAAACAAGTTAAATAAATTCATGTGTAGTAAGATAAGATCTGAAGCACATGGAATAAGTTGGTGAAAACTGAAAAGGAATAACCTCGTAAGTGGAGAGATCACTGGGCACTGGCTGGCGAGAGCTTTAATGTCGAACGATGGAATAACAATGTTAGTGATGGCTTGGCTAAGCTGCTCTCTCAATATGTTGTGTAGATGGCTTCCATCGTATAATGGTCCCGCAAATGCTTTGTATAATCTTCCAAATGCAACGAATTATGAAAGCGCATTTAATATACATTTGCTCCCATAATTGATTACTCGCCAAGTCACATGTACGAGGAGTTGTATACGAACAAGTACTAAATCAGATTCCTAGGATCAATCAAAGAATATCCCATAAATAACCGATTAATTGGATCGCCGTAAGTAATAGACAACCTATAAATAGTACGAACACGTTACCCCACATACCACTCCTCGAAATCTTGTAATTACCGTCCAAATTAAACGATTATAACATCCTTAAACTTTCCATCACCCCCAGAATCTGCCCACGACCCTCTCTTTCACGCGACGATCAAAATCCATCGACGACCTTAATCGCAAGAGAGAGTCGGCGTTCTTGAAAGCAATGGGGCTCAAGGCCTTATTCAACAGAAGGAATAAGAAGGCAGCGGCGGCGGCGAACCCTAACGGCGGCGAAGACCACCTGTCCTCTCGCCGCCTCACCCCATTGCCCTCAAGATCAACGTCCCTCACCGCCCGCGCGAGGATCGAGGAAGAGCTCGAGCAAGTGTTCAAGAAATTCGACGTCAACGGCGACGGCAAGATCTCCGCCCAGGAACTGGGCTCCATCATGGGAAGCTTGGGCCACGAATTCGACGCCGAGGAGATTCATAAGATGATCGTCGAGGTCGATTCCGACGGCGACGGCTGCATAAATCTGCAGGAATTCGTGGAGCTCAACACCATGGACGTGGGCTACGACGAGGAGCTGATGGGCTTGAGGGATGCGTTTGACGTCTACGACGTGGATAAGAACGGTTCAATCTCCGCCGAGGAGCTCCACAGCGTGATGAAGAGCCTCGGTGAAGAGTGTACGTTGGCCGAGTGTGCTAAGATGATTAGTGGGGTCGACGCCGATGGTAATGGAGCCATCAGTTTCGATGAGTTTAAGGTTATGATGACGAAGGGGTCGAGGCACGACGGTTTGGAGATAAAGATTTGATTTTTAATTTCTTTTCTTTTGTTGGAAACGATGTGTTTTATGTTGATTTGTTCTTTTGATTAAAGATATACGATTGATTACTTAGGATTTTATATTCCGAAAAAATGGAGATTCGCCATTCTTTTTTTATATGCTCATCATATATATATATATATATATATATATATATATATAAATATATATATACACGGAAAACAGAGCATGATAATGGAAGATGAAGCGTTCATGAAAAAAGAGCATTGATAAGTTCCTCTTCATATCCTCATATAACAAAAAGATACATACAAAGGGCGAGGGAACAGAGCAGATATGAGGTATATACATGCAGACAGGAAAAACAGAGCAAGAGAGCAGCAACATAGATCGATGAAAAAGAAACTATTTTTTTTTTTTAAATTTAATTTCCTACAGAGATACGCCTTTCTGATAAACCCAAAGGAGATCTTGACCGTTGATTCCGGCGAGTATAATAATCTGGTGGTTTCGCGGGCATAATAGCCTCGGGTTTCTGAAGCGTGGAGAAATCGATCTCTTCCATTTCTTGCTTTACTTTTCTAACTTGGCTGTGAATTCCGACAACTCCTTTGTCGTTGTACTGATCTTTGTTACCATAACGGCTGTTCTTGAACGTGGTATTTTGCTCCATGTTGTTAAAAGATAATTTCGACAGAGAAGGAAATGATAAGAATACACCTAACGAAAAGTTCACAGCTTGTAATAAGAGAAGCTGAGAAGAAACAATCAGAAGAGATTGACTTTATATAATGATTCATGCATGGGATATTTTTCCAGAAAATGCCCTTTTACTTGTTGAATTGGAATACGAAGCTTCCGATTACTCTCATTTATTGTGATGGATATTTATTCATCGTGGCATTCTTTGGTCGTCAATGAATCTAATGTTTATCTAGAGAGGGCGTTGACCGTTGACACGGTCATAGTTAGCCATATTTGAGTTGAATTGAACTCGTCGCACACACAGAGGATATCCCTGGAAATTCCTGAGACTCCGAGGGTAAAACGGGGAAATAGCTTAGTCGTGACGTAAGGTCGCGCGGCGGATGACGTGGCTCTAGAACGAGGCAGTTTCATTTGCTGCATAACATAACAATTAACACGTAATGGCTTAACTGTCGGCCACGTTTTGTCCGCCGAAATGACGTCATTGAGAAACTGGGCCTATACATTAAATACTAATGGGCCTATAAATGGGCCGATGAGAGGCCCAATGGATGTATATAATACAGGGCAAAATAGATTACTTCCTCCGTCCCCGTTATTTCTCCCAAAGATTAGCGGGGACGGAGATTAATATATACATTATTAATGTTATAGTACATCTTTTGAGGTAGAGAGAGAAAAGTTATTAGTAGACATGCAAATCAAGAAGACGTTTTCTTAATATTAATGGTGTAATTAGTTTAATTAGTTGAATAACTTTTTACCAAAAATAGAAATGGAAAGAATTATGTGGGATACCTAAAATAGAAAGATAGATAAGAAATAAGTGGAACGGACGTAGTATAATGTGGAGGTTGACCTCCGATTACTACATGACGCAAGAATTCAGCTGCAATTTTGCCGAGTGTGATGATGTTCAAGTATTGTTCCTACCTTAAAACCCTCCAAAACCCTAAATTTCAGCTGCAATTTTGCCGAATCAACAGCCATTCTTTCAAAAATCCGAAGCTCGACAACCCGGCGATTCGGTGTGTCCTAGACGAAGTTCGAGAAGCTCGGAGGCAGCTCAGTGATGATGGTTCATCCTCGCGTAATGAGCAAGTCTCCAATAATAGTCAGATATCACATCCGTGGCGGGAGTGGGTGAATTTGATGGAGACTCTTTTGAAAAGAGGCTACTTTGATGGGATTGGAAACCCTTTTCTGAACAATTGTGAACTGGGTAGTAAAGAGGCCAATTTGATTAGAACTGCTTGCTTGAATTTCGCTCGCGACCATTATCACCTCATGAGGTATGACTTTAATCCTTAGATCCATTGCGATTCTTCTTAGGGTGTTCTTTTTGGCTTATTTATGAAGAAGCAATGTGCGTTGTTAGAGCTAATCAGCTCACAAGGCATGCCAAGAATGATAAGTTCATTGAGTTGATGACATCTATTTCCATATGCTAGATACTTGTCACATAATGACATCAAGGTGATTGTGGGATGTGGATGTCCTAGCACGGACAGGAAGGTGGTCAACTCTGGAAAACGCTTACGAGACCATGCAGGAATCGACGAGGGAAATGTACGTCTAAGTAGTGTACTTTTCTCGGGAAAAGATCATGTCTAGAGTACTGTGTGTTTTTCTGAAATTATTTATGCTAGCCTTTTTAGTAGGTTTGCAGCTCCTGCATTTTGCGAGGCGACTGCGATAGAGCGTACGTGAAGGCACGTGAAGATGAAGGAGGTAGAACTGTTGACGTTATGCGGATTTTAGTGACTTATGGTCTCGATCCAATTGTCGGTTCAGTCGAAAACAAGCCTTGCGTGAACAGAAGGGTTAAGGAATCTGTACGGTCATTGTTGAATGAAATGGTGAATACTCATGTTGAGAGGGAAGCTCATAAACCTTCAAGACACAATATCTCCGAGTTTAGTTCTACAGCTGAAGGCGATGAAATCGGCCAACAAAGGAACGCTCCGACGAAGCGAGGTGGATGGATCTGCCCCAAGTAAGATACACACGTAGATGATAGTATGATCATTTATATTTTGCAGCATTATAAAAAAATCGTGAGAAACTATTTGGTTTTTCTCTTCATTAGATGCTATTTCCACAATTTCTCCCGTAGCATGAGGTGTTTGCGCTGTGATAACTTGTTTGTAGAACGTGTGAAGAGGCTATCGGAGGAACTTGAACATCTTCCTCTGAAGAAGGGAGACTGGATATGCGGAAAGTAATTTGTCTAACGTCATTTTTTTTGTTAATCCAAATTGTCAGCTTTTTCTCTATACACTTTGAGATAAAACCTTTCGCAGTTGCAAATTTCTGAACTTTGCGAGAAACACGAGGTGTTTGCAATGCAAAGAGAAGCCTCCAAAGAGGCACCTTAATCCTGGAGAATGGGAATGTGATTCGTAAGCATTACAAGCATAGCTTAACATCTTTGGATAACTGAGTTTTTACAGATGCCTTGTAATGACATCTCTACAAATATCTGTAGGTGTAATTACCTCAACTTCCGAAGAAATATGGTGTGCTTAAAATGCGATCACAAGAGACCTATCGCATCAACGACTTCAAATATGGCATCTCAAACAGTCGACAATAACGGGAAAGGTCATCAGACGCATGCTTGGTTTGGACAAACGAATCATAGTACACACGCTGTTGATGATTCCCTAAAATTCGTCGAGGATTCGAGCCAAGATCACGCAAGCTCAACCTCGAAACGCAATGGCTTCATGGATTTCCCCGTCGTTGGTGGTAAGAGTAAACTGTCGCGGGATGTTGAAGAGCGAGCGAAATGGAAAATGGAAATGGGGAATACGAGTAAAAGAGATGATGATCATGGAAGATATGAGCTGCCTTTGAAGTTTGATGGTGGAAGTGAATTTGATGCTGCTGATTCTGATGATGAGATGTCTGAATGGTTTAGAGGCAAAAAGAAATCATGATTAGGGAACTTAATGTTTTTAGACTATGTTTATCCATGACCTTCACAACCGGTCATGAGAATAAAATATTAATTTCTCTCTCCTCCACATTCACAACCTACACCTCAACAATTTTCATACTTTATCAACAACCCAGCACAACCTATAATATATATTTTTTATAATTATTTTTAGTAGTATTTGAACGTTTGAAAATAGAGTACATTACATGATATAAAACTTAGATAGTTTGGTTATTGGAGACAGAAAAATAATATGAATTATAATATATTATAGAATGTAATAGAGAAATAGATACTTTGAAATTGTGACTCAAAATGAGCAATATTAGTCTCTATTTGTAGAGAAAAAAAATCATACATTTTGGTAAAAAAAATTAAAATAAAATTTTAATAGATAATTAAATGTATCATAAAAATTAATAAAAACCACAAAAACACTTTTGAAAACTGTGCACAACCGGTTGGTGCACCAGGTTGGTCCACCAACCGGGTTGTGGGAGGTTGTGGGGAATATTTACTTGTTTGATTTATTTTATTTAATTATATTGCACAACCGATTGTCCGGATCATTGATAAACATAGTCTTAGATACCTTAAATGTATTTGTGTGAAAATTATTTTTGTAGGTTTGCAGCGAATCCTTGTGGTTATTATACGTAGAGTATATGGGACTGAAATGATTAAACAAGAAACATATGGGAGTAAATAACAATTTCGCGTTTGTTAATTATTTACAGTAAAACCTCTATAATTTAATAATATTGGGACCATGAAATTTTATTAATTTAGAGAGATATTAATATATCGATAAATTAATATTTTATTAATTAAAAGAGAGACTCTTCAAATTCAACAAATTTGGAATGTATTGACGGTAAATGAATTCAAATATGTTTCATTAATTATATTCATCTACTCAAAACGATTCAGAAGTGTGAATTAATGAAAAATATCGTTTGAAAATTAGTTAAGGTACAATATCAAATGCTCTCAGGATATCATTGAAGTATCGTTCAGGGATATTAAGCGACACAAAATGGCGCCAACAACCCTTTATAACTTTTTGTTGCAGCTAGAGAACTCGACATCGAAACTAATGACTGCAATTTAAAAAGTTAGGGATCCAGATAGTCTAACAAATAGATTCTTATTTTATGAAATATTTATTTACAGTTTTAATGGGACCTATTATAAAGGAATTTTCCAAAAAAATTATTATATTATTATCTTATCGAATTTGGTGATTCCTAAAAAAGGTCCAAGTTGGGACCGGAAGATTTTATTAATTTTGAGAGTTTATTAATTTATAGAGTACTAATTTATGGAGGTTTTAGTGTAATTGAGATTGGAGGAAGACTTTGCCACGTACGAGTCTATGTTGTGTTGTCCGCTGGTAAACTGAGAGTTGAGACTTAATGATGTGAAGACTACTACACAAATATTAGATAATCTCTCTCTCTCTCTCTCTCTCTCTCTCTTGCTCGATCGATTGAACCCCCGAAAGGATCGACGAGGAGGATGGGTTCGGAAGAATCTTCAAAAGTTGTTGGTGAGCATCTATTTATGAATTTCATCTATTGATGTCGCCCAAATTCAGTGACTAGGGTTTCTGCTTAAAGCTGTGTCAATCAAAATTTAGAGCTCGACGATGAATGCTTACTTATGTACCATTGTTCAAAGGATTCTTTCTTATCCTTTCTGTGTGTTTTAATTTTTTTTTCTATTTTTCATTTCGTCGTCTCTCTGGATGATCTGCTGTCCTTTTATCTTTTGTTAAATTTGAGGTGCAATTATAGATTTGTACCTGTTAAAATGGATTTTTGATTCGTAGAGATTGGGAATAATATAGGGAAAGATACAGCTGATTGGTTGCTCTGTTAAGTACTATTTAAGGAGAGCTTCAACGTTCCCAGAATATAGCGTAATACTAAGTTCATTCTATTTTAATACTGATTCGTACTACGGTATTGAACTTTTTACCATTAGAAGCTATTAATTTGTTTCTGATGAGCTCAATCAATCTGTTCCAATTGCTTTGTGCAATTACAACAATGGTGGTATGTTATTCTTGTTTCCTGGTTTGGTTTGGACTAGTAAAATGGCTGTCTGTAATATAAAATCTTAATTTTTTTTTCTGTTCTTGTCAATCCAATTAATCACACATGCATCACTCCATTTTTTCTTTATGGTGTATTTCCACGATAAAATTGCTCCGCTTCAGTTCCCAGAAACTTCAGATTATTGGAAGAGCTTGAGAGAGGAGAAAAGGGGATTGGCGACGGAACGGTGAGCTATGGAATGGATGATGCTGATGACGTGTACATGCAGTCATGGACTGGAACCATCATCGGTCCTCCAAACGTTAGCTTCTCCATTTCCATTCTCTCTTGTCTCTTCGCCATATATTTGTTATCATCCTTTGATTCTCCATAGACTGTATTCATCTGACTACAAATGACCATTATGTCTTCAATTCATCATGTTAAAAATCCTCTCTAACTGTGAAAACTGCTGCTCAACAGACCGTACACGAAGGGCGTATATACCAACTAAAGCTATTTTGCGGTAATGACTACCCAGAAAATCCACCGAGCGTGAGATTTCAGTCACGAATCAACATGACCTGCGTAAATCCCGACACTGGCGTGGTAAGCATTATTACTCGCCTCATACATACATAACTATTTACACGGTTATAGGGCTTATACCTTTTCGAAAGGTCGAGAAAAACCTCCTCCCTATGCTCGCTGATTGGAAGCGCGAGTACACAATGGAGGACATATTGGTGCAGCTGAAGAAGGAAATGATGTCTCCACAAAATAGGAGATTGGGCCAGCCTCAAGATGGTATGTTGCTATCATTCGTTCATTATTTTCTACACCAATCAATGAATTTTAATGTAAAGAAGGGTCCGCTGTAAATTCATAATCTTACTACATATATCTTTCTATTATGTAATCGTTTCTTTGTATTAGCACGTTTTCACATTGCTTTACAGGTAATGAAGATGGAAGGGGGGACCAAAAGGGGATAGTACTCAAATGTTGCATTATGTGATTCTCAGATTCTCTTACATGAGAAAAGAGTGTGTTGTTCAATTGATCTATCATGTGGTATGTGAGAGTAGTTTGCTTGTAACCTATTTATGCATAAAATAAAATTGTTTTCGTCTAAGTAAGAGTTTTCAACTGTATTTTGGTTTTGAATCTCTTTGCTTTTAAGCAATTTTCTCCAGTTTCCTTCTCCCAAGTTTAAGCCTCTATGCTTTGATTTCCACTTTCCAGTGGTGAGAACTTTCCACGCCAAAAGGGGAAAAAACCTTAAAACATAAAAAGAAGAATAATAAAAAATGCTGAACGGAAATCGTATAACTAGAATATTATCCAAAAGAAAAAGGCATATTGTAGCTGTCAGCATTCAACTGATCTCTTGTTTTGCAGTTGGCAAGACAAGAAAAGAAAAGAAAGCCAAAGCTAAAACTATATATGTAATCGTTTGTTTCACACTTCAAAATTGTTGATGCGTGTAGTGATTGTCTATTCTTTAAAGCTTGCAAATAATATATAACCGACGTGTGTTAATAATGAAAAAAAAAAGTTATTATTTGGCAAAAAAGGTATAACAATATTAATAACGATAACTTTCTTACGCACAAGCGATAACATCTGTGGAATATTCGTGAAATATATTATATCATCTGAACATAATCACTAAATAAAGAATATGACAAACCAACAGTTTATATATTACATTTCTCATTATTAAGGTAGAGTGATATTCCCATCATTTGGAGCAAATTGTATGACCGTAAAACGAGACGCCTTGTAGTTATTGACCACAAGGGACAACAACATACATATATGCCTTTCCTACCAAGTGAAATATAATTAGGTACAAGTATATAAAATACTCCATCCGTTTCTTAATACATGTCGTTTAAGGATATTACACGCATATTAAGAAATGAAGTAAAATCTCCATTATACCCTTAATTAATTATGTTATCTAATTTAATTTAACAATTCTATTAAAGATAAGGAAAAAATGGAAATAATCAATATTATTTATCTTGATTACTGTAAAACGACATGTATTTAAGAACAAAAATAAATTCTAAAACGAACATCTATTATGGAGTCTATCACCTTAGCATCTACATGTGACATTAAATTATGGTACATGTGAAAGTGTGAGCGCACCCTCCATTAACTACTTTGTTCTCCGCACTACAATACAATAGAATACTTGCAATACGATACACAACACATGCAAGAAAAGAAAGCTTCAATTGAAAATTTCCTCGATTACATCAAGAGAGTTATTCAAGGTTGTCGTTCTTGCACATTAAGGAATACATTAAATTTTGTCTCGTGCGTTCTATAAATATGCCCGACTCATCAGCCGTTTTCCGTTATCCTAAATTAAAATTAAATTCTCTGTTAAATATTAATTTTGAGTTAAGGCCGCAAATTTCATTACAGGGGTTTCGGATCCTGTTTCGATTATATAGCAGAAGGAAACGTCATCTGTAAGCAAAGAAATATTCTGGTTTCCTTTACCGAAAATTGAGTGCGAGTGTTATTATTTTCTTTTAAGGTTGTGTTACATTATATATATGTAATATATATATATATATATATATATTATATATAATTCAAGAATTGGTGATTTCATCAAAAAAAATGGAGAATCACGACGACGAGAGAACTCCCTTGCAAAAGCATGTTGCGTTCTTCGACAGAAATAAGGATGGGATCATATACCCATCAGAAACTTATCAGGGTTAGTTTTTCTTTGTTTATTTTTTCTTGTTTTCATTTTAAAAAGATCGTATATTTTGAATATTATGTTATTGAGAGTATTATTTATTCTTTCCAGGGTTTCGAGCGATTGGCTGTGGAGTGTTGTTATCATCTGCGGCAGCTGCCTTCATTAATATTGGTCTCAGTGGCAAAACCAGACCGGTAATAAAAAACCCTATAATCTGAATTTATGTGATTTGATCTAAGTTTGATTATATTATCAATTGTTTTTTAGTATATATTAAATATGAGCGTGTGTGTGTGTTTGTTTGGTAACATATTTGATAATCCTGGGTTATTATTTTCTGCTACTACGATGATGATATTTTTTTTGTCAATAAATTGCAGAATAAGTCGTTTTCTCTATCCTTCCCGATTGAACTGAAGAACATTAATTTGGCGAAGCATACAAGTGATTCTGGTATATACGACAAAGAAGGAAGGTATATAATAATCGATATATTATAATATAATACATCTCCCATCAACTAATCGATATATGCATACACATATTATTTTGATATGACAAAACAATCTTTTTATAACAAACAGGTTTCTTCCAAACAAATTCGAGGAAATATTCAGTAAACACGCACGTACTCACCCAACTGCCTTAACATCCGACGAGTTGAAAGAATTCTTGAAAGCTAACAGAGAGCCCAAAGATTATGCTGGATGGTAATAATGCATTTGCAAAGTTTTATTTATTGGTCAAAATCATTAAAAATAGGACGAGATATTAAATATATAATTTGTTGTCTATATATGAAGGGTTGCTGGTTTTTCCGAGTGGAAGATACTATACATTATTTGCAAGGACGAAAAGGGTTTATTACACAAAGACACTATCAGGGCCGTGTTCGATGGAAGCTTGTTCGAGAAAATGGAGAAAGAACAGGCATTGAAGAAGAGCAAGTAATAATAATTACTAATCATAAAGCTACCTTATATAGCCCCGTACATGAATGAATACCTTTCATATAAATAAAGAATTTGATGACGATAAAGAAGTCAAATAAATATAGTTTGAAGTTGTGTTTATCTACCTTTGTTTTGCTGCAGCTTAACCTGCTGATTGTTTTGATGAATTGATGAAGATCGATGTACAGAAATATTACCGCTTGCTGTTCGATTGCTTATCAAATGTTTGGTATTGTATCGTTGTAAATGTTTATAATTAATAGGCATATATAACATGCATATTAATACGACGGTTGGTGTTGTAATGAATGGATGGATTGTGAAAGAGTTTGGTTTCTCATGAATGGTCAGTATTGTGTCGAAGGGCTTTCTATAGTGACCCATTTCAACATAGCTCGGTTTTTATATGCTTTATTTTGCAAATTCAATGCTTCTTTTATTTTTCTAAACAAAGATTCAATGTTTACATGATCAGAATAAAATAAATAGGCAGATTTCCTAGTTTTATGGCTTTGATTGGATCAGATGTCTATGAAAAGGGCCAGCCTAAGACCCATAGATAGATATGCCCTAAGCTATCTTTAATTCTTTCGACAAGTTGGATAACGCTTATATATTAACTTGGGAAGGCATAGATTATTAAAACGACAAGCGGGGACAGCTTTATTGTTTCTTATTAGTAGTAACCATCACAAAAATGATGCAACCCACATTGATCGCATCGCGGCCTACTACTATTATTATTATTATTATTATTATTATTATTATTATTATTATTATTATTATTATTATTATTATTATTATTATTATTATTATTATTATTATTATAACATTGGTAGGCTTTTTCTTAGCTAGGTTTTGAGATGGTGGGCTTCAATGTCTTTGGTGCACTTGATGAAAAAAGAGACTACAGAGACAGGATCTTCAACGTCCTCGTTCATCTTCTCGTACTCTAAAGCCCATGTAATGAAATTCCTTTCGTTGATTGTCTCCCCTCGAAGCTCCAAGGCGAAGCTCTTGTACCACTCTAGAACATCTCCTTCGATCACTTTAAACCTTATCAACTTCTTCTCTTCGTCTATGGCTTCTATGATCTCCTTCGCAGTCTGCTCTCTACCATCTGCAGCGCAGTTATTATTACAGTACTAACCTAATAACTTGGCAGAAAAACAACCAGCAGCTTTTGTCCAGCCAAGAACTAATGTAATAAATTACTGAAATAAAATATGTACGTAAGGTAAGTACCATGAGTGTACTTCCAAAAGATGACAGAGCCGACATGTCCGAGGTCTCCATCGTGGTGATCGCAAGACTTTACTATGGATGGACATATGTTAGAAACATGGTGTGGTGTGTGTCTATATAGGTCAAAGAACACATCTACTTCTGTTTTTACTTCAACCTGCAATGATAATTTTCCCAGCAAACCCATAATATACTCAAGAAATAATATCTCTATATAGCCATAGAACAAAATATTAGGTCTTATTTATAGACGAGGAGGAATGGCCATTGTTGAGAGGTGAGGAATTATTTTTCCATTTTTAAGTTTACTTAGATGTTAATGTGCGGATGGCAATTAATGGAAAGTCATGTTCAAGAACCAAATATGTGCGTGAGATTGGGCTGGCCTGACAAATAATGAACTCAATTCAATCCTACAGATAAGATTATTAAATGACGACGTCCAGTGTCTTCGTTCTTTCCCCAGGCTATTCTACATTTAATTTTGTAGAGAAGGTCGTTGGGAGCTTTTGGAATTTTTTCATTAATACTATCTTTAATGCCGTAAAAATCAAGTCCCACATCGAATAAGTTGGATTATAAGTTTGTAGGCTAACTACTATGCCAATTGATTTAGAGAGGAACCTCACAAATATGGGCGTGAGATTGGGCTGGAATTGAGCGTGATAAAATCTCTACAGTTACAAAGTTATTGAACGTTTGGTTGATAGGTTTATATTTAAGAGGGTTTAAATAAGTAAATGTTTATATAAAACAAATTAATATGTATAAATAAATACATGTGAACATGTGAGGGGGTGTGTTTATCTAAACCCATCTGCGTAAGGTTAGAGTGATTTTATATAAATCCATAATTTAGATAAACCTGCGAAGCGAACACACTAAGATATCATAAACCCACCTTTAAATACTTAAACCCTCCAACCAAACAATCACAAATGAACTTACAAAGAACATCCTTTGTCAACAACAAATCTGTAAATGCTGCCCATATTCACAAGCCGATTAGTTTGGGCCATAAACATAAATAAGCCCGTACCAAAAAGCTGGAGCCCGATTAGATTCACGTGAAATGAAAATTTCAAAGGGGGAAGTATAGTTATATCCTATTTGCGTTAGCTTACCGGAAATTGACTTTTCACCAATTAATTTATATATTCTAAACATGTTAGAATTGGTCTTCTTTCCGAATCTGGTAAGGAAAATTCAACTGCATATTATTATTACACGCTGCTTGCTCGAGCTGTAATTCCGCACTAGAACTGCTAACATCAGGTAAGCCTTCCTAAGTCAACCTATTGTATTTTAAAAAAGTGGATATCATCGTTATATTTTTCAAGTTTTATTATGATCTATTCCTTAGCTGGCTACCTTCAAACCATTACATTTTCTAAAAATAGAGATAACCAACTGAATGGTAAATATTTTTATTTCTAGTCATTTTAGGCACAATAATGAAGTAAAAGGAAAAGCGCGAGCAGATAATATCCATCGATAACGAAAGGAACTTGCTTTCAACTTTTTCCTTCGTCGACCTTGATTTTATCTAACTATTAAATTGATGGTGTATGAATATAGAGGCTTCGAGTTGCGTTTAATAATACAATATATATGAAAGCTTTTGACAATTGAATTGTTCGTCATTTGACAATGATCATGGCGACAAATTTCCGCACTAGTAAAATCATTACTTACATGTCTCATTCATTCATAACACGTTGATTAAAAAGAACGCCTATTATATCAATTGAATTATTGAGCCATTAATGATATGCTGACAAAAGCATATACCTAAGTGCCTTGCCTTGAAAAGTCCTAGTCAAATCTCAGCTGATAGTTATGCTTGAAGTTAAACCCTATTATTTAATTAACCTATTTCTTTAAGTTAAAACACGATTCTCAAATTAAATAGGAAAAAAAAAAGAATTATAAGAAGTAAGAACGTTTACTTTTACGTTATCCTTATGCATGGCAGCTCATGCGAGCGCGTCTGAAGCAGCAGCCAATAGTGACCATAACATATCCACGTTTTCACACATCATTCGCCATTACTATAAATTCACTTGCATGGAACCACAACTTCTCCATCACCATTCACCAACTTACTCATCATATCTTCATCTTCATTCTCTCCAAATCTCATAAAAAACCCTAAAAATAAACATGGCGAAAAACAACTACATTATTACGATCTTCGCCTTACTTTCAATATCGCTTCTACTACTCATCTCCAATACCGAAGCCCAGCTATCGACTTCGTTCTACGCCCAAACGTGCCCTAACGCAGCCACGATAGTACGCACGGCGATAAGGCGCGCGGTGGCTGCCGAGCGCCGAATGGCCGCTTCCCTAATACGCCTACACTTCCACGACTGCTTCGTGCAAGGCTGCGACGGCTCGATACTGCTCGACCAAACGCCGACCATTCAGAGCGAAAAGCTCGCCTTTCCCAACATCAACTCCGCCAGGGGATTCGACGCCGTAGAAGCCGCCAAGCGCGACCTCGAACGAGCGTGTCCCGGGATCGTTTCTTGCGCTGACATACTCACTTTAGCCGCTCGCGATTCCTCCGTCGCCGTAAGATTATTTTTTTATTCTTATTGTTCTTTTCTCGTACGTATTAAAACAAGCGCCTTTTTCCTGCATGGATTGATAGATGTAGTAATGGTTAATTTTTTATGGATGTATTATTTAGGTTGGTGGGCCGTCGTGGGACGTGAAGCTTGGTAGAAGGGACTCGACGACGGCTAATTTGAACCAAGCAAATACAGATCTTCCGAGCCCGTTCTCCGACGTCAACACGCTCATCTCGGCGTTTGCTAAGAAAGGGCTCAACACACGGGACATGGTCGCCCTGTCTGGTAAGAAGAATATGAGCAATTATTACTATGAAATTTTGCCACACCAAGCCTTATAGGCAGATGAGAGTGCTGACTGCATAATAATTGAATGTGGTTCCATCCTAAAACCAATTGGTGATAGGTGGAATTGGCCCTTGGACAAAGACTTATTCAATGTGGGCCAACAACACTACATAATCTCAAATAGTTTGTTATGTCTACACTTTGGCTAGGGTTTCACTTTTAATATTCCAATGAGTGATAGCGATCATTATTAAACAATTTTACAACTTTTTTTTTAATGTAGGAGCGCATACGATAGGTCAGGCGCAGTGCTTCTTGTTCAGGTCGCGTGTGTACAGCAACGGGACGGATATCGACCCGGGATTTGCGTCGACGAGGAGGAGGACGTGCCCTCAGACGGGCGGAGATAGCAACTTGGCGCCGCTCGATTTAGTGACCCCAAACGCATTGGACAACAATTATTACAGAAACTTGGTGCAGAGGAGGGGACTTCTTCAGTCTGATCAAGTGCTCTTCAGCGGAGGGGCGACTGATAGTATTGTGACGGAGTATAGTAATAATCCTCGAGCTTTTGCTGCTGATTTCGCGAGTGCTATGGTGAAGATGGGAGATATCGAGCCCCTTTTGGGTTCGAATGGGATCATTAGGAGGACTTGTGGTGCTATTAATTGATTCATTTTTTTTGTTGGAAGAATATAATGGAGAAATAAAGAGCAAAGATGTGCAGTTTGCTGTTCTTGAATCTTATAGCGTGTGTCTCTGTGTGTTATAGTTTCAGAAGTGAAGTAATGCGTTTTTTACCTTGTTCAACTGAATAACCGCGCTTACCGAACACAATATTACATCATAGGTGTACGAAAGTTTAGATTTCATCAGCAGCAAAAATGGGTTAAATGTCTAAGAAAATGATGACAAGAATCACACAGACACACTGTCACATCACAACACTTTGATCTTCAAACAGTTTAGATTTACAACGAAGTCACAGACTAATCATAACCATTACAAGCACTACAATCCTATGTCGGAAATCGACCGTACAGGCTACAACTCAACCACTAACTCATCACGCAAAGACAAGAAAAGAAATTTGGGTACGAGATAAACGATCTTCGACTCAAGCTCCAACAGTTGTCTCCGCCGACTGGGCCTTCACCTTCGGCGGCCTACCTCGGCCTCTCTTCTCCCCGGTCGGCGGAGGAGCCTTCTCGGCTGTTGGCTTCGGAGGCCTCCCCCGTTTCTTACCCGTTACAGTACTCTCCTCCACACCTTCGTGGCTCTTCGACGGCCTGCCACGTGGCCTCGGAGGAGCAGAGGCGGCGGCGGGAGAAGCTGGGTCTTTAGGCTTAGGGGGTCTCCCGCGGCCGCGTCTAGGCGGCGCGTCTGGGCCGGGGATGACGTAGTTGTTCTTGACAAAGTGTAGCTGGCCGGCGGCTTTCATGCTATTGAGGTGGTGGGCTAAGACGGTGTTGTAATCTGAAGGGAGATTATTGCCATAAGTGGCCTCGATTTGCTTTGAGATTGCAGATTTGTTCGAGCCGTTTGGGTCATTGAGCGCTTTGATGGAGTCGATGATCATCTAAAAGCATAATTAATTAATTATCAAGATTATAATCGATTTTCTACAGCTAAGAGACTGTGTGCTTGTACCTCGGGGAAATTCGGAGCCTGTTGTTCACCTTCTTCAGCTGTACCGCCTTCACTCGCCATGTTATTACACTAATTTCCTTTATTTTTCAACAGCAAAAGACAAGTTAGAATTTCAGGGTAGAAAATGGGTGGTAGGCGATGAAATTTGTGTTAGAGATGTGAAGGGTTTTTTAAAGTGCGTGAAGTGGAGTGCAGTGCAGCAGATCATTACAATTAGCTGGATCGAGGAAGGAAAACAAAATTTAATTAATAATTAAATGAAAAAAGAATAAGAGAGAGGGCTTCTGCGATCAAATCGTACGGCTGGGGTTGTTCATCTCTCGTTAGATCCAACGCTATATGATTTTTAGGATTTTCTCACTTGGATTGCTGACGTGGCTGATATATCACGTGGCATTGAAAGTGAGACGGGGTAAATTATCCACTGTAGTATAGTCCACGGTTGTGTTCGTTTCGTCTTCTTAATGGCTGAACACAGTTTGAGAATGCAGTTCCATCTTATTTAGGTTAGGTGAGGGTGAGTTGTAGACGATTATAAACACGCAAGGAAAGGAATCATGTTTGTTGCCTTCAGTATCTCAATTAATTCAGAAATATACCATCTTTACCAACAATGCGGAAAAGAAACCCGAGAAAAAACCCAATAAAACCATACCCGAATTACACAAGCCCGGGACTCTCGAAAGGGTTATTACTAATACTCTGTGGATGATGTGGGCCAGAAGGAAAAGATTCGAAACCCGTTTCACCAAACGGGTTGGTCGACGAACCATGCTGTGGCTGAGGATGCGGGTAAACGGGTCGAAACGGATCAAACGGGTTGTTTTGATGGGCCGATATATCAGCAGCCGTTTGGACCGTGGGCGGACTTGGAACGATGTTGGTAGTAGCTGCGAACGGGTCGGCAGCTTCAAACGGATTCGGGGCGGACGACCCGTATATCGGCTGCTGCGATGCTCTAAATGTGCTTTCTTCGTATAAACTGTCGAGGCTCAGAGACTCCAATCCCCCGGCCTGAAATGTTGTTTCAAAGTTATACGTTTGGCGATTGTTACTCAACTGTCAGAAGTTTCTTGGTCCAAGAATGTTTTCAACAGCTACGAAATAACGATAATGGACATACCAATTGCCTTACTTGAACGGTCGATAAGTTGGTGGTCGGGGCGGTAACGAGGGCAAGTTCCCAACCCGTCGGGTCAAAAACCGTTGGCTGGGAGGCACTTGAATCGCCTGAAATGAGTAAATTACATTTATACCCTTCGAAATGCGTGGTAAATACTAATCAAGAACTCACATCCTATCCTATATATACAATTAAATGTAGTTTTCATCTCCTTCCGCCACGTGTCCCATAACAAAAAGTCTACTATGTCCTTGCTTAGCTTGGTTTACATTTGCTAATATTACTTAAATATTATTTTATCTTTCTACCATATAACCTGTTTGTCTACAACTTTCCCACTAACACAACTTTCTATTTTTAAACTAATTTTAATTTATATTCTCCCAAAACTAACACGTCTCCATTTTCATATTAAACAAATAAAAAATAAAAGAATAACTGCCACTAACAAAGTGGGAAACACTTCATTTTTTCGGTAAACCATTTAACTTATATTATTGTTGTTATACTAGAATGTTATATTAATGACAGATATTTTACACCTGTGAAATGCACGGGCATAAAACTAGTTTTCATAGAAATAGTAGTATCGTAAAGGAGGCCGGCCTTACCATGAGGAACTATGGCCAAGGCCAAAGCATTGTGTTCCTTAATAGAAGATGCTTCTTGTTCGCTCCCATTACTCACATTCAAACCCTGGATTAATCCGACCCCACAAAAAGAGAGAGAATTAGAAAAAGTGAAACAATTAGAAAATAAAATCATAAGTAGTAATACCAAGAGATCATCAGTGTCCAAGAGAGGAGGAGGAGGGGGAGGAATAGGTTGTTGAGAAAAAGGTGTTTCTTGGGCAATTCAGCGTGTGGTGGCAGTGGTATGTGTTCGTTGGGCAGCTCTTTTGTCTCCTCATGAGCTGGAGAAACTTCCTCTTCCTTGTAAGTCAGCATCAACCTTTCAGGATATTCCTGCTCCATTCAAATCGAGTATTACTTTCTCATCTGATAGCAATTAAAGAGCAGAAAAAAAAAGCGAATCGAGCCTTCCAAATAGAAATACCAACCAAGGCCACGCTCGGAACTGAAACCATCCTTGGAGCTTCGCTTATGTACTCTTCCATTGTCACTAGGAAGGTTTGTGGAGGCTGGAAAACAAGAAAATGGCAGCAGAGTTTCTGAATTATCATCTGGGCTTGGCAACGGGAAACTTAATATTTCATGAAGGCTAATGAATCATAGTGCGATTTCGAAAAATTGCATACAATGCCACATAACCTTCTTACCTCTCTCAGAACAGGGAATTGGAAATTTCTAGCTAGTGCGAGTCCTTTACAAGATTCATAGAATTCAGAGAGGCTAAGAGCCTGTGGTAAGTGGGCCAGAATGTTATATGTGAGAGGGAAAAAAATTGTGAAAATTGTCGGTATTTGAGTTCTCTGGATAACAAAAAAACCTGCTGTCCGGCCCTTTTATATATATCTAGTGATTTCATGGCCTCGTGTCTGGGCATCTCGAAAAACTTCATACCAAAAACAGAGAGCATCGGTGATATACATATATATATATATATATATATATATATATAGATAGAGAGAGAGAGAGAGAGAGAGAGAGAGAGAGAGAGATGATTGAAAGTAAACATCCACAAATTGGCATTGCAAAAATTGCAGCAGAGCACTCACCTTGTCAACAAGATTGATAATGCCATCATTTATAGCGCAGTATATTTTGAAGCTCTCTTTGAGAACCTGAGAACCACAAATACTCGTTGAAAAGAAGCCATCTGTTAAAAAAATGTGATGTAAAGGACTATGCGAACGGAGGATCAAGGTAGAGAAATACATACCAAGGCAAGGGCAAATTGGATTACATAGTTGCTCGCAGCTGCTCCTTCAGGCTTCAATATCAATGATTAGATAGAAAAGTTATTACAAACTTTTCGTTGAAAGGATATAAAAAAGCTTAGTCTTATCCATCATTATTTCATCAACAGTTCCAATGCGTAACGTTGTAATCTCAAAATGATCATGGCAAAAGTTTGACGGAGACAAAGGTTAGGAGATTACCCGACAACCGATTAGGCGATAGAGTAGCTGTTGCAGAGCAGGCAAGTGCTCCAAAAGCTCTTCACTATCCAAGTCTCTAGTTCTACTATATCCCTAACAACATCAGAAAATTATACTTCAAACTTACAAGCCATTTAAAAAATCATAGAACTACTTCTGAAGATAAAATTTTGACTAAAAACACCTTTTCTTGGCCCTGTGCAGGTCTTGGTAGATGCTCGGCTTCAATATCATACTTCAGCAGCCTATAACATTCTATTCGTTCTTCCAAGAAAAGACCATATGTTCTTACCCAGGCAGAGCAATCCCAAGCTAACAGATAATCAAACATATACAAAATCCCCATTAAGATCTCACCTATTTTTATACTTTTCTTTCCACTAAACTATAAAATATTACAAGGTTAAAAACGGGTCAGCGCCGGATGTGATGAGAGGCGATGATTGAGCATAGAACAAAAAAAGCAACGATGACTCACCAATGGGGCTCGAATCGTCCTTGAAATTGGATATTTGGAGAACACGTCCTTTTTGTTGAAAATTTAGAAGTTCCTCCTTAAAAGTTGGATCACCTTCCCTTAGTGCTCTGTGAATAACTATCAACGTTTTCAGTGCAACCTGTTCAAAATGGATAAAGAAACATAACTATGACAAAGCATACGCAAAGGATATAAACAGCAAGATCAATTTCAAAGCACAAACGACTAATGAATCACAGTTTTTGACAACTTCTAAAAATATTTTCAATTGAAGATACTCTCTAACGATGAACCATACCGTCCAGTTATGAGTCTTTGCCAATCGCCTCATAAGTGCATGCAAGCAGTATGCAACATCAGCCCGAGGCCGAAGTGCTGATGTGGCAGCCAAAATTTCTGCAAAAAATATCAAACACTAACACCATTATCTCAAGCATCCTCATTTTTCTCATCAAACATTGATAAAAGCCGTATGATTCTAGGGAGTCAAAACGGAATATATTTTATCTCAAACTCTGACACGATTGATCCATCCACAGTCACTGTGAATAAGTCCTATAAAGTTTCATAATTTCCATTAGACCACACATTCTCCACGATTACATAAAAAAAAAAAACCAGCTCCAAGTATCTTGATCTATCAACACCTACAAGATCAAAGGAAATGGAAAATGAAATATAAAAATATAATAAAAACTCACTTCTGAGGTGCCTCTCTTTGGGTGGGCACTCCACGTGATTTGTAGCCTTCACGATCGCCACATCTAAATCCTATTTTTAGACATTTCACAAGAAAAAATTCATCAAATTAAACCACGTAACCAGAAAATCACAGAGAATCAAACTAAAAATCCACGAACAAATGAGTCGCTTTCGCTCTAATCTTTCTTACTTCATCTCAAGTGTCTCGCATAATCACATCACAAAACCCGCAACAAGATCAGATTATCACAACAAGTAACCCCACAGCAAAATACTAAATGTCAACAATATAATAAAAAGAAAAGGCAACAAAAAGCAAACCTTGAAATCAGAATTAACATGAGCTAGTCCAACTTTGGTTTGATCCTTGAGAGCGCCGTATGCTTTTCTCCATGACTGAAGCGTTGCCATTTTGCTTTCCTCGTTCAGATCAGCCTATCTTGTTTCTTCTATAGTCGGCTCTCAGAACGAGCTACTCTCTACTCCAATTGACTCCTTTATACTAAATTTTTCATCTTTAACGAATATACAATATTGGAAATAAATAATAGTTATTGGTCCTCCGTATAAAATCTAATAGAAAAATGAATCCTTTGTTATTCTTAAACTTGATAGAAAATATGAATATGGGAAGGAAACTAAGTAAAGAAAGGAATAATAAGGCATGATGGCCACGTGTTTAATTGTCAGGCTTTATATACAATTACTATGATTGCAAAAAAATGTGATTTGATAGCATGTATGTTTTCCTTTCTCTATTTTTTGTGCTACTATGTTTAATTGTCAGGCTTTATATATAATTACTATGATTGCAAAAAAATGTGATTTGATAGCATGTATGTTTTCCTTTCTCTTGTTACATTACAAGAATCCCATCGCTACAACAATGTCAAGAGTTGACCTATGCTAAAAAGTTTTTGTGCTTCTATTTTTTCTTGAAGTTACATAATTTTATAGCCATTCTTGAATTTTTTAGGTAGAGACACTATTATTTGTTCAACCATTATAAAACCAACACAAGATGTGGTTGTGGGCAGTTGTAGCTTGCACAGCTAATAATGAAAGTAAATAATATAAATCACGACACAAATTGACGGGGAAAAGCGAAACTGATCTTTGGGTCGAGGCAAAAAATGACAATAATGCCCTTATTCTGGGAAAATGCCGGCGCTTTTATATTGAACGCAATACAATACAACATTTCAGGCAATACCCATATCGTACGTTAATTAATAATCACTTGGGTTTAGGCAATGGCGTATCAGCAAACCTCCAAGAGATCTTAATGAGCGCTTCGCCTTGGTTCATCCCCGCCACTCCATCGATAGGAACTGCTTCGCAAATCTCCTTCAAATCCACTTCCGTAAGCTTAACTTTAACAGATCCTATGTTGTCTTCGAGGTTCTTCTTCTTCGTCGTCCCTGAAAAAAGGAAAACAAAAATATCATCGATGATTGTACTCACCGCACGTAACTAATGTTGTTGCCATAAAGATCCAATCTTCTTACCTGGAATTGGAACAACGTCGTCCCCTTGGTGATGAACCCATGCAAGAGCAAGCTGAGCTGGCGAACACTTGTGCTTCTTGTTCGCTAGCTCTTCTAATCGGTAATAGATCGACTTGTTCTTTTCCCAGTTGTCCCCCGTGAATCTCGGGTGATTTTGCTGATCGATGATCGTGCATTTTCTAGTCAAAAAGTTGAACAGGTGCTATTTCGATGTGCGATTTTAACGAAGTTATGTACGTACCAATTGACTCTCGGCAGGTATGTCCTCGACCACTTTCTTACCACCAAAAAGGCCACGGCCCACGGGACTGTAAGCAACTATTCCAATGCCCAATTCTCTGCCAACATTTCAAACAGAATGATAAACAAATTCAACGTCGAAAGTGCTCGCTTTGATGAAAAAACAGAAACCTGCAAAGAGGAATAATGTCCTTTTCGATGTCGCGGGTCCAAAGGGAATACTCCATCTGAAGCGCGGTGATGGGATGGATAGCGTGGGCCCGCTTTATGGTGTCGCAGCTAGCTTCGGACAGACCTATGTACTTAATCTTACCTTCTTCAACTAATCTTTTGAGCTCTGTCATCTGCAAAACGATCAAATCATCAAAGGTTAAGATACAGACAGAGTTTCTCCAAGGCAAGTGATATTACCGTGTCTTCGATGGGTACATTCGTGTCGATTCTGTGAATGTAATAAAGATCGATGTAGTCCACTTGAAGGCGCTCAAGGCTGGCTTCACAGCAAGATCGAGCGTACTCGGGGGTGCCTTTGATTACAATCCCCGAGCTTGTGAACGAATGAAAACCGAATTTCGTAGCTAGTTGTACCTTTTCGCGGGGAAGTTGCTTCAGAGCCTGTAAATTGTTAAGCAAAGCAAAGCTAAAAGGTTCATCATATACATATGGATATGATAAGAAAGGCTTATAAGAGCTGCGAAGAACATATCTAAAAGATTCATAGTATACACCTCTCCGACCAAGTATTCATTCGAATGTTTAGCACCGTAAACATCGGCTGTGTCGAAGAATGTAATGCCTTGACTGAATGCCTCTTTGAGCAGTGCTATTCCATCTTCTTTAGAAACGGGGGCATTGTACATTCCCGTTAGTCCCATGCAACCATAGCCCAGTTTTGAAACCTAAATTAAGACCAATACTTTTGTAAGGAAATGGAAGAATTAAATCCTACATCAAAATTCGAGTAAACTGAATAAAATCTAAATATTGGTCAGAGACAGTAGAAGATGGATCGATCGATGCCACAGTAATCATAACAAACCCGCAAACGCTGCTAGTGCTAATCTTAATTGAAGGATCAAAAAACCAGATCCATCGAGGTATCAATAAAATAATTACTTTTTTAAGTTTCTGATTTCACTCACCTCAAGTCCTTGGCTTCCTAGCTTCACCCTCGGCATTGAACCTTGACCCTCCATAGATCAAATGACTAAACGAAACCAAGAGTTATTCAGCAGCAATATTCAAGAAAAGAAAAAAGCTGAGATTGGACTTGCTCAGCCAACTACTCCACAGAAACTGTAGTCAAGTGCAGTAGGTGGGTGAAAATTAGTACCTATTTGTAGAATAATATATCTATGCTAAATTAGCAATTGAAGTGGTCGTGCCGGAGTGGTTATCGGGCATGACTAGAAATCATGTGGGCTCTGCCCGCGCAGGTTCGAATCCTGCCGACCACGTTACAATTTTTTTTTTCATTTTCTTTGATTGAATTATATATATATATATAATATATATATATATACGCTACAATTCTTGGGAATACGAGATATTATTAATACGAGATATTATTCTCTTGCTACTATTGGAGCAAACAAACTGACGTTGACGCATATTTACATTACATCGCTTTGTGTTCTCTTAACAAACTCAAGCAAGACAAAGCAAACATCAAGAGCTTCTCTGATAATGGGGGGGACTTGAAGTTGAAAATTCTAAGACACGGAGGGCTTATCTGCAAAATTGATGTGGATTATCGTACTAGTAGTAGTAGTAGTTCTTGATTCACAAGCCGCAATGTAAATCCCCTCCTTTGTTTACATTGTCATAGAACGTAGTGAAAGATCCATCGTATACCCAATCGCTAAACGCCCCGTGATCATCGTAGAGCGTTTGGTCCGAAGGATTGTTATCGCTGTTAATCGTAGTTGTTGTTACATGATGATCCATCAGTTGTTGTCTGAAAGCTTTGTGCCATGTCCCAGAACATGCTCTGTAGCTCCTCAATGCTGTAACTCTTCTCCTGTATATTATTGTCAAGAAAAAACGAATGAGCTCCCACTTGAATTAAAGGTTGAACCTTTATATAATATTGGTGTAAGTAATATATACCTCTTTCCTTGCATCTTCCACAAGAGACATCATCTCTTGGACGAACTCTCCCTGCAAGAACATTAATCGCTCAGTCCCCACTTTTCATTTCTTTATCACACACACACACGCGCACATACTTACCTCAACTTCATCATCTTCTTCGAAGCAGTTGTACAGCCCTGCATCATACATCATCCTCTTTGTCTTATCTGAAAGCACTGCAAGTAACAGAATGTTTTTCATTTAGACGATATAGAAAGTTCTAGAAGGTGGAGAAGAGCATTAATTTCCAAGAATTGGTTATTACAGGGAAAAAGAAAAGGAAACAAAAGCCCACCTGAATATGCTTCTTGAATCTGTTGAAACTTGTTCTTCGCCTCGCAGAGTAGTAACGGTGTCCCACTCCTACTCCATCTATCAGGATGCCATTGCTGAATTAAGTACGAAGAAAACTGTAAATCGATCTTAAAAGAAGACTTTAAACATGGTAAAAAAACTTGTGAAACAGATGAGAGATAGATAGCTAGATCTATGCATATACCATGGCTAGCTTACGATAGGCCCTTCTGATGTCTTCATCAGAAGAGTTCGTACCAACGCCAAGAACACTGTAATACGAAGCATAGTAATTATTGCACTCCATCTCCATAACCAAGCTGCTGCTACAGTTCTTACACAGAAGATTGCTTCATGAAAATGCTTGCTTGCTTGTTTGTACACAGATATAAGAGAATGGTTGAGCAATTGATCGTGGGACCAGTCATATACTTATTTTAATGTAAATATCTAAACACAGTTCCTTTGGAGTCTCCCATTTGCTATGTCTCGAAGGTTCTAGCAAGTGATATTTTATGCAGTTTGAGTGTGTGTGTGTGTGTCTCAGTCTTGGTCAGACGTTCGAAATTTTATATGTAGAGTTAAGATTTTCTTTTTTCCCAAAATGTTAAGATTCTTTTTTGCTGTAAACTATTTGTTAGTGTTCAACGATATTAACGGTAACAAAATCCGCGAAAACCTAGTTAAACATACTTACTTACGTTTCGAGGGAAATTACGTCGTTACCCTTCATCGGGTCAGCGTTCGCCGGCTCAATCCAATCAAAGCAACACCTCGTCATCGTCGTCTATTTCTACCTCAAAAAAATTCGTCCTTTCAGACAAAATTTCTACCTCGCGCCAAACGATGTCCAAGCAGACGCCGGCGTTCATCGTCGTGATTCTATCCTCCCTTGTCGTGCGAAGCCTATGCCGTAGCCTCCACGTCATCGATTTCCGATCAGCTGATCTGTACCCAGAATCCTTCACCTGGGACCCCAAATCCGACCACTTCATCGCCGCCTCCCTCCGCCAACGTCAGCTCGTTTCCGTCTCCGACGCCGGCGTGGTCTCCACGCTCCTCACCGACGCCTCGCTCCCTCCCAACACCTCCTTCCTGGGCCTATCCATCGACCCTCGCCGCCGCGTCCGTCGCATCCTCGCCGTCGTGAGACGCCCCGATCCTCCCGTCTCCGCCGTCGCCGCCTACGATCTCAACACCCACGAAAGACTGTTCCTCGCGCCGCTTCCCCCTGAGGCCAGAGCGAACGGCGTGGCGGCGGACTACGAGGGAAACGCCTACGTCACGGACTCAGCTAACGACGTCGTTTACAAGCTCGACGAGAACGGAAAAGTTTCGATTTTGTCCGATTCCAAGCTGCTCAAGTCCGATTCCGACAAGGATCGTGGGCTGAGCGGCGTGGCTTACAGTTCAAAGGGTTATCTTCTGATCGTCCAATCCAATACAGGTAAATCAGGCCAAGCTTCTTCCTTTTCTCTTCTGCTGAGAAAACCTCATGACATTCATTCATCTGATACATTACTAGATAAACAAATTCAGACACGATTCATTGTAAGATTCTTTATCTGTATACATCAGGCAAACTCTTCAGAGTCGACGCTGAAGAAGGAACCACGAGGAGGGTCCTCCTTAACAAGGATTTACCAGAAGCTGAAGGAATTGCCTTTCGAAGCCACGACGTACTCTTAGTAGTGTCTCGCTATAAGCTGCATTTCGTAAAGAGCGACGATAGCTGGAGCGAGGGCGTGGTATTTGACGAAACCGCCCTCGAAGAGGAGAGGCAGGCCAGCGACGTGGCAGTTGGGGCTGAGGATAGAGTGTATGTGTTGTATGGACATGCCGACGAGGGCACGGCTGGGAATTCGCACAGAGACGAGTTCGCTTTAGTTGAGGTTGTGTCTGAGAAGGAGAGCAAAGATGATAATGTGTGGGTGTTTGTTTTGGTTGGCTTGGGCTTTGCTTATTTCTTGTTTTGGAGGTTTCAGATGAGGCAGCTTGTGCAGAATATGGACAAGAAAACTGCTTGAAATTCTTACCATTAGTTAGTTTCTAATTTCCTTTTCCCACTTGATATGGATTTTTTTGTGATGTTCTTCCATATACATGTAGTGTTCTGTTACAGTGAGAAGATCTAACCTTTTAAGATGAACTTTCAGAAGCAAGAACTACCAGAGAGAAAAAGAATTGCTACAATTAAATCACAAAGTACATTGAATCTCTTGGAAACTGATGTGCTGTTCTTACAGCACTTACATCAGATGAACAAATCAGTCTCTAACACTCGTGAATCAAAAGAAAGAAACAGACAGGTCAACAGAACAAGCTTTGCAACGGGCAATCAAGAATCAAGTAAATAAATACAGATATAGAAAGGCATGAGTTTTTCATTATTATTCTCATGCCTTATCTTCTCTCTTTTCTTCACACCCTAAAATTCGTGTAAGATGTGTCGTCAGACGAGGATTAGGAAAAAAAAAGAATCCACGGCGCAATACGATACGATAGGAACTTCTCTTGCATCTTACGAAACCTTTTAATCAAACCAGCTGTACCTTCCGAAGATGCTCCAACAATGAATTGGCCTTCCGTTTAGCCCTATCAGTTCCATTTCTTGCGAGCTCAGACAAAGGTACAACTGCGCCAAGTCTACTCAAACACGCAAGATTCTCAAGATCCCTTTTGCACAATGAGACTAAAATAGCGCAAGAGTTCTCCTTATTGCGAGGCAAACCCGTTCGCAAGAGATCAACCAAGACTGGGATGGTATTAGCATTAACAATAGCCACCTTTGCCTCATGGTGGCTTGCGAGGACTGAGAGTATCGTCAGCGCTTCGTCTATCATAGTACTGTTAGACTCAGTAAGCATCTGTAATAACGCTGGTATGATCCCTGCCCTAACAGCCCTTCCTTTATTTCCTTGATATATACACAAGTTGAACAGAGCAGTTGCAGCGTCTTTCTTGCCTCTCGAGCTCCCATTTCTCAACAAATCGACTAAAGCTGGTATTGCACCCGAAGCACCGATTATTATCTTATTTTCGTCAGCAAGAGAGAGGCTAAATAGGGTTGCAGCTGAGTTTTCTTTAGCCTCCATGCTTCCACATCTGAGGACTTGAACAATGGAAGGAACAGCATTTGCTAGCATTATAAGTCCTTTGTTGTTTTCGTATATGGACATGTTTAGGACCGAAGTTACAGCGTTGTCTTGGATGTGACGATCCTCGGACGAGAGGAGGCTGACTAGGATAGGTATGGCCCCAGCTTCTGCTAACAAGATTCTATTATCGGTGCTTCTCTTGGATAATGAACGAATTTCAGTCACCGCAGCTCGGCGTTCTTCGACAGATCTGCTCGAGAGCTTACGAACGAGAGTCTCAATCGCTGCTATGTCTTCGGTTACGTCGCGAAACGACCCGTCTCTTTTCTTAATCTTACCGTTGATTAAGGACGTCGGCTGTTCGACGTTGTGCTTCGAACACCACTGTGAGATCAGACTCCTTAGGATGTAGTTTGGAGTTAGGGTTAGGTGTTGAAGCTTTTGCTGTGTTTTTGGGCACGTCGTGTTGCCACAGTCGATCCATCTCTGTATGTAAGATCTCTCGTATGTCTGAAAAAAATGATCAGAAAAATAAGAATCCTAGTATAGTACTACAACGTTAAATAAGAATCCATTTACATAAATATGAAAACTCAACGTTGAACCTCACCTGCCCCGTCGCCACAATAACTGGATCTCTCATAAGTTCGAGCGAAATAGGGCAAAGGAAATCGACAGGAATCAAAGGAGAGTCGGGCTTTTTGTTCTCCTCTGTGGTTTTACAAGAAGTGTCAGAATCCTTACAAGCGCTGATCTCCGTTGAGTTTTCCGATATTATTTCGTTCAGACCAAACTCGTTTGAAGCACGGTAAGCAGCTTTTGGGCTAACCTCATGATCTACATTGCCGATATTTTCTACGTTTAGACTTCCAAGTGACTTATTAACCGCCTGAAATGGATCGATCTCTTTGTCCAAAGGCTGAGACAGAGCCCTGTGCAAGAAGCTAGAATTTGGGGAAAAATCATATTTTTCAGTGGCACGTCTCAGCTGTGTCCTGACTAACTCCACCTGGCAATGTCATAATGTTATTACACTGAAGATCGCCAACTTAGAACAAACAGAAAAGGAATGGCTTAATGCTAACCTGTTCTCGAACTTCTTCTGACGTCTCAAACTCTTCGTAAGGCAAGCTAGCCAATGCTTTCTCGAGCCTCCATGTCACACATTGAAATTGGAAGAGTAATTTCTTTGTTGCATTATCCTTGGGATAGGACAGAAGTAATAAGATTTATCAGATGAAGGATAAACTAAAGCTTCAGCAAGATAGTTAGTATCCCCAGTTTTTGAAAACAAAATGGCCCAAAAACAACAATTGGATTAGATTCATAAACGGATCAATATCACATTGTCACATATGCAAAGTCTAGGTCACGAAGTCAACGTCATTGGACCCTAGTCAACATCCAGATAAACACAGAAGCTTGATTGCTCTGTAAAGAGCAATCAAACCCTTCAATTCACCTCCCAAGAACACAAATGCACCATGAATACCAACCTAAAAGATAAAAGCTTGTAATTCTACAAAATCAGAAACTTACAGATGAAATCGCCAAACCCTCGTGGTTGTTAGCCGCGACGAGAAGCTTCTTCGCAGCTTGAAGAGCTACAATTAGATCAGAAACGTAACATCCCACGTCGACTCGATTCACCGTAGTCCTCTCACAGTCCGTCATTTCCTCGAACAAGTGCGCCAAGAGCGAGATTTTTCGAGCCAAATCGGCACAGTCTTTCTTGAAGCAACCGGCGAATCCGGCCGAAGAGAGCCGCCCCACGTCTCCAATCAAACTGAGGACGGATTCGGCGGAAGCCTCTTCCGACGCCGTCGTGTCTCCGCCGGACATTGTGGTGGAATTTTGGCAGGAGCTCGTTTTTTTGGGATTCGGGGAAACTTGTTGCTCCTAATACAGCCACAATGAGCTTGGAATTATTAGGACGAGCGTTGAGGTTAACAGTTGGCAATAGTTTTTTAGTAGTTAATATTTTATTTCCTGCTATAAATATATATTGCGCGATAAACGGTGGTGAACTGAAATAGAATTAGCTGTCCATGATGGGGTGTATTCCATATTTATTTTATTTGTAGATTCTTTTCGTTTATAAAAAAACTAAATGCTACGGACAACAATGTTTGAAAATTGTTGCTGCCATACCTACTGATGTAAATTAACTGTTACAACATTTTCGTAATTACATAGTATGTAGTTGATATGTTATTATTATTTTGTAATGCGCACTTCAGTTACTGCCTTAATCAAGTTTGAACTGCAGTTAACCTTCAATTTCTTGAGTAGAACTAATCTTTTTGGTCCACGTACGTTATCTCGAATAGGGCATGGAGATCATGATATTCAAATGAAATAAAAATTGGATTGTTTAGGTGATATTAAAACAATAAAATAAAGTTGGGAAGACAGAATATCATGAATGTATAACAGACTTTTTCATCACATTTGCGTGTGAAGGGCGGGTCAATCATTGAGTTGATTATTGTCTAAACAAATTTTTATTTAGGTACCGTTTTCTGTTCATTTTTTTTAGTGCAAAATGATGAGGTGACAGAGTCAATAGCACTGCTCTACGGTGGACTTCTTGCAAGAAGAGATTCATGACAGCTTGTTAAAGAGGGAAAGGGAGGGAAAGAAAAAAAAGAAAATGTTAACTCAATCATTCATTTATTTCATAATATAATTAAAGCAACTCTTAAAAGAATTATAAAAAAGAGTAACGATTAAGTCATAGTTTTCATATTGA
This sequence comes from Craterostigma plantagineum, assembly GCA_027422505.1. NCBI lineage: Eukaryota > Viridiplantae > Streptophyta > Magnoliopsida > Lamiales > Linderniaceae > Craterostigma > Craterostigma plantagineum. The sequence goes on along the minus strand of JAPQWV010000002.1, from coordinate 35,234,979 downwards.
AAATCTTGGCATTTGTTTTAGCCTGAGGACATCCTTAGTAGACGCGCATTTCAATGTATTTTGATGAGAATGATTCAACGTTCGATGCCCCATTTCTTCGTGTCTTGCAAGTTGAATATGTGACAACTCTCTCGTTTATTTCCAATCACAAATTGCATCCAAATTGATTTGTGGGGCATCGACTATTCTTACAATGCATGTGTCCACCTCACCCTCGTTTCTAACGGGAACAATCATCTTATCCACCACTTATATTCAATTTATTTATTCACTTAGTTATATAAATTTAATGCAATATTACTAACGTAGACTTGAGAAATATTTTTATGAATTCCACCCCCATCTACGACATACACATACATATCCGATTTCATGCTTAATATATACTTTTAAACACAATGCACAGTCTGAAAGTCAGGCCCATCAGTAATGGGCTCTATGGCCCATTTATCAAGCGTGTAGAAGCCCAGCACAAATAACACCATATATTTTATTGTCTTCCTCAAAACAGGCGTTGCATTTGCATGAAACGATGCAATGCAACCACTCTCACTATACTTTCCATAGCTCCAAAATTACCTGCAAACCGAGCAAATTTCATCAATAAATACATAAATAATAACGATCAAGTTATGGGATTGGGTCGGGTCGGGCCTCGAGGGGTAGACAAACACATCAAAGCCTCCATTAACAAACCTTGCAACAATATCTCTCCATCACTTGATGAATTTCAAAGGTCTCATCATAACATTGTCCTCATGATCCAAAATCTGCAAGCAAACAACCACAGCACTTATGCACGTAACGACTTGAAAGAGGACAAAAAAATGACCATAACGAGCATTCAAGGACAAAAAGAAAAAAAAATAACTTTTCTTACATGGCAATGGTAGACGTAGCCCGGCTCAGAAGTCGGATCGAACGGGTACGACCCGTTAGAATGGACGTAAGCAAACCTCACTAGAATCCGGGTCAAGTACCCGGGCATCATCTTATACACGTTCTTCCACCCCTTCTCGTGCCCGGGCACTTCGACTCTCCTTCCCCGGGCGTAGTTTTCGATACCGCACTTCTCCGCGTCGTTCTCTTTTTCCATGCATTCTTTGAACTCGTCTAAATTCACGAGCTCGACTTGCTCCAGCGTTGCCAGCAATCCCAAGTGGATGTGCAGTGGATGGTTGTCTTCCGTTAGGTTGATAACGTTCCACACCTCGGTGGTCCCCGCCTTTGGCGTCTCCGTCGCCGGCTCTTCGTAGGATTTCCCGTTGATGTATAGGTGCGTCGGCTCGTCCGTGGCGCTCGTGTACTCGTACATAGCAATGTACCTGTTTATTTTTTTTCGAACGAAAAAGAAGTTTTTTAATCTCTGCATATGAAATAATTAGGGCTCAATAGCTCAGATGCACCGTCTGGTTACATTCGACCAGCCAGAAGAGAAACAGACAAAAACCAAACAAAGCCCGAAAGACGCAAGAGCCTGAGCAAGAGAACTAAATAACACCATACTACAAATCAGACTAATACTCCATAAAAATGGCTATTAAACGCAGTATACATGTTAATAAAGTCCGATTTTATGTTGATGGGTAAAGATCGATCACAAAGCATACCTTGTTTTAGTCGCATCTTTCGAATCGGGGGCCACGTAATCGACCAGACGCCTCGGGATTATCGAATTATCGACCACTTCCCCACGGCTTCCCTCGATAACAAACTTCATCACCGAGCCGTTCGACTCGTTGACTTCGTCCCCGCTAGGGTAAGGATAAGGCGCATTGTTGCGAAGCACCGCCGAATCCGTTTTCGACCTCGAAAAGTCGACAATCACGTCGGCGATCTCCGACGGGGCTAACAAGAACTCGCTAACCCCAACGGGCCGAAAATTATACGAAGAATCGGACCCCACGTGCACGAATCCCAACCCACTGTCGAAATAAAACCTAAAAAACCTCGCGTTGCTAGCGTTAATGATTCGAAACCTATACTTCCTCCTCTTAACAACCATGTAGGGCCAAGCCTTCCCATTCACGACTATCGCGTCTCCAAAGTACTCGGGCTGCCACTGAGGATGTACGGTCGGGTTATTCCCCGTCGAGTTCATGTAAATCGACCCGTCGACCAAGAAACTTCGGTCGAACACCACTAATGGCCGGTCGAACTCGTCAGTCTCGGGAAACCCTAGTTTCGACTCGAGGCTAGGGTTTCGTACTAGGTAAGTCCCGACTAGGCCGGCCAGCAGGTTGACTCTGGTCAACCCCATGGCGTGGTCGTGGTACCATAACGTCCCGGGATGCTGAAAGTTGTTGTAGTGATACTCTCGATTCTTCCACGTGGGCCCAGTCTGTCGGAATTTTCTTGTGAACCACGATGTCGAGTGGCCGTCGCTGTTCGGAGGGTTTATTCCGCCGTGGAGGTGGACCACCGTAGGGACGCCTCCTTTTTTAGGGTTGGCGGTCGGGATTGTTGGGTCCCACGGTAGGATGTGTTTGTCGGGGAGGTGATTGGTCCACGTAATTAGGGTTTTGGTTCCTTGTAGGGTTTCTATTGTGGGACCCGGGACGGTGGAGGTCTTCTTGGACCTGCCGTAGGCGAAGACTGGCGTCGGAGGTAGGTCTCTGTGGAATTTCTGAGTATAGGAGAAATTTTAGGTTATTGAAAAATATTTAGATTGCATGCATGCGAAATTCATACGCAGACACCACTTATAATCGAATCATCATATAGCATATTGAAGCTATTGATGTATGAAATGGTTATTAGTGATGCTGACATGTAATCCAATTTTGGGGTAATAAAGTATTGATTCTATGTAAGAATGATTAGCTATGTTAATGCGTTTTCTTGATGAGGTCTTTTGGACAGCTATCCTCGCTTGTCTCTTAGTGGTAGTGGGGAACAACTTCCGTTCACAAATTCAAAAGAAATATAAGAAAAACTTTCGAATCTACTCACTGAAGAAGCTATGTTGAACAATAATGCAACTGGTTTAGAAAACAATCTTTCTAATTTTAAAAGATAAAAAGGACTTTCCGCAATGGCCCAAGTCGGTCTTGGAAAGGAATATTTCGAGAAAAGCTAACTCATTTTGTCCGAAGAAACTAACGGTCCAAAGGTAGAAGGAAAAGTCTCTCTTTATCTCGAAAGAAGTCTTAATAATTAATCACAAGAAAGGCCAAAGGAGATTTGAAACGAGATGATTGGATAGAGTAATCTTAATGTATCACGCATTCAACTTAAACAAGTAATTACTGATTTATCACAGGAACAATTTAGTGTTATTGTTATTTTTCTGAGAATGACTCTTAATTAATGCAATTGTCCACGAATTAATAAGAACAAAAGTTGAGGAAAAAAAGTATCAGAACAAGAGGGTGAGAAATAAAAAGAAAAGGAGAGCGAAGGTGAAGACGACTGGCAGAAGACATACACATACAAGTATAGAAATGGAAAAGAAGTAAAAATAATAAAAGAGAAATAAGAGCATATACCCATTTCTTGTGAAACATGCCTATTCGAAGTGACTTGGGAACATGAACGCCATCGACAGTATCATAGCCTTTGATTCGTGGCATATCTGGAACTTCATCTGCGAACTTGTGCAACTGAGATGTCTTCAGCAATCCATTGCTTGCCCATGCAAAATCAGTCAGTAGTCCCACGAAAAGCAACCAAGAAATAAAATATTCAACTAATATTTCCATTAATTCTTCTTTTTGAATTATAGGCTTGGAGAAGACGACTGAGTTAAGAGCGAAAGCAAGAAGACTCTATGTATAAGGGCTTTTAATGACAGAGTTTCACATGTAGAAGAAGAGGCTAAGGAAGAAAACAAGAAAGTTGGGACTGTGTATTAATAATATCTGTCTTCTATCTGATGGTTGACGAGGACTTTTTCGTCTACCTTAGCATTTTTTGGAATATTAATATTTAATGATAGGTTAATACGGGTGAGAAAAGGGGGTTTTTAAGTAAATAGCCTTTGACTCGGTCCACGTTAAAAAAATAGCCTTCAAATGTAAAATGACTATACTGCCCTTACTAATCGTGCTCACGTTAAAAATCAATATGTTAAATGGGAATCGCGTTTGGGTGGGCGGGTGGGGTGTAGTCCAGTGGTTGTGTAGTCGGACGTTCAAGTAATAGGTCGTGGGTTCAAATCCCCAATTTTTTTTTATATAGCACGGGACCTGCACTATACAGCACAGGTCCCTTGCTATATAGTCCCATGGAGCACGGGACCTGCACTATACAGCACAGGTCCCGTGCTGTATAGTGCAGGTCCCATGGAGCAAGGGACCTGCACTATACAGCAGGGGACCTGTGCTGTATAGTGCAGGTCCCGTGCTTCATGGGACCTGTACTATATAGCAAGGGACCTGTGCTGTAGCACAGGTCCCATGCTATTAAAAAAAGAAATTATGAGAACCACTTGTAAAAAGACGGAAATACCCTTAAATTGAAGGCTATTTTTAAAAGGTAGAATCGACGATGCTATTTTTTTAAAGTTGACCACGTCAAAGGCTATTTTTTAAAAAGACCCGGTGAAAAGTATGAGGCCACCACGAGTGAGGATATAGAAAAAAAATACAGCTTTTATCTGCGTCACTTGTCTGGCTATTTCTCACCTTTTATTTAATTCAAAGATATTTTTGCCTTCCTCTAAAGGTGTTTAAATTAAACCACACGCACATTATGGTTTCGATATCTAAAATCTAAACCTCACGCATAATTATGTTTAAATTTAATTCCGTTTCACTTCCCATTGGCTTTTATCTTTTCCAATATGATTGAACATATATATTACGAAGTTTGGCTATAGAAACGTAGTTTCTTGTTCATATGCTTATAACTGATGCTAAGAATATCAAGAACAAATCAAGACATTATGACTAATTATCTCATATAACCATATCCACTGATTTCAAAAACTATCAAAGACTGATTGCAGAGAACTCATCCATGTCTGTACATACAACACATACTTCCCTGCAAGAATCAGACCAAGACCTCACCTTCTTCCCAATTCAAACTCTCCTCCATAAGAAAAAAAAAAGAAAACGCTAGACCAATATCACCGATCCCCGAAAAAAGAATCGCCCGCCGACCCATTGTATACAAACTCGAACGCCGTTTCATTTCACCTACATGTGTTCGACTGTGAATTCCAATCGTCGAGAAACTTTTTCATGCTCTCCTCGAATTTCACGACCCTATTCCCAGGCCTAACAACGTTAACATCCCCCCACTGAGAGCAAGGGTCCATTAACCAACCCTTACGACCCGAGCACCAAGCGCCAGGCGTGGCTCGGCTCCGACCGCTCCTCTTCAGAATTTCCCTGTCTATCACGTCAAGGACGGGATCGTCTTTTTGGAACTGTCGGGCAAAGGCTGCCCCGCTTTGTGCTATGTCTTCGTAGTCCGAGGTAGTGAGGAGATGGGGTTCCATTTTAGGAGGGTTGTCCCAGACAAAGTATCTCAAGTCTGCGTTTACTGTCTTGTTCATGAATTCTTGGGAGTTGCAGACCAAGGATTGGAAGTAGACTTCTTGGGGAAGGACGGCATTTGTGGCGTACATCAGCATTGTTCTTGGAAGGTTGTCCCATCCAAAGATGCAATATTCGAGGAATGATCTGCTTAGGATGACCCATGGGGAACCTGGAAAAAACGTTTATTTCGAGGGGCGAGTGATGATTTAAGTTACTTTCCAAGAATCTAACCAAATTTTGTCTCATAAGCTGACGAGAAAAAAGCAAAAATGATACCTGTGAAAACCTTGAAGGCGTCGGGCATGGGTCGTTTTTCAGTAGCGTGGAAAATTTGAGTCCTCCTAGCTAAGTAAATGCCAGGATCTACTACGATGGGTCGAATCCTTTGACTCCTGTGAGAAGATTACGAAGAGAGAGTTTAAGAGAATGTTGTGGGATTTTTGAAGTTTTTACGGATTTTATAAGTAGTAAGGGATTGCCTCACTCTTTCCATCCCAGATCACTGGTGTGATCGATGAAGTTTAAGTCCCTTCTTACTGACGAGAAGACATGCGACAAGTCTGAGAGCAGCATAAAGAAATGTAAGAGCGAATTAGAACAGCACAGAAAAATATTAGGGTAATTTGCTACAAAACTGAAAATTTTTAGGAAGATAATCATGAAACTGATGCTAAGCACTCCGATTTGACTTGCAATTCAGACTTATGGCTAAAAGAATACATCTACAAATCCAACTTTTCAACAATTTCTTTACAAGAAAAATGGAGAGCAGATCAACAGCATTTAAGAATTTTTCAGAATTGGCTTACGTCAACGAGAATCAGGGACCTAAAAGTATATTGATAACATAAAGAACAATAGCAAGCGTGTCTATCTACTCGAATCACTCGACAAAATAACACGTCAGCTAGACAAAACTCGCTGCCTCAACGTAATGCGACCAATCACAAATCACAAACAAGACACACTAGAAAAGTGTCCAAGCAAGAATATCCAAGCATTACCATCTTGCGTAACCAAAGGATAATCCGTAGCGCTCAACGTCACAAACCAATCCCAGCCCACATCGACCTTCAACAAAATCGCCGCACCTCTCAAAACTGCGGCAATATTTGTGGACCCCATGTAAGTATTTGGATCTGGTTTGCCAATCACGTCGACATTCTCGAACGCCCTAATAGCAGGAACTGTCTTAACCATCGCCCCTAATTTAAATCTCTCGTCATCGCCGCCATCATAAGATATATGCAATAAATACCTATTCCTCGGATGATAAACAGCTAACAATAACCGAAATATTCGATCAACATCGCCTTTCCCTCCAAAGATATAGTAAGCAAAACAGGGGGGATGATTGGGCCCGTGATGAATTGTTGAAGCAAAGCGCTTGTGAGGTGGGAAAGCATAGTAATACGACGAACTAAAACCAGAAATGAATACAATGAATGTGATAAAAGCACCAGAAAACAGGGTAAATAGCCATTTTTTATCCGCTCCCATTTAGATCTTGGGAAAACGAGACGCAAATCGAGTGTAGATCAATCAATAATGAGGGGGAAAAACACCCTTAGCCCACTGCATAATTTTAAAGTAAGGCCGTAAATGCAAAACTCGGATGCTACGCAAGCATTCAAGTAAAGGGATAACAGGGAGCTGCTGATTACAAAATATCGCAAAAATGTAAATGAGATTACAGAGATGTTCCCCAAAGTCTTGGATAATAAACACGGATCGAAAAATGCTTTTGCTTTTTCAGCTTTATATCTTGTTTCCAACTTCCGATTTCCGAGATTAGGGTTTGATGGAAGCTAGATTTAGGTGGTGGAAGGAGAAAATAAGACGTGAACTTTGAACAGAGGACGGTGAATGAGAATTGAATGAAATGATGAATAGCTTTTTCCTTTTTCTTTGTTCTTTTTTTTTATTTCTTCTTTTACAATTTTCAGTTGCATTTGAGCTTCGTTGATTTACGCCTTGATTTAGTCTTTCATTATATCCGATGATTAATAATAGAAAGTGTTTTGCTTTGCTTCTTGTTGAATACAAATGTTTCCTTGTATATTATGAACCCCACTCTCTTGAACGGGCGTGTGCTACACGATTAAGGATTTTGCACACTACTGTCGGTGGCGTTGAAACCTCACGCGCTGATGTTGGACATAAACGTATAACGTAAAACAATGTCGTTCTTTGATTGCTGTAATTCACTTTCGCAAATATTTCTTACATTGGAATATCAATATTTCATTATTTTATGACCAAAACAACTCTATCGTTCTTGTGTTTTGACACTTTTTTTTCCTAATTTCGTAATTTAATTTCGTGCCTTGGATTATAGACATGGTCAAGGATTTGTATCTACGGTGGTTACTCTGTCACTTGCAACTATAAGGATTCTTTTAAATTAAATATAACGTATAGCGAGTATCAAACCCCTGGGGCAAGTTGTCTAAATCTTATAGAAAACATAACCATTATAATCAATTGCAACTCTTTATCAGATAAGAGATGACTTACGATATAGTCAATGACAGCCCATATATATGCGACATTAATTAAATCAAGATCGGTTTACGACAAAGGGTCGAATAAATGTTCTGCAAAGATTCCCTCCTGTCCTGACACTAATTTATTACAGATAATAATCTCATTACCTCTCAACATGCATTAGTATATCTATATTGAGATCTACATTATGATTGCTTGTACATTATGCGGAGTCAAAGGTTCAAAAAATAATAACAGAATATTATTTCTTATTGTGATCACTTGCCTTGCTATGTGGATTTAGGAGTATGTATTCTTACAACATCAGTAAGTCTGTTGAATGTTTTTTAATGCTTCGGCATGCTCTGTTCTTTACTACGATGGCTATTTGTGTTCATTCCTTCGGGCTCTTGTGAGAGAGGGTTTTCGCAATTTTTTGGTGTTTATTACGGCAGCAAAACGTTTCCCCCTTTTCTTGATTTTTTGGTCAAGGTCAAGCCTTTTATACCATGTTCTTTCCAACACGAGCAAGGATTGCCCAAACAATTGTGAAACTAAATGAAATTATTGCCGTCTCACTTATATAATAACCATCAGAAAACTGCAACATTCGACTACAAATATCATTTGTACTTATTCTCCAATGAAATCATACACTCAACGATAACGACGGCATTCTTTTTACATACTATCATCATCCTACGCAACAACCATATTAGCCAACTTATTCAAATTAAACGGTCGAACCCTATCGAGCCCGCCCGCCCACATCGTCTTAGATATAAGCTTGTTCGTATGTTCCGAAGGATGAAAAAAATCCCAAAACAAATATTGGTCGGGATTCTTACACATTGTGTAGCCTTCTTTCCCACATTGCAGTTCGCCCCCTAAAGCTCCGTATCCACAGCATGCGCTCGACACATCAGCATATCCTACGCCATAATATGAACGGTCGTTAACAATTTTTTCGCACAACGAAAGGAAAGGAAGTTAAAAGCTTACGATAGTGCTTAGGGTTTTCTCGAAATATCTTAATGGCCATGTAAACATCGGCGTAGACACCAACTGCGCCGGGGTAGTTCAAGGGCAATGACTTGACTATATTTTCCAATCCCGTGTTATAATTCTTGACCATTTTATTCATTTTGCCAAAGCATTTTGTCGAAGGAGCGCCTAGCAAAACCCTAGCAGGCACGCAGCCAACTGGGCCTAACCCGAAAAGGGTGAATTTTCGCGCGCCGAATTTGTAAACTTCGTTTAAGTAGTATTCGACTTGCATGAGCATGGTTCGAACGTAAGCTTCTGGGGTTTGGGGCTGAGGGTTAAACGGGAATAATAAAAAATAGTTGAAGATATCGTTCGAGCCCGATTCTAGGAAGAAGAGGGAGGATTTGATTAGGGTTTTGGGGATTTGGTTTTGGGATGCTAGGTTTTGAAATTGCTGGACTTGGTCTTGGATTGGAGTCACTAGCTGCAACAAAAGATGCATGACTATGAGTTGGTGAATATATTGTATTCGTTGATAGATTAATGATAAAGGAAGAGATTTTTATCTATTTAAATTTGTCTTACGGAATCATTGTTTGTTGACTGTAAAACTCCACTTCCAGCGCTGGCAAAGTTGATGCCATTTGAGGGAATAGACTTTAAAGTTCCATTCATAATTGCAAGCTGTATCTCCTGGTATGGCTTTTGCATAGGGATCCCAAGAAACTCAACTGCGATTAAATTACGCAGTTAATGCTCTTGCTCATACATCCCTCTCTCTCTCTCTCTCTCTCTTTATATAAATATAGACGACGACGCTATTAATGGCACTCGAAATATTAACAAATATACTCCCTCCGTCCCGGTAATATATGGACATTTGGGATTGGGTTCGGTTTTTGAGAAATATAATATTTTAATAGTATAGAGAAAGAAAAGTGTATGTGTGGCACGTCTTTTAAGAATATTTAATGTTATTATATTGATTGTGTGTGATAGTTTTTTACTAAATATGGAAATGTATAAAAGATAGTGGGACGCCCGATTTGGTAAAATTTACAAAAGTTATCGGGACGGAAGTAGTAATACTTACAGATAAAGTCAGGTACAGTTCTTCCATTGGTGAACCTCCCAGTGGGATGGTGAAAGAAGGAAGATCCATAGGGTGGAAAATCAGCCTGGGCAGTGCAGTTTACGTTGTAATGATTATTACCAGCGTCGAAAAGTGAGTCGCCAAACACGAAGATGCCTTCGACCTTTGACGATGACCCTTTTGCATTGCAGCCCAAGAAAATCAAGTGGATCGAAGAAGCAATAAGGAGTATGATGGAATAGTTTAATCTACATGATCTCTCCATTTTTAAGATCATGAAATTTATCAAAGCAGAGGGAGATAAAAAGGTATTGATATTGACGAGAGATTTATACGAATATTGCAGAATACAAGGGGGGAAAAGGAGATAGCAGACAAAATATCGAAACGAACTATAGTGGAAGAAGGCATGCAAGGAGAGGCATCATTTTGCGTCAGCGTTGGTTCACATTTAAAACTGCATCTTTTGTACTTACTCGTCTTCCTTCACTATTCTTTTTTCTTCCGTTTTAGTTTGTTGTTGCATTAACTATCATCGTCAGTTATGAAAAGGCAAAGTCGTCTCTCTTTATGGTTTTCATTTGCGAGCGATAGAAAGAGAGTCGCATTTTCAGTAGACATACATAAGAATTAAGAAGTATAGTTGTCGCATATAATATAATACAAAATAAAAAACATGTTAGTTTGGAAAAGACGTCTGCTAAAGATACAAATGTAACTCCTGAGCATGAAGGAGACAATGCCAGAAACCAAATTATTTCGACATTGGCACAGTTAAGATCGAGAACAAATCATTTAAAAAAGACCTTTTTTTTCCTAGGAAGCAGATTCCTTAGCGATCTTCTCAGCCTTGGCAATAACCTCGTCGATTCCTCCAACCATGTAGAATGATTGTTCGGGAAGATCATCGTATTTTCCATCCAAGACTCCCTACAATGAATAACAATAATAACGAATCATAAGGGACAAAATATAATATAGCAGATGTTGACGAAAATAGAGAGGGTGTTTGTTACCTGGAAACTGTTGATGCTCTCTTTCAAGTCAACGTACTTTCCAGGGGCACCCGTGAAGACTTCAGCCACGTGGAAAGGCTGGCTCAAGAATCGCTGAATCTTACGAGCACGAGCAACGGTCAACTTATCATCTTCGCTAAGCTCATCCATTCCCAAAATGGCGATGATGTCCTGAAGATTCTTATAGTTCTGAAGAACTTTTTGAACACCACGTGCAGTATTGTAGTGCTCCTCTCCCAAGATATGGGGTGAAAGCATACGAGACGTCGAGTCCAGTGGATCCACAGCGGGATAAATACCAAGCTCAGAAATCTTGTAAAACATATATCAAAAGAACACAATCTTAAATGGTGAAACATGCTGTTGAGCTCTCAAGAAAATAGCAATGCAAATCAAGAAAATAAAGCTCAAATGATGGGAATTAAAATGGGATAAGACAATCATTATTCTATATACAAGGATGTGCATGCAAATACCTGTCGAGATAACACAGTAGTGGCATCCAAGTGAGCAAAAGTGGTAGCGGGGGCAGGATCGGTCAAATCATCAGCTGGGACATAAATAGCTTGGACAGAAGTAATTGAACCTTTCTTAGTCGTAGTAATACGCTCTTGAAGGCCACCAAGATCAGTAGCCAAAGTTGGTTGGTACCCCACAGCAGATGGAATACGACCGAGCAAAGCAGACACTTCCGAGTTAGCCTAAAATTGAACAGAAAATATAAATGTATATTAGCAAGCGAGCATTCTTGTCAATAACCAGTTTTGACGTGAGAATGATAATATGAATATTTACTTGTGTAAAACGGAAAATGTTGTCAATGAAGAGAAGCACGTCTTGTCCTTCTGCATCACGGAAGTGTTCAGCAACAGTCAAACCAGTGAGACCAACGCGGGCACGAGCGCCCGGGGGCTCGTTCATTTGACCGTACACAAGTGCACATTTATTATCAGCCTGATAATAATAATAAGCATAAGGTGAGTAAGAAGAAGATGGGGCCAATCCCATCCCACTTCAGTTTAACAGCTAAGTGAGGGTGATGCTAACCTGCTTATCACCTAGCTTAATCACACCACTTTCAATCATTTCTCTGTACAAGTCATTACCCTCACGAGTGCGCTCCCCAACGCCAGCAAACACGGAGAAACCTCCATGAGCTTTGGCGACATTGTTAATCAGTTCCATAATGAGGACTGTCTTCCCTACACCAGCACCACCAAACAATCCAATCTTTCCTCCTCTCTGGTATGGTGCAAGAAGGTCCACAACCTGGGATTGAAGAAAAGACATTGGTATGTATGAATGAATGTGGAAAAATGAACGAGCATTGACAATGTGGTTGAAAATGGAGGATTGATGCGCCAAAGCTGCCAACTTGTATTACGAAAGATACCTTGATGCCAGTGACGAGAATCTGTTGTTCTGTAGCTTGCTCCACAAAGGCTGGAGCTTCACGGTGAATTGGTAAGAAGTGCTCGGTCTCTGCATAATACTCACTGTTGTTAGCAAAACAGCATCCCAACGATGGGTAGAAAAAATTGTTTTTAAATGAATGAAGTTCAACTTCACTCACTGAGATCGCCTTTCTCGTCAATAGGCTCTCCAATAACGTTGATTATGCGGCCTAAAGTGGCTCTACCAACGGGAACCTGAGATAGAGCATGAAAAGAACTATCAAGACAATAATAAAGGTACGATCACAATATATCGAATTCAACACCAGCATCACCAGAAAATAGAAATCAGAAATTGAAATCAAAAGAAACTCCTTCATATAGGTGTAATCAATTGAAAAGCGAAAATAAGATAATAATTGAGCAACGACTCACAGTAATGGGCGAACCAGTGTTCAGAACTCTCTGTCCCCGAACCAATCCTTCGGTCCCATCCATAGCAATGCATCTCACCACATTCTCACCCAAGTGCTGAGCCACCTCAAGCACCAACCTAATCTGATTATCGAGAACCTCCAACGCGGTCAAAATCGGAGGCAAACCCTCGTCAAACCTCACGTCCACGACCGCGCCGATGACCTGGCACACTTTTCCCACCGCACCTTTACCAGTAAACTCATCGGCAATCTTTCCACCGGCTACAGCGCCTGGAGATTTGGGCGGAGGCGGTGGCGACGGCGTATTCGCGGCAGCTGAGGAGGTCGCGTAGTGAGCTGCCACGCGGCGGAGGAAATGGCCTGCCGGCCGCGGAGCTGCTTTGGGCACGGGAGATCCATGGCGGAGCGCTGCGGAGGAACGCAGAAGCGAGGCAAAGAGCCTCCGTGACGCCATGAGCTCGATGGAGATTCGCTGTGTTCTTTGGATAGAGCTTAGGGCTTGCTTTGTGATGTGAAATGACGTTTGAGCTACTCTGTGATGTACTGCGAAATCCGTTATTTCGGGTATTTATTTACTGTTTTTTCCTTTATGTATATTTAATTTTGTTCCCTTCAACGTTTTTACCGGGTATTGTGGGTTGACATTGGTTATCGGAGAAGATGGCGATGAGAATGCATGCTTTGAAGTTGTTTTTTTTTTTTTAGCTGAAACGAATGCTTTGAAGTTGTTAATTGAGCTCAATCTTGGGCTTGTCGGAAAATATTATTAAATTTTCGACAGTTTCTAACATTTTATTAACAATTTAAAACCCAACTAATCTTTTTACCAAAAAAAAAACCCAACTAATCCAAGAAAATAATCATGTAATTTATGTAACTCAAATAAAACAAGCACCATACGATACAATCGTATTTTTTTTACTTGCAAAACATTTTTCTTGCGAAGCCCAGATTTTAATTGTGGTATTAGCCCCATCCAATCGAATTAACAACATAAAAAACAAAAAAAAAAATTAATAAATTGGAACTACTTAAATCTATGTTTGGTGTGTATTCATATTGAACCAAACCATATTCGGTATTGTAGTGCTCTATCTTCACCCACGCTCCACGGCATCAAACATTAGATTCAAATGTTCGATCCATTTCAATAATATTGTTTGTTGTATATTGATGTTCTTGACTCATTTTTTGCACGTCGATATAGGTTGAGGGCGTATTCGATCTTGAAGACAAACGTAAGTCGTCCAACGCCCGAAAATATGCGTAAGGCCGCCAACCTAGTTAAATAAAAAACCATGCGACTATTTCTCAATATTAGAATTGCGATCTTTGGCCTTCAAATAAAATCTAGTCAAAAAAGTTCACCTTCTGAGTGGTATGGAGGAGGAAAAAACTGAAGATAACAAAATGTAGCAACCACAAAACCTGAGATTGAATTCAACATTTAACACGGTGAGAAAATATAGTGCATATAACAAAGTCGAAACATTATTTCGCGAAACGAGACTATTTACCTAAAATACCCCCCGCAAACACGTCTTGCCAGTGATGCCAATAGTCGTCCACGCGAGAAATTGCGACGAGGCACGCAGATAAAATGGGAAGAAAAACAATGCATAGCTTCGCAACGTGTCCCTTTCGATCGAAACACTTTATCTTTCCCGAGAGGTATAACGATAAATACCCTAGACCCGCAAATGACCCTGAGAGAGAGAGAGAGAGAGAGAGAGAGAGAGAGAGAGAGAGAGAGAGAGAGAGAGAGAGAGAGAGAGAGAGAGAGAGAGAGAGAGAGAGAGAGAGAGAGATTCTATTTTACTACATGGGGTGTTTTTTTTTTAAGGTTGAAGTTGTGCTTTTACAAGAATTTCGTTTTACTTACATGAAGTATGGCCGCTAGGAAAGCTCTTGTGCCCTTCTTTTATCTCGCTATCGTTACCGTGACAAACAACGTCCCCCAAACATCGTATTGCTATCAAATGAAAACTGAAATTTAGGAAAAATTTTCAATGATTTATAACGAAAGAGATCACGAGCTTTATATATACTTCTATTCCGTCGGGAAAACATCGCCAGAAAAAATTTGGCCTCGGTCGGCCAACTGCATCCTTTATTGCATCAGTGAGTACTCCAGTTATAAGCACAGCAAAAAGAATTCCTGTGAAAGTCCACTAATTAATATATGAGCTTCATAAATAACTTTGAGTTAATGAGTTAGAAAATTGATAGTTGGATTAACCTAGTATACTATGGTGCAGGTCATAGACATCTTTCCTTCGAATATAGTAAAGAAGGAAGATGGCAATGGGAAGAAAAACTGCATACAACTAATAAGCAGGAAAAAAATAAAGATTAGTTAATTGTCGATTATTACGGGATAACAAAAAAGGAAGACTAAGACTCACGGGAACTGTCCAAATAGGGACGGTGTTGTCCTTCATCGGGTATTTGAGATCGGCCATCATTTCTTCTCCGACAAAACGATAAAATGGGCTAATAATATTTAGACCGATTTCTATTATTCCAAGAAGAATAAGTATTAACCAGTCGTGTTTGTGAGTTCTTGCTAATTTTCCTCCGTGAGATTTGATTGTGTGTCTGCATTCGAACTCGCTTTCGCAGCTAATAGGCTCATCCTTACCCAATACATGCATAATGCATTAGAACGAAAACGAACAAGGTTGAAATTTCCCAATTTTCGATTTCGCAGGTTGTAATGATAGTTCAAGTAAATACGCATAGAAAAAAATAAACAGAATTACCTGAAAAGTGTTCGTCATGTTTGGAGAAAGGAAATCTCAAACTCACTTGCAGATAGGTTCTTCAATTTCCCAGGAAAATAGTTTATATCCACAAGATTTCCTGTTTTGGTAATAAATTCATACGTTATAAGCCCCTCGGCCCATGCAATAACAGATTACAGCAAATGACGTAAAAGAGAAAAGAAAAAGGAAATCGTTTGTAGCCAACAAAGACTGTTAATGGAAAATTGAATCATACCTCTCCTACGTATTCTTTTTCTGGGATCAATAAAGAATGTCGTTAGCTATGCGAGAAAAATAGAGAGGACGATAGGGCCATGGAGGACGATGAATGTTTTTGTTTGTCTCTCCGTGTGGAAATTCCCTGCCGATATATTATTATATATAATGGCGCGTACCGAAGTTATAGAAGCATCATTGGTTGGTAGGTAGGCAGAGAATTATTATCTCTACTATCATTATTAATTAAAGTTCCTTATAAGTAATATATAAATGAAACCTCTTTGTATTGTAGGCTTTAGAGCATATAAAGGGAACGTAGGTTTTCAGTTCTTCATGGGCTTCACGTTGATTTTGGGCTTGAAATAGGCCCAATTATCTTTGTTCATTTTGGTTGGTCGCGCGCCGACACGCAGGCATGACGTGTACATTGTGATTTTATCATTTTCTTTTGCGAAATTTGGCGAAATACGAGGAAAGCTCCACGACTCTCGAAATAGATAAATAGTAATAACATCCAAATCTGAAAATCCAAGTCAAATCTGCAAAACTTTGCCAACAATGGCCAAGATGTTATCCCAATCCAACTTCAATCACACGGCGAACTTCGCCGTCGCCACTCTTCGTTGCCATAACCTCCCACGCGCCGCTGCGTCTCGCCGGCTGGCGGTCAACGTCAGGGCTTTTTCGGACGAATCCGTAGCCGCCGATGCCGAGAAGCTGACGAACAAGCCGCCGGTGTGCACCGCAGACGAGCTTCATTACGTCGCCGTCGGAGACTGGAAGCTTGCTCTGTGGCGATACAATCCTTCGCCGCGGGTACTTTTTGCGCAACGTTGTCTTTTGAGCTGAATGGATTTCGCGATGTTTTTAGTTGCCTGAAGCTTGAATTTTCTTCTGCAAAAGCTTTGTAGTTTTACGTTATTGTTATTGCATAAAGTTCTTGCTGATTTTGTAAATCCAAAGCAGGCTCCATCTAGAAACCATCCCCTGTTGCTGTTGTCGGGAATGGGAACAAATGCAATTGGATATGATCTTGCTCCTGGGGTAGTTTGCTTATTCCAATTCTATAAATTACAAGAAATATTCAATTTTCTTCTTGTTTTTGCTTTTTGGAAAAACAGCTTTTCTCGTCGTTTGTTCTGCATAATGTTGAATAACTAAATGTAATATATGGATTTTGCATACAATATGATGCTTGCTTGCTTGTTGCAGTCATCATTTGCCCGACATATGTGCGGGGAAGGATTCGATACATGGATTCTTGAAGTTCGAGGGGCAGGGCTGAGCATAAGAGGGTCTGATCTTGAGGGAGTTGAGGAATCTGCTCGTGAGAGATCTGACGAGATGGAAGCTGCTTTGGATGATGGGACCAACGGTGCTATCGTCTCTACATACAACCAATCACCGCTGGTAATTCGTTTGTTGATGAAGACATTGGCCGTTACTTCTATGTGTCTGAGACAAAAAAGTTTCCAAGCTTCCGTTTCATTTCTCCTCCACTTTTATCTTCAGGGGAGAATACTAACAACTTTGGAGGATTTTCAGAAGCAGTTGGACTTGATTATCAACTATGACTGGGATTTTGATCACTACTTGGAACAGGACATTCCTGCTGTGGTGAGGTGACATTTCTTTGTTGTATCAATATGCGGTGTAGATTTTTATCTTTGTCTTTCACCCAAGTTTTCGGTTTTATGCATGTATCTTAGTGAATGGTTGATATTTGTAGTCTGTGTTTGATATTATATGCTGACTTTGTAGGTGAAGTACATACAAGAGCAGAGCAAACCCAAGGATGGCCGCTTACTAGCAATTGGTCATTCTATGGGAGGTATCTTGCTTTACGCCATGCTATCACGATATAGTAAGTCACCATCTGTCTTTTTTCTTTTTGTAAGGATTGATGTGTTTGATGTTAGTATATTCTATCACGAACATCCTTCTGTCCACATTCTTACACAAGTTTTCTTGTATTTCTAAATATTACAAGGTTCCGAGGGGACAGATCATGGATTTGCCGCAGTTGCGACGCTGGGGTCATCCCTCGACTTCACAACTTCAAAATCGTCGCTCAAACTGTTCGTACCCCTTGTAAGTTTTCAAAATCTTATTACAGCATTGTGGACCACTTGTTTGATTCAGACAAATCGATGAGCGAAGCACACATTTGTCTCCTTCAGGCTGATCCTGCCCAGGCTCTAAATGTGCCCGTTGTTCCTTTAGGGGCATTACTGACCGCAGCATATCCTCTTTCCTCACGCCCGCCTTACGTTTTGGCATGGGTGAAAGATCTTATTACAGCTGATGATATGATGCACCCCGAACTATTAGAGAAGCTCGTTTTCAACAATTTTTGTGAGTCGAAACTTTCACTCCTTTTATTTTTGTGGCCTTTGTGCTCGAAAAACGCCGAATCCATGTAAAGGTGGGACCTTTCTTGGACTTAATCCCCGAATAGCCTTTCTGCCATCACGCATTTCGTCATGCAGGCAATATCTCTGGAAAATTAATACTGCAGTTAACATCGGTTTTTCGAGCTGGGGGATTACGAGACAGAAGCGGGACATTTCTGTACAAGGACCATCTTCATGAAATCGACGTCCCTGTCTTGGCTCTTGCAGGAGATAGAGACTCAATATGCCCGCCAGAAGCTGTATACGGTTAGCCAGTTAGTTATATACTTATTCATCAAACGAATCTCTCCAAGTTATTTGATTTCTATTGTGGTCATAATTGTGGAGCAGAAACAGCAAAGTTCATCCCCAAGCACTTGGTGACATACAGAGTGTTCGGAGAGCTTAATGGTCCACATTATGCTCACTATGACTTGGTCGGCTCACGAGTGGTACGTTTTCTGCATTTATGCGCAAGATTGTGTATGAAATTCGATAGGTGTTAATAGGCATTTTCGTTCGAACCTTATTAGGCTGCAAAACAAGTCTACCCATGTATAATCGAATTTCTAAGCAAGTACGACTCGGCTGATTAAAGGGCATCGATCGTCTTCAAATTTCAAGAATCTGTTATTATACCCCACGACGTTGCTTCACACTTGCATGGCTGTTTTTCCGGTGAGCATTCTAATGAAGAGGTGTACGTTACCATGGTTTATTTATGTAAAAATAACATCTCATTGTTTTCATGGTCATACGTAGGACCATCGTCGACTAAGCCCACAAATTCGGCACAAGACCCACAATACATATGTTATTCAATTTCCAGTTTCCTCTTTTATTAGAAACTGTATAATGTAGGACGAAAACAGTCTTTGGACATAGCATCGAATTATTTCCTTGTAAAATTTGGTACTCTAATGTAATTAAGAATAAATTACGTAGTTTTTTTGGAGTGTTTTTCCAGCGCAAATAAGCAAATCTTTAATCTTCGAGTCTTTGACATCTAGAAGTTATTAAGACAGAAATTGTCCTTTCATCTCTGAGATCAAGAAATTTATACATCTGAAAATTTAAAACCGTTAGTTACTTGAGAACTACTAAACTAGGCCTTGGTGGGGTGCGCCAGGTCCACGCTGTAGTGCAGCGCGTGGGCGACACGCGAAGGCCCAAGTAGTAAGCTACCTTAATGGGCCTTCACCCAAAAAAATTAATTTAATATAATGTGGGCGGATGGCCCACGTGTCAGATATTAAACTGATAAGAACAGATACTACACTTGATCTTAGCCAAAAGGCCGAGAAAGGTATGCTTCGTCTCACTGTCGAAGCCCTAATTTATACCTTGCTCTTTCTCCGCCCTCACTCAACACAGTCGATGTGGGAAATAAACCAAGGATATAATAACAGAGCAGCAAATTTAATGCATTGACTTGACTCAATTCATATGGGTCACTCACAGTAAGGACTTGTTTTTGCATAGGCAAATTTTCCATCTCATGGGCCAAACGCGGCGCAAGAGAAGTCCAAGTCAATCCATGGGAGGAAGACTAAGAATTATAGATGATGTTGCTAAAAGTTCGAAGCGAGAACCACCCACCCATTTGAGCTCCTCCAAAGACATGCTTCCTCATCCGATCTTACACGCACTAGTAGTGGTAATAATAGCGATCCTCTCTTCGCTGGCGACGAAAGGGTGGTCTTCTTCGATTGCAGACCAATACGAGGTTTGTGGTGCGCCGCAAAGATGCGGCTCGATAGACATAAGCTACCCTTTCTACATCTCAGGCGTGCAAGAATCTTACTGTGGGTACCCTGGATTTGCCCTCAATTGCAGCCAAGGAGGCCGTCCGATGATCAATATTTCTGGGAATGATTTTCTGGTGGGAGCTATTGATTACAGTAACAACTCCATTATAGTGTTCGATGCGTATTCTTTATCGTCGGTTTCTGAGGTTTACAGCTGCGGAAAACTCCTTCAAAACGTTACGATTCCAGCCTCCCCTTTCACTTACGTTGGCAGTAACCTTACAAGACTCCATTTTTTCTCCAACTGTTATTCCGTGTCTGAGAGACTCGTCCCTTACATGGTTTCGTGCAATTGTTCTGGCGAATACATTCCTTGTATGCCTCCCCTTTCACTTACGTTGCCAGTACCCCAATATATGGCCAACTTGTCCATCGTCGCCATGTATGACACGGATGAAAATTTGAAGGAAGCGCAAGACAAGTGCGGAATGAGTGGGGTTAGAGTAGTACAGCGCTTGGGAAACTTTTCATCGAAAACTGGAAATTTTAATGCTACAGAAATTCTTGGAGAGACGTTGAGAAATGGGATTGAGCTGGGTTGGACTGCGAGCGATTGCGGCCCTTGTTTAGCCAGTGGTGGAATATGCGGATTTGATTCTACTTCTTACCGTTTTACATGCTCCTGCCAAGATGGGCCACATTCTAGAAGCTGTACAAGTAAGACTGACTTTGGTTTGTAAGAGTTAAGTTTCAAGATGTCTTTAATCTTGTTGTTTCTGGGCAGGAAGGCGCAGGACAGTAAGGCTCACTTTGGTCATAAGTAAGTATGCAATAAGATTGAGAATCAAGACGTTATCTTTCCGGTTTTTTCTGCTGATTGCAGTTAATTGAGAGTCTTCTTTTCTCATTCCATAGGTCTTGCAGCTGCAGCAATGGGCGTATTCATTTTAATATTTCTAATCCTCTTCGTAACTCGAAAAAAGAACAAAAGTAACCGCCTTGCCCTGAAAAACAATAACGACATGGAACTCTTCCTGAAAAAGCACGGCGGCGGCGTAGCCCCAAAGAGATACAGATACTCACAGCTAAAGAAAATGACGAACAAATTCAAAGACAGCCTAGGAAAAGGAGGATACGGCACCGTCTACAAAGGGACATCAAACGACGGCCAATTCGTGGCCATCAAAGTCTTGGACGCAACGAAAGGGAACGGAGAAGAATTCTTGAATGAAGTCGCCTGCATCAGCCGTACATCCCACGTCAACATCGTCTCCCTTTTAGGGTTCTGCCTCGAAGGCTCGAAGCGAGCACTAGTGTACGAATACATGCCCAACGGCTCTCTAGACAAGTTCTTACACGGCCCATCTTCTTCTTCTTCGACGGAAGCGTTGACCTGGGAAAAGATGCAAGACATCGCTTTGGGTATCGCGAGAGGGCTCGAATATCTTCACCAAGGCTGTAGCATACGAATCTTGCACTTCGACATAAAGCCCCACAACGTACTCCTCGACGGCGACCTCCGCCCCAAGATTTCCGACTTTGGGCTCGCCAAGCTTTGCCCGGAGAGAGGCAGCCACGTGTCCATGTCTGGGATGAGGGGGACGGTGGGCTACATAGCGCCCGAGGTTTTCTCGAGGAACTTCGGCGCGGTTTCTTACAAGTCTG
The DNA here is from genome assembly GCA_027422505.1 of Craterostigma plantagineum. Lineage (NCBI taxonomy): Eukaryota > Viridiplantae > Streptophyta > Magnoliopsida > Lamiales > Linderniaceae > Craterostigma > Craterostigma plantagineum. The sequence goes on along the minus strand of JAPQWV010000002.1, from coordinate 35,213,289 downwards.
ACGTCTACAGCTACGGTATGATGGTGCTGGAGATGGTCGGAGAGAGGGCCGGGAAAGGCCGTCGCGGGGAGGGGGTAAGCGGCGGCGGGACGAGCAGCGCGGCGTACTTTCCGAATTGGATTTACAGGAACCTCGAGGCGGATTTCGACGGCGGCGGCGATGGGGAGATTTCGGAGGACGGTGATTCGAGGGTTGTGAAGAGGAAGCTGACGATCGTAGGGCTGTGGTGCATACAGAATGATCCCAAGGAGAGGCCGTCGATGGCTAAGGTTGTGGAGATGTTAGAAGGCGACGCTGAGTCGTTGACGGTGCCGCCGAAGCCTTACTTGTCTTCGCCTGCCAGGGAAGTGCGTAAAGAAGCACCAGTTTCTTCTTCGTCGGCGGTTTCTAGCGACTTCGACGGCGGCAACTGAGATTATCTTGGGATCTGTTTGGATGAGGAAATTAACAATTTTTTTTAAGATTAAAATAATGTTTTTTCGATGTGAGTTCTGACAACGGTTTATTATGTAATATACCTCTAATGAACAATGCTAAGATAGTAAGACGATCCTAAACTTATAATTGGATCTTTGACCTAAGGGTTGCTGGTTAGGGGTGCTAAAAATCAATCATACCCGCTCGCCTAACACGAACCGCACCCGAAAATAGCAGTTTGGGTTAACATTTCGATCTGTTTAAGTACATTGGTAAACCAGAACCCAATCCAATATTAAATGTGTTAGGTTAGGGTTCGAGTTTTCAACACGAAATTTAACCCGAAATCAACCCGTTTATCAACCTATTTAACCCGAGTAATATAAATTACTAAAAATATCCTTAATATTGCTTTTATTTAATTATGACTTTTATTATTTATAATTTTAATTGTTGTTGATTTTTAGGAAAAACAACTCCTTTGTTTCAATATTGTTTTATTTAATTTGGTTTATAATAATGATTATTTAGTTATTTTTCTTTTTTTTTTTTAATTTTAAACGGGTTGGCGGGTTAATAGGTTATATTTGGATTCAAACAGGCCGTGTTAGGGTTCGATATTTCAACCCGTTTAAGTAAACATGTCAGGTCAGGTTGAATTCGAATGTGACCCAACCCGACATTTATACCACCCCTATTTGATAGTCATGGCTTAAGAAATTTGGCATAGGATAGGATTTAATTTCTTCTTTTACAATTATTACTTTATTCTACTCCCCTTGTTTACGCTTTGTTGTGTGGCTGTCCAAAATTTACAAGTCCCAATACCAAAAAAAGAGCAGGGTACATTAGGAACTATAGATTACCACTTTGTAATAATTCCCACCGATGGTGTTTGTATATATATAGTAAAAATACGTTGGTAATATCCTTTACAAATATATGAAACGACTAAAAACAAATGTAATGTGTTCTCATCGTAACATTATAATGACGGAACTCGCAGTTATTTATCATTACTAGTAAAAAAGATTGAATGGAATGCTCAAGCTCAATAGGTGCAAAAGTATATATAAACTTCGAAAACTGCAAAAGCCCATCACTTTATTTAACTCTTCCGTGTCTCAGGTTAAGAGATACGGACATCAAACATGATAGACAACCTTTTCTATTTGGGGCATTTTAATTTCAGGCCCCCACATAACTATCATTTGGGATTCAGACCCTCTTGGCAAAAAAATTAGTTTTAAGGACCCATTTGCTACAGTACCACTTCATTGCTCTTTCATACCAGTATGTTCAAAATTTGTAACACAAAATCATAATTCGAGACCAGTTTATGATCATCTTATATCAGTTTATTTTCTGCAGTACCACTTTATTGCTCTGATACAAAACGACCATTCTATACCAGTTCATATATCTTTCATACCATTTTTTTACACCACACAAAATGAGTCATTTAACCTAAAAAATCTCAAACAGGGTCTGAATTCGAAATCAATCCCTTAATGGGGCCAAATTTGGAATTGACCCTTTCTCTTTGGGACTGTCTTAAGTAATGATTAAGTATGTGCTTTATTTAGTTCAGATTAAAGAATGATATGTAGTGAATCATTATTAAAGTTGTTCAATGGACAAATAGGAAAAAAAGGGCATTGCTTTTGACTCGAGACTCAAAAGCTTGTGTTTGTATTTATTCAAATTAATTAGTTTGTTTGTTGCTATTAGATTCCTCTTGCAAACTCAGTTATTTATTGCTAGTAATTAGCTAATTTAAAATAGTAGTAATTACTTAATACATAACGTTAAATTGCAGAACTGAGATAGCCTTCTCGTTCGTGGTCCACTCACCATCTCTTCACCGGTTCCTTTTTATTTATTGGTTTTAACTTTTACCATAAAATCACAGCATTCATCCATTTTACATTAATTTGCACGCTCCATAATATTTATGAAACAACCTACATTAATTAATGTTAGAATATATATCAACAACATCTATATATTCCTGTACTTCTCACGTATCATTATTAGTAGTAAATAATAATATATTCTTTTCTATCCGTAAGCAATTGATTTACATTTTCCGAGATTAAGCCTAATGCAGTTGCACGTTGTCCCTAATCATTAAAGCCCAAGTAAAATCTCATTTATTTATTTAACAATTATGATTTTCACAACTGTATAATATCGTATTTAATCCCTATTTTCTAGCACCTCCATTCATATCTCTCTCTCTCTCTCTCTCTCTCTCTCTCCACAACCCTCCTCACACAGTACAGCACAAACAGACAATGCCGTCACTAACAACCACACTCTTCATCCTCTTGCTCCGCCACAGCGCCGCCGCAGCCGCCGTAACTGCCCCCGAAACCGCTTCGCTGCTCGCCTTCAAGTCCTCAGCGGACCCGCGCAACGCTAGCCTCGCCTCGTGGAAGCCCGACGCCGACCCGTGCGGTTCGGACCGATGGCTCGGCGTGACGTGTCTCCACGGCCGCGTGATACGCCTGGTGCTCGAGAACCTCAATCTCACCGGAAAACTGCAGCCGCCGGACTCGCTCGCTTCGCTCACGCACCTAAGGGTCCTCAGCTTGAAGAACAACAACCTCGACGGTGAAATCCCAGATTTAGGCAGCCTCAAGGCTCTAAAGCTGCTGTTTCTCTCTCACAACAACTTTTCCGGCGGATTTCCGAGCTCCGTGCTCGCCTTGCCAAGGGTCTACCGCCTCGATCTGTCGTACAACAGCTTCGGCGGAAATATCCCGCCGGGTATCAACGGTTTGTCCCATTTGCTCACGCTGAGGTTGGAGGGAAACGGGTTTACGGGTCAGATTTTAGGTCTGAACTTACCCAGCCTTCAAGAGTTCAATGTTTCGGGCAACGGGCTTACGGGTCGGGTTCCGGCGTCTCTCTCTGGTTTCCCAGCGTCCGCTTTTGGGGGCAACCCCGGCCTGTGCGGAGCTCCGTTGAGCCAATGTGGGTTCGAAATAGGCTCGGGCTCGGAAAATCCAGCCCGACCAGGCGCTGGTGGCGCCACGGCGGCGCCGGCTGGGTCCACGGTGTCCTCGTCCGAGACCAAGCCGCCGCTAATTAAAACAGGAGGTGGTAGGAACAGCGCTCGCAAGAAATTTAGTACGGTGGCGATTGTCGCGATTATCGTAGGGGACGTCCTCGTTTTAGCCGTAGTCACAGTTCTTTTGTACTGCTACTTCTGCAAGAACCATAACTCTGACAAAAAAGGCAGAGAATCCCAAGTGGAGAAGATCGTCTACTCCTCGAGCCCATATCGGACCACCAACGCCGGCGGGTCGGATAGGGGCAAAATGGTCTTTTTCGACGACGGCGAGAGGAGGTTTGAACTAGAGGATCTCTTGAGGGCTTCGGCTGAAATGCTGGGTAAAGGTGGGTTCGGAACGGCGTACAAGGCTGTCTTGGACGATGGGAACATAGTTGCAGTGAAAAGGTTGAAGGAGTTGAATCTGAATAGCAGCGGCGGTAAGAAGGAGTTCGAGGAGAGGATGGAGATTTTAGGGAGAGTGAAGCACACGAATCTTGTATCCTTGAAGGCTTATTACTTCGCTAGAGATGAGAAGTTGCTGGTCTGCGAGTATATGCCTAATGGCAACTTGTTTTGGTTACTTCATGGTAAGTTTTTTTGACTTTCTTCTTTCTGTTTTTCCCTACTGTGACTTCTGTCATGATGCTTATTCCACAGTTGAGTTGAGAAAAAAAGATAATATATTTCTACTCAAGTGGCCATCTTTGAGATGACGCTGGGGAAACAATCTTGCATGTTATCACGTGTCATTTGACCTAACATGTCTTGCCCCATATTTGGCTCTAAATTATGCTATGTGTCGGGGAGTAAGTGGATGGATATCTGCTGAGATTTTTGTAGAAATCTAGCTAGATATTTCCAATTTAGGAGAGGAATCACCAGAACATGAAGTCTTTTGCTCCAATTTACTAGTCTCTATGTTACATATATGTGGATATCCTTATGCTGTCCATTTTTGTTCTTGTCGCCCCATACATTAACATTCTATCTTCTTGCACCATTTTTTTTTTGTCATCTCCTACAGTGGGACATGGACATGATTACTACTTAACACAATGTGCTTCGTTCCTCATTCTTACGCCAGCTATAATGCTATAAGCTTCATCAAACTGTGTTTCCCTTTCAATTGCTTCTACTTCAGGAAATAGAGGGCCGGGAAGAACGCCCCTCGACTGGACCACACGCCTGAGGATCGCCATAGGCACGGCTCGAGGCCTTTCCTTCTTACACAGCTCATGCAAAGCCCTGAAACTCATCCACGGCAACATAAAGTCAACAAACGTCCTCATAGACAAGTCGGGCAATCCCACTCTGTCAGACTACGGCCTTTCGATCTTCACCACACATTCCTCAGCCTCAAAATCCAACGGCTACCGTGCCCCAGAAGCAGCCCTCGACCCCAAGAAGCTGACCCAGAAATCAGACGTATACTCATTTGGAGTCCTTCTGCTTGAAATTCTAACGGGGAAATGCCCATCGGTTATTGACCAAAATGCCCCTGGGTCGGGATACAGTGGCGTGGTTGACCTGCCGAGGTGGGTTCAATCGGTGGTTAGGGAGGAGTGGACCGCCGAGGTGTTCGACCTTGAGCTCATGAGGTATAAAGACATCGAAGAGGAGATGGTTGGCTTGCTTCAGATAGGCATGGCTTGCACTCAGTCTTCGCCCGATCAGAGGCCTAAGATGAGCCATGTTGTGAAGATGATCGAAGATCTTCGAGGAGTCGAAGGTGGCGGTTCGCCCTCGAATGAGAATCTTGGCTCGGTTTCTGATTCGCCTGGGGTTTCTGAGGGCACTTGCAGGGCTAGTGAGTGATTTTTTCTTTTTTCTTTTGGCTTGGGCTTTGTTAGTGTTAGTGTTTTTAAGGTTGGAGATAGTTGTTCTTACATGGTGGTGTTCTTTAGTAGTTCTTGTTATGAGACATTTTTTTTTATTCTGCTTGTTGTTAAGGGTAACATTAGTCTTCATATAGTCTCTCCTTTCTCAATCGTTTGTAGGATGAAATGATATTGGATTAATCATAGCTGATATTATTGTTGTAAAAATGGCATGATTACTGAAAAAAGGACTATTTGAGATACAAATCATGAAAATGTACTTGGTTAGCTTGAGAAATCGTGAATTAAATTAATTCAGATTAATAATTTTGGTGATTGAACTCAACTAAGATTACCGGATAAACATAGGAAAAACCCGGAATACATAGCCGTACAACATCGTAAACAAAAACCGAATCAAGACTACGTACCGGAACTATATTAGAGACGGGAATACTAATACCGGATGTGCCATGTCGACAAAAATTCAAAGATCTCTGTAAAAGGACAAGCTGAAGACTTCTGACAGGCAATTAATTCAAGGCTGACAGCAAGAACCCAGTCGAAGTCAAGCTAGCCTGAAGGAGGAATAAAGCAAAAGGCACAGAGTTACTACTGCAAAGACCGAACAGACCCATTGTCAATTAATGAACTACCGGCGTACAGAACCATTTCACAACGGCTACAACTTCAAACCTCAACTATAAATAAGAAGGAAAACAAGCTGACGAAAGCTGCTTGTAGAGAACTCTAACGAACAAAAAGAACAATCTAAAAGCTTATCAAGCTCAGAAAAGAGTAGTGGTGTTGTTCTCACTGCATTTAGACTGGTTTAGTTAGTGAGTGAGTTGTTCTCAAGAACTGTAAAAAGCTCTTAAAAGTAGACGTAGTGTAAAAAGCTGTCTAAATGGGCTGTACTGTGTTAGTCTAGCTAAGGAGGTCGTGCAACAGGGGTTGTAAAACCGAGTCTTCTAGTGGTGCCTATTAGATAATAATCTCAAAGTGGGATCAAAGTTGAAAATTAGGGGCCGAAGATTTTGAAAAAATGAAGACGACAAATAAAGCAGCCAACGTGATATAATAACTACGGATAAAAGTCCAGATACAACAGCTAAAGGAGATGTGCGCATGCAAAGGAAAATCAGCGCAGCCTTCTAATTTCAACAACGAGATATGCAGTCAAAGTATAAGATATGCTATTGATATTATCCTATCCATCTACTACCTAACCATTATATATATAGGTGTGTTTGCATGTTGTATAATGTGGGAGAGAGAGTGAGTGGGTGAGAGGACAGGTGAGAGGACGTGTAGTAAAAAATGCTCATGTATTAGCAATAGAAGGCTAAGCTTTGTTCCTGTGTTGAAAAAATCGTTCCTTCCCACAAAATTAATTACTCTCCTCATTCGATATTATATTTAAAAACAACAAAATGGTATCAGAGCCGAAGGTGCAAACAGGGCCTATGGTGTCAAAAGAGCCGAAGGTGTTAACGGAGCCAACAGAGCCGATGATGTCGCCAGAGCCGATGGTGTCAATGGAGTCGAGGTGGATAGCAGATGTTCACATGTTAGTCCCACAACTCACCGATAGTAACTATGCAAAGTGGAGAATAGAAATGAAGGTTTTGCTTGAAGAGCAAGACTTATGGAAAATCGTCGAAAACGGAGATACCCCATCCGATACAACGGGGTATACAAGGTTGCAACGGAAGACGTTGCGGGCCGCCGCCATAGAAAATGGTCTTGCGCTCCTCGTCATCTACGAGGCGTTAGATTTTACCAGTTTCGGAGCCATAGGCGCAACGAGAAAAGCCAAAGAAGCCTGAGATCTGTTGGAGAAAGCGTATAAAGACGCTGATCACACCAACCAAGTTCGGCAACAAAATCAAGGCAAACTTGAGATGGCGAAAGAAGACGACGTTATCAAGTTTTCAAAGGACGGGGAGAAGATAGAAGACGACGGCAAACGTGAAGATGATGCCCTTGCCGTGTCGATAAAACGTGATAGAGATTACGCTGAGGATCCACCATCGGTGGTGGAAAAGAAAAAAGATGAATCACCGCCTATCGCCGAGAAGGAAAAAGAAGGCGGAGCGTCAAAGAAAGACGCCGATGAAGCCACAAAGAAGGAAGAAAAATCTCCAAAGGCCGAGGAGGCCGTAAAAGAAGAGAAAACGACCGAAGCAGTCGTTGAAGTGATAAAAGAAAATATCACTCTTGAAGTATCCACCACCACTCCACCAACGGAACCTTCCTACGAGGCGGAGCCCTCAAAGCTCGAGAAAGAGGAAGCGGTCGAAGAAACGCCGCCACGACAACCACCTGAGAAAGTCGAGGAGATCGACTTGAAGGCATCGGAGAATGCCCAGGAGAAGGAGAACGAGGTCGACGACGCCATGCACACGTCGAAGGCAAACGTAAAAGCCATTGAGACACACGAGACAGTGTCGGAGAAAGGCGGTGAGACGGTTGAAGAGACAACCAAGCATGCTGAAAACGCCATGCGAAGAGAGAACCAGGAGCGCGGCGTGAAAGAGACGATCGACGCAGCCATGACGAAGTTCCTGCGACATGTTAATCGAAAAGTCGCTAAACAAATGGCTGGAGAACCTATCAAGGCCAGTCCTACCAACAAAGACCACGCTCACGAAGAAAAAGTACGTGAGAAAGACAAAGAAGTGAAGGAGTGGATCAAGTGAAGGAGTGGATCAAGGCCAGTCCTACATGAACAACTTGAAAAATCGAAGCAACGAGAAGTACAAGCTCGCCGGAAAATTAGAGGTGGACGAGATTGCGACGACGACCAAGGAAGCGCCCAAGCTGATGAAAGATAACCAAAATATGAAGGAAAAAGATATCGGCGAAAATCGCAGAGAAATCCCGGAGGAGGTCACGAATAAGATCGATGACCTCGTTACCAAAGAGGCGACTGACGTACCAATGAAGGAGACCCTGGAGATGCCAAGGAAGGCTAAGCGATCCGGAGCTAAGGATCCAATCGACACACCCGAGGATATTGGGCACGACAAAGACCGTGTAAAGATCGTGGAGAAGGTCGCAAATAAATTCAGAAAAAGTGATACGTTCGTGAATAACGAGACACAGCCGTACATGGTCGTCATCATGGAGGAGATTAATGAGAAAGAGCATGAAATATTCGACACTCCAGATCCTGGCGACGAGCCGACGCGCCTGATGGGCTACGTCCCGAAGATGGAGGAAAAAGATTACTATATTTATTACAGCACCGACGGAAGCGAAAAAACTATAGATAGCTCTCTACACTTCGAAAGCCCGATGAAGAAGTGCTACGAAGTTTTGCATGTGGTTGATGATGCGATCGACGAATATGCAGTCGTGCAGTTGAAAGAATACGATAAAAGGAAGTTGGTTTTCATCACTAAAGCGCGGATGAAGGTAGACGACAAAACTAAGGAAATAGAAAAGATGATCGTCTACGGTAAGGTCGCCGACTCACCCAACTATCTAGTAACTGGCGAGTACGGCTGGACAACAAATTTGGAAAAAATTACGAAGGCACTTAAAGACGCCAAGTGGCGAGCCGCAACGTATGATAGACGAAAACGGGTCAAATTTAAAGATCAGTAAAAAAACCCACACACTTTGAGATTAAGGGGGGAATTTGTTAGATAATAATCTCAAAGTGGGATCAAAGTTGAAAATTAGGGGCCGAAGATTTTGAAAAAATGAAGACGACAAATAAAGCAGCCAACGTGATATAATAACTACAGATAAAAGTCCAGATACAACAGCTAAAGGAGATGTGCGCATGCAAAGGAAAATCAGCACAACCTTCTAATTTCAACAACGAGATATGCAGTCAAAGTATAAGATATGCTATTGATATTATCATATCCATCTACTACCTAACCTATTATATATATAGGTGTGTTTGCATGTTGTATAATGTGGGAGAGAGAGTGAGTGGGTGAGAGGACAGGTGAGAGGACGTGTAGTAAAAAATGCTCATGTATTAGCAATAGAAGGCTAAGCTTTGTTCCTGTGTTGAAAAAACCGTTCCTTCCCACAAAATTAATTACTCTCCTCATTCGATATTATATTTAAAAACAACAGTGCCTTCCCTGCGGGGAAGAAAGGGAACCGTAGAAGATTTTTGGCTCCGAACTTCCATAAACAAATTTGTGTCCTTCGCAAACATACACACACAAATCACATTTCCCTCCGGTCTTGGTTCTAAACCGACCGGTTTGCTTCCCCACAAGTCACGTTCACAAATATCAGGCACCGATATCTAACTTTAACAGGTTAAGCAACGAAAAGAAGCTAGTGCTCATTATTCACCTCCCCTCTAAATACGCAACCGATCCTAACAGTTAGTTTTGAATTGCAAAATAGAGGACCAAAAACGAATTTAGTTTCCACCCCTCCAAAAACTGCACGGCGGATCCTTAAAAGTGTGGGGCCCACTTAATACCAGTCAACCAGGCGAATCTTGTTTCTCTAAAGCCCATGAAATGAAACCGCTATTTAGAGAGACTGTTAGAAATGGGCTTAACACCTAGACCGAATATAATACAATGCTCTATCCATGTTAGATTAGATAACTTGTTGTTTTGAATAATATATTATTAGGACTAGTTTTCTTTGTATCGTCATTCGTGTAGTGTAGATGTGGTGAATGACTAGACCTCAACCATCGTGTTCTTTTAAGAAACTTTTGTTGTCTATTGTTTCTTAATCGATATACTGTGTATGGTTTATATATTAGTAGGCTTGAAAAAATGGAATATGACGGTGGATCAAGAAATCTATCTTTATAGAAATTGATGGGATTAGTGTACGCGTGGACGTACTGGTTTATATTTGGTGTAATTTAATATATATATATGCGTTACGCAAGTGAGACAGATTATTTAACATAGATGACATAATCATTCACATGCATAGACAGCATTTAAGTCATTTTCTTCAGTTAGGTTTAGGTAATTCCTTGTATCTTGTGCTTGGACATGATTGATTCGTTTCTTGTATTCAAGTAATGGACCAAGCATTTTGATGAGACGTGACTAATATTCCATTTCTATATAAAATGCTCGTACACTATAGTCGTCATTGAGTTACTTGCAACAAGTGGTGACTTCCAGCTCGTATAACATGTGTTATGGGATTCACTATTGTATAAAGTAATCCACTAATTGTACAGAGGTTCATTAACATCTCTCTTAATTTAATTGTAATCTAATTTACCTTAGCGTACCCTAGCAAAAGCTTTTATTTCTTTAATGGTGAACATTCTAGACCAAATCTAGGGTTAGTAGGTTCTCTATTATGTATAGTTAGTAGTTAAATTATTGAATGCTTAAACATATTTTAGATTGAGGTCTCTCACTTCACATGATTAAAGCTAACACTAATAGACTTTTCATGTTTTATATATAATATTAAAATGGAAGTAGGTATATGCCATTTGGAATACGTGAGGAGACTTATTTCAGTCACATCCACCTAGTATGGATACTTAAATACGCGTTAAACGAATCTTAGAAAGGAGATTTGCATCTTGAAATCGAAGTCATTAGCTCAATAAACTCTCCATCTTTTGCTTTGTACATCTTTCTTTGGATCCTTTTCCGAAGATAATGGACGTACAAAGTGAGCAAAGATGATTAGAAAGTTAGTGGAGGGCTTTTATTTAAGATTGAAATATATTAAATATAAAATACAATATGAAAATAGACGTTCATAAAGCTATAAACTTTTAGAAGGGACGACGAATTACATATAACATACATGATGATAAGATATGTCGGGAGATAAACCTATGTTTAAGCCTATGCGAGGAGCTCTCATTGGCTTAATTGCCTTGATAAACACATCTTGGTGGGCCATGTTAAAGATTTGGCCGATCTTAAAACGATAATTTATTAGGGCATCACTTCAATCAATAGGGAAGAAATAATGATTAATACCTCTATAAAGGATATTATATCAGGTGGTGGATGATGATAGCATTTAAGGGAATTAATTCCAATTATTAATTATTGACATTGGTTGATTAATCAAGAAGATTGAGTATAAATAACTTATTTAAATTAAAGCCCTCTTTTATAATCACTACTAAACTGTTTGATACCGTGAATGCAAGGGCAACGATACCTTTGTCCTCCACTGTCCTCATTAATCCATCTATTTATTAGGGAACTTGGAATAAATAAGTAATTTGCGTTTATATCTAGCTAATAATTTTTTTCTGTACATTAAAAGGTATGTGGGTACTTTTAATACACTGTCTGAAAAATGAGAGCCAAACATGTCGTGCAGAAATCACGTGATTCTCTCTAGAAAAATGGGTTAAGCATGTGCTTATCTCCTTTAATTTGTACTTTATCTAACCTTAACAACGTTTGCAGCATCCACGTTGTCTTGCCCTTGGACATGCTTCTTTATTATTAAGAACATGGAAGTTTTAAAACCCTAATTTTGAACTACATATATTATGCTATATAGGTTAGGTAAAACTGGTTTGAAACTGGTTTGAAACTAGAAGAAGAGAGGAGATGAGACATAGGTGGGGTCACGCTTCGAGTTTTAGCAATGACTTTTCGTCGCACTTTAACGACTAAAGCTATGTTTAACGTGTTAATGTACACATATGTAACAATCAAACTTATAATATATGGCAAAGATGGACAAGTTTTGTGATTAAATAAGCTCTCTCTCTCTCTCTCTCTCTCTCTCTCTCTCTCTCTCTCTCATTAAAAAGTCCCAACGTATCAAGTGGCGAACTCTAGCAAAATTCGCCGAGTTCTTAACCACATAACACACAAAATATACGTTTTTCAACGTCAATCACGCAAACATTCGAAATTAAGTGATGTGGGGTCACTATCTAAGATTGTAATTAACAACATGTAATCATGTTAGATACACAAATGTAGAATAGTTGTACGAACATCATTGCTTAATACGGACTCTCTCTCTCTCTCTCTCTCAAGTCTCATAAGTTCGTATTTTGATGAACGACCGATCATTCACGTACATTCATTTGGAGTGAAAATTATGAACATTAAAAGTCAGAAAACCAGCAAATAAAACTCTACATATTAATACACATTTGAATCAGTTCATATAAGTACCTGCATGTCTCTTGGGGAAGAAACCTGTCAACTTCTTAATGGTCATATAAGCTGCAATAATCGGCATCAAATTTGAGCTAAAGCATTCCCCAATACACAACTTTGATAGCTAAAGCACTCATGTTATATCTATATATATAATATAAATATATATATATATATATAATATATTTGTTGCGTGTGGATTGTCTGACACAAGTATGTTTGTTTCACATTAAAATAGGCATTGTCCTATGATTCCATTTTCTCAGTGGAGGAGTGTGTCCTTATCGTTTTGGGGAACACGTTATTCTCCTCCTAGCTAGGGCACAGTAATTTTAAAGACACTGTTTGAATCCCGATATAGAGACAACATTGTTTCGTTCTTATCGAAGCACTTCTGCCCCTTCATAATCACAAACATATTATTAATTCAAACTGGATTGGTGCTTGTGTTATTTTTTTTTTCACCTTAGATGTCGTGTACAGAAACATTGGTTTTCTGGTAAACATGGGAAAATGATTACGCTTTCTTTCTTTCTTAGGGTTTGCTTTCACCAAGTGAAAAAGGAACTAGCTAGGTGAACCCATACGATATATACAACATTTGACAGTTCAACTATCATCATTAAAGCAGTAGAAATTGACTCTTTTACCCCTCGCTCGAAGTGGCTTTTTACCTCATTACTCATACTGTAGAGTAAATCAATTGTGTTTCTTGATCATAAGACAAGTACAATCCTATTGGGTCCCTAATTTTGATTCTTCCACTTAATTTAATTACCCACAATGTTCTTGGGATGTCCGCAACCCTCTTTATCTCTCTCTCTCTCTATCTCTCTCCGTAAATATATGCTTACATACATATATACATAAAATGCACTGGTAAACTCTTTAAGAAGTTGTATATATACCCCTTCACACATGCAATAACACTTCTGCCTCGAACTCTCAGTTCAGTTCAAACCCTCCAATTTCACAGACAAAAACATCCTTAATTTCAAAAAATGGCAGAAGTAGAATATCAAAGCAAGGCATGCAACATCAAGCTCTTCGGCTTCAATGTCACCGAACCTAATACTCATCAAATTCAAGAACAAGAGCAGAATCATCAAACGACGACAACAATTTTGTCTAACAACATAAATACCAACGAAACCTCGGACGGTCGGAAGTACGAGTGTCAGTACTGCAGCCGTGATTTCGCCAACTCACAAGCCCTCGGCGGCCATCAAAACGCCCATAAAAAGGAGCGGCAGCAGCTAAAGAGAGCACAGATGCAAGCCAGTCGAAACGCCGCCGTCGTTTCGTACATGCGCGGCGGCGGTTACGGCAATAATCAGCACAACCCCATGTCCTCGGCCTTCGCCGCGCCTCCACACCTCCTTTCTCCAGGAGGCGCGTGGGTCGCTCCTCCTGGGACGCCGACGTGGGTCTGCGTCCAGCGCCCGACTCCTTTCGTACACGCGCCGGCGCGCGGGTGGGCGGTTGCGGGGGATTTGGGGGGTGGGGCTGTCGTCGTGGGAGGGCCGGTGAAGGCCCACGGTGGGAAATTAGAGGGCGGCGCTGTGATTAACGGGCCGAGTTTGAGTAGGTTTTCGAAGGGTTGTGACGACGGCGGCGGCGGCGGGCAGGGCATGGACGACGCTTTTGGGCTTGATTTGCATCTCAGCTTGGCTCCGGCCGCTCCGTGATTATTTTATTTTGTATTATTTTGATATAATTTATTAACTAGTGATGGCTTGTCAGTTGTCACGAATTGATGTATGTATGTATATATTATTTAAGATTTTTATTATATTTTATCATTGAATGTGTAGTTTCAATTTCTCGAAGAGAAAGCCTTTACGCATAAGTAGTTGGATAAAAATTTGTAATTTAGTACCGTGTGAGGATTTTCTTATATGTAGGTACCTAACAAAATAAATTTTTTGCACATAGGTATCAGATCCCCGAAAATACACCATACAATACATTTGGGTACCTATATAACAGAAAATGATACGACGTATGCTATATTTAGGTATGCTCTATGTATCACATGTATGACTTAGGTACGATGTATGCTATAGGTACCATATATCAACGTGTTATAGTACGCAATATACACAGAGGAAGGTACGACATTACTAAAGAAACTGGTAAAAATTAAATTGGGTACCTGTCTGTAAAATTTTCTGACATGGATACCTATGTGTAAAAATTTTATCGGTATTTTTCTATAAATTCACCGCTACATAATTAGATACGATTCACTTTACATGTAGTTTTTTTTTGTCAAAAAAAAAAAAACTAAATCTTGGGCCAATGTGCGTTTATATACCTCAAAATTTATCAAAAAATTTAAAATCATTAAATCAAAAACCTATTTAGCGTGATACCAGACTATGACCTATGTATATAATATGCATCACCATATATCCTATTCGATGTTATGTTTCGATGATATCCAGCTTGATGTGCTCCTGTAGTTAGTGACATTAATAGTTAATATTTCTTGAAGTTTCTTGAATATTTTTTACATAAATAATGGAAGTGGTTAGTTTAGTAGTGCTTTTTTGGGTCAAATCAAGGCGAACCAGATTACAAAGAGACAAGAAAATCCATGTGTTTGTGATGAGGAAAGGTAACATGATTGGAGTACTTAAATTCAAGAAATCCTTAACTAAAATCCCATTTTTAGCTTATCTGTATGGCATTTGGATCTTGGCTAACACTCACACTTCAAGTGCAAAAATTAATCTAATAATTGTAATATATAATACATAAGTTTATGAACACAGCTAGCACAATCATGTATAGTTTTGACAAACTCCAACACTTTAGCAAATAAAGCTTATACTTCTTACCAACTCCAATGTGGCTTTATTGCATGCAGAAAGAAATGTGGACACAAGAAAAATAACGTACTATCCGATCGAACTTTCACTAGAATAAAGACTTGAAAGTAAAGTGTAGTTCACTTCAACTCAAGATTGAGAAGAAGTACATACTAGCTATAATAATTATTCAGGGCCCCTTTCTAAACTATCCTTTTCCCTACATTGATGCATTAAATTGATGGAAAATCCCACTAATCACAATCGGTGGAAACAAAAGAAGCCCCAACAAGACATTGTGGGGCGGTACTAAAATAAGCCATCGTTGTTGGTTTCTTTGTACAATTCTAGAAGTTAAAGGCCAAAGGGGCCATGTTTCGAACATTAGTTCAGAGAACTGAAGCGAAGTCAAGACGATGATGCACGTGTCTTGTCCGGGCCAAACACTAATGATGAATAATCATTTATCGGTATTTTACGTTTGATTGTTACGGACTTAATTAAACCTTGTAAATAGTGGATGGGGATCATATTCATAACTAGGATCTTAAAGAAGATTCTATGAAATTTAAGTGCGCACTCATGAATGATGATAGCCCTTCACATTATATATGGGGTCAACTAATTATTTAATTTGTTTTGGATCCTCGCTAATCTGAGACTTTTCTTTTCTTGTATTAAATGCTACTTGGATTATTTGTGAGACAACGTTGAAGTGGGGACCCAATGTTAGAAGTTAAACAAGGAATATAGTTGCCCATGTAGTTAATAATCAGTTCGCTCTTGGCCCATGATCAACATTATCACTAATGGTCCGTACAAATCTCATTCGTGTGTTTAGGAGAGGAGAGGAGAGGAGAGGAGAGGACCCCTACTTTGATTATATCTTTCTTATTAGGTCCGTAGATTTCCATCTCGATTATAAATTTTCTTGTCAGGTTTGCTATTCGTATATTCAATTTTATACACGAAATTAAAACAAATATGCTACAACTTTAAACATTTGAGTAGGGGTCAGGTCAATAATTATGGACATATATACCTCTATATGAAGCATAATTCATACAGAAAATAAAATGAAAGAGGAGAAACGTTACATTTTCTTGCAGGAACAAAACCGTGTCTTAAAATGAAAGAAGAACGATTACACACACAATAAAACTAAAAGAAGCAAATTTGCATTGCATTACAATCACATGCCAACATTGGATTTGAATGAGAATAGTTATCTTGCGCCTTTTGCCTTCTTATCTCTTCATAAAATCTCTGAATGAACCTCTCAGCTCTCTCATCCACAGAGCACCATTCATCTTCACAGCTCGAAACATAATAATGCTCGTTATTACACAACGGATCAGTTTCCATATTCAAACACTTGGACAAAGACTGAAGCAATTCAGAGTATAACAGTTTCCTAAAGCTGGCTATAAATCTGCTTCTTTTATGGGAATTTCGATGAAATCTCATCAAAGGAGTGTTTGAAGGAGAGAATTCATACTCCTTCACATAGTAATAGTAAATACTTGCCGCCCCCCTCGGCGAATGCTTCAGCTTCTTGAGAGAGATTGCCATCTTTGGGATTACAGGTTTCTTGAGCTTTGATAAAAGGAAGGAGATTCTTTTTAGCATAAGGGTTTTGCTCTTCTTGGGCATTTTCATTTTCTTACTGGAGAATGTTCCCTGAGATTCTCTGTAGTTATATTTAGTGTCGCAGGTTCTGATGTTTTTTTTTTTCTTGGATCGTGTGTGTGTACTGTTTGTGAGAATTTCTTGGGATCATTTTATTGTTGCGAAAAGGTGTTTTACAAGAGAATAATTAACGTGTAAAGTGAAAGAGAGCCAACGAAGCACTTATAGAGAGGTCGGCGAGTAACCGTTATCACGCAACCTTGTCTGAAATTCAAATCTGAGATCGATGGCCATTCATTCAAATCTTGGACAAAGAAAATATATATATGGAGAGATGGAGATTATTTTTTTATTTTTGGGTCATAAAGTGATGGATGGACTCTACATTTACATAATGGGCCACTTTCTATTACAACAATCTTAAAAGTCCATATATGTAAGAGATGCCATCCAAAGGAATAACTTTTTTTTTTGTATAAGAAGAAAGAGGTTGAATAATAACTACGGAGTTGATTGTTCAAATTAATTGAGCCTTTACTTGAATTAAAAGGATTAAAGTAGTTTGGTCACGAAAATACCAAACCCAATTTATTTTAAAAGGATTAAAGTAGTTTGGTCACGAAAATACCAAACCGAGTTTATTTTGGCTTTACATTGATTGGATTTGATTGGATCTAAAGCCATATTGAGACAGTGAAGCAGATGGGAAGGTAATAAGTACAATGATTAAGTTCAAGTTAAAAGAGGGCCCTCTCAATCATTTATCACATTTTTCCTCAAAGCTATTTGTTTCATTAATCCATCCAACTCTTCCCTTCTCTGATTTAAATAAAGAAATAAGACAATCCAAAGGAATTGAATTTCGAGCCATGCACTATTAATTTCAAGACGGATAAAGACATACCGAATGGGACCTCCAAATTTGGAAAGGAAAAGAGAAAAAGAAAGTTGAATTGTTATGTTTTATCAATAAGAAATACGGTAATCTACAGAAAAATATCCATTTATGTAAAAAATTTGCAAGTCAGACTCCCTGTCAGAAAAAATTTTCATATAAGTACCCGTTCGATTGTGCGTATCATTTTTCCAGTCTTGACGTACCTTTCTGTATATGTATTAAGTATCATATCACGTGTATATATCGTACCCACATATGGTACCTATATACGGTCTATATGGTACCTTAATGCGTAGAATGATGTACCATTTCTTACTGTATAACGTACGACAATATGTTTCCATATGGTACCTAAATGTGTTCTATGACGTACTTGCGGCGGAACGGGTACCAATCTGCAAAAATTTTATTCTGACAGAACTCTGCATATAAAAAAAACCTGACAGGGTCTGACATGCGAATTTTTTATATAAATGGGCTTTCTGTTAAATCCCCTAAGAAATATTGAATAAATGCAAGCGGTTCTTCGGGCACGTTGGACTTTTCAAATATGACGTACAAAATTTCTGATTTTTCATTTCATTTGAGTGTATTTGGGATATAACTCCAAATTCAACACCTTCACTTCAAAAAAGTGTTCAAAAGAGACTACTCCAAAAAACGAAAGGGAAGAAGAAATAGAAGAAATTGTCAGCTGTACATAAACAGTAATAATATGATAAAAACAAACTTAATAAGCGGATTATTTCATCTTCTTCTTATTAGACTTTTTACTGCAGAAAAGCGAGCCAATTCCCAACAAGCTCGCCGTACCTTTCGCAATATAACTCGGATTAATGTTCAAAACTGGGCTGATAATCCCAACTCCATTGCTATTATTTCTATATGATCTGTTATTACTGCTGCTCATGCTCTTCCTCAACGAAGGCCTTTTCGACCCAATACTATCGCTATGATTCGGACAATAAGTATACTGATAATAACTACCCATGGTAGAACTCACTCGATAGTTAACGGGCCCTTCCTTTAAGGAATGCTGCTTCTTGATGGGTTTACCCGGCAATGAATACGGTTTCGGGTTCGGGGCAGAACCCGTCGAGTTGCTTCTTTTCAAGAAATTCAGCGTTCGTAATAACCCGAAATTATTGTTACTGTTAATGTTATTACCAGAGTTTGCACTTGTGCTTCTTCTGAACTGCCAGAAATGCTTTGCTGTTGGCTTCTGTTCATCGGATAGAAACTCTATCAAACGCTTCTTCTTCGGGTCTTCCTTGGCGTATTCGGGTCGGACCTCTTTCGGGTCTTGGTGGCCCGTTTCTGCGGTTTCTTCTGACCCGTGGGTCTGCGGAGGTTTGAGGGCTTTCTTGATCTGAACGGGCAAGATTCTGCCATTGGAGAAGAGCTCGTCAGCTGATGAGATTTGATCGTGGCTGAAGAACCTCTGGTCAACGCAGAAGTCAAAATCGATCGTGGGATTATTATTATTACTTTGATCCAAAATCAGCGATTCTTCGATGGGTTCTTTGAGATCGTGTGAGAATGAGATTCTTGGACTTATTACGGATGGGCTCGAGCTTTCCGACGAACATATGACATCAACTGCCATTCTAAGATTTGTAAGAACGAAAGAGATGATTTTCGGTTTATTATATACTAAAGATTTCAACAACGAAGAGGCGCTTCGTTCGAGGAAAGATTTAATACAGAGTCAAAAAGAGAGGTAAAAGAGAGAGAGATATAATTGTGTCTTGTTTGTGGGATTGTTAAAAGAACAAGCTTTCGCTTCTTTTAATAATGGTTTGTAGGAAAAGTAGGTCTCAAGTGTTTCACTATGGAGTAACACACAAGGGTAGAAATTTGTGTCTTTGTGTCGATAAATAAAGAAAGGATATGAAAGCGATTGGAATTTTGAAGCACCGAAAGGCTAATGAGTAAGTAGTGTTCAAAACTATTGTAGCTGACGAAACATCTAACAAATAATATATAAGCTAAAGGTAATATAATGTAATTAGAGAAAAACATGCCACGAGAGTGAGATAGATGACAAAGGAGAACAAAGCTATTTTGTTACCTAGCTTGGTTTATTCTTATCGTAATCTCAGCATTGTCATGTTACTTTGACCCCCTCTTGTTTCTGCGATTATTGTTTGGACCCCTCCATGTATTGACAATGTCGACCGATGAATGATCTTATAGTTACGGAATCTCATTTTCCGACAATTAAAGGTCCATATTTTAGGTCTAATTATGAGTAAATTCGAAGTAGATGCAGCACTTGTTGGGTAGAGTGTAAATCATTTAAGTAGTGCCAACATCAAGATTCTATTCATGTAGGAAACTCGCTATATAATCGAAAAATCTGTATAAAACAATCTCAAGCTCTACGTGGAATTATTAAATATACTAGTTTTGCCCCCGTTCGATGCACGGGTCTCAATTATGTATACCTGATGTGAGTTTTCGTGAAAAATTGACGAACTGGATCACCATGCTCATCGAAGCGATTAATGAGCATTATCATTGTGGAATTCCTTAATTGGATCATGCCACCGTGAAGATTCGCCAAGATATTCAAAACCATTTGCAACAAAAACCAACATGTACTACTCATTTTGAACTTTGTTACATTTTCCATATGTACATGATTTCATTTGATATGTACGACGTCAGAAATTCACTGCGTGTATCCCTGTTGAAGTATTGAGAATTGAGGTGAAAAAAATGAGCGTAGAAATTGGACAAACTCGACCTCAACTTACAAGTATAATTGGTGTTGGCATAGAGTTTTGGTCAATCGTTGGACTTTTTTTAATAATTAAGATGGCAGGTGTAAATCCTCTCTCAAATGGACCTAAATTGGTAATTTTCATTGATGATGCTGACATGCCGCAAGGGGATTGGCTATGAAGGTAGTCAATAGAGTCCACATCCAACTTTTATATAGTATAGATTACGAAAAAAGATTGAAGTTTGAATCAATTAAATAATATGATATTCATCTGGGCTAGAATTTTTGTTACACATATAAAGGTGGGCCTAAATTTACACGTTTTATCATTCAATGGGCTCAAAGTATACAATCGAAAGACCGTAGAGTTGAAGAGACTATAACGAGAGAATGCTTGATGAACTGAAAGATTTGGGATTAGAATAACAAAAACAAACATGTAAAGAAGGCAAGGGACAATCATTGACGAGTGCAATTCTCCATTGAAGCTCTTTCTTCATAGATTTGCATTTAACGTCTACTAAGTATATAGAGTTGTCCCAAAAGCTAGCCAGGCCAACTTGTGCGAAGGAGCATCGTCACTTAACCTTGTACTTGTTTGCAGTAACTTCAGTCAACGATAACGATAAGCCTGGATACAATGTCTGCGATTGAAAAAAAAAATGTCGTTAATTGAATTGAAGATCAAGGAATTACGAAATTGAAAGATTAAAAAAAAAATGGGGGAATGTATGCTTACGTCCAACACTTTTTGCACATTCTTAGGTTTTTTCTTCGGCCTACGAGGTGGCTTGACACCCAATATCGTCATGAAATCCTCTTCAATCTCTTTCTTCGATAATGTAAGGGACAGTTTTGCCCTTTTCTTGTTATCGCTGCCGCCGCCACAATCCACCACAGCAGATTTCCCCGCCGCCGACCTCTTCTTATTCTCAGCGGCGGCGCTGCTAGTTCCGACGACTCCACCTTCATTATACCTCACGGAAGCCCTTCTGCTTCTCAATTTCCACGGCGGAACGCTCGCCTGTTCGGAAGAAACCCCCGCACACGGCGGCGGATGAGTTGGGATAGCCGACGCTTCGCCTTCTTCAAACCCGCCTCTAAAAATCGCGTCTTTCATATGTTTCGTCCGGCCACCACCGTCTACGGCGGCGGAATCGCTACCTCCGCAGAACCCACTCTCAAGAAACCTCGTCGGAGCTCTTCTTCTCCTCAAGTCCCTCGATTGGGAAGCCACGGCCGCCGCCGTCGCGTCATCCCTGTGCTGCGGCTGATGAGGTGGTGGGATGACGGCACTGCGCAGGTGATCGGAGCTCGGAGCACCGTCGGCGTCGGCGGCGTCGTGGGGATTAACGAGCAAGCGAAACCTCTGATCCCCCAAACGGAATCTGATTCTGAAATTGGGTGCTTTTGATCCATCTGTCGTCGCCATTGCCGTTGAATTAAAGCCTTTTCACAATGATATCGGAGGAGACTCTGAAGGGGTTTTATTGTTGTTGAATGTTGTGGTGAGGTAATGAGAAATATATGTTGTTTTATGTTATATATAGCAGTAGAGATACGATCGTATATTGTGCACGAACTGTTCGTTCATATATTTATTTAAATTTTAAACTATTAGTTTAATAATCATTTGTAACATAATATGTTTCTCCCCAGAGTATAATTAAAGGCGGAACTACATAATTCATGATTTTAAATTGGCACTCTTGGAAAAGACATTAATACATTATTTATAAGGCGAAAGACATTACAAACAAATAAATAAAGAGTTAAAATTTATTTTCTCAACTTCACAATCCCAAGCCCAAAAATAACTATATATAGAGAAAGAAGACAGCTCAATCAAACTACGTTCGACCTAAAAAATAAAAACACTAAATGCACCTATGAATCGAAAAACCCATTCATCCACTACTATCATAATCGCGAGAAAATGTCGGAAAAATTGAACATCTTTTCATCTAGAAGTTCGCAAGCTGTGCCCAAAAGAGATTCATCGTCATTCCATGAAGGAAAAAAATTGTTCGTTTTACGATCAATAAGCAAGAACGCATCATCCTCAGCAAACCCTACGTTGCCACAACCATCAATTTCATGACGACTTTCCTTTTGCTGATTGTCCTCGTTGCTATTGACTGTGACCTCAGAAGCCTTCGATTTTGAGCTAATATCCTCGGACTGTATGAGACCAGTTAGTCTTTCCACCGTAGCCTTGAAATTACATGGCTCTGTGTAATAAACCTTCGGCGGGTTCATGTATATAATCACCGGGTCGGGCCTTTTCGAGCTAGGGTTTTCTCCTTTCGGGCTTTGAGAATCAACCCAAAAAGAGGGTTTTTGCATAGCGTTATTGGGATCTTTGTGGGTCCTTCGTCGTGATGAAGAAGATGATGGCAGCTGCGAATATGTGAGCTTGTTCTTATTCATTCTTGCTTGACAATAGTGAGTTAGGTCACTACTTTAACACTCATCAAGTTTCGTGCAAGAATATGAAAAAATGGGGAGTTCTCTACCGTACTCTCGAGGCTTTATACAATATATATTGTGAGTGTGAGTCACTGATATACTGTCTATGATTGGTATATGTTTTGTAAACGTGTGAGATTATATTAAAGGGTTAGTTTGTGCTGTTATAGAAAGAGACATAATCCAAGATATAAGTTCGGAGAACCACTCTATCCCTTCGATTTTTAAGGGTATAGGTTTATCTATTTGAATGCTACGGTTTAAGATTTATCTCTCCTTTTAATTGACAACCTTTTCACGTTATATATAACAATGGATTGTTTTGCTATAAATAATACTAAAGCCTTGATTTAGTATGTCGATCCTATATAGAAGACTGCCAAACAATGCCAAGGTTTGGGGTTTCTTCAGCCCTTGTACGTAGGATTAGGACTTGGGAGCCGTTCAATATACCATGAATAACTTTTCGTTTATTCTTTTTGTTGGAAAATATGGACTTAATAATGTTGTCAACACTTGCAACATCAAAAAGAAATAAAATAATTAATAAAACAAAAAAGTAATTTACACAAATCCGTGTCATCGTTCAAACTGATATATGGGCCGAGCTAACTGTAATAGGCCGCTTAGCTGTAATTAGTTGGACCTATTTCGTAATTAGTACATGTTCACCAACAAGTGAATTTATCTTTTACTTTTCTTTTTCTATATTTGGGATAAAATGCATAAAACCCCTCCCTGGTAAATCTAAGCATCAAAACCCCTAAGTTCTTTATTGCACAGAAACCCCTTGTAGTTAAGTAAATCTTGCACTCCTTGTCATTTTTACCCCCTAATTTGGGGGTATAATACTAGGTTTTAGAAAACATATGGGCTACGGTGCTAAATTTGTCGCAGTACAAGGTAGTTTCACGCAATAAAAAAAACATAAGGGGTTTTGGTGCATTTTTGCTGAAGTATAGTTGTATTATGCATTTTAGCCCTTTATTTGACATTTTGTGCACGACTCGACATATCAAATGGTAGCACGTGCAAATTTTACCATTTTTCCTCAAATAATTGAAATTAGGTAAAAAGACATGCATGTTAGGGGGAGTAACTGTATGATTCGCAATTTAGTTTATCCATATACGTATTTGAAATTAATTCTCAACAAATAGATGAAACCAAGGTACAATCAATCACAGCTGTAGAACGTACAATACAAGCCGTAGAATCTAATGTACACACATCGTACAATCTCCAACTATGATCGGCCATTAACTCTTTGGGAGCAAATCCATGTTCACACCTCGATATTTTACATGTTCATGAGGTTGTAATTTTCACCAGACAATTTGTAAGATACCTCTTAAAGATCTACTTATTTGTACGAACGTGACAAATCTATCGTTTATTAAATATGGGTCGGACGATAGTTTTCTTCTTTTATTTATTAATACAGCTTCGTAAAAGTCGTTTTCACTGAATTTGACCTTACGTGTCTTTGATGTGATATCGAGAAAATTATCACCTCAATATCAACGATATGTGACGTTTCCTTTGTGTATAAATGCCTTCGAGCCCCTTCTTTGATGAAGTTCGTCTTCTAACCTAAAGACAATTTTATATGATTTCCCTGGTCACATAAGCTCTCTTCTCTGTTTCCTCTTTTTTAATTTTTGTATTTATTCATCCTTCTCTTTTTTCCATTTTGTTTGAAGTTTTTGCAAGTGTTCCTTAAAGAAGGAGGGCTTCGACTGCTCTTTACAGTAAATATTTCAGGTAACTAAAGCTTGTCCCTTTTCCTTTGTTGTCGTAGATCCATGGACTCGAGCCATATATTTCAGATCCAAAAGGGGGAAATAAAATATATATATCTAACTCTTTAGTGGCTTCAAAGTAGCCAAGCTGCGATTTTTCAATGAAAGCTCTTGCCTCTTTTATAATACCAAGTCTCTGAGATTTTGAGTTTTTCCTATATATGGCTTTTAACACTCGATTTCTTGGCTCTTACGATCAGATCTACGTTGTTCTTAATTTTTCTTAATTGTATAATCATATATTCTATATTCATATCTTCTTCATAGCGAGCAGAGTATTAACAATATATAATCGTATTTTATTTTTGTAAGAACTGTTCAAAATAATATAAGCCGGCTTTTGCCCGGGGATCTTAAAACGAAAGCAAGCAGAAATCTGAAATAAGTTTTTTTTTCTTTCTTTCTTGAAAATTGCAGGAACCAAATAAAAAACTCGAAGAAAAAAAAAAGAAAAATATTAGAGATGAATCACTGTGCTATTCAGCAGAGGAGAGAGGCTCTTGTGTGCCCAAAGCCACGCAGACGCCCACCCATGGGATGGCATGTTAGGTAAATTCAGTTTCTTCGTAAGCCCTTTTCCGTCTTTTCGCCGATGGTTTAATAATATCTGATTTTTCTTTATTACAGCCATCACCAAGAGATATGTGATGCTAAAGCTGGAAACGAGTTATTGGATATCATCCTCTCAAAGGTTTGTCCTCTTGTTCCTTTCCTCCTCTTTAATTTATCAAACTAATATTATTCGCGGTTTCTATTTCGTCCTAATTTATGTAGTAACAAGGAAATTAAGTACATATGATATTAGTCAAGGAATTAGGCATGTCTATGCATCTTGAAAAGAAATCTGACATTTTTACTATTGTAGGGTTGTGATTCTTGCGCAGATCAAATCCCTTCATCGCCACCATTTTTTTGGGGTTCGCCGCCGAGCAGAGCATCTAACCCTCTAATTCAAGACGTTCTTTTCGCCGACGAAAAATTCAACCCAATTTTACGACGACAAATACCTAATTTCCACCCCGAATCTCCTCACAAAAACAATCACAACCGTGCAAATTTTGGTAGTATTATTCCCTCCGTTAGGATCGAGGGCTTCGAATGCCTCGACAGGGACAGAAGGAATCGTAGTATCCCTACAACGGCTTAGAAGAAAAGGAAAAAAAAAACACCTACGATCAAATTGGTCATTTTGTCTGCATCAGTGAGGATCATCTTTTTTTTGTTGGTTAAAGATGTAAATAAAATGTGTAATTTTGTTTAGGCCAAAGCCCTCAGCGGAATATGAGTGTTGGCATTGTAATAAATCGAGCTTTTTGAGGAGATGGGTCATGCATTGTATAAAGAAATCATGTGCATAGTCAGCAGTGAGTAAGCCCTTTTGTAGTATTATTGGACGTTTTGTATATAAAGATGTCATATGCACTTATATTTTATGATAATTAATTCAATTAGATGTCGTGTACTCAATTTCTACCGCAATGTGATGATGTCCATGTTTGTCCCTTGTCTCGTATTTTGACCTGGTCAAACTTTGTCTATCTCCCTTCTCCATCAGAAGTTGTATTTTATTATTTAGATTACCAAACAAAAAGATCTACCCGGAATTGGGGAGTGGCACATGTCTTCTTTCGTCATAAAATGGTTGTGTTATTTATTTTTATCCAAATTTCTAAAATATATGCTGTTAAAAGCATTGCCTAGCTAGCAAAATATGGATTATGGAGGGAGGAAAACCTAATTTATGTGTATATGGTGGTTTGGTAAGTTGAGGAAATGGAATGGGCCACCAATTAGTTCGGCCTATGGATTAGTTTATTGGGCCCATAAAATTACTTGAGCATGGTTTTTTATTCATCGACGTTTGAAGTTTAACCACGTCTACGCTATTTCTAACAATATCTAATTACAATTATCAGACTCATTAAGTGTTCGTTTGGTTGATATGTTCATATTTATTAAGGTTTATTTAAGTAAGGATTTATATAAAACAAATTAATGGTATAAATAAAATGCGTGTTGGTTAGTGGGTTTAAATAAACACATGTGAGGAAGTGTGTTTATTTAAACCCGTCTACGTGAGTTTAGAGTGGTTTTATATAAACCAATGGATTAGATAAACCGACGAACCAAACACACTAACATCTTTTAAACCCACGTTTAAAATTACCAAATGTTGGGTTTGGGCTCCCAACTTTGTGTCCGAAAGCCCAAATTTTGCAGCTCACTAACATCATCATAATTATAGCTGAGATCTCACCTACCACACATAGCACCTATCGATCATTCACTCAAGGTTTAAGAAAAAATTTCTGCAATTTTTCTGTCAGCGACAGATTCGTATTTCTCACATTTGGAGGGGCAAACGTTGTCCGATTGGCCTGAAATTTCAGGAGAAGGTAGAAGACTCATTGATCTTCATTCTCCCCGAAGGGATTTTCATTTCGAGGTCTGTGAGTTACGAATTTCTGAAGTCTGCTGTGATTTTATGTGACGAATTTGATCTTTTGATCTTGTTTTGAGTTATGGTGCTGTTGGAGCTTTGATTTTGTGTTCATAGCTCGTTTGTGTTGGGTTGTGGTGTAATTCGCTGTACTTGCTCATGGTGATAGTGGATTTTGGATCGTTTGGTCCCGTGGTTTTTACCTCGTCGAATTGAAGGGGGTTTTCCACGTTATATCGCCGTGTTATTTCCATTTTTCCGTTGCGTTGATAATTCTTGGGCTGCCGATAAGCGTTCGCTGCCATAATATTTTGTTCGTTTATACCGTCCGATCCTAACACCAAACCCCTCAACCAAACAATCACTAAATGTATTAACTACCAATTAGTCAATATTAATAATTGCAAATGTGAATATATTTAAACAGTACAGTATCTCATCGAGTCAATCCAATGACTCCACAGTGTTTGGACATTGGATGAAAACCACTCGACCGCCAACAGTATTACTCCAATGTTGGAAATTATAAAATTAGGTCATTAAGTATATATGTTTTCGTTTTGGATCACTATGTTTGATAATTGCGAAAGTAGGTCACTAACTCTTCATGCGAAAACAATTTTGGGTCATGTTATCAATTTTAGGTCACTAAGAATATATTTTTAGATTTTGGGTCACTAAGTTTACATTTTAATTTTGGATCACTCATTTGGTACTAACGTTATAAACATAGTGACCCAAAATTGAAAAAATGTAAACTTAGTGACCCAAAATCGAAAAATATTCTTAGTGACCT
The DNA here is from genome assembly GCA_027422505.1 of Craterostigma plantagineum. Lineage (NCBI taxonomy): Eukaryota > Viridiplantae > Streptophyta > Magnoliopsida > Lamiales > Linderniaceae > Craterostigma > Craterostigma plantagineum. The sequence goes on along the minus strand of JAPQWV010000002.1, from coordinate 35,185,313 downwards.
AAAATTGAAAACATGACCCAAAATTATTTTCACATGAAGAGTTAGTGACCTACTTTCGCAATTATCAAACATAGTGACCCAAAAACGAAAACTTGTATACTTAGTGGCCTAATTTTATAATTTTGCCAATTTTTATTATTATCTCATTGTTTCTATTGAAGTTTTGGTGGTGGTGCGGTCAAACATTAATTCTTAAATTATTTAATAAAGTTGTCATTTATATCTAAACGTCCCTCATTCGTCGCGTATATACGGCACTATTGGATGGAATATAGATTATCATATTTGAGTAAAAATGAGATGAAAAACCACTCATTTACATATTAGATCCATCTTTACATTTTAAATATGATTTGATGACCTAATGGATGACACATTTTCTAGTCAGACATCTTTTATATATATATATATATATATATATATATATATATATTATGTATATATAGCACGCTTTTAGATTTCAGATATCTTTAGTATGTTAATGAATTTATGACTTGCATATTCCGTTATGTACTTGGAGTAATGCTATTATATATAAATCAATCAGCTATGTTTTCTGATAAAATGCTTCATTCAATCGTTATATTTATTTGCTTTTCCTAGAATATGTTATTCTTGTAGTCTATATATGCTATGGTTGTAATCTCATTCAGTTTAGGAACAATACCAATCTTACATGGTATCAGTCTAACTTGCTTGAAACCCTAGAGGCTCCTTCTTCCTCCGTCAGCATATCCACACCGGCAGTCTTCCTCGCCGTTCATCCATGGCAGAGCCTGAAACTCCCACCCTTCCTATTTCCACCATGATACATATGGTCAATATCAAGCTCTCTTCATCCAATTATCTGTTGTGGTATGCTCAGATCGAACCACTTCTCACAAGCCAAACATTCATGCCCCTTCTTGACGGCTCTTGTGCTCCACAACCAATCCGAAATTCGCAAAGTGGCAATCTCGAGATCAACTCCTCAAACTTCTCTTGGTCTCCACCCTCACCGAAGAGTCCATGTCCGTTATCGTTGGGTGTAAAACCTCCAAGGACGTCTGGGATACTCTCTCTCAGGCATATCGCCATGACTCCAAAGCACGTGAACTCAGTCTGAAAGATGATTTATTGAGTATGAAACGCGGCTCTCTCACGGTGGCTGAGTACGGCAAAAAACTGCAAGTCCATCTGTGATCAACTCGCAGCGATTGGCAGGCCCATCGCAGCGATTAGGTTCGATCTTCTCGAGTTTGACCGCTGCCCAGATGGCTCAAATTCCTCTCCCAGATTTTTCGACCTTACTGGCTAGAGCACACAGCCACGAGCTTTTCCAGAAATCTCTCGATGAGTTTCCATCACAGGCTGCTTTCACTGCTGTCACTCGAGGCCGTGGTCGCGCGTCTTCAAACAGCCGGGGGCGTGGCTCCTTTCATGGTCGAAGTCGGGGCAATACCAACCATGGGAGTCGGGGTCGTCGCAATTACACCCCCCGCTGTCAATTCCGTCGTGAAACCGACCATGATGTTTTCGATTGTCCTAAGCGCTTCGATCAGACATATGATTGTTCTTGTCGTTCATCTTCGTCGCCGAATCTTGCAGAAGCCTTTGCAGCGGGCTATTCCATCTCTCACCCAAGCCCGTCTGATTGGTATCTCGACACCGGGGCCTCAGCCCACATGACTTCTGATGCTTCCAACCTTGACTAAGCCTCTTCCTATTCCGGGACTGATCACGTCACAGTGGGTAATGGTGCAAATTTATCTATATCGCACACTGGTACATTATCTGTTTCGGATTCTATTAAATTGCACAATGTTTTTGTTGTGCCTGGTATTGCAAAGAATTTACTGTCCGTAAGCAAGCTGACAAGTGATTATCCAGTTGAAGTTCTTTTCACATATTCTAAGTTTAAATCCAGAATCGGGACACGGGTCAGGTTCTCGCAACAGGCGTCTGTGATCGAGGCCTTTATCTTCTCGACTTGCATGCAAAAGCCTTTGCGGCAGTGCTTCGAAATAAAAAGTTGCATGGTTCATATGAGTTATGGCATTCTAGACTTGGTCATGTGGCGAATTCTACTATTACCAGGCCAGATATTTCTTATTCTGTCAACACACTGTCAGCCAGTTTCAACAGCGTCCGACTATCAAACATTTTCAGGCTGTCAAGCGTATCTTGCGATACGTAAAAGGAACTCTTGGTTTTGGACTATCTTTCTCCTCAGACACTAACACTATTTTGGGATTTGATGCTGATTGGGCTCGCTGCATTGACACTCGACGTTTCACTTATGGATACTCCATCTTTCTCGGGCCCAATCTCGTATCTTGGAGTGCCAAGAAACAACCAACAGTCTCCCGATCCAATTGTCTGAATACAGGGCACTTGCCAACACTGCGGCTGAACTTATGTGGGTCTGCAACTTGCTTCGAGACCTCCATGCTCTTCTGTCAGTACCTCCTACTCTCCTCAGTGATAACAAGAGTGCTCTTTTCCTTATGCAGAATCCGATATCTCACAAACTGGCCAAGCACATTGATATTGATTGTCATTTCGTGCGCGAGCTTGTTGAGAAAGGTCGTTTACATACTAGCTTTGTACCCTCTTCTCTACAGCTTGCAGACATATTTACGAAGAGCTTACCTCGTCCGCTGTTTGAGATGTTTCGATCCAAGCTTCGCGTCAACCTTAATCCCACGCTTCGCTTGCGGGGGGTATTAATGATATTAATGATACAGATCGTGATCCTTAGGATATCTTCTATACTTTTATATTTATTTGCTTTTCCTAGAATATGTTATTCTTGTAGTCTATATAAGCTATGGTTGTAATCTCATTCAGTTTAGGAATTACCAATCTTAAAAGAACAATTTAGAGTCATCTGAAATATTTATATATAAGGAGTATTGGTTGGGTGACGAAGTGGCCACCACCATTTACAGAGCATTTCAGGTCAAGTGTCGAATCTTCAATAAAAACTATCTACTAGTATATATATATATATATATATATATATATATATATATATATATATATAGTTATTGGAAATATTATAATCCAAACCTATGTGCTCGACACACGCCATTCGTTTTAATAAATATTTAAATACCTAAAATATCGCCACCTCGTGTGAAAGGCATCTAGGATCGTATAAATTGTACTACTTCGATGCATGTTCTAAATTAATAGTTGTACGAACCTAGGAGTTATGCAATAACATGGTAAAAAAATCACAAAAAAATTCTTGAATGGGCAAGAAAATTGCATCCTAGAACATCGCAATGGGTACTTTATTATTGTGTAAAACACAAAAATAGAGTACGTTTATGCTCCAATGAGAGTCTATTTATTACTAACGTTGTGTTGATTAGCAGAGAAACGTACACATAATTTTCAACACAAAAATAGAATTGTAGTTTCTATTTATTTATATTTAAAATATTTGATATTTTCTTCTTATAATAATTATAGTAAAAATAATATTAGTTTACTTTTATATATTGATATTTTTCTTTAATTTAGCAAAATTATAATTAAATAATATGCTATATTTAATCCTTAAATATTAATAACTATGATATATTGACTTTTTAATATTTATAGTATAAAGTTTAATAATTCAATTATGATAAGAACATAAAGGAATTTGAGTTTTAGTTTAACAATAGAGTTAACAGGTTGGAGTAAAACCTAGTGTAGAAAATAGAGTTTTGTGTTGGAGTAAAAGCATTATAGCAGTGTATTATTGTGTAAAATTATCTGTAATTTTTATATTGTGGGTTGGAGATTCTTTAAGTTAAAGGCCCCAATGTTGCAGTTTCTTTCCTTGAAAATATCTTTTATCTTTCTGAAATTATTTTAGGGCATGTCATAAACTTAATGGGCGACTTTTTTCTATTTATAATTAATTTTGGTTTAATATCAACATATGCTAGGAAAATTAGTTAGTAAATTCAATTTGAATAATTTGAAGGGGTTTTCTCGAACTTGAATATAAGGAGCTGGGTGATACATTTTAATACATCGAAATAAAACAAAACTCATTCACGCCGTAGCGCAAGAGAGACTATAATGAAATAAATACGATCATTATATATAATCTTCTAGAAGATACACGTAGATCTCTATATATACGAATTCTGCCCAAGCCCTTGGGTTAAACAAACCAAGTCCTCATTCTCATGTACGAAAATCAAAATCTACATTGGACCTCCTTGTTATAAAATTCCAAAGTATCTTTGCGAATTGAAAATGTACTTTCCCTCGATGCATTGTATCGGAATCAACTTGACCTGTTTAACGATTAATTAATTAAACTCGCTCACTATATATATGTGTCACGAACGTAAGTTCCACTAACCTGGGCCTTCGACAGGTTTACCAAACGAGGGCGTGCGAGGCTAAGGCACGGAGTCCTTGCGACACTTAGACGATTTCCGAAGGTTGGCGAACGTTCGGGACGACACGGGCCACGCCGGCAACGGCGCGGCCAACCCTTGGAGCGGCGGGTCGACCCACGGGTCGGACCGCGGGTCAGCATGGGCCAGCCCAAGCGGGTCGGGCCGGATCACGACGGAGCGGGTCGGAAGACGGAGCGGGTCGGATCAGGGTCGGGTCGGGTCGGGTCGGACCACGACGGGCCACGGCGGCGGCGCGCGGGCGGGCTGCCGGCGGGGCGGACCAGGCGGGCGGCACATCTGGCGCGGCACTTGGGCGCGCACGGCATTGGGCGTGCGTGGCCGAGGCATGTGCGCGCGCGGCACTAGGCGCGCGCGGCACTGTGCGTGCGCGGCACTCGTGCGCGCGCGGCACTCGTGCGCGCGCGGCACTTGCGTGCGCGGCAGCGCGCGCGCGCGGGGCAGCGATGCGAGGGGCGAGATGGGCACGGCGTGAAGAGGCTTCTAGAAGGAGATTTGGTCCAAGGAGATTTGAGATTTTCTTGGGGGATCTTGTTTTCCTTATTTACTATATTTAGGAAGATATGGAAACAAGATATGAGATATTCTAGGGAAGATCTTTTACCAAGTCTCAAAAGGAAACTCAAGGCCTTTAAATAGCCCATTCGCCCAAGAAAAGAAGGCATCGAGCGAGAGAGACGAAGACGACGAGCGACGCGTTTTCGTGAGCAGATTCACTTGGCGATTTGTGCGAGATTGTCGAGTGATTCAAGGGTTGTCGAGATTGCGTTAGGGGCAGTTTTGACGAGGGGTTTTAGCGACTAAGATCCCGTGTCGAAGGGACGATAGGATTTGGTAGACTTGTGTGCGATCGGGTCGAGCGAGTTCGGGGCGTGTCCGATCCGTTCAAATCCTATTGTAATTCTTTGTGCGTAATAAAGAAGGCTGCTTTCGGGTGGCTGGTCCTTCGACCAAACACTTGTCTTTACGTTTCCGTTTTGGGTGAGGCGAGTGTCGAGAGGGCGTGTCTTGCCTTGGTTACGAAGCGCGCGCGCGGAGTAAGCCAAGGAAGAGCCGTGTTGCGGGCGATTGAGGATTGGAAGTTTGCGAAAAATTTCTAAGTCCCTTTTGACGTAACAAGAGTTGGTATCAGAGCCATACGAGATGGCGGACGGCAGCCGATCAACGGCGGCCAGACTGACGGACCTGGAGACGAGGATCGCGGCGCAACAAGCGATTCTCGACGGCCTTCCGAACCTCACGGAGGTGCTGGCCGAAATTGCGGGACTCAAGGGCGAGAGGGCAGCGGACGTGGCGAGGATGGCAAGGATCGAGGCGGAGCATGGGGCGCTTCGAGTCTTGGTGGCGGGTGGCCTCACGGCACCAGCCGCGCCGACGGGCCGAAAGACCGCGCGCGAGCCGCGTGCCTTCTCGGGAGTTCGAGATGCGAGGGAGTTGCAAAACTTCCTCTACGACGTGGAGGCGTATTTCCATGGGGCGGGAATACAAGAGACGGACAAGGTGAGGTGGCGTTGAACTATCTCGAGGACGACGCCAAGCTGTGGTGGCGCACGCGGCTTACGCAAGACGCGGAGCAGGGGCGGCCGAGACTTTCGGTTTGGGCCGACTTTAAGCGTGAGCTTGAGGCACAGTTTCTACCGGGGAACTCGACGTGGGCGGCGAGGGAGGCGTTGGTTAGGCTCAAGCACACGGGATCGATTCGGGACTATGTGCGTGAGTACGCCTCGATCATGCTCGGCATCCACGACATGTCGGAGACGGACCGTCTATTCCACTTCAAGGGCGGGCTCAAACCTTGGGCCCAGCTAGAGCTTACTCGACAGGGCGTCCAGGACCTGGCGACAGCTTATGCCGTTGCGGAGCGGCTTATCGAGATTAGGCCGACCGAGCAACGGGCCGCGGAGAAGGAGAACGTGGCATCCACTTCTAAGGCGACCAATCCGAAGAAGAAGGTTCAGAAGAAGAAGGTTGGTGGAGGCAAGTCCAAGGGTAAGGAGCCGGCGACGCAAGGCGCGGCTGACGCGAAGGGCGGGTGCTACACTTGCGGGCTCCCGGGCCACCGGGCGCGGCAATGCCCGAAGGGAGCGCGGGGCCATGTGGCCACGGTCACGGCAGAGGGTGGGGGACCCGACGCCGAGATCACGCGCATGAATCCACTTCGGATCGTAGCTATTCGGAGCGTACCTACCACGGCGGACTTACTTTTTGTGAAGTGCAGGGTGAACGAGATCGAGGTGTTCGGACTCGTCGACACGGGCGCTTCGCATACCTTTGTGGCGAGACGGTTGATCAAGGATTTGAAGCTAGACGTTCGCTACTATAAGGCCACCATCAAGCCCATCAACTCGAGGTCTACGGAAGTGAGCGGCCTTGCGAGGTCGACACTTAGCGTGGGCGGTTGGACGGGGCGGATCGATCTAACGGTGACGGAGTTGGACGATTACGACTTGATTTTGGGGCTGGACTTCTTGCGGGCAGCGAAGGTGACGATCGATCCTTCGAGGCACGAGATCGAGATTGGAGACGGTTGTGGGCGAGTTGAGTGCGCGGGCCGACGCGAGGAGGCGGGGCCGCGCCAGGCCGAGGCGATTTCGGCGCTGCAACTCGGTGATGGGCTGCGACGAGGCGAGCCTACTTTCGTGGCGGCTTTGCTGCTCGATGATGGGAAGGGCGCGGGCGACGTGCCGAAGGAGCTGGCCGAGGTGCTGTCCGAGTTCGAGGACTTGATGCCGGCCGAACTTCCCAAGGAGCTGCCACATAGGCGCGCGATCGACCATCAGATCGAACTAGTGCCGGGCGCGAAGGCGCCGGCGCAAGCACCTTATCGGATGAACCCGGCGGAGTTGGCCGAGCTACGGAGGCAGCTAGACGAGCTATTGGACGCAGGTTTGATCCAACCATCCAAGGCCCCGTACGGTTCACCCATCCTGTTTCAAAAGAAGAAGGACGGGAGCATGCGGTTTTGTGTCGACTACCGCGCGCTTAACAAGGTTACGGTGAAGAACAAGTATCCCATCCCCAACGCGCTTGATCTGTTCGACAAGTTGGCGAAGGCGGAGTGCTTCTCGAAGATGGACTTGAGGTCGGGATACTGGCAGGTGCGCATCGCGGAGGGCGATGAGGCGAAGACGACTTGCGTGACGCGTTACGGGTCGTTCGAGTTCTTGGTGATGCCGTTCGGCCTCACAAACGCGCCGGCCACGTTTTGTAACTTGATGAATAATGTCCTTTATGAGTTCTTGGACAGGTTTGTCGTCGTTTACTTGGACGACATCGTGATCTACTCGCAATCGGTGGAGGAGCATGTGGCCCACTTGCGAGCGGTCTTCGAGGCTTTGCGGCGGCATCGCCTCTATCTCAAGCGCGAGAAGTGCGACTTTGGCTTGAGTGAGATTTCCTTTCTAGGCCACATCATATCGGGAGGATCGATTCGGATGGACCCAAAGAAGGTGTTGGCCGTGGTCGAGTGGGAGCGGCCGAAGAACGTCTCGGCGTTGAGATCGTTCTTAGGCATGGCGAACTATTATCGGCGGTTCATCAAGGGATACTCGCACATCGCAAGCCCTTTGACGGACATGCTGAAGAAGGGGGCCCAATGGACTTGGTCGGAGAAGGCAGTGGCGGCCTTCGAGGAGTTGAAGGGCGCGCTCGCGTCCGAGCCGGTGCTGAGGCTGGCGGACTTCACCAAGCCCTTCGAGGTGCATACCGATGCGTCGGGGCAGGCCCTTGGAGGCGTTCTCGTACAGGAAGGCCATCCCGTGGCGTACGAGAGTCGCAAGTTCAACGAGGCGGAGACTCGCTACTCGACCCATGAGAAGGAGATGACGGCGGTGATCCATTGCTTGGAGACGTGGCGACACTACTTGTTGGGGACGAAGTTCGTAGTCATGACGGACAACGTTGCCAACACATACTTCAAGACCCAAAAGAAGTTGTCTCCAAAGCAAGCGAGGTGGCAGGAGTTCTTAGGCGAGTACGACTTCGATTGGATACACAAGCCGGGTCGGCACAACGATGTGGCCGATGCTCTTAGCCGCAAAGGGGTCGAGACCTTTGTGGCCGCGCTTAGTTCAGCAGTCGCGGACTTCGAGGGGAAGGTGCGCGCGGCAGCGGAGGGGAACAAAGCGTATCAGAAGCTCGTTTCGGAGGTAAACGAGGGCGTGGTGCGGCAGTATTGGCTCGAGGACGGGATCTTGGTGGCCCATGGCGGACGGATCTACGTCCCCGAAGGCGAGCTTAGACGGGAATTGGTTCGCGAGCACCACGACACACTTTGGGCGGGTCATCCGAGCGAGGGACGGATGTACGCTTTGCTTTCGAAGAAGTTCATTTGGCCGAAGATGAGGGCCGATGTTCACGCCTACGTGAGGTCATGCTTGGTGTGCCAGCAGGACAAGGCGGATCGAAGGAAGCAGGCCGGCTTGCTACAGCCGCTACCCATTCCGGCGAGACCGTGGGAGTCGGTTTCGATGGACTTTATCACTGCTTTACCCCGGACCCGAGGGTTCGGATCGATACTTGTTTGTGTGGACAGGTTTTCGAAGATGGCGGTGTTCGCGCCGGCACCAGTCGAGTGCCCAGCGAAGGAGACGGCGGAGATCTTTTTCGGGCACGTGGTGAAGTATTTCGGCGTGCCAACATCCATAGTGAGCGATCGAGACACGCGATTCACGGGACGCTTTTGGACGTTCCTCTTCAAACTTCTCGGGACGAAGTTGAAGTTCTCGACCGCATTTCACCCGCAGACGGATGGCCAGACGGAGCGGGCGAATCAGACTTTGGAGGACTATCTCCGGCACTTTATCTCGGTGAGCCAGACTAATTGGGTCGACTTGCTCGACGCGGCCCAATTCAGTTACAACTTGCACGAGTCAGCGGCGACGAAGGTTAGCCCGTTCGAGATGGTGTACGGGTTTCGTCCGAACCAACCGGCGGTCGTGGCGACGAGGATGATCGGCGACTGCCCGGCGGCTTATAGGTTCGCGTGGGACAGGCAGGAGCTCTGGACCGCGGCCAAGGATAGTATGGCAAAGGCGCAACGGCGTATGAAGAAGTACGCGGACCAACATCGGCGCGAGGTGGAGTTCGAAGTTGGCGAGCAAGTGATGCTCAAGTTGCGGCCGCACATGTGGAGCGCGGGCGCTGCGGGCAAGAAGGGGAGCTTGTCCCGCGGCCTAATGCCTAAGTACGATGGGCCGTTCGAGGTGGAGGCTCGAATCGGAAGGGTGGCCTATCGGCTAAGGCTACCGGACCGCATGAAGATCCATCCGGTGTTCCATGTAAGCCTTTTGAAGAAGTATCACCCAGGTGAGACTTCGAGGGAGGCTACGACGCGCGTGCCAGAGGCGGCACTTAAGGCGTATGATCGAAGGATTTTCAGCATCCTTGACCATCGGCGGGTGGGAGGTCTGAACGAGTTCTTGGTCTTGTGGAGCGGGGAGGATCCGTCCGAGACTTCGTGGGAGAAGTTCACGGACATCGCGCAATTCGAGGAGGAAGTTGCGGCGTATTGGAACTGGAGGCACGGTGCGGGCTACGGACAAAGGATGTCGACGGGGCCGCCGACTTTTCCCGGGGGGGGGAGGGTGTCACGAACGTAAGTTCCACTAACCTGGGCCTTCGACAGGTTTACCAAACGAGGGCGTGCGAGGCTAAGGCACGGAGTCCTTGCGACACTTAGACGATTTCCGAAGGTTGGCGAACGTTCGGGACGACACGGGCCACGCCGGCAACGGCGCGGCCAACCCTTGGAGCGGCGGGTCGACCCACGGGTCGGACCGCGGGTCAGCATGGGCCAGCCCAAGCGGGTCGGGCCGGATCACGACGGAGCGGGTCGGAAGACGGAGCGGGTCGGATCAGGGTCGGGTCGGGTCGGGTCGGACCACGACGGGCCACGGCGGCGGCGCGCGGGCGGGCTGCCGGCGGGGCGGACCAGGCGGGCGGCACATCTGGCGCGGCACTTGGGCGCGCACGGCATTGGGCGTGCGTGGCCGAGGCATGTGCGCGCGCGGCACTAGGCGCGCGCGGCACTGTGCGTGCGCGGCACTGGACTGTGCGCGCGCGGCACTCGTGCGCGCGCGGCACTTGCGTGCGCGGCAGCGCGCGCGCGCGCGGGGCAGCGATGCGCGGGGCGAGGGGCGCGGCGTGAAGAGGCTTCTAGAAGGAGATTTGGTCCAAGGAGATTTGAGATTTTCTTGGGGGATCTTGTTTTCCTTATTTACTATATTTAGGAAGATATGGAAACAAGATATGAGATATTCTAGGGAAGATCTTTTACCAAGTCTCAAAAGGAAACTCAAGGCCTTTAAATAGCCCATTCGCCCAAGAAAGGAAGGCATCGAGCGAGAGAGACGAAGACGACGAGCGACGCGTTTTCGTGAGCAGATTCACTTGGCGATTTGTGCGAGATTGTCGAGTGATTCAAGGGTTGTCGAGATTGCGTTAGGGGCAGTTTTGACGAGGGTTTTAGCGACTAAGATCCCGTGTCGAAGGGACGATAGGATTTGGTAGACTTGTGTGCGATCGGGTCGAGCGAGTTCGGGGCGTGTCCGATCCGTTCAAATCCTATTGTAATTCTTTGTGCGTAATAAAGAAGGCTGCTTTCGGGTGGCTGGTCCTTCGACCAAACACTTGTCTTTACGTTTCCGTTTTGGGTGAGGCGAGTGTCGAGAGGGCGTGTCTTGCCTTGGTTACGAAGCGCGCACGCGGAGTAAGCCAAGGAAGAGCCGTGTTGCGGGCGATTGAGGATTGGAAGTTTGCGAAAAATTTCTAAGTCCCTTTTGACGTAACAATATGCAACCAATTAAGAGTGATCATATAACCTCGTATTATACGCACCACTCTCTCTCTCTCTCTCTCTCTCTCTCTCTCTCTCTCTCTCTCTCACCATTACAAAAAACTATGAGTTGCTGTGGTTGCAGAGCTCTTCGAAAAGGATGCACTGACGATTGTACCCTCAGACCATGTCTTGAGTGGATCAAATCTCCTCAAGCTCAAGCAAACGCAACTGTCTTTTTAGCCAAGTTCTACGGCCGGGCCGGGCTCATCAACCTCATTGATGCGGGCCCATCTCATCTCCGTAAAGGTAACTATGGTTAACTCTTGTGTGTATCGACGATAACTCTTATTCTTTCGATAGTATGCTAAAGTTCAGGAAGTGCCCTTTCGAATTACTTAGGTTCTTAAAATTTTAGGGTTTTCTCAAAGCAAAATTGTAATGAGTAATTCACCCATTAAAATCAGCGCGTCTTGATATTTTCGCCGAGATGCGTGACTATATTTATCTCAAAAACTACCCTCAGCTCAGATTGAAATTTGAATCTCTACTAGTACAACTAAAACTTCCAATTAAAAAAATAAAAGCCCAATTAGACAGTAGTGTTTTTCAAAATAATCATCTTATTATTATCTTCTCTTTTCTGGGTAGAAATTTTCAAGTCACTACTGTACGAAGCTTGCGGGCGAATAATCGATCCCATATTTGGTTCCGTCGGGCTTATTACAACGGGCAAGTGGGCCCGTTGCCAGGCTGCAGTGAAAGCCGTGTTAGGAGGCGAATCCATTATTATCAACTCCTCAAACTCCTATCGAATCGCTGGAGATATCCGCCACGTCAACAAGGAGAAGATTTCGGACCGACCCGTTAGGACCCGAACACGGGTCAGGCGATCCGACGCCAACAAATGGGTCATAGACGGTTACGACGCACTAATGACTGATGAAGACGACCATGATAATCATAAGTTCACTATAACTGGATGGAACTGTATGGGCGGGGAACTGGAGAGAGCGAGCCACGGCGGTTCGACCGATGATCAAGGGCTCGAACCGCGTTGGGCCTTGGTCAAACCCGGGGATGAAGTTGAGCTTGAGTTGACTTTGGGATTTAATTCCGTGATTGATCTTTCTGATAGCGAATGATTTTTACTAATTATTTATGTATTCATCGTTTTCTCTATTTACTCTTCTCTGTATTGCAGATATTGTAGAGCTTATTACTCTAGCTAGATTATAATCTTTTTGAAGTCCTTTTCCCTGTGTTTTACGTGCTTACTCTCAGCGATGTCACGTTTGTTGTTGTTGATCTAGGGTTTTGCGGATCGTAGTACCTTTTCTACATTTTTCATAAACGAACGGGAGATCATATATAATAATTCAAAATATAGACATGATTAGAATATCATTGAATAAACATATTTATTTTCAGATTGTACCCCGATTTCATTTAAATAATTATACGTCTACGCCTCGATGGGAGTAGCAGTACCAAATATTGACTTGGCTTGTGCTAGCCACACGTCAACAATAGATTATTCGTTATAGTTATTAAATTACTATTGTCCCAACTAAACCTTTTTTTCATAACGAGGACTCCATTTATGACAGTGTTGAAAGCTATGAGTTTTATCTATACTGCTTTGGAATGGAAGGATTAGGACCTATATTTTAATCGTTATCAGATGTTAGAATCTGATGCCTAAATAACACGGCAATATGATTGCAACCATCTCATATATAAATCCACAAAAAAAAAAGGAACATTTTATTTTTAAATATTTTTTAGTAGAAACTCTACGATATACACATGCGATTTAAAACCTAAAGCAACTCCTATTAATGTTGGACTCTGAAGCAGTTATCGAAATATGTTTCGGCCTCGAAAGAGACAAAACATAAAAACCTGAAAATCGGTCTATTCATTAGATCAAACTGTCTTTTGGTGAGGCCCATAAGCCCGAGACCTCATTAGATCAAACCTCTATATATGAGTGTCCAATTCCAATCTTCATAATTGTTCGACAATAAATTGCAATATAAAACAAAGGCATGTTAAAAAGAAATGAAAGTCCAAATACCACACATGTACGTAATAAAATCAACGCAATAATACATCGTATGTACTGCACAGACTACCAAATTAACACAAGTCATGTCAGAACACAAACTGGGCCATCACTTCATAGTTTATACAAGACGAAAAAGGAAATGAAACGGAGATCATTTACTTACAATCAAACCCCCCAACGACCATTTACTTACAATCAAACCCCGAAATGAGTCAGAACTTCCTCTTTTGGCCCAAACACCGCCTCTTCCTCTTTTTCTTCCAAGAAACAAACGCCAAGGCATCGTTTTCATCGACATTTCTCTCGCCGTTGAAGTCCCAAATCTCACGACGTCGTTTCGCCCAACACCTCCACCGATGCCCCAGCTTCAAGAACCGACGACGGAGAATAATCATGCTTACGAAGATCTTCGCCGTCGCCGGAAACGTCCATAACTCCGTGAATTGCCATCATCTTTAGAGCAAACTCCTTCTTCTTGTTATTGTAAGCCCTCTCAGCTTCTTCAGCCGTCGAAAACGTGCCAAGCCAAACACGCTTCTTCTTGAAAGGGTCTCTGATTTCAGCTGAGTACTTTCCCATCTCCTCCTCCGCACGCCGACGATTCCGGTTTTCTCCGCCGAGCCCTTGACAGCTTTAGTATGGCTTCTCCGGCGGCGATCACGCTGATGGGTTCTTCGTATGATGATTTCGTGGACTTTTTTCTTGGGATTTTTGAGAACTTCTCTAGGGTTTGATTTTGAAGGAGATTCTTCTTCGCCGGCCGACGATGAGTCGTCCGTGGCGTCTGGGTCGGAGTACAAGACTCGGATTTTCTGAGTTGTGGGTTCGAATTTTGCTTCCATGGTTTTGACGATCTTTGGAATATAAATTTGGATTTTGAATATCTTTTTCGGCAATAATTTTGGTGGTGCAGAGCTTCGGACAAAAAGATGCTAGGCGGTGTAGTAGTTATGAACTGTATTTTTATTTTCTTTTTATTTTAGAATGTTATTTATTGCTTATTCGAGATAATTACAACTAGACTCCTCTACTACTGCGCATTGCATTTAGACACCTGTGCTTATACTAATTTCTAGAATTTGACTACGTACCATTGAACATGCGTACGGTACAACCCAAATTATTTTACATTATATAGATTGAAGTATTGATTCCCTTTGTATTATTTTACATTTGCATGAAAACGAAATATACCGACGTTCAAAATGGATAAAGATTGAGATGAGATGTGGAGTATAAAATTTAAATAACTATTTTTTCTTAACTAAATTGCCGTCTCTGTAAAAATAAAGATACGACTGAACAGCATGGAGTCCGAGAGCGAGAAAAAATGAATATGCCAATGGCATATAAATTTATGTTACGGAATAATTTAATAGGAGAGAACGTAAAAGTAATGGTGCGGCAATGAATGCTTAATACGGACGTAATAGAAGGAAAACAAAAATGACATTTTTCTCGCAAGCTCGAGCTAGAAAAAGTAAACAAAATATTACTGCCCATAATAAAGAAAAATATTTTTTAAAAAAATGGTAGACATCGAATCATGATTTTGAAAAAAAAAAAAAAACAATGGGCTCATGGACCAAATGGGCCGATACACTGATTTATGAATTGGGCTGAACTATGATTTAATTACATGTTGGTTTCGTCTGATCCGACCCATTGAATGACGTCACATGGTTACATTACGTCTTTTTCTTAGGACCAAATGGACCACAACTTTTTTTTTTTCGTTCAACAAAAAAATTCACGATAATTATATCCCAGCAATGTTTTTTTCCCCATGGGATAAGACCACAAATCTCAAAATATTTCTTGTGCATGTGATTTCATGTCCTTATTAGATATATATGCGTGCTAATGTGCCTGGTGAACTCACCACAGAACGTTGGGTCCTAATCACAATCTCATTTATAAATTCGTATATTTCGTTGTCACCTAAATTTAATACTTTTCTTCTATACTGAAACTGCGTCCAGTCCACGACGCTCTTATACACAAGTCACCCAATGAAATGATGGATAATTTGTCAAGTTTTATATTAATTTTATTAATGATACATACATTGAATATGGATGGCTTCAATAGAACAAAGAAGAACAATAAAGAAAGAAATCCAAGTAAAAATACAAGGCAACGACCCGAATCGAACATTTAGGAAGACGTAGCTTTCATTTCCTTCTTACATTACCCATGATTTGAACCACCACTTCACTTCTTAGCTTACACGTGCATGGTGTATATCACTATTAACTAAGCATCGAATAACGACTAATATCAAATATCCCAAATAATAAATCTCAATCAAAAATATATATCGATAACAGAAAAAAAAAAAAAAGAACAAGGAAGAGAGCGATAAAATATAGATTTATAAGTACCATTTAACCATTAACACAATAAATTTTAGACAAAAAAAAAAACCTTTTGTGCGGCTCTATTAGCACGAGAAAACCAAAAGGACACTTCAAATAGTCCTCCCATTTCTAAGGTAAAAGGGTAGGAGACACCTTATTACATCACGACATTAATATAAGTAAAAATAAAGCAAAACTTATAGTTACTCAAAATTTTGATTAACTTAATAATAAAGCTCGAAAACTTTCAAGGGCACGGTATGTCGAGAGGCGTCGCGCCGCTCCTCAAGCCGTCGTCGTCGTTAATCCAAGACATCACTTCATTACAAGGCTCGGGCAGCTCAAAATCAAAATCCGGCAACGGAATATTCTGATCAGACGCTTCGCCGCCGATCAGTAAATCGTCGACCCCACAGAAGAAATCGTCGCCAAACGTCCCCAAACTCTCATCCATGGCGATCGAATCGATTGCGAAATCCAAATCGAAATCGTCCCCAAGCTGCTGCTGCAAAGGTTCCTCGTCCACGTCCTCCTTGGCGGGATTATCTGTATTCCCACCGACTAGAGAGGCCAGAGATTTGGAACGGCCTAATACTGACGATGGAGATTCGCGTACAGGATCGATCGAGCTGACGCTGGAACCTTCCGATTCGCACGGAGGGACGTTCTTTCCTCGATTCGGGTCCTTGTAAGAAAGCGCTTTGGCCTTTCGAATCGCTTCGAACTCCATGCGTTTCTTCTCGTAGGCCTGAGATGCTTCCTCGGGTGTTCTGTAAGTGCCCAACCATTCACGTTTACGTAGGAAAGGATTGTTGATCTCTGCGGCCCATTTGCCCCACGGTCGCCTCCTAACTCCGCGGAGCTTTCCGAAAGCAGGGCAGTTGGGCTTGCCCATCGCCCTCGAAGGCGGGCAGGATTGCTTCCCTTCTAATTTCGAGCTCCCTTCGACAATTGGCTTAGGGGGTTTAAACCCTTCTACCTCGTTCGGGAAAGAAACTAAGCATTCGAAAGATTTGACCTTATTTTTGGGGACAATTCGTTCGTCGTCGGAGGAATCGGTAGCATATGGATCGTGAACGACGAATTTAAATCTCCTCATGGGCTTAGGGGGTTGAAGCTTGAACCTTATCTTTCGGATTGTAGTTTCTTGATTGGGCTTTTGAGGTTGTCTCATCTTCTCCAATCTTTTCTTCTTTATCTTTGAATCGTTGAAAAACCCCTCAAAATCGAACATGATATAACACTCAATCACTCACTCACTCAAGGCACAGATTGGCTTCTCGCCGGAAACAGATAAAATAAATATAATAACGATCGCAGGAAATTAATTAATTCAGGAAAAAGGACCTCTTCGTATGTGATAAGACCCAAAGCACTCGACCCCAGAACAAGTCCTGGAAAATAAAAAAAGAAACACACAAGAATTAGAATTAACAAAAATCAGTGGTTAAGACAACCTCGTAAAACCCTTCAAGATAGCCCAGAAAAGAGCGAATCTTCAAAGGGGTTGTTTTCGAAATCGATTAATAAAATTCAATTGATACCTTTTGGGCCTCAAACGCATCGAAACGGTTGTGAAGAAGGGTTTAATTCTCTGCTGGGTTTCACAGCAGAGTGATGTTTGCAAGGATAAAGAGATGGGTAAGAAATTCTGAAACACGAAGGAAGCAGCAAAGAGACCACCAAGATTAAAGCTTTTCGACATATAATTAAAAGTTTCGCCTTCCTTCAATCGAATACGCGGTGATTACCCACGAAAAACAGAGGATTTTTTTCAGACAAAAAGGTGGAAATCAAGACAAGGTCGATCTGTTTCTTCCCGTCTGTATATATAGATAGATAGATAGAAGCACGATTATAAGTATATGTGTATGTATAGTATCAGTAAACACTCTGAGGGAGTGTGGAGAAAAAATGGATTTACGAGATTAGATGCAACTGACGAGATATTTCAGTGGTGAGGTGTGTGTAGAAAGAACAGGACAGAATGGGGGTTTATGGGATTATCGAGGAAATTCATATAATTATATTATTTTTGTGTAATAATATATTCTAGGGAACAAAATGGTGTCAATCATATACCAATTCCACTCCACACACTGAAATAGCCTAAGCTCCCTCTCATGATGCGAGTAATCGGTTGACACACACTCAAAAGAAATTAAAATTAAAATTTATTTAAAATTGAAACTTTAAATTAAAACTGGACCATTGCTTTATTAATTCGAATGCCAAAGAGAACATAAAGGTAATTAATGCCCAAATCAACTGATTAATTGTAGGGTATGGTTTACTTAAGTATAACGTTTAATTATTCCTCCAGATTTCATGCAATCCTTGTATAATGTTGATAACTAAGAGATGTTGATTAAGAGACATAAAATCGCCAAAATTTTTCTTACAATGTATTCACGAATGTTGTCCTGGATGGTTTTCAGAGAAAGAATAGTTTCAAATCCAATTATAATTATATTAAATCATGGATTCTTAAATATTATGACATAAACTTGAGCCTTTGTGGCTTGTTATAAAAAAATCTTATGATACTGTTATGCCCATTCTATTTGCAGCATGTATGACGAAGTATGGCAGGCACCATGATTATTATATATAATATGATTTAAATAATAATGTAATGCCGCCTAGGATATTGTAATAATATAGGAGATTGAAATATTGTAACACGGGACCCACAAGCGTGAGCCCCAAGTGACTGGCATTTGGGCCCCACAAATTACCGCCAGAATTAATGACTTTGGCCCATCCAAATTCGGGCACGTAATACTATTGGAAAGCTAAAGTCAATACCATGTTATATTTTAATTGAATGTTTGATGTTAAATATCTAGGGCAATAGATAGCGAGATATTTTTATGTTTATGTCTACCGTGGCAGTTCTAGTAGTGATTCGTTATTCTCTTACAATCGCATCTTCAAAAAAAAGAAAGAATTTGAATCATAACCTCTTTTATCTTTGGCCATCTGATTTCCTTTTTCCTATGAAACACCCTATAGATTTTATTGTCACATCAAATTAATAAAATTGCTTCAAAGGCGCACGCACATATATAATATATATATGTATATTGAGATGACAGGTCATAAGGCTTGAAATATATCAACTAATAAAATATATCACTGCTCAAGTTTAGCTTCGTTATTTCACTCTTTAATGGGCCAGTTATGAATCTTCGACATTAAATGGGCTTGAAAAATTGGACCAAATTAAACCGAGTGTAGAAACGGCAATGATCTCTCTCTCTCTCTCTCTCGATATTAGAGTTTATGTCTTACCACGACGGGTTAGCAGAACTTAGCGTCATGGCATTGATTATTTGAGTTGTGGTCCTAAGTTAGAAAAATAAGCTACGAGTTTGAGTTCTTTTCTCTGTTAGGTTTTGCTTATTAAGTGAGAAAGTGAAGTTTCAACTTATTTTTTCATCTTACACGTTTTGGAATATGTTACGAGACCGTTGGAGTTGAAGTGTCAAGATACTTTCATCAATGATTTCTCGCAATATATTAACTATCTTTTTTTATATTAATATGTTAAATTTCCGAGATAATCTTTTTAGGGTGGGACTCAATCTGTGGGGATCAGTGTGATGGAGAAGAAAAAGTGACTAACTTGTGCTTATTCAAATGCTCTCGTAAAACTATTCTAGAAACTTCAACTTATATGTAAATGCTTGAAATAAGTTTCTTGTTGATTTAATTGGAGGAATATTAACTACGTTTGGTTTGATTAGGTAAATCACATAAAATGGCTTAATCACGACAGTATGAACGAATGAATATAGGGTAACCTCTAGACGTTGTCTTATGGTCAGACCCACTTGACTTTAAAACAGACAAAATTGAGTAGAGAAGAGTGCTCTTTTCTTTCATGTACGAAGTTTCTATGAAGTTTCCTTTTAATTCATCTACGTAGCCAATTGCCAAATTGGATACTTACAGATGAAAAATTTTATGTGCGATGCTTACGTAACGCCACCTCTCTCTCTCTCTCTCTCTCTCTCTCTCTCTCTCTCTCTCTCTCTCTCTCTCTCTCTCTCTCGTGGTAATGAATAGTGAATATAATTAGACGAATTGGGATAGATACCATACCGTTAATAATTACGGCTTGGCCGTACGCACATTATATTCAATAACTATATATAAATGTTTTATAATGACCCACATCATGTATCTGACGTAATAATATATCACCACCATGCTTAATTTTTTAATAGGACCGCTTGAAATTTCTCATAAGACGTTAACAAAAAATACAAAATAAATAAATTAATTAACTGGCCGCGTCACACGCCAAGAGACTTCATATAGAAGAAAAATCCCCACACGCTCTCATCATATAAAATGAGAAACGGTCTACTATAAACTGCTCATATGTAGAATTACCTCATATAGTAATATTATTTATTTGCATGTATATCTTTTCATCTTCTTCATCGTCATCATAAATAAAGGCACTAACCAGCAAGTATCGCTTGTCTCCTACTTATTTAATAAATAAATTAAATAAATGGGAAAAAAGCTCGATGCTCTGCTCGGAAAAGGCTTCAAAACATCGAAGTTCAAAGCCACTGTTAACTTAGCCGTTTCAAGGCTTTCAGTCCTCAAGAACCAGCGTCAAGCTCGCTGCTCTATTGCAAAGTCCGATGTTGTCGAGTTTCTCAACGTTCGCAATCAAGAAAGGGCCATCTTAAGAGTAAGATATATCGATATTTTGTGGGCCTAAGTTATTGTTTTATTAATCTTTTTTGTTGATTTATACATACACATCATAGGTTGAGCAAGTGATAAAGGAGCAGAACATGCTCGATGCGTTTGATCTGCTAGAAGGATATTGCCATCTGTTGTTAGAGAGGGTCGACCTTCTCGAACATGAAAAGTTAGTTCGTTGTTATTACAATACAACTGATTGAAAAAGGCTTTTCTTTGACTGATAACTTCTTGTAAATAATTAGGGTCTGTCCCGATGAACTAAAAGAAGCTGTGTCTACTATGATCTACGCCTCCACGAGGTGCGGAGATTTCCCAGAACTTCAAGAGATTCGAACAATCTTCGCTGCTCGTTTTGGGAAAGAATTCGCAGCTCGGGCCGTCGAGCTTCGCAATAACTGCGGCGTAAACCCTAAGGTGACAATAAATTCTGCGATATTCATGTGATATATATAGTTTGAGAGAATACATATTGTTGTTTTATTCTGGTAACATTAATTTGTATATGAAGATGATACAAAAGCTCTCAACTAGGATGCCAAGCTTGGAGAACAAGATGACAGTTCTCAAGCAGATAGCATCAGACAATAGCATTGATCTCCCAATAACAACGGTCATAAGCGAATCTGAGAATAAGATTGTAAGATTTTTTCAACTTGTCTCTTGTCTTGGCTGGGGTTCTTTCTAAATATGCTTCATGATGTACTCTTTTTTTTGTTTTTTATATTCAGGAAAATCCTACCTCGCCTTCGATAGCTGCTTCGAAGGCGAACAAGCCAATGCGCACAGACGAAATCGAAGAAGAAGAAGAGGAAACGAATAATATCTCATCATCAGATTCGGTGAAATTAAGGAGAAAATACAAAGACGTGGCCGACGCAGCTCAGGCGGCTTTTGAGTCAGCTGCGTACGCTGCCCGGGCAGCTCGGGCAGCCGTCGAGCTGTCGAGGTCAGAGTCTCAAGATCCCGACGACGATGGAAATAATGGCTCTTCGTTGATTTCGAGAATCGACGATGAGCAAAAAAGTCGCAAAGTTGAGGCTGGTGAAGAAGCGAAGTTCGACAGAGATGGGATTATTAAGAGGACGGTTTCGAGCTCGAGTAGTTCTGGGGAAGATGGAGATTACGGCGCGCGTGAAAATGGCGAACATTCGAATATCGAGAAAAATGAAGTTGTTTTCGACGAAAGCGACGGCGAGAAAAATGGTGATGGAAAGCACTCTTTTCCTTTGAGATCCGCAAATGTGGTTGAGCCTTTGAACCTCAATAGAAGGCCCATCTCTGTTCGGACCAGATGGACGACAAAAGCTCGATGATGATAATATTATCAACAAATGTATGTAATATGCACATATGCATATGTTCGTGTAACAGAGTGTTTACTTACTATCTATAGGTTGTTGAGTTTTTTGTGTGGCTTGAAGTTTTTTGTATTTTCACATCATATATTTCCATGAAGTGCGAATTGGTATGTAATGCAAGAGGATGCATTTTTTATTTTCTTTCTCGCGATATAAATGGAGATGCACAAATACTAAGAATCTCTTCGAAGTTGAAGGCATATAGACGCATGCATACGATGAATTTGAAGACGAGGGCTATGCAGTTTTGCAGAAGATCGAAAACAGAGTCGATTCAATGGCGCCGTTATTTCTCGTCAGAAAGACCGAATAGTTATTACGAACAACGTTTTACTTGGGACGTGCTAACCATAAAGAACTCAAAGCTTGAAGCCTCGACTTAAACTCCTCGATCGCAAGAAAAGCACGAGCTGCTTGCGTAGTCGTAAAGATTCTCCTCAGCCGTAGCAATGTCTGGAATCTCAAAAGATCGGCCTGCAAAATAAAATAAAATCTATATTAAACAACGAAGCGAGCGTGGCAAAAAACGCTAGAATTATTTACCTGATGAAGGAAATTTTCGATGGTCGCAAGCTTGCTCATTGCGACAGCCATCACGCTCATGTAATCCTCGACGTTATTATTGTGATGAACGCCAAGTACGTTCGACGAGAGAGTGTGGACGAGCGTTTGCTGCAAAGCTTCCATTCCTTGCGACAAGGCGTCTTCGGCTTGTTGGGACGATTGTTGAAGATCGCACATCCCCGCCAGCTGTTGCTCCGTCATTGGCTCGACTTGATTTCCCAACACCTTCAAAAAAAAAAAATAAGACGAATTCGATTTAATAAAAGGAGGCGAAAGGCGCAAAAGGAGAAAAAAAAGCGTACGAACTTTGAGAATCTCGGATGGGCGAAACCCTCCCAACCACATCAGACAGCGTTCAACGGGCGTTTTCCACATCCCAGAGAGGATGTGAAAGACGTCCGATTTCAAACCTGAGCTTTTGATTTGGAAAAGGTTGTCGTAGTGCGAAATCAGCGAGTCGACGATGAGCTGAAGTTCGGCCTCGGGCGAATGAGAGCTTAGGGCCGATCTGAGATCGTTGGTTAGGCGTCGGTTTTCGTCGAGCCAATGGGAGTAGTCCGCGTCGAACGCTAAGGAATCTGTCGAATATCGTCGTTCGATTGCGAAAAAGAAAAGTAAAAGAAAAAGCGCAGAAGGATTGTTGATCGAAGAATAATCACCGTTTCGTCGGCCGATGGAATAATGATAATCCCTCGAGAATCCAGGCGGGACGGCGGTGATGCTCGGTTTTCTTGATTTCGAAATGTCTTTCTCGAGCTGACGGAGTTTTACGGTGCTCTTCTCTAGCTGCTGAACGTACGCCTGCGCGAAAAAAAAAAAAAGATTATTTGCTTTTCTTTCGGCGAAAGGCGTAAGCGGCACTTAGAATGTTAATACCTTCTTTCTCATTCGGCTTTTCCTCGCGGCTTCGCGGTTCTGCGCTAGCCTGCGAAGCGTCTGAAAGCAGAGGAAAATGTTTTCAATATCTGAGACGCAGCGCAAACGTAATAACAACGGAGCAATATTAGCGTAAATGACAACCTTTTGTTCTTCGTCTCTCGCCTTGGAATTATCTGCTGCTGCTCCGCCGGGACGTTCTTGGTGGCTTACGACGAACTAAAAACACGATCGAATCAAATTACGTAAGAATTTGGTCGGTTTTTACGCACTTTTAGTCCCATGTATTCGATTTAACTGAAAAAAAAAACAGAGTACGTAAAAGACCTGATTTTTATCATCTGTATCTGGTGAATTATCAGCACGTTGGCTTTGAGATGTAACGACCACATTATTAGAGTTTTCCCAGTAGTTCTCAATGTGTGAAATACCGAAATTACCCACGCAAACTCCTCCATCATCTCCCATGGTTGTCGTTTCCTTCTGAAGCATCATGAACTGCCCTGTAGTATCTGATGAACAACCCAACACACCTGAACCAAGATTCTGCAAAAAAAAAAAACAGCATTTTAAAACATTAATCGAACAGATACACACACACGTGTATATATATATATTGACAGAGGTGTAGAAAAACTTGCATTAGTAAGCCCACCGAAATGCAAGTTATGAGACAAAACTGAGACATTGCTTGTCTTGATGCCGCCATTGTACGCTGAGCCTAGCACAGAAGTGTTTGAGATATAGATTAGATTATCCAACAGAGGTTGTAATAACACAAACACAGAGAAGATGGTATGAGAGAAATAAGCTTACGTCTGCTCAAATCGACAGTTTCTTGGTGATGAAATCCGTTCACAGCAGATTGGTCAAGCCCCTTAAACTCACAAGCAACACTTGGCTCGTTATTTCTCAGACCTCCATCATCATCCCTTGTTTTATTACACAAGAACAGCATAGCGCAGATGGATAAGAGGAAGCAACATAAAAAAAGAAAAGAGAAAAAAGGGACGTAAAGCAACTTCTTGAAGAAACCTGAAGCAAAAGGGTGGCTGAGAATGGCAATATAAATCAGAGTTAGCAGCTGCTCTAAAGGTCTGCATATTAATTTACACGTACTCTCTTACGTCCATCCACAGTCCATTTTGCTTTTACTTCTTCGTTTCTTTCGGATGGTAATAATGATTTCCACGCAGCAAAAGCAAGGGAACTGATTATAGTACGAGCCAAACTGAAGTAGAATCTCAAGTAAAAATTGCAGACAAAAAAACAAGAGAAATAAAAGGTTGGGTTTTTTTTTAGCAGCAGATTGCGTATCGCAGTGGAGTATTTTGCTTCTATTCAGCTAAGTAACGCCTGAGAAAATGCAATATTTTGTATTATTGCAGTCTGATCCTTTTCTCCTTTTGGCCATTCTCGTCTCCCAACGAAGGTACAGATGATTCTCAGCATCACAATTGATCCACGCTCGCGGCGAAGCGCGTGGAATTTAGTTCCCAGCTGGCACGTGTGCTTAGATTTTGTAAAGCTCTCTTCGCACGTGATGTGATTTGAAAAGGAACACGTAACGATCGTTACAAATTTTTTTTGATATCTATAATAATAATGTTGGGGTTGGGGGGAGATTATTTATTCCTAAGAGTAGTTCAATAAATGTTTGGTGGAGATTGAATTATTTTGATTTTGGAAAGAGACTGAGTCAACGGACAACCTCTGATTTTGTGTCGTTGCTTTCTTCTATTTATTGGCTCTTTCATTGATTGCATTTTGTACCGTCTCCATATTCCACATGCAATTACCAACGTAAGTTAATATTCCTTCTCTCCAATCATGATATAATGAAGTTTGGAATCGTATGTTAATGTTAGAATTAATAAAGGGGTGAAGAATGGAGATTATATAATAAGCACAAAATAAGAAAAATAGATAAATGAGAGAGTTGTCAATGTCATGCCATTAAAAGTTAGGATCAAATTTAAGTCTGGTAGGAGAACTAATTAAATGAACGGTATCATTATGGCCCTCACACATCTGCTACAGCAGATTTTTGTCATATTAATTAATGCAATTGCAAACGACGTCTGGGTATTAATTTGGTCTTTTTATAATCTACAGATAATCTTCCACCATGATTATTATGAGGGAAATTATAAAATTAGGTCACTAAGTATATATGTTTTCGTTTTTGGGTCACTGTGTTTGATAATTGCAAAAGTAGGTCCACTAACTTTCCATGTGAAAAAATTTGGGTCATTTTTCAATTTTAGGTCACTAAGAATATATTTTTTCGATTTTGGGTCACTAAGTTTACAATTTTTTCAATTTTGGGTCACTTATTTGGTACTAATGTTATAAACATAGTGATCCAAAATTGAAAAAAGCTAAACTTAGTGACCCAAAATCGAAAAAATATATTCTTAGTGACCTAAAATTGAGAAATGACCCAAAATTGTTTTCATATGAAAAGTTAGTGACCTACTTTTGCAATTATCAAACATAGTGACCCAAAAACGAAAACTTGCATACTTAGTGACCTAATTTTATAATTTTGTCATGATTATGATAATAAACTTGTATTTTTATAAACGGGCCACGATCGAAGTAAATGAGTCTTTTCCTTTTTACGGTACGATATATATAGGCACATACATACATATAACGATAAAGTCAATGAATATGTGTGATGTGGGAGATTAAATTATAAAGAGTAACACTTTGTCTCCTACATGGCCAGCAATATACATAAGAAAAATATTAATTCACGGGTTACGCCTAGGGGCCACAAAATTGTATTTGCAATATATGTTTTTTTTTCGTTTGAGAGTTTGAGTTTATTATTGTAAATCCAATTCTAGTAGTTGGAATCACTACTCGATCGACACAAATACAGATAGAACAACATTAAAGAACATTCTTGATAATCCCCTATGTTAGAAGGGACGCAAATAATGATAGGACCATATGTGAAACTACTGGAAAAAGTCTATAATAATTGAAAAATTGTGTTAGAGCCCTACAGCGCCTAACTCAAAAATTTATTTACCTTTCCATGCAACGAAATTGAAAGACATTATAATGTATTTATTCATATATGGTAGAGACCATCCATGATCCGTACATAAATTAAATCCCATCAATAAACCGGCCAATGTAAGTAAATGGCTCAGCTTAGAAAATGGGCCATATATTAAATAAAAAGACACAGCCTTGGACTGTTCCGAAAGGGCTATCTAACTTAGAAGAATATACACCGAATTAAAAATTACACGTTGAGCAAAAACCGAGGGGAAACGTATTTATCTGGAATTTTATTGTGAAGAGGGGATATAAGATTTCCGGCTATACTATCGCCACGAGCGTCTCTTTCTTCAGGCCAAGTGTGAAATTTGTTTAGTTATTTATAGCGAATAGATAGCATAAAGAGAATCGCCAAGAACTGAAAATGGCAGCTCAGTTCAATTCATTGCAACAGTTCTTCAAACCATGTCTTAGAAAACCTATTGCGCCGCCGCTTTCGACGGCCCAGTTCGTTTTATCCCAAAGTAATTCTTCTGTCGTCAATAAAAATGGAGTCAAGCTCTCAACTTCAAGGTAATCTAACTTTTTACGTCCTATCGATGTATGTGGGTTTGAAATCTTTATTTTGATGCGTCGTTTTTATTTTTTATGTGGCTAGGTTTAGTAAGAAAGTTTCTGCTTTGATTTCAGAAGAGAAAGCTGCGGAATCAAGTGGTTCAGGGACTGATTCTTACAAACTTACTTATTTGGAGGTGGGGATTTAATTGTTTTCATACCTATTGAGTTTGGATTACATAAATAGAACTTCAAGTTTTAACACAATGGCACAATCTTTGAGCAATTTGTGCTAATTCCGTTTCATTTTTGGGTGATTTAGGGGAATAGTTGGCTATGGGAAGTCGATGGTGTGAAAATATTGGTTGATCCAGTTTTGGTTGGGAACTTGGACTTTGGAATTCGTTGGCTTTACGATGCTGCCAAGAAATTCTTGAAAGACTTCACGGTATCGATTTTCTTTTCATTTCATTCGAAAGAATACTTCTTTTCCTTGCGTAATTAGATTAGTAAAACGTTTACCTCGAATATCTGCGTAGATTGATGATCTTCCTGAGATAGATTGCCTGCTAATTACTCAAAGCCTTGATGATCATTGCCACTTGAACACATTGAAGCCCTTTTCACAGAAGTTCCCAAATATCAGAGTTATTGCAACTCCTAACGCTAAGAAGCTCTTGGATCCATTGTTCAACAACGTAAGCTTTTTTTCTGTAGTTCAAATAGTCCATAGAAGTTGAATGAGAGACGTAAGAGTTCTTTCTTGTAAGAAATAACATTCCAAATATTGAATATCTTTAGGTGACATATCTAGAACCTGGTCAAAGCTCGGAGGTCGAAACTTCTCACGGTTCTTCGGTTACAATCCGTGCAACTACAGGGCCAGTTTTAGGTCCTCCATGGCAACGCCCCGAGAATGGGTAAAAATAAATAATATTTTTTTCTATGTTCTTAGAATTGTTTGAGTAATGTGTAATATTATGTGATGTACATAGCTATGTGGTCACATCTCCCAAGAGCAACTTGTCGCTATATTACGAACCCCATTGCGTATACGAAGAGAAGCTGCTACAAGAAGAACGCGCTGACATCATCATCACGCCTGTAGTAAAGCAGCTTCTGCCCAGTTTCAAGCTCGTTTCTGGGCAAGAAGATGCTGTTAGGCTTGCCAAGCTATTGAAGGCCAGGTACGTGGTATTCGTATATTCTTGCGAACTGCTCTTCACCAATCCATCCTTTGTGCATATACTTTGATGTATTTCTTCGGATTAGGTTCGTCGTTCCAATGAAAAATGGCGATCTTGATAGTAAAGGCATTCTTTCTGGCATTATTAAAACTGAAGGAACCGTCGAATCGTTTAAGGTATGTATGTTTTTTTTTCTTGTTCAGGTTTCTCCAACACATCGTATCCATGTCTAACTTTAGATATTTGAATAATATAATACGTGATCTTATTATTTTACAATGAAGGAGCTTTTGTCTAAGGAATTACCAAATGCAACAGTATTAGAGCCTTCACCAGGAGAACCATTGGAGATCTCACCATAGTATCATCTTCTGCCTTAACGTTCTTGTGATATTTCTGTATATTACGGACAGCACGGTGTTGATAACGTATAAAAGTTACTAAAAAAGTTTATTTTATTTTCTTGAATAATATAAAATAAACATCGTCGTACATAGGCACACAATGTTCGTTAAGGGCTGTGAACTACAACATATCAAGCTTTGGCATTTTATGTTCAATAATTTCCACAATTCGTTGTTGGCATATTCCTGCCCACTAATTATATTTGTCGGAATGGTGGAATGAATCTCGTTCACAGAGTCTTGGGATGGTCCTATTCTAATACTAGTTCGTCATGTATAAGAAAAACAATCAAGAATCATCATTTGATATGCATAAAAATCCCGTAATAAAAAAAAAATGGCTAATCATCCGCTCAATTCCTTGCAACGTTGTTTCTTAAAACCAATCCCACCACCATCGCTTTTTGCTTCACCAGCCCAAGACATCATATTTTCTCGTCTACCCACAGCAAAGCTGCTCTGTAGTTCAAGGCAAGTAACTAATAATGTCGTCGGCCTCTATCATCTATTCATCCAAGATCTTTCTTATTTTCACACGTTAATTATTTATGTGCTTTTATATATATATGTCCCTAACTATAGGTTGTGTTGTAAGAAAGTCGTGTCTGCTTCGGTTCTAGAAACATCCGTGGAGTCAAGTGATGATTCATTCAAACTAACTTACTATGAAGTGAATAGCTGGTTATGGGAAGTTGGAGGTGTGAAGATACTTGTTGATCCTCTCTTTGTTGGTAACCTCGACTTTGGAAGGCCTTGGCTCTATCATGGCTCCAAGAAATTCTTGAAAAGCTTCAAGGTACTATAAATAATTGCATAACTATAAGATCACAACTAGATTATATTGTAATAACTCGTCAAATTCTTGTGCAGATTGATGATCTCCCCGAGATCGACTGCATACTGATCACGAATCGTCTCGACGATCACTGCCACTTGAAAACGCTGAGGCCCCTTTCTCAAAAGATGCCAAATATTAGAGTCATTGCAACTCCTAATGCCAAGAAACTCTTGGATCCTTTGTTCAGCAATGTGAGTAAAATTAACTTCCTTTCGACACTTTTAGGGTCTTTTTTAAAGTTCGAATTTTCGCATACAACGTGCATTTCTGCCATAGAACAATCATATCAATAGACTAGTGATAAACACTGGTAATAAGAAAGCATCCTTCAGTTTAATCAGATTATTTCCGTTTTCGCAATAATTCTTTCAAAATCTTTACAGGTGACATATTTGGAACCAGGAAAGTGCGCTGAGATTAAGACGACAGCTAAAGACTCTTCCATAGCAGTTCGCTCTACTGCTGGACCAATCTTTGGCCCTCCATGGCAAAAGCCCGAGAATGCGTAAATATATATATTACATACACATGTTCATAAATCGAAGTTATTGAATAGTAGTTCTATACGATATAATATATCCTCATGAGCTGATACTGATAGATATATGTCTGAAAAAATGATGAAATGTAGCTATCTTGTGACATCTCCCAAAGGCCACTTGAGGCTATACTACGAACCCCATTGCATATACGACGAGAGCCACGTAAGAGAAGAACGTGCTGACATCATCATCACGCCTGTTATAAAGCAGATGGTCTCTAATTACAAGTTCGTTTGTGGGCAAGAAGACGCCGTTCGCCTCGCCAAACTGTTGAATGCTAGGTATGAAATAAAATGGATGAATGAATCAATGAATACGACAGCTTCTCTTGTTTTTTATATCGAAGATATATATAAGATATTAGCCTTTAATTCTTTGTTTATAATACAGGTTCGTCGTTCCAATGAATAATGGCGATCTTGATAGCAAAGGCGTTCTTTCTCGCATGATCAGAGCTGAAGGAACCGTTCAATCATTTAAGGTATGATAGTGTATTAATCATCCGTACTTTAGATCATCTGTTTCTTATTGGAACATTACTTTAAGCATTTTTTGTGAGTAATAAAAATAATAAGGTGAATCTATAGAGAAATGCCCAATAGGATAAAATTTCTACACATAACTACCATGTCAGAAAAATTTTACAAATAGATACCCGATTTAATTTTACCAGTTTATAGCATACGTCGTACCATTTTCTGTTATATAGGGTACCCAAATGGGTTGATATAGGGTACCTAAATATAGCATACGTCGTAACTACGGGAATACCTGTGTGTTACATAGGACGTACTTAAAAATAGCATACGTCGTACCATTTTCTGTTATTTAGGGTACCCAAATGTGTTGATATAGGGTACCCAAATGTGTTGTATGGTGTACTTTCGGGGATCGGGTACCTATATGCAAAAAATTTATTCTGTTAGGTACCTACATATAAAAAAATCCTGATTGGGTACTAAATACAAGTTTTTTTCCAAATAGGTATTTATATTAAAACCCAAATAATAATGCAGGAGCTTTTATTACAAGAGATACCAAATGCCAAAGTACTAGAGCCTACGCCAGGAGTGCCATTAGAAATCTCTTTCTCACTATATTCGAACATTTCATGATATTTTATGTCTAGAAAGAAAACTGTGATGTTAAAGAATAGAGTTCAAAGGATAAGCACCATGCGATCTATGCCATCTCAGGTTTGACTTTGTCCGAACCAAAGTACACTGTACTTGCAGTAACTTAAAATCTCAAGCCATTAATTAGCCCATTGCCTGCGTTTGGTGACTGCAAAAAGGCATTGGCCCAACTTGCACTTGAAGAGCCAAATCCCAACTACAATTGTGTGTGGGATGCCTTATTAAAATCTTTTATAAATTGGGCATGTATTATAATTTATCGTAGAAGAGTATTATTTCTTTCAAGTCAAATTATTTACAAGTTAATTAGGATTGTCGTATCAAAGCCATCTCAATCAAAAGGACGATTAGGTTGGGAAAAGCCAAACTAATTAAATTAGATATAGATGGTATCAACGTCTTTCCTTTGTTACCTAGAAGATAATGTAAACAAAGGACGGAATATACTTGACCAATAGCTATTATCCATCTATACATTTTTCTATGTATATATATTAAAAAGCATACCCCTTAACCTAATCCATGCATATGCCAACAGAATATTCTTTAAAGAAGGACCCATATGCCATTTTCTCCTCGTGATAGAATATCAATAATTTGTATTTTATTTCAATAAATAATTTTCCGTCCTTTTCTACATTGATTTGCATCACATTATCTGTCTATATCAAATCCGCGATTTTAGTAACAATTTGAAAATATAATTAAAAATTACAGAAAAGTCCTCTCATCATCATCATCATCATCATCATCATCATCATCTCATTGTCATCATCTCTATACTTCCCTTTCTTTCCACACAATGCAAAAAAAAAAAGAAAAAATTAGTAGGCCGGTGAGGCGGTGGTTGTATGCGTCGACGATGACGTGGACGGCGAATGCGACCGAACATTTTCCTCACTATTATTGTTGCCCGTGTTAGACGATGATGAAATGACATTTTTGTCTCTATTAGTGGGGCTATGTTTTGATGTTTCTTGAGAAGGCGGCGGCAGTTTGGGAATAGGTGCGTAGATCCCATTGGCCGATGCTTCGCCGGAGTTCTCCGTGGACGCCGACACCTTGGCGGCATATTCCGGCGGGACCCATATGCCGCCGACCACCACGAACTGAGGAGTTTGTAGGTTGTGGTTGCTTTGGGTTGAAGGGCTTGGCCTTCTAGTGTGCAATCGATATTTCTGCAATAAATTTCGGGAAAAAAAACATTTCATTATTTATTTATTTGTTTTTATATTCATCACATTCGAAAAGGAAAACATGACTAGTCCACATGTAAATCTTGTTCCTCGATATGGCCTAAAGACGCGGAAAAAAGGTAATATCTTGTAAGCAGCTATATGAAGCTTCTTCTGACAAAAGACTAAGGACAATTCAAAGTAATTTTATTACGTCCATTCTTTTGCATTTTATTACAACAAATGATCCCATTTATTATGATTTTATTTAATACTAACCTGTAAATGACTCTTGACTTCGTCATTCGTGAGGCCATCGACCTTCATCAACTCCCTAATCTGTTTTGGTGTAGCAACTGCAGAAGAAAAAATATATAAATTATTACAATTAGCAGGAAACAAAAACAAGTTGAAGAAACAAAAGGTAAAAACTAATCTAATTGTCTTTATCTATTACATACCATGTGAACCACCTAACTGATGAAGAGCTTGCAAGAATCTCTTATGAAGCTCAGGCGACCAACACCTTCTAGTCTTTCTCTGGGACTGATCGTCTTTAGCTTCTTTCTTTCTACCGCGACCACTGGCGCCGCCGGTCTCCTCCGTGGAACTGGTGGTTGCTGGCGGCGGCGGCGGCGGTGGCGGCGGACTATTACTCGTTGCAACGTGATTTTTCGCAGTATTCTCTTTCTTGAATGGATGAAAAGCGCCCGTCCCATTTAGCCTCGTCGTCACCTCCACAACGGGCACTTTTCTAGGCGAAGAAACCTAATAAGAAAAAAAATTTAATCCAAATTAAGACAACTTCATCAATGCAAAAGCGGCCCAAAGGGTTGGCTTTTATTTAAAAAGAAATATAAATGTGAAAAAGTTACCTCTTTGGTGGGTGGATCTAGGGTTTGGTTCCATAGCTGCGCAGATCTAAGCCAATCTGATTTCTTGGAATGCTTATCAACGCCGCCATTGCTTGTACTCTTCGAATTATCTTCAACAGCTTCATCTTTCCTAAGCTTCTTCGATTCTTGAACTTCGTCGTCGTCGGAGACGTTATGATCGGACGAATTAGGCCTTTTAATAGGAATAAACTCTTCCAAAACTGGGACGACATCATCGGTAGATGTCTGCTCTGAGTTGCACTCACTTTGTCTTTGATGTAATAATAAATCGCATTCACTTGTCCCAGCAGCTGGTAATTGTTGCTTGCATGCCTCTATCGCTGTAAAAAAAAAACCAGAAATAAAAATCAAAACCCACCATAAATAAAATAAAACACAAACGAATATTTCGTATATACATGCTTACCTTGTGTGACAAGCTCTAGACAAAGAGGAAGTTCACGTTCGAAAACTTGAATCTTGCGAGTTGCGACGCTCTTCTTCAAGGGCTCGGACATAATCTTGGCACCTTTGCATATTGTCTGATATAACCTTCTAAGCAATCTTTGCAAATAATGCGTACTGTAGTTTAATTCTCTTGTACAGATAAAAAGGAAGATGGTGGTTGCTGTTGCTCCTCTATATACGTAATTGGACCAGACTAGGGGAGGATTTTAAATGGGAAAAAGATAGCATTTATTTGTTTATTATTTAATAATTTTTTCGGTGTAAAATCAGAATAAAAGGGATCTAGGTAGAATCATCCACTGGAAATGGAATAAACCTCCCTCTCTCTCTCTCTCGGACCGTACGCAAGAAATAGTTGTTTACAAAGTAATGCTATGGATGGTAATTACGCATAATAAATGCCTTCAAATGAAAATATATATAAATATTTGTGGAGTGGAGGGTCAAAGTCGGTCCGTCGCGTACAAATGAATCTTCCTTGTAAGAGAGAGAGAGAGAGAGAGAGAGAGAGAGAGAGATGAATATTCGATGGGCGATTCCACATTGTGGGCTGGCATTGTTAATGACAACGCCACGATTTAATATTATTGGTGTTGATAAGAACAAAGAGCACGCCTTGAAAATTTGTTTCGTACTATTAGTCATTTGCTATTTGGTCCTCAATGTTCAAGTAATTAAACAAATGTTGGGTTAGGTGTGTGAAACAGAACACGGAGATGTGTAGAAGAATCTTTCAATGATCTCTTCTTTCACTTAAATGGACCCTTTGCCCATTGCTGGCCTCGAAGAGCCAAGCTATTGTTATAACTAATCGTTGACCGACACGTATACCGAAGCGTTGGTTTAAATTTTTATCTTCAAGACTCGAATATTCCCTCTTGTGCATTTCTTATTTTTTTCCATTCATTAAATTTCATCGCCAACCATTAAGTATTCTTCTTACCGTATTTAATTACGCCTATGAAGTCTTCTCCAATTTTCATGGGTTATTCAGACAATATGAAATGAACGCGTACCTTTCCGTTTATGTGACCATTTGTCCGTCATTTATATTGTTTAATCATATATACACAATTACAAATACCGTATTTCGAGGCAAGACATGGTTGCGCACAACTATATTGCGATACTATATTTCGTTTGTCATGTCATGTGTCATTCCAAATATTGGGCTCCAGAATTGTCCAATATTCAGCCTAAATTATTGGGCTTTGTTAGATCAATTTATATGTAACCTAACTTCTCCATTTATTTGTGACATATAATCGGACTGGGCGTTACTTATGTTGAGTCATCATGCAGTTGGACTAAATCCTTTTACAATCTCTATGTTCGGAGCTAAAAAACGTAATTTAGGGCGTATTGTTTATTGGATTTTTTAGTATTGTCTTTTATTAAATGGAAGAAAGAAAGGAAGGAAAAAAGTATAATCTACAAAAGATTACAGACATGAAGACATATTATCGTCGTATTCGATGACAGCCCATGCAGTATTACCTTATATTTGTTTTCATCAGTGCTTGTTATAGAAGTAATAATCCCATGCTGCGACATATTAACTTTAGACTATATTCGAATTCAATATGATAAGCCTGGCATTTAAGATAAAATAAATACTGTTAGAGATGACAGAAAACTATATAGATGTCGAGCACTAAAGAGGCAACAATAACATCAATCACGATGCCCTCACGTGTGGTGTGGCCCGACCTATATCTAATTTCAATGTGAATTTAATAATTTTCAAGTAGAGGCATCATTGGCACATTAATCAAACTATGACCTTGTAGAAAAATCAAAGTGAGATTTACGAACACGTTACACGAGGCAGAAGCTAGTTGCTGGTAATAAAGTGATGAAAACCCTAAATTAATCGGTCACTTGCCTTGGTTATGGGGCAATTTGTAGTGACAATACTTGAAACTTGAGATTAAACTAGCTGTTAGTAGTGCGACTTTGTACTACTAGCGATTACCCTTTTATTTCATTTTATTTTATTGGGGTTTGTTCTTTTCACAGCTTATTCTGAGGGAATATTTGGTACTGCTACTCATAGTTCACGTGGGGCTTTGACTGTTATTTTGTAATTTCTTTTCTTGTTCGCAATTGAATTTGTAATCAAAATTAATGAAAACTATCAAGGGCTTGTCGAATGTGTGACCAAGAGTAATTGATAGTCGATTTGCCAATTAGATAAAAGATGTGTAGATAAAACATTAGACATTGCATAATATCATATATATATATATGTGCTTGCAAATCGTCAATAATACTTTAACCAAATTGCCATGTTATTTGCTTTGTTTTAGTGAAAAGAAACAGTGGGTCCAAATATGAAAGGTGTAGGGCTGATTAGGGGGCATTGCACGCCTTTGATGCCCCGTAGTTCGCTGTTTACACGACCAATAGTAATTAAGACCATATCACATTTTCCTATACATGTATTTAATAATAGAAAAGTTATTATAATATCAACATATTACAACCAAGCAACCACACTATATATACCACACATTATTGGCGTTCAAGTCATCACACTTCAATTCAAGCATTCCTCAAAGCCATTTCACGAGTTTTCTCATTCTCTCTTCTTTCCTCACTAGCAAGAACCTTTTTATTTATTTGTAAGAGCTTTCTTTGGATAATATTATAAAAAGAAAAATATGAAGCTGAGCAGTACCCCAAAGAGAAGAAATTCAATTGGAGGAGCTTTAAGGCAACAAAAGGCAAGGCTATACATCATAAGACGATGTGTTGTCATGCTTCTTTGCTACCATGATTAGCTAGTTTAGAGCTCATGGATTAATTTAATTTAATTTTGGTATGTGTATAGAGTGTTGGTGGTAGGAGAAGCTTGACAGTTTTGTAATGGTTCTTTTTTTTTGCCTTAAAATGGCTTTTTTCCTTTATGCTCGGATTAATGAAAGCTCTTGAAGTTCATTCAAATCTTGTTTCTCTCTTGTTGAGATTGTTAAGACGAAACCCAAACCTTAAACAGTTGTGATCTTTTTGTCGAATTATAACAGACTCGTTATAAATCAGTCGCATTATTTCTTGGATGTTTAACCACTGAGAAAAATACAAATATATATTATACATAAAAAGATTAGATGTTTTAAGTTGCATTCTCTCGAACCAAACAGCATAATTAACATCAATTAAATTTAGAGTCAAGTTGTATCGCATGCTCTCCAAATAAGCAAACAGGCGATGCAACGCATATTAAACTGTAGTCAAACTACTAAATCCCGACTTGTGGTCCTGATGATGTGACAATGAATAATTTATGATAGAAACGTACTAAATTATTTATTTCTTTCGCAAAGTGTAACGCGTATTTATTCAATAATGTTGCCCGTTATCTACTACTATTACGATAGGAAAATAAAGAACATATTGATACATGACAAGAGAGCGTAAGAAAACGACGAGAAAAATAATGGGTGACATAGATTGTGATATTTTTATATATTTTGGTGTCGGCCAATAGAACCATAAGCATAGATAACAATAATGGAAATAAAATATTACAACAAATAATAGTATAGGAATAATAATAATTAATAAGTGTAGAGAAAATGAGCAAAAGAGTCCAAAGCTCACAAACCCCACCCACCCGACATAATGTTGATGGGTCAAAGCAGCAGCTTTATCAATCCATCCCCAACGTGCAAAACTTAACCCCACCATTTACATTTCTCTCATTTGTTATTATTTGATTCACTCTTCTTTTAACCATTTTTACATTTTTATTTTGAGTTTTGAAATTCGTAAATTTAACTTCTCTCCGATGGATTTTGTGCCCATGGCCCCATGCACACGTAGACAGAATCCAACTAAAGATAGATATGTATTCTTCTTACAATGCAAAGCTCATGGAGAAGGTTGAATTCAAATGTACTTCCAAAATCCAAGTCGGGCATTCCATTGTCAGAATAATAATTTCTCAAGAAGCGAAATTTCAAGCGTGTGAAAAACAGGCCCACGTGTCTCTCCCTCGTGTGCATTCCAGCGAACAATTCCAAGAAGAAAACAGAGCAACCCTCGTGATCAGATTCATCATTCAGCCACTACTACTCTCCACTTTTGATTTTCTTTCGTATTTCAATCATTAAACTAAACAATTATTGGTATTTCTCCGCGTAGATAGGCCCTGTTTTTGCTGTCCTTAATCATTTCCTGTAAGGAAGACACAATCTTGATGATCTGCGATGGTCGTTCTCGGTTTTATGAACTTTTACCTCAGCTCATTTCTTCAACTGGGGAACGTTTTCTTGGTTCAGACAAAGATGTTTTTTTTTTTACTGATTCCGATTTCATCGTTCTGGAAACCTCAGACGGAAAACAGACAAAAGGACGACAAAATGATCCATCTAAGGCTCTCAGATTTTCGTAGATACAGAAAGAAGCCCAACGATATACCACAAGCAGCAGCGAAAATCGAACTCAAAGCGTTTCAAGATCGAAGAATCTCAGTGGTCTTGCCTCTTAACGCTCCCACCCCAAGCAATGTAGCTATCCTGGGACTCGAACTCCTATACGTTTAATTTTTTTAAACTTAATAACAGAGATCATCGTTTCCAACAGAAAACTGCAAAGACAATCCGAAAAATCGATACTCACGAGTTGGCTCAGACGAAAATCGGGGGGCGTGTCCATTTCTATGTTTGCTGGGTCGGTCGCCATGTTCTGACACTCTAACAAGTCCCTCTTCAAATCCTCGGGCCCTAAAGAAGCATAATCAGAAAGACGAGGCTTGTTACTATTACCATTATCGTTATTACGACCATCGTCGTCATCAAGCCCTCGACCATTCCCGTCCCTCTCAGGCGACTGGCTTTGTAGGAGCTCGTCGCAGAGAGATAGCCCTTCGACCAACTGCTGTGAGCTGAGCAAAAACTGCGATTCATCTTCCCACCACTGAGCCTCATTAGGGTTGTTATGAGTTTCCGTAATAACATGGTCATCATCTTCGTGAGTTTGCAACTTTTGATCATCTTTCCCCTCCTCCATGTCATCATCAATGTTGTCCTGACGCTAAAATCACAGCCAAGAAACACCAGAAAAACAAGTGTAAAGAACAGATTTTTCAGAGGAGTATAGTAATGATCAATTTACACTCACCGATGCACTCGCTTGCACTATAGGAATCTCGGGAGTATTCTCAAGCTCGTAATTAGACATCCTCGTATCAGCCCGAGGAGGCTCGGGAGTGACCACGTCGACCTTTGGGGTCGTAATAATATCGACGTTTTCTTCAGTTTTTTCGCCGCCGGCCTTAATCTGCTGTTGCTGCTGGTGAAACACCTTGGAAACGACGTACTCTCCTTCCCTTTCGTCCTCGGCGGTGCCCAAGTGATACTGATGCATGACCCAGTTTGTCTTCTCAGCTTTCCCGCCCTTGGCGGGGCCCACGTAAAGGACCATGATCTTCTTACATCCCTTCTGCGACCCGTCTATGAAGACAGGTTTGGTCCGACCCGTCTTGTGCCACCTCACGTCCCCCGCCGACTCGTCGCCGTGTATCTTGCGACGCTTCCTCGTGCCCGTGCTGTATGCTTTTATGGCTCGGTGGAAGAAGTGTGATACGCTTCCATCTTGCTTTACGCCTGGAAAATACTTTCGCGCAACTGAGATGACCGAAAATAAACAGAAAGAAAAAGAAAAAAGAGATTTCTAACGTGAGTACCAGGTAGATTTTGAGGATGCGTGTAGCAAATGCCATCTTCTTCTTCGACGGTTGGGATGAACTCGTCTATGAAGGGATGGGGTTTCGAATCCTCGACGCCGACTTTAGTGAGCAAGTGCCATATGATTTCTTGATCGGTTGGGTCGAATTTGACACCTCGCGGTAGGCCTGGCCATTCGTGAGCAACCTAAGTCAAGAAAATATCGATGATCGTAAGACTGTGATGAATTATCAACGAAGGGACTGAAGAAAAGAGGGACAGAATCAAATATTATATACATCGCTGTTGTCGATGACGTATTGGCACTTAGGGCAAGACTTTGTGGGATTGCTTTTCCAGTTTACTTCCTCGGGATCAAATGAGCCTGAAGCAGTTCTTATTTTCGTAGCTATTCTGCTGGGGTCAACCAGCCATGATCGCCTGCGTTTTTCGCAAAAAAGAAGAGATTACTATGAATAAATACAATTGTTGGCTTTAGTATTCATCGTAGATGTTAGAAAATGTTGATATCACATTTCGACATTGGAAGACAGACCTTATTCTGATCAAGAAATTAGAGACAATGATGTCAACCAGCCAACATTTTTAAGAACAAGTCATCCAACTAAAAGGGAACACTTTACTGCAATGGGTTTAGTCACAGCTTAAGCTTCACAACTCACAAGTAATAATCCTTACAGCCAAACAGAACGCAAGGCTCAGAAAATACCTCTAAAAATCAAGACTTTTAAAAAACAAAAAAAAAAGGAAAAAGAAAAAGAAAGAAAGAAAGAAAGAAAAAAGTAGCTAAAATTCTACCGAAATAAACCTAGTTGAAGAATCTGGGATCAAGCATGACGTCCACAATCATTTACACATTTAACACACTGTGTAAAGTACTAAAAATAGAATATTTGTCCATATCATTCAATCTACCAAAAAACCCACATCAACGAAGAACAATAAGCCAAAAAAAAGACATCTTGAAATCATAGAGAAGTCGAAGATCTAAAGCTGATGATTACAAGGAAAAGAGAAAGATTAGAGCGAGTACCCAGCCATGGTTGAGAGTAACCAACCAAGCTTCGTTCCCTTTTTTTCTCAAATAGTACAATTTTTTCAAAATATTCGGCTTTTTGGGTTGCAGTAGCAAGTCCGTCCCCTGTTTTGAGCCTCGATTCCAAAAAATGAACTTTTTTTCTCTTTATATTTCCTTTTCTCAATATAATAATAATTTCCCGCTGATTACTTTCCGTTCCATCTTATTTTCCTTTTTAGAGAGAGAGAGAGAGAGAGAGAAAAAGGATTGATTATCATTCAACTTGTGAACCTATCGA
This sequence comes from Craterostigma plantagineum, assembly GCA_027422505.1. Lineage (NCBI taxonomy): Eukaryota > Viridiplantae > Streptophyta > Magnoliopsida > Lamiales > Linderniaceae > Craterostigma > Craterostigma plantagineum. The sequence continues at coordinate 35,144,971 of JAPQWV010000002.1, read as the reverse complement.
TTCAATTGCTGGCTGACTGCGTCAATCGCCCGTTACTATTACAAAGTTATTCTTTTCTTTTGATTATTTCATACATAAAAAATGAATAAAACTGCTACAATAAGTTTTTGCATTGCAACACAAGATCTTAACATTAAATGTAGATCTTAGATTCGACGATTATTAGGATCCTCAATTTATCTATATGTCGGAGATGCTTCAAATAGTCAAAGGTTTCTATATGTCCATCACAAAACATATCATATTCATTTCACTCATCATCCATTGATACAATACAAACAAATGCCAACCCATCAAAATTGAAAAGAAAAAAAAAAAAGAAAAACTTTGACGTAGCAAAGCAAATCAATACCACGACTACTCAAACGAAACTAACTACTCACGTCGAAAGAGAGCAACCATAGCGCGTAAAACCTAGCCTAGACCGAGCCAAATCGAACTCAAAAGTATACCCTTGCTGCATCAAGTTCCCAATAACCGAAAACCCGTTAACCGACCCGACCCGCTGCAAAGCCAAGCACATTACACCCTCGGCCACATCTATGAAATAATTGCTCGCCGGCGGCGAAAAAATCGAGCCGCCGTTTAGCTTGAAGCTCAGCCTTGGCAAGCCAGCTAGGGACCCACCGCTTGACCCATTCAGGCATCGGTCGAACCCTTGCCATGGCTCGGTCAATCTAGGCAGCTTGACCAGCGAATCGAACCTAGCCAAGATCATATTATAAGCCGGGTCGGGTAAGAACGTTAGGGTCGTGCCCGAGTCCAAAACCGTCCCACCATTGCCCGATCCGTCTATGGCCCATGTCGAGGGGTTGATTTGTAATTTCACGCCGTTTATGAATACGCCGGCGATTCCTATGTAGTAGAAGGTTGGGGAGCGGTGGTTGAGAAGTAGCGGAGTGTATCTGAATTTACCGTTTCTTACGTAATCGCCGCCGCCGCCGCCTATTGTTAGGTAGCTCGTCGGCGGCGGAGAGAGGGTGTAGTCCATTAGACAGTATGAGAATTTGTGTCCGAAAGCCCGGCCCAATTGGGATGGGAGTGAAATGGGCCCGCGGCCCAGTCCTAAGACGCCGTCGAAGCCGCGGCCCGAAACGCTCGGCCCGGAATTTGAGAAGCCGCAGCCGAAGGAGAGGCGGTCGAAGCTAATCAGCCCGCGGCGGCGGCTGGTGGCAGCCGAGCCGTGGAACGTCGCCGTTTCGCGTGCGAACAGCCCGCGAGTGACTGACCCGTCGGCGTACTTGTACTCGTAGGGGCAAGAAGAGTGGAGGCGCGTGCGGCTGCAGCTAGACGCGTTCTTGGGACGCGCTGGGACCAGTTTGCACGTGGGGTCGTAGCAGTGGTAGGGGCGGAATGTTGAGGAGGCGCGTGGAACGTAGGCGGGGGAGCTGCGACGGCGCGTAGGGGAACAGGAGATCCAAATGAGGTCGCTTCCGGTGTCTGCGATCAGGCGGAGGCGGCGCGGCGGGGTGCCCAGGTGGAGGGTGACCGAGTACTGACCGGTGCCGGAGGCGGCGAGGGACGTGACGGGGAGTTTGGGGTGGCTGCGGATGGCGGAGATTCGTCGGAGGTCGGCGGCGAGTGCGAGGTTGGGCGGTGGTTGTGGGGTTTCGCGGCGTAGGGGTAGTTTGAGGTATTGCGGCGGTGCAGCGGCGGAGGCGGCGAGGAAGAGAGTCGTTAATGTTAAGAAGGTAAGTGACGATAGGGAGTGAGATGTGTAGCAGCGCATTGTTAGTTAGTGGATTGTGATTGGGACATACGACTTTGATTTTTGAAGTAAATGCAAGTGAGAGTTTCGAGTGTGTTATGTAATGAATGTTGTCGCGAGTTTCCAGTATTTTTAAGACATGTGCAAGTGCATGTGAAAATTGAAATAAGATTCCAAACAAGATTTTTTTGTTTTTTTTTTTTCTTTTTTACGTTTAACGTTTGATTTTGGTCGAAATATTATCATCTTCGATGTTGTAACTTTCCTATTTAGTCTTTATGCCTCGAAGCGAGTTATTATTATTTTTTTTTACGCAGGCGCAGAACTAAGGATTAGTATAGGAACTTTCAAGTTAAATCTGCATATTAATTGGGCTTATAAAATGGGGCTATTAACACGAGTTTGGGTTTGGGCTGTTTATCTGAGCTAACAATACTAGTGATCCATTCCCCTTTTTATAATTGAATTTTGACAATTATTTAGAAAATTTCTATTCAATTTATGATAGTAATAGAACAAAGTTTCGATATTTAAAGTTGAGCAACTTGTTTTACTCAATAAAGCTTCCTAAATATTTTCTTAATGAAGAGAAATAGAACCCAGTTGTAGTAACTAGGAGCATTACTTCAGAGAAAATACACATAGAAAACAAGAAAGAAAGGGAAGAGAGAACATGTCTTAAAGCTTGATGGGTCCTTACTATTCTTCTGGGGTGGTCTTCGATGATATGCATATGGTCGCATGGAGTCAAAAGAAAACATTGGCTAATAATGGCATTAAATGAAAATAAAGCGATTTAAATATCGAGCCATTTAATAATTGTCCTACACTTACACCGCCTACACCTTAGTAGGTTTAGACTTTCGGAAGATGCCTAAGATACAAACTTCATTTTCGTACGCTCTATATCTATCCATCTCACGAGTCACGAGTCAAGCCTTTCCACGCCGATTGTATCTATCTCCACAATTAATTATGTCCCATTAAAAACTTTAATTTAAGAAGTGCGATTCTGTAGCTAATTAATATTTACGTGTTGACTGATTTGCAAATTATATCCTCTCAAGTGCCATCGACCCTTGTCATGCACGCCATGCAACAATAATATACTACCAAAGAAACAACTACATGCGACAAATATATTTCTTACCTTGTAATATAATGAAAATATTAAAAAGTAATCAAGAAGCTACCGTGTGTCTTATAGAAGGATAATTTACAAGTTTTCCAAATATTTACTGCAATTATTACGATATAATTTGATACGATGCACACTCACCATCACAATATCAACATCATAGGCCATGGCGTAATAACTCCACCCATAAAGAAGTCATGCTTTCGAACAATTTGGCCACGTTCCAAAGCTGCCCTACCATTCACCCGCGAAATATATAGCTCTCTCTCTCTCTCGTGTTCTTCTTTCACCGTCATCTTCCACGCTTCTTTCTATATAACAATTTCTTCAAGGTCAGAAAGAGACCATTAGGTATCAAACCATAAAAGAGTTAGCTTGCTTGACATTTGCGAAAGGCAGGAACATGTTACCTTCACCCAACTATAGCGAAAGTAGCCCTTTTGATTTCTTGATCGAAAGGTCGTCGTCATCATCCACTAATAATAATTTCCCCTACGATCAAAACCCTAATTCCACACAAGACGATCAAGACCCTCATCCATTGCTCTTCAACTTCTCATCTTATTCGCTGTTCTTCGACGAACGTGAGCTTCCCTTGAATCAAATCCTCTCCCAAACGCCACCAACCTCAGAAAACCCTAGCGTGGCAATTCCAAGCAATAATATAAATCAGATCATCGTTGATGAACAGCCGAAGAGAATGGATATCTTTGAGTCTTCAAATTTGAGGAGGTGGGATCAAAAGATGGAAGTGAGCAATCTAAACCCTAATAAAACAACGACTAATGCGAGGAGAAGGAATCTTGGTACAGTTCCACGTCGAACAAAGGGGAAAAAGGATCGACACAGCAAGATTTGCACCGCTCAAGGGGTTAGAGACCGAAGAATGAGACTATCTCTCCAAGCTGCTCGTAAGTTCTTCGATCTCCAAGACTTGTTGGGATACGATAAAGCTAGCAAAACTATCGAGTGGCTTTTCAGCCATTCGAAGAAGGCCATCAACGAGCTAGCTAAAGATCATCCCCAAGCAAGACTTCTCATGTCGATCAGCACCGAAGGAAAGAGTGAGTCTTTTCTGTCTGAATGTGAAGTTGGTTCGGGAAACGAGTTGGGTCCAAACAGTGATGCGAAAGATATAGTTTCACCTTCGGCTGATTTATCAATAATGGATTGCACTATTAGTTCTCAAGAAGAGAGGAAAAGGCCAGAGAAGAGTGTCGTGGGCAAACCTAATCAGATTAAGGAATCTAGAGAAAAGGCCCGGGCAAGGGCAAGATGTCGAACACAGCGGAAAAAGATGATCATCGATGGCACTGATAAGGTCTCTTTTGATCATCAAGGGTTGAAAGGAAACCCTAGTGCAGAGTTCAAATTATCTAACCCTAATGAAAGTTACCTTGAGCCTAGAATAGGATCTTCTTCGAACACCTTACTCGAAAACACTCAACATCAAGAAACAATGACTAATCTTCTCCATGAAAGGGATATTCCTCAGTATTATGCTGTACTTCGATCGTTCGAGCGCGACGTGGGAACAATTGAGAACCTACTTGGCATTACGAGCTCAGCATCTTCGTCATCCTTTGCCATCAATGATAGTTCCCAAAGTTCTGGCGCTTTCCCTTCAAGCTACTCCTACGATCTAAGCAATCCTTTCATGGGGTTTATTGGGAGTTGGGACATGTTCAACAACGATGTTCAGAAAATGAACAACTTTCAATATGCAGGGATTACTTGGGAAGATAACCCTAACTCGGTATACGCAGCAAGCCCAGATCAGATGTGATTCCTCAGATGGTCTTCATTCCCAATGAAGTGTTAGAAGATCTGCTGCTGGTCTGTGTTTTCTCATGAGGTATGTGCAAATTATTGATCTATAGATCCTTTTTCATGTGTATCATTTAGGGTGTGAAATAATTGCTATTCAACTGTACCACCTTTAATATATGGACTCAATAATCTACTTGCTATGATTGAACAACGGCGTATAACTTCAATTTCTAGCTACCGATCATATTGGTGGTTGTTGTTTACAGTTTCTAAATTGAAATGATTTTTTCTCCATGCTATACGAATTACATGTCCTGTTTAATGATCTCGTCTTTCTTTTTTCTGGAAGTGGGGTTCGCAAATTATTATGTAACAGAACGCACAAAAATTTAACATAATCGATTTGAAGGTTCTTTTCGTAATGTAGACTAAAACCCTAATATACAAATTCATTCGATGAACATTCGCATTCATGCTTATGATGATACACAAGCAATTCTGGGTTTCACATCGGTCAACAATCTTCTCTCTATGATTATTTTCTGACATCAATGCTGATGTTTACTACCGATCGTTCGAACTCTCGATGATTTTATAATGATATCATAATTCATAAGGTAACAATCTCCATTCATGAACAACGTAAATTATGTTAGCCTATAGTTGGCGCGTATGGACAAAATGTAAATATCAATTATTTTCTCTTATCGTGTCTGTAGTAAATGTGAATGAGCACAAGAATAGATAAACGGTGAGAAAGAAATAAGAGAGACAAAAAGAAACGAGGGGTAATACAAATAGTTCATGAAAAATGTATAGGAGCAAATTGTTAAAATAGAACAGTTCAAGGACAAATCTAAAATTAAGTACAAAACCAAAAAGCGGCGCGAAATGCATTTCTCCATATTTGACGGCCTGAGTTGCAAATCACACGTTCTTCCTTCATCTTCTTCCACCCTCCATTCTTTCTCCACAGTTCTCTGCGGCTAACTCTGTAACACAACAATTAATGGCGTTGTGTGCTTCTCTAATCTCCACGGTACACAAAACCTCTTACCTTCAAGACTTTCATCGACTGAAAACTACCGAGCAGAGAAGAAGAAATCACAAAAGGTGCGGGGGTTTAACTCTGATTATTGTCGCAAATAGTGAGAGCTCAAATAGTAAAGCGACGAAGCTTGTAACTTTCCTGGGTAAAGGTGGCTCTGGGAAAACTACAGCTTCTGTTTTTGCTGCCCAGGTATGTGATTGCCTGTAATAAAGAAACGGCATTACATTGGAAAATTGGCTGCTCATAGGCATGATTTTTTTTCCTAATTTTTCTCAGCATTATGCTATGTTGGGGCTTAAGACATTTTTGGTGGTGCAATCTCAAGATCCCACATCTGAATATCTTCTCAGCTGTAAGATTGGACCTTCCCCTGTTTCATGCGGCGACAATTTATCTGCTGTTAGGCTTGAGACAACAAAAGTATGTTCCTCATATTCTTTTTCGTTTGTAACAGAGTCTTATATCGATTATGAGCTATTGTCTGGGATTTCGCTTCTTTTGCACAGATGATTCTTGAACCTCTTAAGCGGCTAAAGCAGGCCGATGCACGATTAAATATGACCCAAGGTGTTCTTGAAGGGGTAGGTACGTGAATTCGATGATATCGTTGTGTTACAATCTAACTTCTGTAAACTTAAAATCATCATCAGCTTTGTCTGAGATTTCCAACAGATTTCTCTTCCACTTTCTTGGTAGATTGTGGGTGAAGAGCTCGGCGTACTCCCTGGCATGGATTCGATTTTCTCCATTTTGGAACTCGAACGAATTACAAGACTATTCAATGCCATCGCACCAACGAACAATGAGAAGGGCAAATTCGACGTCGTCGTTTATGATGGTATTAGCACTGAAGAAACAATTCGCCTCATCGGTGCTACAAGTAAAGCAAGGTTTGTGCTATAGACATAGATAGCCTTTACGTCATGATTTAATTTGTATTAAATACTTATGATGGTTTGTTTTCATAGACTGTACTTGAAATATTTGAGGAGCATAGCAGAAAAAACAGATCTTGGGAGAGTAGCAGGACCCTCTCTCTTGAGGCTCGCCGGCGACTCGTTAAATTTAAGTGGGACCAATCTAAATGGTAAAATGAGTTCAGAAATATGGGATTATCTCGAAAACACTTTAGAGGTAATGAATTCAACACAATTTTTTCAGATTCTCGAACGGTCTATAATTCAATTCTTTTTAATTGTAAAGAAAGGATCTTCCGTGTTTAGAGATCCTCAAAGATTCGGTTGCTATCTCGTGATGGATCCAAACAAAGCCTTATCCACGAACGCAGCACTACGCTATTGGGGTTGTGCGATTCAATCAGGGACAGAAATATCGGGAGCTTTCGCTATTTCTAGTACGGAAGAAATAACAGAAAATTTTCAGACAAAGTTTTCTCCATTGCCATGTGCTTCTATTCCATGTATTGAGTTTGACGATAATCCGAAATGGAGCGAAGTTATTGCGCCCCATCGTAGCAAAGATGCTCGCAACCTACTCTTGGGAAGTTCGATCAAGAGCATAACGCCTTCGGTGCAGTTCGATCTTTCTGATAAAACTGTGAGGCTGTTCATGCCAGGTTTCGACAAATCAGAGATCAAACTTTACCAGGTTTTCTTTCTTTCTTTCTGTTTTTGTCGTTTTAGGGTTTATTTATCGATGAAATGCCTATCGTCGGGAAATCATTAATAGGATTTTATTGGAAAATCACAGTTTAGAGGCGGGTCGGAGTTGTTGATCGAAGCAGGAGATCAGAGGCGAGTGATTCGTTTGCCTCCACAAGTTCAGGGAAAAGTCGGAGGCGCTAAGTTTGTCGATCGAAGCCTCGTCATTACGATGCGCTAAACGTAAGTTATTACACATTGTTTCGATTCAAGCAAAGGTTGTTCTTGTTCTTAGATGTTGTAACTAAAAAAAGCAAATAAATTATCATTTTGACATTGGCTCATGTACTGAAAAATAAGAGAGATAAATGTGATAAGATTTTCAATTTACTTGCCGGATTAATAGCGATATCTCGGGGAACTTATTATTTGTCATTTTCAGGAAATGTTTTTGTTTAATCTCGACTTGTCATGTAATTATAATACACATGGCTGCAAAGTAAACTCACCTTGAAATTTCAGAAGAATAATACATAATGTAAGACAATGCTTGGCATCGATGAGATCATTGATAATAACGAGCAACTCTTCAATTAAATAAAATACCCTTCTGATAATGGAAGTGTAAGAGATTGCGTTAATAAGTTGTACTCATGTATGCATATCGTTTCAAAGTATTATAAACTGATAAGTCACAATGGCCACTATCAAGATTGATTTCAACGAATCAAGTATCTTCAAAATAATTAACTTCCCAGATCAATAACCACTGAAATTAAACTAAAATGCAAGATGAGCGTTAGTTTTCTTTAGTTACATGCGAAGCAATATACTAATGATGGAAACATAAAGTAGCAAACACGTAAGAACAAAAGAATCTGATTCCACAAGATGGAAACAAGAAATACGACGATGGTTATTATAATCACTAAATATAATTTTTTAACTCGGTTGAAGAACGGCATAGATAGTATCTTTATTTGATCAGATCATCGACACATATGTAGTAACGAAAACTCCTATAAATACCACATGTAAGAACAAAGAAGATAATACACCATTATATCAACTCCTAACATTATATAAGAAACAGACACAAAAGTTCAACAACAAATGGAGTTCACTTGCAAGGATTTCAAAGTCGGTAAATGCGAAGGCGAAAAGCTCGTCGACGGCGAAACGATGCCTTTGGTATTAAACCCTCCGTCGATAGAAAAGAACGACGTGTGCCATTTGCTGTCTTCCCTGAAAGAGAACAAAGATTGGTTCGAGCAGATGATCGTAAAGAACAGCGCAGTTCTCCTCAGAGGGTTCGACGTGAAAACCGCCGAAGAGTTCAATGAGATCGTCGATATTTGCGGATGGGAAGACATACGCTACGTGGGTCCCGCCCCTCGTACCCACGTGCACAAGAGGGTTTGGACGGCCAACGAAGGCCCATTGTCTCAGTTCATATACTACCACCATGAGATGGTCTTGGTAATAATAATAATAAAGATCATGAATATGTAGTTCTTCTTATTACATATTGAATGGTTCTTTTCAGACTGGATTTACGACATGGGTTTTTTTTTTGGCGCAGATTAAGGAATTTCCGAAGAAGGTGATTCTTTTCTGCGATGTACCTCCGCCAGAAGGGGGTGAAACGCCTTTCGTGCCTAGTTTTCGAGTAACTGAGCGCATGTTAGAAGAATTCCCAGAAATCGTCGAAGATTTGGACAAGAAAGGGCTGAGGTACACCTTTACGGCTCTGAGCGATAACAACACTACTTCTATGAGAGGCCGAGGCTGGCAACAGGCGTTTGGGACATCAGACCGTGAAGAAGCTGAGAGAAGGTAATAACTATAATTTTTTTTTAACTCAATGTCTTCTTCTACATAAAACTACAGTATGCTACAAAAGAAGTGTCTTGTATATGTACTATAAACCGAAGGGCAAAGGCACTTGGAATGGAGGTTGAATGGCTAGCGAACGACTCGATAAGAACGATTCTTGGGCCAAGATCTCTGACTAGGGTTTTCGAGGGAAGAAAGGGAAGGAGAATGTGGTTTAATACATTGGTGGGAATGCATGGAAAAGAGCTGAGCTCTGCTACTGTGGCTGATGGAAGTGAGATACCTGAAAATGTGGTGAAGAGATGCGAAGAGATTATCGAAGAAGAGAGCATACAGTTCAAGTGGCAAAAGGGAGACGTTTTGTTTCTCGATAACTACGCTTTGCTTCATGGACGAAGGCCTTCGCTGCCGCCCAGAAGGGTTTTGGTTGCTACGTGCAAGTAGCTAGTCGATCGAGGCCCTTATTTTGGTGAAGAAAATATATTACACAACACAACAAGAGAATAATCAAGAATAATATATACATGTAAGATAAAGGAGATGTAAAGAATGAAGTGTTCTACTACGGACTTAACTTTTGTGCGATCTTGTAATGAATAAAGTCTTGGATGATGATGAATTGAGATCGTTTTCATGTAAATAAGAGTTTATTTTCTGTGTGAAATACATCGTCGGCCGGCATGCAACGGAGAAATCAGCTCGCAAGATAATGACATTTTTGCTTGTCGTTGACAAGATTGGCTACTAACGTAACTTCAAATATTTAGAGAGCTTGAGTTTTGACATGGGAAATATTGGTCCTAAGATCCCATCGGACTCTTGAATGACTTCGTATATGTGCAATAAAATGGATTATATTCCGCAATTGCTTTCGTTGGTGACAATTTCAATTATTTCACTTCATTTCCATCTCCAATAGAACATATCTATATATATCAAATAATCTTAAACCCTTATACTTGGGATCCACTACATGCATGATCATACCATACCATGGACGAATATAAAGTATGGCGATTTAAAAAAAAAAACAGAATAATGTCTAGAATAATATCCATTATTTAAAATAGCAAACAAGTCGAGAAAGTAACATCCATCGCATCGCATCACCTAATATTATTACCCAAAGCCACATAGCAATAGAAATCCACGGCAATCAAAAGCAAGTCCTAAAATCCAATCTCCATCTCGCTCCACATGATTTACCTTAAACATAATAGTAATCATACATAGCCAATGCGAGACACTTTCTTTGCATATTACTACTACACATTGATAATACTCTCATCTTAATTAAGAACGATTCTGACCACCACGGCCCCTATTACCACCATAGCCATACCCACCATCATTATTATAACCTCTTCCACGGTAGGACCCACGAAACCTACCACCACCACCACCACCACGGTGGTAGCCACGGCCTCCACGCCCACCACGTTGCCTAGAAAATTCTCCAAAAGTCTGGCATTCACAGGGCAATTTTCAGTGGGGGTAAAAAAGCATCATGAATCGAGAATCAAAGGGAAGGTAACGTTCGGGCATATGTTACCTCTGTGTCCAGCTTCATCTGTTCTGAATATCTTGTTCTCCCATGATTGCGGTCGTTGTTCAAGGCGTTGCAAGAGAGGGAATCGAAGAAGTCATCCTTGTTGTAACTAGCCTGCAAAAGGGAAAGACGACGTAAGCGTAGTGCTAACGAGTTTTTTATATTAGGTTAGATGATGATGCCTGATGAACAAGTATCCACCTTGGTTTCAGTATTTTGCTGCTCGGTGTCATCTTCAAACTGCGACTCATCTTCATTGCTTTCAGTTCCATTTCCTTCTTTATCCTCGGATTGAGATTTTTTCCCTAAATCACCCCATATTTCATCCTTGTTGAACTTCTCGTTCATCGCTGAGAAGTCGAAGTCTTCAGTGAATTTAGCCACGGGCCGTGAAACCTACAGGATAACAAGTAACATACTAACTGGTAAAAGCAAATGTACGACTCCCTTGACAAATTTTTTAATCGCATTAACTCATGTACAGAAAGTTCTTACCAAATACCCTCTTCCACCACGGCCTCTGTAGTTGTTCCTCATGTGATAGCCTCCCCCATTAGGCTAAAACAACAGCATAAATATAGTATCCACTTCAAAATCACAATCCTCCAATCAACAAACTACTCACATATAAAGAAACAGAGTAGGTAGTATAACCTTATGTGCGCGAGCAGTAGGAGGCGTAGGCAATAAAGGTGGCTGCTTTTCTGTTGCAACTGGAGCAGACGGTCCTGGCGACTGCTTAGGAGACACTTGAACTTGAACAACCTCAGCATCTTTGTGTGCTGTCTGTACAGGCTGGGAAGATGCAGAAATAGTAGCTATCCCAGATTGGAGAAGCTGCCCTGGTGTAATCAGTGAAGGCATCATAGTTTCTGTAATAGATGTCCCTATAAGAGATGTTATAGGCTGAGATGTGGGCTGCTGAGGTAAGGACGCTGAGGTGGGCAGCAAGCTAGATTTGCTAGTAAATGAAGGCAGTAGAGTTCCAGCATTTGCAGGAGCCGAAGAAGAGAGAGGAGCCAAAGAAGGAAAGATAGAGACTGGCGCCACTGTAGAAAGAGAAGATGAAGGAGCTAAGGTCTGTCGTTGATTGATCATTGTCCCCGAGGAGAACGACCCTGGGTGGAGCAAAGGGGGCACGTTCAAGGACAGAGTAGAAGCAGGCAAAGTTGAGTTCACGCCAGAATAACTTGTGCTGTCCAAAACTGGCGAAGGTTGGTGGTAGTCTTTCGAACCAGAAGCAGGCAAGCCTTGCGATGCAGTGGCAACAGAAGACGAACTGAAGTCAGAAAACTGCATCTGTCGCATCGGAGGAGCAGACAAGCCATGAGGCGGTGGAAGCAAGGTTGTCTGAGGCATGACATTAGGTGGGGCATAATATCCCTGCCAGTACATAGGCGGCAGACCTACGCCCGCGCCAGTTGGATTAGGTGGAGATGGGCCCCACGAGTTCAAATTTGTGTTGGGTTGATAAAATGGAAGGCCACTTTGGAAAGTAGGCCCAGGGAATCCCGTCTGGGCAGAGTGTGCAGAAACTTGATTTCCCAATGTCCCGCTAGGAGCTGAAGGTGAATTAATTGCAGGGAGTGCTGGGCGAGGATAGTGAGACTGCAATAAAAACTAAGAAGGGTTAGCTTCGGTTTTTCTGGGACGTAATGTTTGTTACCTATTATCACTTGCCTGTATTATTGCAGGATCGTTGTTAATGGGAGGGGTGCTCTGAACTGGTGCAGAAGCTTTTACCTGTAAATCCTGTTAGAAATAGAAGCCAGAATTGAAGTTTGAGGTAACAGATAATAATATGGAACAAAAGTTCAAAGAGAAGCCAAGAACTCTTCATAGTGAGAAAAACAATTAAAACAAGTACAAATGCTTTTATCCGTACTTTCCATGAATCGTGTAGACCATTCCCACCCTACTCAAGTAAGGTAAAGTGGCAAAGAAACAAGAAATTGTGACGTTAAAGGTGTTACAGTTCAAATCCAACGAGATGCCATAATCTGATTATTCTCTTTAAGAGATCCCTTATCAGATTGTGCACGTGATAGATACTAACTCATAAGCTTCCTCAACGGCCAAGTGTAAGGATAACTTCCTTTACGTAATGACAGTTAGGTTTACCTTATCAACCATAAAAGGCAAAAATCATTTTGGAAGAGTGATAAAATCGTGCAGGTACCTTAATATCACTTCCTCTAAAAAGTATATATTCGTAGATTTTGTCGCTTGGAGGAACTTGCGGACCATCCTTTTTCCTTCCTTCAGTTCCGAAGGATCTCACTGCAAGATTAATCAACAACAATCAGGACGCTAAAGAAGGAGAAATATAATGCAAGAAAGGGACATCCACAATATACAATGCTCTCTTCTAGTTAAAAGGTACCAAAAATAATGCACAAATAAGTCAACGGCACACGACTATGCATGTTAAACGTTGTTTAGACAAGAAAACTACCATAAAAGCTGCAGAAGATAACAGAACGAAAGGGAAATTAATGAAACATAATACTCTCTTCTAGTAAAGAAGTATCAGAAATAACGCACAAATAAGCCAATGGCGCCCGAATATGCATGCAAACATTGTTTAGACGATAATAACTACCATATAAGCTGCCCAAGATAACGCAATAACACGTATGTACGATGCAATTGCATCACAAATGTCAGTTTAACGTAACTTAATTCACATACCAAATCATCCAATAAAGTCTACACTAAAATCTAGGCTTGAGCAATCTATCAATTCAGAAACTCCCTAGTAATCAACACTCAACCGAAGACACCAAAACTCAAGCTTTTCTACTACCACAAACAAGCTCAAGCTCAATTACAATCCATTTCCCATACAGAAGACACAGCGGCAATCACAATTGACAAAAGGCCAAAAGAAAAATCAATTAAGTTTTTAACACGCAATCAGAGAAACCCTACAAGCATAAAGCACCGATAGCAATCTAGAAATCTCCATCCAAAATAAAATCCAAAAAACCAAAAATCAGACATGGAAACATTAATAGAATTCGAAATCAATCAATGAGAATTGTCGAAGCGCCATTCATACCGTTCCTCAAGCCGATGCTAGACTCTTCAGTGTTGATGTTGTATAGAACTCCTTCGTATCGGATCTCGCTCTTCGATGTTAAACTTATCAAACTCCCGACGTACGAATCCGCGGATGCTCCGCCGCTCGCCGCCGTCGAACTCTCCATCGCCATAAGAACCTCTTAGACAACGTTTATATCGAATCTCTTCCCTAAAGATGAAGGTTCTCTTTTTTTCTAGTGTGGAGACTCAAGTGCAAGGGCTTTTTTTCAGTTTCAGATTTGTAAGAGTGCTTTCGGTGTGTTTTGTGTGTGACGATGATAGGGATTGTCTTATATAAATATAACTCACTTTTTAATCTTTTTCGAACAACAGTAGTAATTATTTACAAGACCAATAAAATACAGCACCAACTTTTATTAATATAAATATAACCTTATTTTTCAAGTTCATTTGTCATAAAACTTATCCAAACTATGATGACAGCTCGGTATCGGACTCTCATATGTTAAAATTGAGAATGGCAAATAATAATCCAGAAATATCAATAATTAATACATAATTTATTAACGACCAAAAGGAGGAGGCCGGGGTTTACTTCTCTTACCATTTCTTTTTTTTTTTTTTCTTAAGGAGGCCCAAATGTGAATTTAGAGGAAAAAAGTGTATCTAAAATCAAGACAATATGTAATTAATGAATGGTATAACAGCCCAAAAGCATTACTATTTGTACAAATTCCAGCCCCATTAAACACCTCAACATATTTTGATACTAAAATATCTACCAAAATAGATAGATTACGCATAATCTGAATTGAATCATTATTGGGAAACAAATGATGACAAGTGGGCATTCAAATTTGGATAGATGATAGCTCAAGTTATATCATGGAAAAAAGGCGTAACAATAATTTACTTATCATCGTCACTGTCCCGGGGAAAAAAGTGGTTTTCGTGTATTATGAATATTCGTTGTCCACACTGTTACAAGCCAAAATATTACGCCATTCATTGCATATATGATTTCCTCAAGCGAAAAAGGAAGACACTTGTCCTAATAACTAAATTGAGATATACTTGTAGATTAGTACACGTAATTATTTCTTAAATTAAATCATACCTATCACTCAAATGTATCACTTTTTTAGATTAATTATTTGTTTGTTTTCATATGACAAACTATCCTGTTTGCTTATTTTTTTCCCAAGAAACGACTTCTATATCCTGTTTGCTGATTTAAATTCACTCATTGATGCAATTTTCTTGCACCTCTACTTTAAATTAGGTGTCTACTAAGAATAGATGAAAAATAGTACATGCCAAAATTAATTAATTTGCCAGAAAAAATCAATGAGAAGTCAAGATAATTAGCCTAGGAAGCAATATCTGTTGAAACTAGGCTTTAATGAAGCAAGACTTAGCCTAACCCTATTTTATAAGGTGGAGAAGTGGAAAACCTCAAAGTTTAGGTGTATGAGATGCAAATTGATCTGCTAAATATTTTACATATCAGACGATGATGCATTTTTAGCATGAAACTAATTAAAATAATCCATAATTATGTATGGCTTTGTAAATTTTTGGGTCGTTGCTCGCTACAAACTTGTAAGATTTAATCTTAACAAAAGTATTTTCTCTTTATAAACATTTATGAATAAGTGACTTGAGATCAGCCATACATATATACGTATATCTATTTATACACTCGGATGATATATAAATATTTGTTAATAGTCACCGTGTGATATTGGCAACCAATGACACAATAGACTACATTTTTCGATAATCGTTTTTAATTTTCTTGTGGGGCCTCATGAGGCAATGACAAGCCACCTGCCTCTAACATCGTCTTTGAATAATATTTTGCAAAATTATATACTTCCGTAATCATATACATAGTATATATTTATATGAACTACAATTTGAAGGGCACCAACCGATCAAAATTAGCTTATGATTTTAAATAAGAAACGTCGCCCGTTACAACGATAATTCCCTTGTTGGAAAATCTATGGGCAACGACGACGAAGCACGTAAAACTCACATCCATAATATTCAATTCTAACAAAAGGAGTTGGGGTGGCACAGCATTTAATCATGCAGATGCAGTTGGAAATTAAAGACTTTCGACTGTGACAATATAATCAAAATGTTGTCACATCATTTCATTACGTTCGCAGCCTCTCAACCTCATCTGATTTTCGTCGATATCATAAAATAATAATTCGATCCGAACTAATTCACTAATAATTTGTCTCTTTAATAAATTATTAACCTGATGATTATCTCACAGCTACCAACTATTCTGGCAAGTATTCCCCAAATAGAGTCTTATTCCACCATGAACACACATATGTGCGTGAAATAAATGTGTTAGGCACCCATTGGAATATCCGTATTATATATGCACACACAAGCTACGACTTTATATATTAATGATTTTCTCATCAACCCAACGACCCAAAAACCAAGAATTCATGCGTAACATCATGTTCTTGGACATCATCCCTGTCTGAATTTTTTCCCCGCGAAAGTTCTCATTTTTTTCCAATCCCATTTCCATGATTTTGAATTCTCTATCTGGGCACCTTTTGCAAGGATGATAGTATATTCCGCATATATATTTTGTTTATTATGAAGATGGGACCTTTTCCGTCTCAAGAAATCTTCCATTCTTTCTTTTGTAGCTTTGTAAGTGTTTGAACGTTTCTTCGGACATTTGCGCGTGTCCAAAAAATAAGTCCCAAATGCTGCGTTTGTTAAAGTCAAACCACATGAAAGTGAGAGAGAGTGCTACGACACATCTAAGAAGAGAAAAATTTATACAGATCCAAGTCAATGATTTTAAGGTCTTGTGGTGCAATGTATCATTTGTACAAAACCAATTGACCTGAATACTATTCCTCATACATATCTCAGAAACCCATTCTCTTCTCTTTCGTGTATGTAATAAGCACACACGTTCTTACCCATATGTGTTATTGCCACGTAATTTCGTGTCTCATCCTCAAGGCGCATGTTCTTCTTAGCTCAAAGATCGGATCTTTATGAGATGCAAAGTGGAATCTTTGATGGTCCAATGATTTTGTTCTTCTGAATCTTTTGCTGGTAACTGTCTTTTTTGGTGTATGATCATCAGCATACAGACAGAAAGACACTAGCTACAAGCTGAAGTTCTTATTCTTAATCCCATAGAACATATGCCTATTTAAATAACCTTCTGACAACTGAGTTTTTTTTTCCCTTTCGAGTCATTGGGCTTTGAGGAGTTTCTTGGTATTGGTTTGTCTGTTTTACGAAGGACCCTTTTTTAATTAGGTTGTTGGGGGTGCTTATGAATGAGCTTTTTCTTGGTATTTGGTAAACAAAAACAAGTACCTCCCTCTGATACCTGCGACTTATTTCAAGAAGAGACAAGATTCTTAAACCTCAAGACTCAGATAGAATGAGAAGTGAGAGAAAGAAGAGGTTGCTACACATAGGTAAGATCTCTTCATTCAAATGTGGGAAGGCACAGTTCAAAGAGGACCATTCTCAGATCGGCGGGCCGGGCTTTTCAAGGGTGGTTTACTGCAACGAACCGGCCGGTCTAGAGTCTAACCTGAAGAGCTACGACACCAACTACGTTCGGACAACGAAGTACACCGCCGCTACTTTCTTGGCCAAGTCTCTGTTTGAGCAGTTCAGGCGAGTTGCGAACTTCTACTTCCTCGTGACTGGGATTCTCTCATTCACCTCCCTCGCCCCTTACTCCGCCGTCAGCGCAATCATTCCCCTTATCATAGTCATCGGCGCCTCCATGGTTAAGGAAGGTATTGAAGATTGGAGAAGGAAACAACAGGTTTATTCATGTTTCTTTTCCTTCTTTTCTTCTATTTCCATTTTCAGAGTGCTTTGCTGTTTTTCTTTTTTTTTTTCCTTTTCGAGTGCTATGGATAAGTACTTACAATGATTGCCCTCGCTCGGTGTAAGAATAATATACCGATAAGAAAGAAGCCACTTTTAACTGCTTGCTTTCTATGGTCGGCCGAATTATGTCTTTTGTTCTATAAAGCGCGAAACTTTCACTGTTCCCTGATGATCCAATTGTTGGTTGAGATTGATTTCTTGCTGTGTCTAATCTTTTGACAGATTGCTGTAAGAATTTAAGCATCTTAAGCTGTATTATTGACTGTTGATCTTCTATGAGGTTCTTCTGATGATTGTAATAATTTCTCAGGACATTGAGGTTAACAACAGAAAGGTGAAGGTACACCAAGGCGGGGGAAACTTCGAAGAAACCGAATGGAAAAACCTCAGAGTAGGCGACGTAGTCAAAGTCGTAAAAGACGAGTTCTTCCCTGCAGATTTACTGCTGCTTTCGTCGAGCTACGAAGACGCCGTATGCTACGTCGAGACAATGAACCTCGACGGAGAAACTAACCTAAAGCTCAAGCAAGCCTTAGAAGCAACTTCTTCCCTGAACGAAGAACTCGACCTCAAAGATTTCAGGGCGGTCGTAAAATGCGAAGATCCCAACGCAAATCTCTACAGCTTCGTAGGTTCCATGGAGTTTCATGACATGCAATTTCCCCTCTCCCCACAGCAGCTTCTCCTAAGAGACTCTAAGCTTCGAAACACAGATTACGTATACGGAGCTGTGATCTTCACCGGGCACGACACGAAGGTGATTCAGAATTCGACCGAGCCTCCTTCGAAGAGAAGCAAAATCGAACGAAAGATGGATTACATCGTTTACTTCCTCTTCATCGTCCTCTTCGCCATGGCTTTTGCGGGCTCTGTTTATTTCGGGGTTACGACGAAGAGGGACTTGGAATTAGGGCACGAGAGGTGGTACCTTAAGCCCGAGAGTTCGAAAATCTTCTTCGATCCTAGGAGGGCCCCGGCGGCTGCTGTGTATCACTTTCTTACAGCAATGCTTCTCTACAGCTACTTAATCCCCATATCTCTGTATGTCTCGATAGAGATAGTGAAAGTACTTCAGAGCGTATTTATAAATCAAGACGTGAATATGTACTACGAAGAAGCTGACAAGCCCGCCCGTGCGAGGACTTCGAATCTCAACGAGGAATTGGGACAGGTGGAAACTATACTCTCAGACAAGACTGGGACTTTGACTTGCAATTCAATGGAGTTCATCAAGTGTTCGATCGCTGGGACTAATTATGGGCACGGTGTTACTGAGGTGGAAAGGGCTATGGCAAGGAGGAATGTTAATCATCCGTTAATGGTGATGAAGGGAAAAGACGAGGCTGATCAGAAGACTGAGGAAAGTCCTCCAATGAATTCGGCGGTGAAAGGCTTTAACTTCGACGACGAGAGGATTATGGGCGGGAATTGGGTCAACGAGCGAAATGCGGGCTTTGTTCAGAGATTCTTTCGTTTGCTGGCCATTTGCCACACGGCAATTCCCGACGTTGATGAAAGCAGTGGGAAAGTGACTTACGAAGCTGAATCGCCCGATGAGTCTGCATTTGTCGTTGCTGCTCGAGAGATAGGATTCGAATTCTTTCAAAGGACTCAGACGAGCGTTTCTGTAAGAGAACTGAACCCTGTCTCGGGGAAAAGAATCGAAAGGTTAGAATTTGAGAAAATACGCTCTCACTACGGTTCGCCAGAATCTTGACTTCGTTCTGTCTGTTGCAGGACATATCAGCTGCTGAACATCATAGAATTCAACAGTACGAGGAAAAGGATGTCTGTGATAGTAAGAGAGGAAGAAGGGAAGCTGCTATTGCTGAGCAAAGGTGCTGATAGGTTGGTTGTTTTTTTTTTTAACAGTTGAAGCAGTTGCTGCTAAATACTATAGGTATGTAATTTTTTATTACATTCGTTCGATTATTTGCAGCATCATGTTTGAGAGGCTTGGTAAGAACGGAAGGGCCTACGAAGAAGAAACGAAAGCGCACGTCCACGAATATGCTGACGCAGGCTTGAGGACTTTGATTCTCGCCTACAGAGAACTCGCCGAGGAAGAGTATAAAGCGTTCAACGAGAAATTTACGGAGGCGAAAAACTCGGTGAGCGCCGACCGTGAAACGCTGATCGACAACGCCACGGAAGAGATAGAGAAAGATTTGATACTCTTAGGTGCAACTGCTGTCGAAGACAAGCTCCAACAAGGGGTGAGTTGTATGTAATAAAAAAAAAATGTCGTTCGTGAGTAGTTTCTTGGGGTGATTTGCTGGTTATATACGCTTGTTCGTTTAGGTTCCCGAGTGTATCGACAAGCTTGCTCAAGCGGGAATAAAGATATGGGTTTTGACGGGGGATAAGATGGAAACTGCGATCAATATCGGGTACGTAGAAATTATATGTTAATGTGCGAAGGAAAACGAAATTCTGATCGTAGGAAAATCGAATAATTTTTTTGACAGCTACGCGTGTAGCCTGCTCAGACAAGGTATGAAGCAGATTTTGATTTCCTTAGAGACGCTCGAGATCAAAGCTTTGGAGAAGATTGGAGATAAAGATGCAGTCGCAAAGGTAAAAAATTTCGATTTCATAAATAAATTCAGTTCATACCTCGCGTGAAATTTTCGTTTTTTTTTTCCCTAGGCTTCGAAGCAAAGCGTCATTGAGCAGATAAACGAAGGAATAAATCAGGTCGCTCGGTCGACCTCCGAAGCATCTGCCTTAATCATCGACGGGAAATCTCTTGTGTATGCGCTCGAAGATGACGTCAAGAAATCGTTCCTCAAACTCTCGCTGAGCTGTGCGTCGGTTATATGCTGTCGTTCGTCTCCTAAGCAGAAGGCATTGGTATTTGCCCTTTTCCCGTGCTTATTAATTTCTTTTTTCCGAAACGTAAATCTTCGCATCTCTTGACTCTTAACATAAAAAAATATGCGATGAAAAAAGGTGACACGGCTCGTCAAAGAAGGGATGGAGAGGACGACCCTCGCAATAGGCGATGGAGCTAACGACGTAGGAATGCTTCAAGAAGCTGACATCGGAATTGGAATAAGCGGCGTCGAAGGAATGCAGGTAGCAATAAATATATGTATAACGACCTTCGCAAAAATCATTATGGCAAAACGACGAAAGTTTTCTCAAATCTTACACATTCATGTCCTAGGCCGTAATGTCTAGCGACGTGGCTATCGCTCAGTTCAGATACTTAGAGCGCTTGCTCTTAGTCCACGGACATTGGTGCTACAGAAGAATCTCGTCGATGGTAATAAAATTCTTCGCCTCAAAGAAAACATTTTGCGCAAACAATCTCCGCTCGTGTTCTTAATCATTCTCCTCCGCAGATCTGCTATTTCTTCTACAAGAACATAACTTTCGGCTTCACATTATTCTTGTACGAAGCCTACGCTTCCTTCTCCGGCCAACCTGCGTATAACGACTGGTTCTTATCCCTCTACAACGTATTCTTCACCTCATTGCCCGTCATCGCCATGGGCGTTTTCGACCAAGATGTCTCCGCCCGACTCTGCCTCAAGGTATTTAGAAAATTTATTACACCGTTGGTCGAGCAAAAAATCTCAAAATTTTCGATTTATTCATTACGCCTCAGTTTCCGCTGCTATACCAAGAAGGCATCCAGAACGTGCTATTCAGCTGGCGCCGAATCATAGGGTGGATGCTAAACGGAGTGGCGAGCGCTGCAATAATCTTCTTCTTCTGCGTTAGGGCCCTCAACCCGCAAAACTTCGACAAGAAGGGGCGAATCGCCGATCTCCAAATATTCGGGGCGACGATGTACACGTGCGTCGTGTGGGTCGTGAATTGCCAGATGGCGCTTGCGATCAGCTACTTCACGCTCGTGCAGCACTTGTTCATATGGGGCGGAATAGCGCTGTGGTACCTGTTTTTGTTGGCGTACGGCGCTCTGCCTCCGAAGTATTCCAGCACGGCGTACGAGGTTTTCGTCGAGTCGCTTGCGCCGACGCCTTCTTTCTACGTCGTTACCGCGTTTGTGGTCGTGTCTGCGCTCGTGCCGTATTTTTCTTACAAGGCTGTTCAGATGAGGTTCTTTCCCATGTTTCATGGGATGATTCAGTGGATAAGACACGAGGGGAGGACCGAAGATCCCGAGTATTGCGATATGGTTAGGCAGAGATCGATTAGGCCGACCACCGTAGGTTATACTGCTCGCTCTTTGGCGAGGACGAACCCTTTGGAGCTAAATAGGAGGTGAATAGTCGACTCGAAAGATTTTGGGCGCTGTTTGGTTCGTGAACTTTGACGATGGGGAAAAAGGGACGAATTTTCGAATTTTTCTCGTCGCGCCGCTCGGATTTGTACGTTGATCGTTTAGGAAAAAAAACAAGGTTGTCTGAAAGTGTATAGAGAAAGAAAAGGGTTATTTTTAGCTGGGAAAAAAGGTGTGTGTACAGAACTATGATCTGTAATAATCATTGGTCAGCTTGTCTCGTAAATTTCGACGGTAGCGCTTTACGTACGCTTTTTTCGTTTCGAGGCGCAGATACCCGAGGGAACGCCAGGCGAAAATCGTTACATAAGCATCATATTATATACTTCACAACCCAGCCAATGTTGCAAGAATTCATCGAATCATGTACATCAGAGAATAACCACAACGAAAAAAAAAAGATCCCGTCTCATAATTCTTACATCACCAACGTAAATCGAAGACATGGCTGGGGAGATATTAATTAAGACACGGCCAATCCAAGATAATCCACGGCGGCGGATTTTCCCAAAATGCGCGCAAACTCGTTGAAACTTATCACGCCGTCTCCGTTCGTGTCTGCCTCTTGCATGGTCTCGCTGAGTTCTTGATAGGTCAAAGGATGTCCCATCTTAGCCATCTGACCCGCCAGCTCAGCGGCGGTTATGTAGCCGTTTCCATCCTTGTCGAAGGTTCGAAAGACCTCCATGAGCTGATCTTGGTTGACGAGTATCTGCTCGTTGATGTCGGGCATAACTGCCTTGGCTAGCTCGTCGAACTCTATCGAGCCATTGCCGTTTTCGTCGATCTTGGCGAGCATTGTGTGTATCTGATCGCCGTTGGGCTTTAAGCCTATCGAACGGAGGAGAGCGGCTAGCTCGAGGTGGGTGAGGCTACCGTCGCGGTCCATGTCGAAACGGTCGAAGATTTGTTTCAGTTGGTCGAGCCGATCGGATTGGACCATAGCCATCATGGTGAGGGAAGAAAAAAAAAGGGAGGATTTTTTTTTTAGGTTGTAATGACAGGGAAGGGTGATGGTGGTTTGGTGTTTTTGTGGGGATGTGGTTTGGTTTTGAGATTGTACGGTGCGGTAAGAGTGAAAGAGAGATTATGTTTTTGTGATTGTTATTGAAAATTTGAAATGATACTCGACGAAAGAGAGAATATTCATTATAATGATAAACGTCCTAATGAATAGTTATTAGAGAAAGGGTGCTAAAAAGTGGCTAACCAGAAAATTTGAGGATGATAAGTTTCAAAAATATGACTTTATTCTAAAATTGCTTCAATTTTAAACTTATTGGCGTAAAATAACAACCTTAATTCATGCGTTCTCAAATTGCTTCAATTTTGAAACCGTAAAAAAATATTGCATCACTGTCTTGGAACATACTTGGTAATCAGATGTTCGCGACTGCTGTAACTATCTTGAATAGAAGAACCAGTGGCAATGGGGAAATCTCCATCGTCGTTGAAACGGACCATCTTCTGAAAAACCCTAATATGCGTCGAAGGCGTGGAGTCGCAAGCATCGCTTTCTCCGAGCCCTATCACATTCGTCAAATCCGCACGGCCCATGCTATCGAAAGCTCTCACAATCTGACATCATATTACCGTACGCTACTATTACTTATCGAAGCAAAAATGAGACCATTCGCAATATCTATATCGTTCTTAATTTACCTGCCCCATCGTCGGGCGTTTTGCAGCTGCATGGCGCACGCAAGCCATCGCAGCTTCGATCATACGAAACATTTCGCCTTCGTTATAGTTCCCTTGTAGCTTTGGATCGGCTAAAGTTTCGAATTCGTGCGATTCGAGAGCAGTACTTAGCAGAGGCCGAGCCTAAAAAAGTCGAAAGAATGTAAGCATATATATTTTCAGTCGACTTCTTTTGTGTGTGCGTGTGTGTGTTTTATGTGCTTACCCACTCGACTAAGTTTTCGTCGAAGCCTAAGCGTTCCGATCTAATTACAGGCTTACGGCCGGTGATTAACTCCAAAAGAACGACTCCAAAAGAATATACGTCGGACTTTTCCGTCAACTTGCCTGTCAAAGCGTACTCTGGGTGGGCGAGGAAGCACCGGCATATTTTCCGGTGGCAGCGGTGGTGGTGGCGGCGGCGGCGGTGATTCCATGGGTGGGCGAGGAAGCAACGGCATATTTTCCGGTGGCAGCGGTGGTGGTGGTGGTGGAGGCGATTCCATGGGTGGTCGAGGTGGTGCAGGTAAATTTTCCGGTGGCAGTGCGGCTGGTGGTGATGGTGGTGTAGGTGGAGGCAGCACGGGCAGATTTTCTGATGGCAGTGGTGGTGGTGGAGGCGGCGGTGATTCCATATGTGGCCGAGGAAGCACGGGCAAATTTTCCGGTGGCAGTGCTGTTGGGGGCGGTGGAGGCAGAGGAGATTCCGTGGATGGTTGAGGCGGCATAGGCAAATTTTCAGGCGGCGACGGGGGCGATGGTGGTGGTACTTGAACGTCGGGTGGTGGTGGAGGAGATTGGGGAAATGGCGGTGGTGGCGTCTCAGAAGGGGACGGTAGCAGGGGAGAGTTACTCGGCGGTGGTGATTGAGAAACTATAGGCGGTGGTGGAGAAGTGGCCGGAGGAGGAGGGGATACTGACGGTGGAGATGCCGCTGTAGGTGGCGTAACAACAAGCTTTTCCGGCGGCGGTGCACCGACGACGGGCCTCTCAGGCGGTGGTGCAGTAAAAACCGGCTTTTCTGGAGGTGGTGCATCGACAGAAGGATTCTTCGGCGGTGGTGCACTGATCACTGGCAGCTCTTCAAGCGGCGGTGGAGTGGCAGATGGCTTTTCCGGCGGCAAAAGCGGTGGTGAAATCTGACTTTCCGGCGGTGGTGGTGGTGAAGTTTGACTTTCCAGCTGTGGTGGCGGTGAAGTGGAAATAGAAGAGTTGGGCGATAGAGCATCAGAGGACATCTGATCTCATAAGCTGACCGACTTAAAACAATCTGAAACCAATAAAGCAAACCATCACTATATAAACCAGCGGTAACTCGGAACGCAAAGCTTCAATCTTTCACTTCCTAAAAAATCAACATCCCAATTATCCGAACAAAATCCACTCCAAAGAATCCAAATCTCAAGCATCAAATGCCGTCGATAAATCACACCTTCTAAACGTCCAAAACATCAGACAAATGGCTCGAGTTTCAGTCTACTATCGCATTTAATAGTTCGACGATGCCATAAAAAGAAGAGCCGCCCCGCCACTGATCATACACACATTATTACCCACTGATCTTCAATTTCAACACAAGATCGTCCAAACCCTTTTTTCTTTTCCGATCTTAATTACTACAACGGAAGGTAACGGCGCTATAATAACAATAATAATTATTCCAAGCTATATTATATGTATGATCTGGTTGGTAATTTGGCCACAAGTGAAATATAGAAAATGATTGCTTTACCTCAAATCTTTGAAGCGTTACAGATTCTCACTTCTTTTGGGGGGTGATGGGTATTATGTTCGTGACCAGTTCTTCCGTTACTTTCGCGGCTAAACATAAATATTATTAATTTTTAAAATATCCAGGGACTAATGTGCAAAATACACAACTGATTGCTAGCACTAGTATAATCTAAGAAAGATTCCAAGTCTTTCTGCAAACAAAGCTGAAGTGAAGTGGTACATGCCTAACATCGACGCCTAACATCGATCTTAAGCTTGTTTCTTTGCAACCCTGCAATAATAAATGTTAAAAGGAATAAGATGTGATCAATCTTTTCTGGAAGTAGCTGTAATTTAAAATATGAAAAAGCACCTGAAACAGTAAATTCCCAGGGCCTCCGTAATTTCATGAACGACGGAAGTCGCAAATTGTAGATAGAGCGCCGCTGAAAAATAATACATAATCGATACGAAGCGCAGCATTTTAATCGATAAGCACACGAAAAAACTTCCCATTCGAAAGCGTGCATACCTGTGAACGCTACGTAGCCGAGAAGAACCCAAAATTCGTCAACAAATGGAACCCTATCGACATTATATAATATCATTTAGCATAAGTTTTCATCCCACGTAAAATGCGTGCAAAGCGTGTGTAAAATAATAATCGATTGGCGTCGCCTACCCATCATCATTTAGCCTCGCGCTAAGAGCGTTTGCGATGGCGAGCGGAAGGTAAGTCAAAGACTGCAAAAATTAACAACAAAAAGAAATCGGTCGTGAATGAAGTGTGTATTTCTCAATAGTCGTCGTCTCCATGAGAATTAAGACTTCATATATATTTCGTATTTAATCGCATTACTCATCGATATAGTTTGCAATACGGACTTACAAGGCACATGTTCGTCTTCAAGCCCTTAGGTTCCTCGCATAGGTGCGCGAGAATCATTCTCCCCTGCAAAAAAAACATAGAAAAAGAAAGTTCGTCGCTTTAACAAAAATTAAGGCGAAAGTCGAAATTTATAATATAGAAAAATATCTTACCACGAGGAATCCAAAGGCAAGGCCGCTGGCCAATATGGTCAAGTGAGGGTAGCTTTTGATTATATCGTTTGGAGATAAGTAATCCCTGAGGAGAAAATTTTACTCAGTATCGTAGCGCACGTCTTATTACAAAAAAAAAAAAAGGCGTAAATGAAGACGTACCATAGAAGAACGCTGGCCACTAGCGTCACAAAGGGATAGAGCTGTTAAATTAAAAAAAAAAATAAAAAATTTGAGCTGTGTTTGCAAAGAAAGAAAAAACTGGGAATGTATTTTGTGCAGCAAGCAATAGTTACATACCATTGCTAGAGCTAGTGGCATGCTTCCCTTTCTTCCCTGAACAACTTTGTAGACATTGCGTACACTGTACGACGAATGGCTCGAGTTTATTACCAATACGCAAGTAAGAAAAAAATTGCATTGTTTAATAAATACTCTATATACTCACTTGAATGATACGGTCGGCACGACGCCAAATATTATCGTAAAAAACAGCGCAGCATTGTACATTGTGATCTCTGTAAACGAAGGAATTGCGAGAGTGAATTTCGTCAAAACTATATCATAGTTTTACTTTACCAGGAAATGGACCTTCATTCAGTAATAAAAATGCAAATACTGCTAAGCAAATGCGAACTAGCAACGCTTTTCTGCCATTTTCATAGGTACGATGCTTACGATTTGATATAGGAAGCCACTTAAGAAACGGCACGCACGTTCCAAATGGCTGAGCCCACCACTGAGCTCCTGCAAAGAAGATATATTGTCTTTGCTGTAGCATTCCCAGAAAAAAATGCAAAAAAATAAAAAGTAAAAAAGATTCACCAACGAAGTAGAATTATTACCAACGAAGGCGGTGAGGAAATGAACGGTGGATATCAGAATAAGGCCTTCCGTGGGCCCGTTAATAACGGGGAGGATGAGAGTATTCGTGAAAAAGCTGATCAAAAGACGAAAACGTTACCATCATATTAGGCGAAAGATATGAACTACGAAAAGTCGAAGTTACTCATGAAGTTAAGACGCTTAACTGTTCCCAAGTAGCGCAGTAGAAAGTAACCGCTGATATAACCCAATACCAAAACGTAGTCGGCCCACACATAGCAGTGCTTCCAAAGGATAATGCCTCAAACTAGAAGATTTTGAACATTAGATAATCCTTGAGAAATTTTATAAAATATATATATGTGGGAGAAGGAACATACTGCGCACGCAAGAGCATCGCATCCTGGGATTTTACGGCAAAGTGAAGATTGGTTAAGATCAATGTAGGATTAATAGATTCTGTGTAAGAAGGAAAAAGATGAGAAGTCCACCGTGATCGAATAGTTCTCCCAATGGACTAGAGGAATTAGTCCTTCTTGCTTGTTTTCCGTCGATCGCATCAAAAGTCTATAGAGTGAAATTTTCGATCATTAGAGAACTAAGAGAAACTCAAAAGGGCATATACACTCGAAAGCGACGATTCGACGCGAAGTAGAAAAAAAAAACCGAGCTTACTTGATATAAGAAAAGCATCAATCCATGAGCAATATGAACCCATCTAGGAGGGGGTGAATCTAATTGAGGCGAATATATCTACAAAAAGAAAGGTTTCAGAGTTAAATTTCGCTTAAAGAATCTAACATGAATAGGAGAACAGAAAATAGTAGAAAAAGAAATCACTTACATATCCAAGCAGTGAAGATGTAATCAAACACATGAATCCCATTAGAGTAATCTGAGAGCAGAGTGGAAACAGAGCTCATGACTAAAATAATTTGATGGTAATTTTTGATATACGAATCGATAAAGCGTAAAAAGATCGCTTACCATGTTGGGTCTGAATCCAATCCATGCAAGAAAAAAAAAAAGCAAACAGTTAACGAAAATACGGAAAAACTGAAAAGAAAGATATTTCAACTCCAAGCACCCAAATTTCAACCCTATTCAGGCGCCTAAATCATCAGGCAAGAAACATCCTTGAATAGTATAAAGAGCGATCAACAAACAAACAAACAAACAAACTTAGTACCACAAATACAAAGGACAAAAGGGCCATTGAAAACTCACGCCATCCAAAGAGGAAAGAACTGAACAAAGCGAGTCCAAAAAGGTTGCAGCACATATTTAGCCAAATAGGAGTTGTCGACGCCACTGTATTTGTATCTACGCAAAGCCGCTACACCATGAGCTCCTATGTATCCCATTCTTCTTTCTTCTGTAAGAGAACGAAGCTGCACTGCACAATAGTTACAAGATTATAATCTATATTGAAATAGTGGGGTCGCCGAGAAAAAAAAGGAAAAATCCTGAACTTTGATATAATATGGAGATGGATGTGTGGAAACACACGCGTCGCGCGTACGTGTCCCCGTGTGATTAATGAGGAAAAAGATTCTCCTTTTATGCTGAAGAGATGGTTTCTTCAAGCTATTCTTATCTTTTTCTTATCCTTTTGGTGATTTGAAGATGGCGAAGAGCAGATGGGAAACTAGCGAAGGTGGTATATGAGAGTCGATTAACAGCTTTGAAAATCAGATTACAATTGGGAAAGAACACATCTTTTTATCTAGAATGTCGTGAAAGACGTTCCATTTCCTAACATGGACGCGTGTAAGAAACTTACAAGCATGTCTTTTATTGATTCTTTTAAATTTACATAGACAAGAAAAAGACTTGGTATTTGAGTTGATCGCTGGCCCTAGCAACTATTGAAGTGGCATATGCCAATTTTCGAGCATTTATTCTCGCAAATCACTACGTACATGCTCTGATTTCTAACATAAATACATGTATTTCTGCTCCATGTTTAAGTGGGAAACTATCAAGAAATGTGCTAAGTGAGCAAGCGTGCCTGCGTGTAAACTCAGGTGTAAATAAGTGTTCTTTGATTAATTAATGAAAAAGGGGTACAATGCATATATAAAGAGGGAAATACAATTTGACCGTTAAAACTAACTAAGTCGGTCATTACTTAAAGAAACGCTAGCACGCTATTATCAAGTGAACGACTTATTCACCAAATAATATTACTTATAAAACGTGACTAGGTGAGACGATTTTAGCTGAGCCTCTTTTAAACTTCGCGGGCTTCTCTTCTCTGTTCTCTGTTCGGACTCAACTTCAGCTTGCCCTGTTCTTGTCTGCTGAGATTCATGTCTTGAATCCAATAGCCATCTTGGACAGAGCACGTTGGAGCAACGGACCAGTCAGGGGTTTGGTAAGGACATCTGCAACTTGATCCATAGACTTCACAGGGAGGATCCGAACGTTGCCTTTTAAGACATGATGGCGGATGAAATGGCAATCCACCTCGATATGTTTGGAGCGCTCATGGAATCTGGGATTGGAGGCGAGGCGCAGTGCAGACTGATTATCGCAGAAGATAACAGGGATGTGTAAAGCTGGGAGTTTTAACTCGGCTAATAGCTGTTGAATCCACAAGACTTCACTCAGGGCTGATCCTAAAGCGCGGTATTCAGCTTCTGTGGAGGAACGGGATACTGTTGCCTGCTTCTTGGCCTTCCACGTGATTAAGGAGTCACCTAGGAACGTGCAATAACCGGTCACTGATTTTCTTGAGTCCTTGCAGGCCGCCCAATCAGCATCCGAAAATGCCTTGATCTGCAAACCACGAGAAGAGCTCATAAGTAAACCCTGACCAGGAGAACCCTTTAAATACCTGAGGAGGTGATGGGCTGCCATGAGGTGGGTTGTCCTAGGTGAGGCAATGTATTGACTTAGTCTGTGAACCGTGAAGGCTATGTCTGGTCTCGTAAATGTCAGGTAAAGGAGACGGCCAATCAATCTTCTGTAAGTGAAAGGCTCGGCAAGTAACTCCCCATCCTCGGCAGAAAGTTTATTGCTGGGATTCATGGGAGTAGACAGAGGTTTGGAAGCCAAATACCCCGTGTCTTCTAGTAGTTGAATGGTATACTGCTTCTGAGAAATGTAGATTCCCGCACTGCTTCGGGCAATCTCAACACCAAGAAAGAATCTGAGATCACCAAGATCCTTCATTTTGAAACAGTCATGTAAAAAATCCTTCGCAGCTTGTATCTCCTTGAGGGATGGTCCTGCAATGATAATATCATCAACATAAACCAATAAAATGAGCAAGCTATCACCTGTACCCTTGGTAAACAGAGTGTGATCAGATTGAGTAGAAATAAAGCCGAACTGTTGCACAGCTGCAGTGAATGTTTTGTTCCACTGTCGGGATGATTGTTTTAAACCATAAATTGATTTCTGCAGCTTACAAACCATCTTGTTAGGTCCTTTTCTGGGGCAGTTCTTGTAAAAGCCGGGAGGAAGATCCATATAGACTTCTTCCAGCAATTCCCCAGTAAGGAATGCATTATCAACATCCATGTGAACTAATGACCACTGAAGTTTGGCAGCTAAGGATAGAATGATTTTAATAGTACTAGGTTTTGCCACCGGGGCAAAAGTATCTATGAAATCTATCCCTTCCATTTGGTCATAACCTTTTGCTACAAGGCGAGCCTTGTGTTTTACTATTTGGCCATTGGAGTTGTATTTTAACTTGTAAACCCATCGGCATCCAATGGAGTTCTTGTCTGCTGGGAGAGGGACAATGCTCCAAGTGTTGTTGGCTTGGAGAGCTTCGAATTCTGAGCTCATTGCTCTTAACCAGTCACTGGAACCTGAAGCTTCTGTGAAACTTCTGGGCTCCTTCTGCATGGAAATGTTGCAGAGCAAAGTCTGATAATGGTTAGAAGAGTTTTGATGAGTCAGAACCTGTGATAAAGGATACATGTCCTTTCTGGTAATCAGGGTGCTGCAATGATAATCCTTCAGATAAGAAGGCTTCTTCTGTTGCCTACTTGACCTTCTATGCAGCCCTTGTTCCAAATGGGGATCAGCACCTGTGTCAGCTTGATGGCCTGACCCTCTATGCAGCCCTTGTTCCAAATGGGGATCAGCACCTCCGTCAGCTTGATGGCCTTGCTCTGTTGTTGCCTGCTGAGGTTCTGGTGATGAATGTGCAGTCACATTTTCAGGTTCTTGAATCATTGCTTCCTCAACAGCAGCAGTATTATGATATGGCATAGGCAAAACTGAAGTTGGGAAGGGGTCTGTTGGCATAGATGAGGCATCCTTGCTTTTGAAAGGAAAAACAGATTCCTCAAAGACCACATCCCTTGAAATAAACACTGCCTTTGTCTTCAAATCCATCAGTTTGTAGCCTTTCATGCCAGTGGGGTAGCCCAGGAAGATACACTCCTTAGCCCTGGGATCAAATTTTCTTCTCCCTGCTGCTAGGGTGGAGCTATAACAAAGTGAACCAAATACTCGAAATGATGCATAGTCAATAGGTCTCTGATAAAGTAATTCATAAGGTGTCTTATTGTTCAAGACCACAGAGGGAATTCTATCGATTAAGTAAGTGGCAGTGAGCACGCATTCTGACCAAAACTCAATGGGAATAGCAGATTGAAAGTATAGAGACCGGGCAACATTTAACAAGTGTTGGTGTTTTCTTTCGACGATTGAGTTTTGTTGCGGTGTTTGAACGCAAACCCAGTGATGCATTATTCCCCTTTCCTTGAGTAAAGAATCAAGGTGAAATTCCTTGGCATTATCAGACCTGATCACCTTAACTTTGGAATTAAACTGTGTAGCCACTAAATTCAGAAAGTAAGTTAAAATAGCAGGTACCTTAGACTTGTATTTGAGCATAAAAAGCCATGTAAAACGTGTGTAGTCATCAACTATGGTAAGAAAATACCTATGTCCTAAGTGGGATGGCATATGAAACGGACCCCAAACATCACAATGTATAAGATCGAAAGAGGAACACACAGTTTTGTTATCATTTGGAAAAGACAGCTTTTTCTGTTTAGCAACTGGACAGACTTTAGAGAATGAACCTGTTCTAATGTCTACATTCTTCAAAGAAGGCTTTAAGATGCTAAGAACTTTATTAGAAGGGTGGCCCAATCTCTGGTGCCACAGATCTACAGACACTGTGTTAAGGAAAGCAGAATCACAGCGAGGAAGATTGAAATCTGTTTCAGTTTGGATGTAGTATAAGCCTTCAGCTTGCCTACCCTTGCCAATCATTCGAGAAGCAGCATCCTGAATAATAAAACTGTCAGACTTAAAAGAAAAACTGAGATTCTTCTCCCTGGCCAAGAGACTTACAGATAGCAAATTGAACTGAAATTGTGGAACAAGAAGTACATCAGTTAAGAGGAGATGCTGATTAATTCTGAAGGAACCAGCCCTATTGGTCTCAATGACTGTATTATATGGGAGGACTAGATTAGATGTCTCGATATTATGAACATTATGCAAGAACTCAGGATTGCCACATACATGCCTAGTGGCACCAGTGTCCACCAGCCATACCTTTTTGCTGTCAAAACTGGGCAGGTTAAAGGACAAACATGTACCTGAATTCTTACCAGGTTGGGCAGCTGATGCTCCATTGGCATGTTGCTCCAACAGGCTCTTGAGGCTCTCAAGCTGTGAAGAGGTTAGCTGAACTTGGATCTGAGCCTCTTCAGCATGCCCAGTCCTAATATTCCCTTGATCAGGTTCTTGGGCTGTCTTTCCCACTGACTGCTCCATACCAAGTTGGTTGATCCTAGCTCCTTTGTACCGTGTGCCTTGTCTGAAACCCGGGGGAAACCCATGGAGTTGGTAGCAGCTATCCATAGTGTGTCCCTTTTTCCCACAGTGGGTACAAAAAGGTTTTGCTGAATCCTTTTTCTGAAAAAAACATTCTTCTTAGGCATTTCTTGGTAGAAGGTTTTCTTCTTGGGCACTTCCTGGCCCCCACTAGCTGTCATCATGGCCATATTGTTCAATTGGTCTTCTCCAGCCCTAGCAACACCTGAGGTCATAGACCTCTGCCTTTCTTCTTGGACGATCAGGCTGAACACTTTATTGACAGGTGGTAATGGATCCATGAGGAGAATCTGTCCTCTCACCTGCGAATAAGAGTCATTTAAACCCATTAAAAAGGTGAGTACATATTCTTCGTTGAGGTAATCTTTCATGGCTTTAATTCCCCTGCAGGTACATGGACAAGCCGGTTGATAATTGGTCAATTCGTCCCAAAGGGTTTTCAGTCTGGTAAAGTAAACGCCCACACTGCTGATCCCTTGATCAAGATTGATCAGTTCTTTCTTCAATTGGAACACCCTTGGCCTGTTAGATTGACCGAATCTTTCTTGTAAATCATCCCAGACTTCCTTCGCCGTAGAGCTGTATAGTACACTAGCTGAGATTTCTCTTGAAACTGAGTTGAGAATCCAGGAGATTACAATGTTATTGTTCCTTTTCTATGCTGTCATTTTGTTCTGATCTTCTGCGCTTGGAGCTTCGATTTGGCCATTAATGAAGCCTTCTTTGTTCCTTCCTATAAGGGCTATCATCATAGCTCTGCACCATGTTGCATAGTTGTCACCATTTAGCACCTCATGGACAAGCAGCTGCCCCGAAACATCACTGGTATTCAAGAAAAAGGGATCGTTCATTTGGGCTGTCGCCATGGTGCTTGTGATTGCAGATGATTCTGCTTCTGCCATAGAGGATCAGAATTTCTAGGAAGGTTTTAGGGTTTCTTGATTTTGATGAACGCAGCTCAAGAAGTCCGCTCTGATACCATATCAAGAAATGTGCTAAGTGAGCAAGCGTGCTTGCGTGTAAACTCAGGTGTAAATAAGTGTTCTTTGATTAATTAATGAAAAAGGGGTACAATGCGTATATAAAGAGGGAAATACAATTTGACCGTTAAAACTAACTAAGTCGGTCATTACTTAAAGAAACGCTATCACGCTATTATCAAGTGAACGACTTATCACCAAATAATATTACTTATAAAACGTGACTAGTTGAGACGATTTAGCTGAGCCTCTTTTAAACTTCGCGGGCTTCTCTTCTCTGTTCTCTGTTCGGACTCAACTTCAGCTTGCCCTGTTCTTGTCTGCTGAGATTCATGTCTTGAATCCAATAGAAACAAACAAGCTTATTATTACATCTCACAATATAATTTCATCAAATCACATCTCTGTTGACTGGTACTCGAACTTCTAGTCTTCGTGTTCATCCTCAGAATCTGCAATGTCAAAGAAGAAAGAAACTTATAAATCCATGAAGATAAAAATCAGAAAATTTTCGATATATTTCACCATCGCAAAATTCCTTTTTTTTACCAGATCTAACGTCTTCGCTGACTTTGCCTTTCGCTTGGATTTGCTTCATGAGCATTCTGTACATCAGCACCCACCGATACACATGAAGGACGAGCAGTGAGTAGAGAAGGAAATTTAATATGTAGTGTCGATTTTGCGAATTGGATTGATTTCTTGAGATGAAATGTGAAAAGCGAGGGAAAACTATTTTATGTTAGAAGCGTTCCAATTGAATACAAAGTACTGTTACATTGAGTTTTTATATACACAGAAGGAATAAATTCATAGGACCCTGTTGGAAAGAACGAGGGCAATGTTGAGAACTGCGGGCCTAGAAAAGAAGTTCTGGGCGGAAGCGGTCTGTACTGCCTGTTATGTGGTGAACCGGGCTCCATCTACTGCTATAGAGATGCGAACACCGATGGAAATGTGGACTGGTGCACCTGCAGATTATTCAAACCTCCATATATTTGGAAGTTCAACGTACGCGATGTACCACAACCAAGAAACAATGAAGTTGGATCCAAAGTCCAGGAAATGCCTATTCTTGGGCTACGCTGATGGAGTAAAGGGGTATCGCTTGTGGGATCTCACCAACATCATGACCACAAATTGATTATCAGCAGAGATGTTATCTTCTTGGAGGATGGCGACAAGAGCAAGTAAAAAATGATAGCAGTCCAAAAGGCGTGACAAAGACTACACCGATGAAAAGAAAGTTGGAGCAATATAATTCTTCTGAAGCTGAACCGGCGCACGAAGAGCACCCAGTCGAATCTGAAGTACCGGATCTCTGGCGGTCATCACGCGAGCGTAGGCCGCCAAGTTGGCACTCAGATTATGAGATAGAGAGCAATCTTGCATACTGTTTTCTAACGGAGGATGGAGAGCCAACCACTTTCCAAGAAGCACTGAATAATTCAGATGCGAGTCAGTGGATTTCAGCAATGCAAGAGGAAAGAGAAGCTCTCTATAAAAATAAGACATGCGAGTTGAAGCCATCCCCGCAAGGAAGGAAACCTATTGGCAACAAATGGGTCTACAAAATCAAGCGGAATGGTGATGACCAAGTAGAGCGATACCGTGCTAGACTGGTTGTAAAAGGATATGCTCAGAAAGAAGGGATTGACTTCAACTAAATTTTCTCACCGGTGGTTCGACTTACAACAGTCAGGGTGGTCTTGTCAATGTGTGCTACATTCGACTTGCATCTTGAGCAGCTAGACGTTAAAACGGCCTTTCTCCATGGTGACCTGGATGAAGAAATATATATGCTTCAACCAGAAGGTTTCGAGGAACAAGGAAAAGAAAATCTAGTTTGCAAATTGATCAAATCTCTCTACGGGCTCAAACAAGCACCTCGATGCTGGTATAAGAGATTTGACTCCTTCATAATGAGTCTTGGCTACAACAAGCTATATTCAGATCCTTGTGCGTATTTCAAGAGATTTGGCGATGACATTTCATCATATTGCTGTTGTACGTCGACGATATGCTGGTAGCAGGACCCAACAAAGGTCGTATCGACGACTTAAAGACTCAACTAGCTAGTGAATTCGAAATGAAGGACTTGGGACCAGCAAACAAAATTCTAGGCGTGCAAATATCTCGAGACAGAAGCAAGCGGAAGATTTGGCTTTCCCAGAAGAATTATTTGAAGAAAATCTTGCGGAGGTTCAACATGCAAGACAGTAAGCCAATATCTACTCCTCTTGCTACTAATTTCAAGCTATCATTCGAGATGTGTCCTTCTGATGAAGACGAGAGGATAGAGATGTCTCGACTGCCATATGCATCGGCGGTAGGAAGTCTAATGTTCGCAATGATCTGTACCAGACCAGACATTGCCCATGTAGTGGGAGTTGTTAGTCGGTACATGTCCAACCCTGGACGGGAGCACTGGAGTGTTGTGAAGAAGATTCTCAGATACATCAAGGGAACCTCTGATCTTGCCTTATGTTACGGAGGTACAGATTTTACTGTCCATGGGTTTGTTGATGTAGATTATGCAGGTGAACTTGATAAAAGCAGATCCACAACCGGATATGTGTTTAATCTTGCTGGCGGTGCTGTAAGCTGGGTTTTAAAACTGCAGTCCATTGTTGTAACATCAACAACGGAAGCAGAATATGTTGCAGCTACGCAAGCCAGTAAAAAGGCGATATGGCTGAAGATGTTGCTGGAAGAACTCGGCCACAAACAGGAGAAAATTGTTCTCTATTGTAATAGCCAGAGTGCATTGCATCTTGCAAGGAATCCAGCATATCATTCAAAAACCAAACACATCCGTACCACTTTGTTCGTGAACAAGTGGAAGAGGGGACTGTGGACATGCAAAAAGTTCACACTGCGGATAATCTGGCAGATTACATGACCAAAGCAATTCCTGTGGACAAGCTTATGTGGTGTCGTTCCTCATGTGGATTGACTGAACATAAGTAACATGCAAAGACGAGCTAGAAGAATGGTGTGAAGATCTGATTGTACATCAATCAAATCTTCAAGTGGGAGATTGTCGGCAATTGGGACAAACGGAAAAAGATGCCCAATAAGGCCACGCAGCTTTGAGAATGCATTAATTTAATTAATTGTGACCTAAGCCATGACATATTGAATATTGTCATGTAGTTAGTTCTTTAGCCTATAAATAGGCTTGATCGAGGCAATGAAAATACACCAAAAAACACACCATCACCAATAGAAATAAGAGAGAGGAAAGAAATAGAGGGTAGAGAAAAATAGAGGGTTTGTTCGGTATCTGCTCCGACTATAAAGAGAAATAGTGAGTGTTTTTTCCTTTATAGATTGAGAGGTTGTAACCCCTGTTTTTACCCAGTAATAAATTTTTATCTCGCCCGTGGTTTTTTACCCCAAATTAAAAATGGATTTTCCACGTAAATTCCCGTGTTCCATTTATCCTCATAATCATTTCCAATATCGTTTCGCTGTCCATTTCGCAACATTACAGATTCTCACTTCTTTTCGGGGTGTGATAGGTAA
Source organism: Craterostigma plantagineum (assembly GCA_027422505.1). Lineage (NCBI taxonomy): Eukaryota > Viridiplantae > Streptophyta > Magnoliopsida > Lamiales > Linderniaceae > Craterostigma > Craterostigma plantagineum. The sequence continues at coordinate 35,107,534 of JAPQWV010000002.1, read as the reverse complement.
TATGTTTGTGACCAGTTCTTCCGTTACTTTCGCGGCTAACCATAAATATTATTTTATTTTAAAAAGATACAGGGACTAATGTGCAAAATACACAACTGATTGCTAGCACTAGTAAGAAAGATTCGAAGTCTTTTTCTGCAAACAAAGCTGAAGTGGTATATGCCTAAGATCGATCTAAGCTTGTTTCTTTGCAAGCCTGCAATAATAAACGTTGAAAGGAATAAGATGTGATCAATCTTTTGCTGAAAGTAACTGTAATTTAAAATATGAAAAAGCACCTGAAACAGTAAATTCCCAGGGCCTCCGTAATTTCATGAATGACGGAAGTCGCAAAATGTAGATAGAGCGCCGCTGAAAATAATACATAATCGATACGAAGCGCAGCGTTTTAATTGATAAGCAGACAGAAAAAGTTCCCATTCGAAAGCGTGCATACCTGTGAACGCCATGTAGCCGAGAAGAACCCAAAATTCGTCGATGAATGGAACCCTATCGACATTATATAATATCATATAGCATAAGTTTTCATCCCACGTAAAATGCGTGCAAAGTGTGTGTAAAATAAAAATCGATTGGCGTCGCCTACCCATCATCATTTAGCCTCGCGCTAAGAGCGTTTGCGATGGCGAGGGGAAGATAAGTCAAAGACTGCGAAAATTAACAACAACAAAAAAAATCGGCCGTAAATGAAGTGTGTATTTCTCAATAGTCGTCGTCTCCGTGAGAGTTAAGACTTCATGTATGTTTCGTATTTTATCGCATTACTCATCGATATAGTTTGCAATACGGACTTACAAGGCACATGTTCGTCTTCAAGCCCTTAGGTTCCTCGCATAGGTGCGCGAGAATCATTCTCCCCTGCAAAAAAAATAGAAAAAAGAAAGTTCTTCGCTTTAACAAAAAATAAGGCGCAAGTCGAAATTTATAATATAGACGAGAAATATCTTACCACGAGGAATCCAAAGGCAAGGCTGCTGGCCAATATGGTCAAGTGAGGGTAGCTTTTGATTATATCGTTTGGAGATAAGTAATCCCTGAGGCGGAATTTTTAATCAATATCGAAGCGCGCGTCTTATTACCAAAAAAAAAAGGCGTAAATGAAGACGTACCATAGAAGAACGCTGGCCACTAGTGTCACAAACGGATAGAGCTTTTAAATTAAAAAAAAAAAATTGAGCTGCGTTTGTGAAGAAAGAAAAAATTGGGAATGTATTTTGTGTAACAAGCAATAGTTATATACCATTGCTAGAGCTAGCGACATGCTTCCCTTTCTTCCCTTTCTTCCCTGAACGACTTTGTAGACATTCCGTACTCTGTACGACGAATGGCTAGAGTTTATTACCAATACGCAAGAAAGAATTAAAAAAATTGCTTTGTTCAATAAATACTCACTTGAATGATACGGTCGGCACGGCGCCAAATATTAACATAAAAAACAGCGCAACATTGTACATTGTGATCTCTGTAAACGAAGGAATTGCGAGAGTAAATTTCATCAAAACTAGATCATCGTTTTACCAGAAAATGGACCTTCATTCAGTAATAAAAGTGCAGATACTGCTAAGCAAATACGAACTAGCAACGCTGTTCTGCCATTTTCTTATACTTACGATTTAATAAAGGAACCCACTTAAGAAACGGTACGCACGTTCCAAATGGCTGAGCCCACCACTGAGCTCCTGCAAAGATACATTGTCTTTGTTGTAACATTCCCAGAAAAACGCAAAAAAAAAAAAATTAAGTCACAGAGATTCACTAACGAAGTAGAATTGCATAATGACCCTCTCAACATTCTACTGATAAAAGAGGAACAGAACATACAAACAGAGTATAGGAAACTGTATGTAGCTTCTCATAAGTTTTTTGTTGGATAAGACATTTTTGCAGCAGAAAGCTAAAGCTAAATGGTTGCTACAAGGGGATTCCAATACAGCTTATTTCCACTCTCTCATCAAACAAAGAAGATATAGGAATCGTACCTCTGCCATTACAAATGACAACAATACTGTTATTACTGATCAGGACGAATTGTTGGAGCACTTCACTGAGTACTACAGAGGCATTTTTGGGGTAGAATCTGAGCAACATGCAGAGTTGGATGGTACTATTACTACACAAGGGCCTCTACTCAATATAGGGGATCAGATTCAGCTTATTCAGGGGTTTTCTGATGGGGACATTAAGGAAGCCATGTGGGCTATTCATGAAGATTCTGCCCCAGGTCTAGATGGATATGGAAGTGGTTTTTTCAAGAAAGCCTGGGAGGAGGTTGGACCAGATGTTATAGAGGCAGTTAAAGAATTCTTTGCAAGAGGTAGGCTGCTAAAGGAAATTAATGGTACTACCACTTAATTCCTAAGATTGAAAATCTTATTTGTGCTGCTGACTTCAGACCTATTGCTTGTTGCAATACTATCTACAAGTGCATCTCTAAGCTGATATGTGGAAGGATCAAACCTATACTGCCTAAGATTATCAATGAGAATCAAGGAGCCTTTGTCAAAGGGCGGTCTATTGTGCATAATATTCTAATTAGCCAAGACTTGCTGAGATTATATAATAGGAGAAATGCTTCTCCTAGATGTCTCATGAAAGTAGATCTTAGGAAAGCATATGATATGATTTCTTGGAATTTCTTACAAAGCTGGCTTGAGTTGCTTAAGTTTCCTCCAAAATTCATAAAGTGGATCATGGAATGTGTGACTTCTACTTCCTTTACCATTAGTCTGAATGGGCAGAGGGGCAACAGAATTAGGCAGAAGAGGGCTTAGACAGGGGGATCCTATGTCTCCAATGTTATTTGTCATTATCATGGAATATCTTTCCAGGGAACTGCAAGCTAACTCATATCATAAAAACTTCAGATTCCATCCCATGTGGAAAAATCTCAGACTGGTTAATCTGTGTTTTGCTGATGATCTGTTGATTTTCTGCAAAGGAACTTCCAATGCAGTAGCTGTGATACAAAATGGGCTACAACATTTTTCTGAGGTATCAGGATTATATGCCAATACATGTAAATCTAATCTATATTGTGCTGGTTTATCAATAAAGGCTAAAGAAGAATTACAGGCTATATCTGGATTTCAGTTAGCTAACTTCCCTATGCGATATCTTGGAGTTCCCATAACCCCTACTAAGTGGTCAAAAGCTACAAAGCCTGGTGGATAAGATTGCGGGTAGAATCAAGCAATGGGCTTCAAGACATTTATCATATGCAGGTAGAAGCTGTTTGATTAATTCAGTTCTGCTTGCATGTCATGGATTCTGGGGGGGAGTTTTCTTGCTGCCCAAATCCGTGGTCAAGAAAATTGATCAACTTTGCTGTGAGTGTTTATGGAATGGAAGCATTGGTAGTAGGTACACATCTCTGATTAGCTGGGATACAGTTTGCAGGTCTAAGAAGGATGGAGGGCTGGGACTGAAAAACAGTGAACGCTGGAACAATGCATCATTGGGGAATCAAGTATGGGATCTAGCATCCAAAGCTGACAGACTGTGGGTTAGATGGATGAACGGAGTGTACTTGAAAAATGGGATTTTGGAGTCACCAAGCCCCAACTGACTGTTGCTGGTTCTGGAGGAAACTTAATAAATTAAAAGTGTTATTCTGTGATGGTTATAGTGAGGGCAAATGGATAGGGAATGCCTCAGGAATATACACCACAGCTTCAGGATACTTCTGGTTGCAGGGGAAAAAGGAGGCGTGGGCTTACAAAGCAGCTGTATGGAACAAGGTTAATGTACCAAAACATAGCTTTATAGGTTGGTTAGCTATGTGGGAGAAGATGTTAACCTTTGATAGATTGTTGGAATGGAACATACACATTCAGGACCCCCGGTGCAGGCTCTGTGAGACTGCAACAGAATCCCAACAACATCTATTTTTTGAGTGTGAGTATAGTAAGCAGGTTATCTTGAAGATTTTATCATCGATGCAAGGTCAGTGTCCGTGGCAGATGCATACTTGGAAAGAGTGGATTCAGGGGATTGCGAAGAAGAAAGCTATTCGTTTCAGATTTATGGCAGCATGTTATATAGCTGCGGTATATTACATATGGAGAGAACGCAACAGAAGGGTTCATGCGGAGCTGCCCTACAACAAGATACAACCCCTGCTTATTGCGAGGAGTGCTGCAAATGAAGTCAAATGGCGATTGCGAGGACTGTGCATCAAAGCAAGATCAGCTCAATACAAGTTTTTTGTTAGTAGAATTGATCGTGAGTTGTTTTAGCTGTGTTATGTGTGCGAAATGAATGATAGGTGCAGTGTAAAAAACCTTCGATGCGGTAATGAATTTTTTCATACCAAAAAAAAGAAGTAGAATTATTACCAACGAAGGCGGTGAGGAAATGAACGGTGGATATCAGAATAAGGCCTTCCGTGAAATCGTTAATAACGGGGAGGCTGAGAGTATTCGTGAAAAAGCTGATCAAAAGGCGAAAAAGTTATCATCATATTAGGCGAAAGATATGAACTATGAAAAGGCGAAGATGCTCATGAAGTTAACAGCTTAACTGTTCCCAATTAGTGCAGTAGAAGGTAACCGCTGATATAACCCAATACCAAAACGTAGTCGCCCCACACATAGCAGTGCTTCCAAAGGATAATGCATCAAACTAGAAGATTTTGAACATTAGATAATCCTTAAGAAATTTTATAAAATACATATATGTGGGAGAAGGAACATACTGCGCACGCAAGAGCATCGCATCCTGGGATTTTACGGCAAAGTGAAGATTGGTTAAGATCAATGTAGGATGAATAGAATCGTGTAAGAAAGAAAAATGATGAGGAGAAAGTCCACCGTGATCGAATAGTTCTCCCAACGGACTAGAGGAATTAGTCCTTCTTGCTTGTTTTCCGTCGATCGCATCAAAAGTCTAAAGTGAAATTTTCGATGATTAGAGACTACAACAAACTCAAAAGGGCGTATAACTCAAAAGTAACCATTCAACGCAAAAAAAAAAAAGAAAGAAAAAAACAACCAAGCTTACTTGATATAAGAAAAGCATCAATCCATGAGCAATATGAACCCATCTAGGAGGGGGTGAATCTAATTGAGGCGAATATATCTACAAAGAGAAAGGTTTTCAAAGTTAAATTTCGGTTGAAAGAATTTAACATGAATAGGAGAGCAGAAGAGAGTAGAAAAACAAATCACTTACATATCCAAGCAGTGAAGATGTAATCAAACACATGAATCCCATTAGAGTAATCTGAGACAGAGTGGAAACAGAGCTGATGAGCAAAATAATTTGCTGGTTGAGTTTTTCAACACAACCAAGCTGATGTAATCAAACACATGAACCCCATTAGAGTAATCAGAACAAAACTAGTTGAGTTTTTAAACTTATTACAAAACTAATCAAGTTTTTTAATTCTAACTGTTTTTATTTCCATTGTAACCACAAAAATACTTGAATTATAAATTATCACTATTTTAATCTTCAAATAGCACAACATTGTCCATAATAAAAATTTTATCCCACTTTAACTCTAAAGTATTAAAAATATATTAATTAAAGAAATAGTCCAAAGAAACATAATATTACTTGGCATGATTGTGACCTACTCCTCCCACGTGAGTTCGATATCTACAACTGTCAAAACGGGCCGTCGGACCGGGCTGTAGCCCGCCGTTTGGCAGGTCTAGAAATTGAAGGTCCGCCCCGCCCAAATAAAAAATTCAAAAAAAGAAAGAAAAAAGAATAAAAAATAAATATTTAAGCTTGAAATTAATTCTAGTTAAATCTAATCTTGTAAGAATAATTTATTTATATTTTTAAACTTTAGTAAATTAAAAATTAGAGATAAAAAACATACCTTTATAATTTATATATCAATATTTAATAAAACAATATCATATTGAACCCACCAGGAATTATAATATGATATTTTTTTATTAAATACTAATACATAAATAAATTATATAGGTATGTTAGTAGTTTTTAGCTCCGTTTTAATTTACTCAAGTTTAATAATATAAATAAACTATTCTTACGAGATTAGCTTTGATTAGAATTACTTCCGAGCTTATATGTTTAATTTTTATTTTTTTCTGAATTTTTCTTTTGTTTGAATTTTTATTTGGGTGGTCGGGCCTAGGGTTGGCAACGGGGCGGGGCGGGGGCGGGGACCTAATCCCCGGCCCCGCCCCGCGAGGCTTTCGGGGACAAAATTGTCCCCGTCCCCGTCCCCGCCGGATCCCCGCGGGGATTCAATGTCCGGTACCGTCGGGGGATGGATCTATAAGAATTCACTTATCCCAAAAACAAAAAAACCTGATTTGAATGATCCTATTTTTTTAAAAAAATTAATATTTTAAATATATATAAATTTAATTATATTTTCGTTATAAATATTATATAAATTATAGTTTTATATATTATTTGTATTAATTTAATATTATTTAATCTATATTTAATATTATTTTAATATTATTTCAATTATAATATAATATTATATATTATATATATATAGAAGGCGGGGAACGGGGCGGGGATCCCCGCGGAGAAAAATCTTTTCCCGTCCCCGCCCCGCGGGGATAAAAACTCGGGGATTCCCCTCCCCGTTCGGGCGGATCCCCGCGGGGACGGGGAATCCCCGCCCCACTGCCATCCCTAGTCGGGCCTTCAATTTTCAGGCTTGCCAATCGGCGGGCTTACCCTCGCCTGCCCCGCCCATGGTGGGCTTTGGCGAGCTACGGACCGGCCCGCTCTGCTAGACCGTTTTGACAGCCCTAAATATTTTACTCACGTGGGAAGAGTAGTTGGTCACGCCAAGTAATTTATTTTCTTTTGATTATTTTTAATATATTTTGAAAATATTTGAGTTAAAATAAGTTGGGGTAGAAATTTAATTATTAACAAGTGTGAGCTATTTGAAGCTAACAATAATAAAATTTGTAATTTTAAATATTTTCGTGGTTAAAATGAAAATAAAACTAGTTAGAATTAAAAAGTTTTGTAGTAGGTTTAAAAACTAACTTAGTTTGTAATTTCATTTTCAAAATAGCATTATTATTTATGTAATTCTCTCAAAATAATTTGCTGGTAATTTTTGAAATACGAATCGATATATATGATAAAAGATCGCTTACCATGTTGGGTCTGTATCCAATCCATGCAAGGAAAAAAGAAGAAGCAAACAGTTAACGAAAATACAGAAAAAACCGAAAAGAAAGATATTTCAACTCCAAGCACCCAAATTTCAACCGCATAAATCATCAAGCAAGGAACAACCTTGAATAGTATAAAGAGCGATCAACAAACAAACAAACTTACTACCATAATCTAAGAACAGAAGGGCCATTGAAAACTCACGCCATCCAAAGAGGAAAGAACTGAACAAAGCGAGTCCAAAAAGGTTCCATCACATATTTGGCCAAATAGGAGTTGTCGACGCCGCTGTATTTGTATCTTCGCAAAGCCGCTACACCATGCGATCCTATGTATCCCATTCTTCTTTCTTCTGTAAGAGTACGAAGCTGCACTATAGTTCCAAGATAATATGATCTATAGATGGTTTCTAAAAAATGGGTTCGTCAAAACTAAAAAAGAAAAATCTTGAACTTTGATATTTGGAGATGGACTTGTGGACACAAACGCGTCGCGCGTACGTGTCCCCGTGTGGTTAATGAGGAAAAAGATTCCCCTTTCATGCTGAAAAGGATGGCTTCTTCAAGCTATTCTTATCTTTTTCTTACCTTTTGGTGATTTGAAGATGGCGAAGAGCAGATGGGAAACTAGCGAAGGTGGTATATGAGAGTCGATTAACAGCTTTGAAAATCAGATTACAATTGGGAAAGAACACATCTTTTTATCTAGAATGTCGTGAAAGACGTTCCATTTCCTAACATGGACGCGTGTAAGAGCATCTCCAACCGATGCGCAAACAGGAACGCAAATTAGAAAAGTACTCCAATCGATGTCAAACCCAAAATGGGATTTTTCAGTTTTCTCTGACAAAAAACGCATGTATGCGTTTGCAGAATGGTCCGACGCATAATTTTTTACTCTTATAAGAGAACCCCTAAATATTTATTACTATCAGTTGTCAGAAAAAATTGTACTTTTCTTTAATAAAGGTTGTCCGAATTCCAAAGTCTTTCTTATTAGACATGCCATTCTACCTGGGCCCCACTTGCTTACATATAATATTTTGATTTGACTTAACCATGAAGAAGCCTTGTGGAGTACAGAGTTGTCACTCGAAGTTACTGTAATATAAAATAGATATATGCCTGTATAGGAAGATCATATATATATATATATATATATAAGTTAGGTTCGAATTAAATTTAAATAATAGATGTAAAATACCAAAGCTATCTGGACATATATATTTAGATTATAGAGATCAACCAGCGAGAAATATAATCTCGTTACAAGTGGGAGAGGGAAATAAATATTAATATTTTTCCACTTTCCCATGTGCAGTACTGTTGGAAAGAAAATTGGGTTAATCACATCAACATTACTATATGAACAATTTACAATATAATCATTTAATTGTAGTCCATTTAATGTTCGATGCTCTAGATTTATAAAGTTGTAAAATATATTGGTTGTGTTGAAATTTATAAAAATTGATGTGGAAGTGAATATTACAAAATAGTCTATTGAGTTTGAGAATGAGTTGATCGGTTGGAGAAGAATTACTGCATTTTGAGTTTGAGAATGCGTTTGAATTTGAATATGCGTTTATCGGTTGGAGATGGTCTAAGAAACTTACAAGCATGTCTTTTATTGATTCTTTTAAACTTACATAGACAAGAAAAAGACTTGGCATTTGAGTTGATCGCTGGCCCTAGCAACTATTGAAGTGGCATATGCCAATTTTCGAGCATTTATTCTAGCAAATCACTACGTACATGCTCTGATTTCTAACATAAATACATGTATTTCTGCTCCATGTTTAAGTGGGAAACAAACAAGCTTATTATTACATCTCACAATATAATTTCATCAAATCACATCTCTGCAGACTGGTATTCGAACTTCTAGTCTTCGTGTTCATTTTCATCCTCAGAATCTGCAATGTCGAAGAAGGAAGAAACTTATAAATCCATCTAAGAAGATCAAAATCAGAAAATATCACCATCGCAAAATTCCTTTTTTTTTACCAGATCTAACGTCTTCGCTGACTTTGCCTTTCGCTTGGATTTGCTTCATGAGCATTCTGTACATCAGCACCCACCAATACACATGAAGGACGAGCAGTGAGTAGAGAAGGAAATTGAATATGTAGTAATAAATCGGCCCATCGACTCTGTGTTCTTCTTTATCCAGTGTCTGAACAACTTCGTAGCTGCACATATCGCAATAGAAAAAGGAGGCTTTTTGCATAACTTCACTTCGCACAAAACAAACTCTACACACTCATAAGGAAAAAAGGCACCGTAAAAGGGTAAAATAAAACAAACCTTGTGCTCCAAAGAATCCAAAATGGATAGTATATGAGGCGAAGCAGTACCCAAGAAAGCACGAAAAGAACAAACGATAAGCTAGCAAACGCTTCCTTTCCGCTATATTTCGACATTTTCCCTACTTCAAGAAATACATCGCTGGCGTCGTGAAGTGCTAGGACAATCGAACCCACTCGAGCAAATCTGCCTCAGAAAATAAAAACTAATTAATTACGAAAAGGGTTGTTTGAACATCAAGCCAGTCATACGTAGCATACCCATCAAAAGCTCACCTCTTTTAAAACACACACCTGAAAACGTAAGACAGCAAAATGAGGATAAGAGTTGCGACGTGATGGCCCATTGAAACTCCAAAATCCGAGCGCCTTGTTTCCCAAAACATGAGAGCAAATATGGAGTACGTATAGAACCCGCCAGTATACATATAAAGCCCCTTCAGCTTCAGCCTGGAATTTAAACGCCTAAAGTAAGACAAGAAGCCAAAAAAATGTATGCCATAAATTGCAAAAAACCTCTACAAGAAACCCCACTTTTCAATTCGAAGACTAGGACTACCTGAACACCAAGGATGATCACACGAAATAGAATACAAAATAAATCATAGTGAGATCGATAAAAACGTACTTGTATGCTAGATTAGGCCATGACTGTTCTCCAGGTCCTACCCAGAAGTAAATGGTCTTAGTGAACCATGGCTCTTTGTATGTGACTGCAAGTGCTAAAATCTCTGCAGAAATATAGTAAATGCATTTCCACGCCGACTCCTTAAACTTTTGTATCTTCTTTTTTGTCTCCGCTGCATCGTTTTCAGACGCTTGAACTGCTTTCCCGAATATAAGCCGTCTTCCAATTTTCTGCAATATGTAGATATCCAGCTGAAGTTGAGTAGAAAAGCTCACAAGAAAATACATTGAAATTACAATAGATTCCAACTACAAGTAATCCCATCAAAAAATTGAAGTGCAAATCAGCTACTCATTCCATCTTTTTTCACTACCCAAACACGATCTTCCAATTTCCTCGTATGCCTAATTTTTCGAACAATTAGTTGAACCCACTTGATCAAGAAAGAAATGGTCCTAACAAAGCTCAAAGCTTTAAATATTTAGCATGTTGTGACTGCTCATACTATGCAACAAACACAGACCAAACAGATTGAAAACACAGAACAAGCGTAAAAGATTACCTCAAACACCAATCTGTCAAGAAGGAACCGAACTGTAGGAAAAAATACGGCTAACGCCGGGAGCAAGACAAAATCCTCGTACTGTGGAAAGGATTCTTGCTCCAAATTAATCTTATGAACAAATTCAGCGAAGCCCATCTCTAATCTTTCAAGAATTAACCCAAAATCAGTTCTTTTTTGCCCTTTTTACTTTTTTTTTTTAATGTGGGCAATATAGAATAAACATAAGCAGAAGTACAATCGGATATGATATCTAGGAAATAGAACGAAACATCGAGAAAATCGCGCGTTTTAGATTCTCCATGGAAGTGCTCTATTTTCTTGTTCGGTATAATTAAGATTGGATCCTTTTTTATTGCTAATGATTTTCTGATGTCCCTTTTTCTTCCTTAGCTCTGTTTCTTCGGGTCTTCGGCGAGTTAATTTCCCTCTAACTAAATCATTTACTATTACACTAATCCACTTCCAATAATTCCGGTGATTAAGACATTACTTATTTATTTAGGGCTGAAAATACAGTTAACTTTCTATATTCCGCGATAAAAATTTAATTTTTGAAGTTTTGTGCATCATATGTGTTATTATTGCGTGGACATCCACGTAGCTTCGGACTCCACAGAAATAACGGTGCAAGTCTCTGTCCCAACATGACAATGGCTTACGTTGTTCCACGTAACTTAGATATATCTCATACATTATTGATCGAACACTTCAAAATGTCAAGATCTTTCTAGCAATTCCAAGATGAAGAATATATTGATCTGGAGCCAGAGCCACCTGACTCAAACCATCGTTCCACAGTTTCATGTAAATAATTGTAGTTAGTAAGTTGTTAAAGTTAATAACGGGTATATTGTAGAGTAGTTAGTGTGACAGCTGGGCTTGTATATAAATATCAGTAGATGAAAGCGATTATTCTGTACACAATATGGAAAAGAAAACATTTTCTTCTTCGAGCTTTCTCTGTTCTTGGTAATGCTTCTACTCCTAATTGTTCACAAGATGCCATAACTAAATCAATAACAATCGACCAATGAAAAAACCACTCGGGCGAGCATATCAACATGTTCAACCGAAAAAATCCCAGCTAAGATAAGATATATGTTCCCAATCACAAAAATAAAAAAGTCCGAAGAATTATTGTTCATCCGGTCCCAAGAAGTTTATCTTTTAATTAATAAAATATTAAATTATCGATATATTAATATCTCTCTAAATTAATAAAATTTAAAGTTCCCACCGTCATTAATTTAGAGAGATTATACTGTATGTCTTTTTCTTTTTTTCAAACGAAAGTAATTTGATTTCATTGACAAATCATTACAAACGGCTAAAGAGCCAATATGATGCTCCTTGTAACATTGCAAAATCAAGGAGACATCAAACCAGTAAAACGAATAAGAGGTGAAGTACAAAAGTAAACCTGGAAAAGGACAAAAGCTAAAGCCAAAACATCAACAGTTCAAGTGGATGACAAACTTGGATCAGGCTTCAAACTAAAGCACCACTGAGGAAAATGCAAGTGGGACGAGCTGGTATTCTCGAGCCACAAAGAATGCCAAGGAAAAACCCGTGCATGGTTTTGGAGCAGCTGAGCCAAGAAATGCAGTCCAAGTCTAGAGAAATGGCATCTTCAAATTCCCACACTGCCCAACATTGCTGCGAGCCTCCCCACTTGTGGCTTCCGTCAAAAAGTTCAATGCATCTTAACTAATATCAGTGAATTCATGCCATTCAGAGACGGCCATCTCCACCGCCACATTTTCTAGCACGAGTTCCTTAGAGAACACCCAAAGGTTTCTGGTCTTCCAAAGCATCCACAACACATACACGGATAATTGAACCCTCTTTTGAAAAGACTCTCTACCCGGGCCCATGCACACTTTAAACCACCAATCTTGGAAGTTTTGATTTTCGTTATGTAGGCCATTCCAAGTAACGGTGCAAGTTTCCATATTCTTCGAGCTCTAGAGCAAAACACAAAACATGGTCGAGACTTTCAAATTCCGCTCCACATAATTCACAAACTGGATCAGTGTCGATGCCTCTTTTTCTCAGTTGATCCTTCGTAGGAAGGATATTGTGGTAGCACCTCCAAAGAAAGTGTTTAAGTTTCGGTTATCTTGAGTTTCCAAATTTTCCTCCAGCTTCATTTTGGTACCCCTATCACTTGATTCCTCCTCTCCCTTTGCGATTCTGTCCATGAGCAAGAGTTGTTTATATGTCGATTGAGTTGTCAATTGGCCTTTTTTATCAAACTGCCAAACCCATTTGCGCCTTCCATTCTAAGTGTTGATTTTTGTCCCCATTTTAAGAACATATATTGCTTTTGACCAGCACTTCCACAGCCAAGATGCATTTGAAGGGACCTTGGAAGAACGAGCTCACCTTGAGGAAAATACTTTGCTTTCAAAAGCCTGCTCATCATCAGGTTTGGTTGTGTGATGATTCTCCAAAGTTGTTTTGCAATTAGGGCATCATCAAACAACATTATGTTTTGGAAACCCAGCACGCGATCCTCTTTTGCTCATGCCAGCTTAGGCCATGCTCGCCAATGAAGTTTACGGCCACCATCTTCCTTGTGCCCCCACCAAAAATTAGATGTAATTTTATTGATTTCCTTGCATGTGTGGATAGGCAACTTGAAGCATGACATGACATAAACAGGGAGAACGCCAACTGTAGATTTAATGAGAACATCCTTTCCTGCAACACTTAGGAAATTAGTCCTCCAGTTAATAATTCTATTCTGAACAGCTTCAAGTACATATTTGAAAGTTTTTTTTTTATTTTCCCATCACAGTTAGATGCTTGTGTCAATGAAGCGTCGCAGAACAAGACAGAATCGTCTGCAAAGAGCATATAAGTAACAATTGGGGCTGATCTGCAGATTTTAAGATCTCGGTAGAAACCATTTTTCGAAGCTTGGTGCAACAAATTTGAAAGAGCTTCGGAAATGATGAGAAACAAGTAAGGAGACAACGGATCTCCTTGCCTAATTCCTCTCGAAGGCACAACCAAACCACTCACCTCTCCATTCACTTTAAAAGAAAAAGACGAAGACGAAATACAACTCATGATCCACTCAATAAATCCATGACAGAATCCCATTTTGTCCATGACTTTGCCTAAAAAGCCCCATTCCACTCGATCATAGGCCTTAGCCATATCTAATTTAAGTGTCATACAATGCTTTTGTCCTCTTCGAAGGTTATTAATGTAATGCATGCATTCATGGGCCATGATATTATCAAGAATATGTCTACCACTCACAAAGGCTGATTGGCTTTAATAGATACAAGAGGGGAGGCATGATTTAAGCCTATTAGCAAGAATTTTTGAAATTACTTTATAAACCACAGTGCATAGGCTTATAGGTCTATAATGATGAATAAACTGTGGATTGGCGACTTTGGGAATGGAGTTATCAGAGTATGATTCACGCTTTTTAACATTCTCTTAAAGGTAAAGAAATCCTCAATAGCACCACAGAGAACGGCTCTAATAATAGACCAATAGTTTTGGAAGAAAAAATGGGTACCATCAGCTCCTGGAGTCTTAGAGGGATGCATATCGAATAAGGCTTTTTTGATTTCTGCTTCATCCACCGGCTTAAGCAGGTCCTGATTCATAGTTTGAGTAATGGATTGAGGCATACCTTCCAGAATCCCATCAAAATCTTGAGGATTTGAACCGGAGAACAACCCTTTGAAGTAATAATCTCCTCTTTTGACTCGCATTTGGATCCGTCGCTTTTGCATAATCTAGTCAGTGTGTTTGACGACCTTCTGTTAACAGTTGTGGCATGAAGAAGCTTGTGTTTTTATCTCCTTCCTTTAACCATTTAACTCTTGCTTTTTGTGCCCAAAAACTCTCTTCTTGTTTATATGCCGAGTGAAGCTCTCCTTCCAATTTTCTCCACAATATCCAGTCTCTGTTTCCCTTTTGAGTTTTCATCATCTCCATATTATCCTTCAGTTTTTCAATTTGCCTCGCTGAATTGGTCTTTTTGTCTTTTCTCCAATTAAGTAGTTCCATTCTGCATGACCTGATTTTCGCCATAATTTGGAACAGAGGTGTGCCCACATGTTCAATATTCCAAGCTTTTTCGATAATTTCCTTGGCCCCTTCGAAATTAGACCATCTTTTATCAAATTGGAATCCGCTTTTAGCTTTTTGGTAACCTGATTTAGTATCCATTACGATCATGCAATGGTCAGATGTCTGTTTTTCTTCATGTAAAGCACAAGTATTGGGATACTTTATGAGCCATGAAGGGGTGCAAAAGAAGCGGTCCAATCTTTCTTCGACAAAACCTTCTCCTTCTCGATTGTTTGCCCATGTGAAACTCCTCCCAATAAAATTAACTTCAGCCATTCCCATTTGCCAAATGAATTCATTAAACTGATAGAAACTTGAGCTTGGTCTAACTTTGGCGCCTGCCTTCTCGGTTGCATTTCTGATATCATTAAAGTCTCCACCCATATAAACCAGTTCTGCCCCCATTTCACTCGTGATCTAGCGAGGTATTCGAATGGTCTGTTTCTTCGATTAGTATCCGTACTAGCATAAATAAAGATGGCCCAAAAATTCCAGTCTTCATTCTTTGACTCGCAGCATAATTCCAGACAGAAATCGATTGAGTAATATTTTGAACGGCGATAGATTCTCTCCAGAAGACCAAAAGGCCCCCTTTCGTACCACGTGGTTCGACATAACACCATCTATTTTTCAGTCTCATCTGCTTACAAAATGTATTGACATATTTTTTCTTTTTCTTTGTTTCAGACACAAAGGTAACCTCCGGGAGATGGAGTCTAAGACCATATCCAACAGTCAAACGCAAACGCAAACGTATTTTGCAATAACAGTCATATTTTGCAGTAACTGTTCTCCAACAGTCAACTACGCAAACGCAGAAGAATATTCCTGTAATATTCCCTTTCCTACCAACTTTTATAACTTTTCAATATCACCCCTATATCTTACTACTTTAGAAACTAACCACAATATTCTTTTAATTTTGATTTAGATAAAAACATAAAACAAAATATTTATTAAAAGTGCGTTATTTTATAATTTATGATGTATTTTATTTAAGTACTTGTGTTATTTTGAGTGGTAATTTTGATGTTTCTATTGTGATATTATGTAAAATATTTTAAATCTATATTTGTTGGCAAAACAATAGTTAATTATATTACATATAAACAAAATATAAAAAAATAATAATAAGATATAAAAAATTATTACTAAAATAAAAAGGTTAAAATAATTATGTATGATATCAACGTAGTACACTTTAATATATTTTATTTATTAAATAATTTTTATATGTTTGATTTAATAATTCAATACAAGTAAAGGGCTTATTTGCAAATTTAAAACATCAAACGCATTATTGCGTTCAGACGCAAATTTGCGTTCGAAACAAGAGAGAATGCAAAAAACGCATTTTGCGTTTGCATTTGCAGTACTGTTGGAGCAGTTTTACTGCATATTTGCGTTTGCATTTTACAGCACTATTGGAGATGGTCTAATTGACTCCTTCAATTGGGAAACTGTAGAGGGTCCTCCCAAACCTCTTCAGTTCCACACACATACATACTTTCATAGATCAGGGTGGGGCCAATTGGGGCTGGCTACCTCCACCTCCATTTGTTGGTTAGCAATCTCGTCCAGTTTCTGCTTCTTAAGAGTATTTTCCGTCCGTATGTCCACTGGACTACAAACACGTGTCTAATGAAGAAACCTTATGACATTATAAAACCGAAAAACCCTCGACATTCATATCAAGAAAAAGGTGTCCATCCTTAATTAAATTCTCCGAAGTATATGCACATTAAATCGGGTGTTGACATATTATTGTGGCCAGGCGAGGAGATCGAATAGAGTAATTGCCACTTTTACATAATTATTTATTATAGGTCGCTCCTATACTATAATTAACATCCCACGACGAATTTGTTGCAAGAAAATAATTCAATTTCTTGCTACGATCGACGATGTTATATAATCATATATTTAATGATCACACGCTTTAATGCATCCATAATGGCAGAACGCTGTTCGCCTCGTTTGCTGATCCTCCAACAACGTTGTTTTCTCCGAGCGAGCTTTGTCTGTTAAAAGAATGATCTTTTTTTATTCCACCGAAAAATCAATCTTTTATCTTCAATAATAGCTGATGATGAACGCAAATAAATACGAGTTTGGGAAAAGCAAAACTGATAGTTTACCGTGTTTGATCAGCTACGTTCAACGGCTCGAAGAACCCTTCGGGCCGGGCTGGCCCGACGTTATACTGTTGATTAGGTTCGGCCATTGCAATGTTTCCTTCAAGCTGCATCGATAAATTAATTACAATATAAATATATAGGACGCATGCCATAGATCGGTACTGTGTGTAGTAGTAGTATTAGTACCTTGTTCTTCAAAGTCCTATAAACTTCCATCAGATTATTTTCCTGAATAAGTATTTCCAAGCCACAACATACAAGCATATGGATTTAGTTTTCGCTATTGTGAAAATGCGATGATAAAATAAGGTCAATTTTCATGGTGGTTGAGAATCGATAGAACCTTTTGTTGGAGTTCAGAAAGCTGATCATACAAGCGTTGCGCCTACAACACATATGAATCATATACCTCTTTAGCATTTATTATTAATGAATCAAGACAATGTGATCGATTAGGTCCTCTACATAAATCTTTCTCATTGCATTGATCACTTACATATTGTGTTCGTGTAGCTAATGTTATCTGATAGATATTGCAAAAAGAAAAATGTTGGAGAAAGTCCACAATTGCATACCTTTTTCGATCTTATTTGCTTCAACGACGTATCGAGTGTAGTTTCAAGCTGATCAAGCTCTTTCAAGTTCAACTGCCCCAATTCTTCCCCCAGATAATGCCTTTAGTTTGAGAGAGAGCGAGAGAGAGAGAGAGAGAGAGAGAGAGAGTTTTAAAATCGAACTTCAACAACAGTTCTTCAATTATTACAATAAAGCACACTGCACATATGAGGTATATCTTCTGAGGTTGCATATATATATACCTCTGAGATCGTTGAAGAACTTCAACCCTTTCCTTAAGCTTAACATAATCTTGATAACTCTGCTGGTTAGTTACCATGTGTTCGAAAAGCAATCGAATCGATTAGATGAAATACCGAATTTATTAAAATAAAAATAACACCATTATAGATCTATCTCAATGACCATTCACAGTAAACAATAACCTGTTCATCGTTTGGAGATTGTCGTTCTTCGAGTGAAGCATAGCTGCTTCTATGGTATCTCTCAAGTGTCTTTGCCATGCTAGTTAAGGAAGATGAGATGTGCAAGAGAATATAAATACATAAATGATTCTTGAGAAAAAAAAATTAGGAGAAAACTTGCACAAAAAAGACAAATAAAGTATATGAGATAGAAATGTACTCTACGAAATACATGCCGCAGATGACTGACAAAATTGAATACCACTTTACATTGCTCATCAGTTTCAAATAAAAGTAGGTCGAACATTAACATCGAAATCATTAGGAGATTTGAAGGATTTCATAGTATTAATGCAAAGGGAAAGTAAAAAGTTATTGCTTATTTAAAGAAATATTTAACATTGTAACTGAAACCCTAATATCTCAGATCTTGGACCTGCAGAGTTAAGATCAAATATGACTTCCAACAATATGTATTATATAAAAAAAGGTCACCTTGACCGACTTAGATTTCATCAGAAAGACAGAAAAGAATGAAAATTCCTCACTCTTTTCGGTTACTGCAAGCAAACGGTCAGAGCAACGCACGGAAATAATTGAATCACAGTGTTAAAATGAAAAATAGATCCTTAAATAATTGATATAGAAAAACCAGAAAACCCAATAGCTAAGAAAAAAAGAAACCCTACTTCAGATCTTGACCAAGAAGAAAAACAGAATAAAAAAAAGAACGAGTCCAACAACAAAAAAAACATACCTAGAACTGCTGCAGAACTCATAGAGCTTTCCCTTGTTAGAAAATATGATGAGAGCAACCTCAGCATCGCACAACACAGAAAGTTCATAGGCTTTCTTAAGCAGACCATTTCTTCTCTTTGCAAACGTCACTTGCCTATTTATCTTGTTCTCAATCCTCTTCAACTGCACCTTTCCTCTCCCCATATTCAACAGAAGCCAAATATGTATATATATAAATTTTTTATATATTATCCCTAGTCCCAAGATTCCTTTTCATAAAACACTGTTTATCCGAGCTCTCTTTTCTTATCGCTAGTACACATTTATGGGACTTGTAATGAATTGAATACTGTTCTCTCTTTATTTTTTGTGTGTTAGGTCAGTTTTCTTCTTCAGCTTTTATTTTATATTTTCTAGGGTAGGAAGTATCGGTAACGTCTAGTGGGTCAGGGTCTAAGGTTTTGCTTTGGCCTGATGTGTGTAATACTGAATTTATGTTTGTTTCTTGCATGTCTTTATGTATATGTTCTTTTATGTACTTACGTTTAATGTGCATGTGTATTGTGGATGTAAAAGCCTGGACAGTTGTGTGATGTTCTTGCCATAAACGTAACTTCTTTTCCTTCTTTTGTTTAAAGCTACATCATAACAATAAATCTTTTCTAGCTTTGGATGTACATCATACAAGGAAAGTGATTATTATCTTAGCCGTATATTTTTTTAATATTGATGGTGCGCGTCCAATATAATTAAATAAGTTTGGTTGTCACGTACATACATTTAAATATTTTCTTTAAATAAAATATATATAATATGTGATGTTTATATTCAATTATATGTATATATATATAGAATACGTGACGTGGCTACATTTGCATTTTGCTCGGGGAACAAATACACAAACAAGATGATCCACACCGATAATTGTTTGTCGAGCTTTTGCAACATTATTTTATCTATTTATTTATTGTTATTCTTTTTATTTAATGTCGATGTGAATTCTCGTACACTCGAATAAAGTGTCGAAACTGGGAAACTGAGTATGAAACCACTCTTCTGAACTGCCTCAGATTGTAACATATAAAGTACTAAACGTGTCTATTTCTGCTTGGTTGCTTCATACCATGTTTTATGTCTTTTTGCAACTTTTAAATTTTCGATATATTTTTCCAATTGTTGAGACTTAAATGGAAGAGATATAATTAGAACTCGATAATACTGCACTTTCAAACTCATCAGATAAAGAAAAAATAAAACTAATTGCATATAGTCAAATCACATAACTTGGCACCATTAATAAAACTTTTTTCAAAAAAAAAGAAGAAGAAAATAATGCAAGTGTTTATTCGCTCTGTCCCCTCCTTTCTTTTCCAATTTTACAAACAATTCCGATTTACTATAATGAGGAAGGTTGAATATATATACCTTATTGTATATTAAAAATATATTTTTTTTATGGGCTGCAGCACAGATGCAATAATGTGCTCCGTTATTATCCTAGGTCGGAGAGTTAAGATATATGATGATAAAATTTCAAGATATAAATACCACGCATGTGCTTTTTTATTATTGCACCAGGTTTAATACATAAAGCAGCGAATCAAATGTTTTGTTCTGCGTGGGCACACATTTATTACCTCTCTAGATAATTCCAACGCATTTAATTTAATAACTAAACACAATTTCGTATTGATAGTATAAGCACGTCAACTTAACATCGATGTCGTTGTAGTATAGTGGTGAGTATTCCCGCCTGTCACGCGGGTGACCCGGGTTCGATCCCCGGCAACGGCGTAACCTTTTTTATTATTTTTTTTCTTTCTTTCTTTCGTGTTATTTATTATTAAGCCCAAAAATGTTGAGAAAAATCGAAACTTCCTCGCATCGTTTCAATTTCTTACAGCAATCGAAGCTTTCTTACAAAGAATCGAAGACGAAGGCAAATGCTAAGATCGATCCCTGAAATTCCTCAAACCTCAAACAAACCTCATTCGATCCAAAACCTTATCAACTACCTCAGCAAACTCCATAACATCAATAAACCATTCCCACCTCACAAGAGTCTGCACAATCCTCTACCAGCAGCAAAACGCCCCAAACACGAAGCTCCACGCCTCACTCGCCGGCGCGCAGTTCCACCTCACGCGCGAGTTTTTCCTGCAAGTCTGCAACAATTTCCCATATTCATGGCGGCCCATCTACAGATTCCACCTCTATTCCCTTACCCGACCCGATTTCACCCACTGCCCAACCACCTTCAACAAGATCCTCGACACCGTCGGAAAATCTCGAAACATAGACCTTTTCTGGGAATTGTGCCGAGATATCGGAAAGTTAGGGCTGGCCAACGTTAAGACATGCGTCATCGCTCTGAGGACGTTGGCCGACGCCAGGGAATTGAAGAAATGCGTTGGGTTTTTCGAGTTGATGAGTGGGCTCGGCTACGATTTTGTTGAAGTCGAGACCTTTAACAAGGTTGTCGAGTTTCTTTGCAAGAACAAGCTAGTGAATGAGGCCAAATACGTCTTATTGAAGCTGAAAGACTCCATGGAACCCAATTCGACGACTTATAAGTGGTTGGTGTACGGTTTCTGCGACGTGGGTGATCTGATCGAAGCTTCGAAAGTGTGGAATTTGATGGTTAACGATGGGCTCGAGCCTGAGATGGATATGGTTGATATTATGCTTGAGGCATTGTTCAAGAAAAACATGTTCGACGAAGGGCTGAAGCTCTTTCAATCCTTGAGGGTGAAGAGGTTCGATAATTTGGGAATTTCGACGTATCGAATCGTTATAAAGTGGCTGTGCAAGAGAGGTAAAATCGGCGAGAGTTACGTATTTTTCGAAGAAATGAAAGTGAAGGGACTAAAACCCGACGGTGTGATAACGGGTTCGATCATCTACGCCCTTTTGAGTCGAGGAAGGACCAACGAAGCTTACAAAGTTTATCAAGAAATCGAAAACCCAAATATAATTATCTATCATTCAACGATTAAGGGGCTTTTGAGGCTTAAAAGAGCGAGCGAAGCTACGCAGGTGTTTAGGGACATGATTAACCGAGGCTGTAAGCCTACGATGCATACGTATGTAATGCTTTTGCAGGGGCATTTGGGGAAAAGAGGGAGGAAAGGAGACGACCCTTTGATTAATTTTGACACTATCTTCCTCGGCGGGTTGGTTAAGGTGGGAAAGTCGTACGAAGCGTTGAAGTACGTGGAGAGGGTTATGGACAGAGGTTTAGTGGTTCCCAGGTTTGATTACAATAAGTTCTTACACTACTTTTCGAACGATGAAGGCGTTCTTATGTTTGAGGTCATGGCTGGTAAGTTGAGAGAAGTTGGTTCTTTTGATTTGGCTGATATTTTCCAACGGTATGGAGAGAAAATGGCGACTAGAGATCGAAGGAGAGACAGGGAGATCGAAAAAACAAGAGAAACTGAAGCATCAGTGACTAATTCTTGACAATTTTCGATTCTTACATGTGATGTGAAGCATAACTTAGCATTAGGAGACTACATGTAATTGATCGACTTTGTTCACTAGTGATGTAAAGATTAATGCTATACCATTGTGCAGGCTGCTAAGGTATTGGTAAGAATATCTTCGTCCAACGATCGACCTATAAAGACGATCTTGCTTATTCGAATCTCCTCAACTTTCCAATGCCGCGTTGGTACAATCTCATATACTTCCTTCACAGCCTGCAATAGAATGACACTGTTGTAATCAAAGCTAACAACAGATTGTAGTACATAGTACAAGGCATATTTGAAACCTAGCAAATGTTGCATATAATTTAGCAACAAATCGTCGAATTTAACTTGATCTTAGAGCAAACGTTTCCTCTTGTTTTTTTCTTTTTTCTAGAAATTTTCTACCTGAAGGGTATGCAGCTGATCGGAGTTCATGACGCTGACAACGCCTTTGCATCTGTAGACGTCCATACCGTATTTCTTATCCCAAAGGATCTCCTCAATCCAAATCTTAAACTACATTGCACAAATTTTTCATTATACGACAAAACTTAAACGAATTAATCGAGAAAGGCAGTTAATCGAGTAATCCATAGCAAGGTACCTTTTCAAGGTTAATTTTCTTGGGCTCAGAAATGCAAAATGTCCTTATACCAGTGTCATGCAGGTCTCTGGTCGATAGAGATTCATTCTCTCTTAGAAGCGATTCCAAGTGAGTTGCATGCTGAAGCAAATATATCATAAATTATTTTCTTTTTAACGGAACTTACGAGCATGAAAGATTTACAATACGATAAAAAAAAAAAAAAGAGGCTAACCGTTGTTGCATCGTATGCCCGACAATTCAGTATCGTCGAAAAGTCAACTTGGCAGCGAACGGTTCGAACTATACGTGCAAGAGAATTTATGTCACGGATATCCCTCTCCAGGTCTTTTATTACCAATTCAGAGTCATCAGAAGACACTAAGTCAATCTTGTTCAGTATCACCACATCCTAAGGGAAAGAAAGATCTTATCTATCACCAACAAAGAACACAGTTGAAAAAAACGAGAAAAAAATACAGTAAAATAGATGGTTACGGCAAACACAATCTGGTTGTACGCTTCTGGAAATGAAGACGATTCACGGTTTGACTTGAGCTGATACCGGAGGTTTTTAGCATCCACGACCTGGGGTGGAGCATGAAGAACGCTCAATGGAATATGCAATGTGAATGACAGAAAAAGGCAAGTCAATTTTAGCTTTGTAAGAACCTAAGCGAAGATATACTCACGGTGATAATCGAATCAAGCCTCACATCTGATTCGAGCTGATCATCCAACCAAAGAACCGATGCTAGAGGAGCAGGGTTCGCTAGCCCAGTCGTCTCTAGTAATATATGGTCAAGCCTGCTCCAAAGTAGAAATCCTTTACATGATTTTACGATATTCTCAAGTAGGTTCATATTAACCCTCACTTTCTCTAACATAACAAAAGCCAAATGGAAAATGGATTGCTTGGTCACAAAGCCTCATGAAATGAACGCTATGCATCTTAGAAAGGCAGACAGTGAAGAATCTGAAATATGTAGACATGAACGAACTCAAACCTTTCTTTTCTCTGCACTAGTTGCTCAAGTGCCTGAACCAAACTATGCTTCACAGTGCAACAAATACACCCATTAGCGAGCTCAACCCACTCCTCCACGAGCGCTCCACCTTCTCCTTCGTTGATCATCGCTCTCTCCACGCCTATTTCTTCTCCAAATTCGTTTAATATCACTGCTATTCTCTTCCCATGTTGGCCGTTCAATATATGATTCACCAACTACATAGCATAAAAAAGCAAATAGTAATTAGTTTTTCAATACGTTTCGAAGAAAATTATCGAAGCTATTGAAAATGTTCCCAGAGAAAATAAAGTGTCAAAAATATTGATCAAAACTGAAAATTTAACCACCGCAGAAGCTTAAAACTTCGAAAAGAAAATGGAAAGTGAGCTCAATCAGCTAAATTCCGTAACAATCTACCCACCGTAGACTTGCCAGCGCCGAGGTATCCAGTTATCACTGTGACGCCTACGGCTGGAGCTTCTGCTTTAACATTCAAGCTGGACGGTCCTGAACGAGCGTCCGATTCATCGACGTCATCGACCGGAATTGCCAGCGGCGGCTCTTCATCGTCGTCTGGGTCCATTTGCGGGTCGAATCGGGTACTATTTGTGGCTAAATAATAGCTAAAATGGGGAGAAGGGTACTCTAATTGGGTTTTATGAGGTTAAAATCAGAGTCGATGAGGGTTGCAAAGTGGGTCAATAACAAATAAAATCTTGAAATTTGATATGCAATTTTTATCTCGAACATAAGTATATATTTTAAATATAATATCGAATTGCTGCTCTAGTGTATTTGTTATTGTTGGGGGGTTTTAGTTTATTTATTTATGTCCCTGGAAAATCAGATAGTTCTCAAAAGAAATGAAATGATATTCCTACCTTATTTTATTTTAATTAATGTAATAAAACAAAATAGATATATTCGCACGTGCGGGTTTTTTTCGGGTCAACTTGGGCGGATCCTTATTCACACTATAAACCCGCGACGAGGATTTCCCCCAATTTTCATCGATTCCCTCCACCGCCGAATAGTTGATTGATCGATTTCTTTCAAGTTCTGCGTCGTCTGCAAATTTGATAAGCCTTCGATTCAATTCTGTTTTATTCTCTTCAAATCGACCCTCTTTTCTGGCCGATTCGTGATTCGCGAAAAACTGCAGGTTTACGATTTTAAGATTTTCGATCTGTAGATATTTGTTCCAATTAATTGATGTATCGCTTCTGATTTCTGTCTATGTAGCTGTTTTCTGTGTTTTCCCTCTGTTAATTGGTTGTTTAGTTATAAAATTAATTTGGGGATCTATGAAATTAGGGTTTGTGCATTCCTAGTAATTGATTGCACTTGTGCCCGTATGTTGCTAAGTAGGTAGAGGGTTTTTGTTCACCTGCTTCGGAATTGAAATCTACTGGCTCTTTAACGGTTATTTTCGATGAATTGTACAATCTAGGGTTATGATTTTCGCTTTTCTATTTTATATATCATATCCTGTCGCTTACAGGAGATGGGAATCAAACGCATTCATGAAGAAGAAACCTTTGTAGAACTCTCTCCTGAGCATCTGAAACGGCATCATCATGGAGACAAACATACTTCATCTGCATTGCATGTTCCTTCACATGTGACTGAACTGATAGTTACTCCTCCTGGTAATTTGTTTTACAATCAAGAAGTTATCTTATCTGCATCTCGGGGACTGGTCTTATTGAGAACAGTTTGACGAACGGTGAATTAGAGCTGGAGGAACTGTGACTCTTTCATTTTCTCTTTCGATCGAATCTTGCTAACCATTCTCTCAGTTTATTGCTTATCATTTGTATTTTCAGGTCAAGTGAAAAACAACTCTAAGGAGGTGCAGTTTATATATGACAACACATGTGGCACATTGATTGCCGATAAAGAATTGGAATCTAGCTTACCAATATCAGCTGTCACGAGCACTAGCAGCGAGGAAGATGCTGGAAACGGATATACTTCTTTTTGGCATGGTAATACTGATCTCACCACGCCAAGTCGTAGTATTGAGCACTCTAAGGATTCATACAGATATTTGCTGGACCATTCTCCTATAAAAGAAATTCCCCTTGGACCAGACCATCAAGCTGAAATTCCACCATGGGACCCAAATTCCCGTGCAAAGTATTTTTCAGCTTCCCAACACTTTCCTGGTGACACCACGGATCACAAACTTATGGGAACTTGTATTTTAAAACCATCTTACTCAAATGAGTTGATCATAGACGGGCTAAGAGTTGGACGTGCAAGAGCAGATTGTGCCTGTTTCGACGTGGGATCCATGAGATGTGCTCAGCAACATATCACAGAAGCTAGAGAAAAGTTACGACAGAACATTGGGGAGAAGGCATACGCGGAGTTGGGGTTCTACGATATGGGTGAAATAACCGCGCGCAAGTGGACAACTGATGAAGAACAACTCTTTCACGAGATTATTTTCTCAAATCCACCCTCTCTTGGAAGAAAATTTTGGAGGCATCTCAGATTTGCGTTCCCAAATCGTTCCATGATGGAACTCGTCAGTTACTATTTCAACGTCTTTATGCTTCGTAGGCGGGCTATACAGAACAGATCGTACTTGTTGGAGATAGACAGTGATGACGATGAAGAGCATAAAGGTGATGATGGAGATCAGTATGAGAAAGATAGCGATAACGACGATGAAGATGATCAAAGACTATTGCCTGATGGGCTTTGTTGTACAGTTAAAGGCGATGAAGAAGAAGACTCCACTATTGAGTCTCTCGATGATCAGGATTTGGATTCGAGTTGGGTTGATGACTTCTGGCCCGAGCCCGATAGTTCCAGCCCGGGCCTTAACGTCGACAAGAAAACAAATTAGGAAATGATCATAAACAAGGTGGAGAATTTGCGTTATGATAACTTCATTTTTGTCTCCCAACTGAATTGTTTCTTTTTTTTTTCGTGTGGTGTAGAATTTGAAGTGTTTGTAGTTTGGGAAAGGGAAAAGGAATCCGAGAAAAGAAAGCCAAAACTCGACTTTCTTACATGTTTACTGATGTATGAATTTGTCTGGTATTTATTAAGATTCCATGAGTATCTTCTTGCCTTAACTTCACAACCATCAAAGCTCATTGCTAAGACTTAAGAGACCAATTTATTTGTATTCTTGAATTGTTGAAAAGATGAAGTAATATGATAAAAAAAAATTATGTTTTATTCTTTTTATGATAATATTAATATTGTCCAGATGTCCCGTCCATATGCCAGATATGATATGAAGCAAGATAATGTAAATGCTAAAGATGGGTTGGATCTCAAATTGAAAACTAAAGATATTCAAAGATTGTAAAGCTAAAATCAATTTACTTTTATGAAAGTACGTTTTATGTCGAGTGAATCGTGGCTTCAAAACACTTCCTAGATGAAAATGATTCGTGCCCTTGACAAAGGATGTCTAATAATAAAAAAAAATATATGTAGCAATTTATGTTAATTATTGTTATTGCAAGTCATGTTGATAATGTTATAAGAAAATGATTTTACCTCTTCTTTGATTTGTACTCAAATTTCATATAATAGTTGACCAGAAGTCTGAATTCGTAATAAATATGCTAGGGTGAAAGTTTAGATTTGCTTCAAATTGATTCCATATTAATGGCACTTTACTAAAAAATTTTAAAAATTAAACCACACGATGACCACGACTTCATCACGACCACCAAGCAAAGGATTTTATGATGAGAAAATTAAATTACAAATATTCATCTCTCCACTGAAGGGCAAGTCTGTAACTTCACAGCACATTAACATCAGATCCGAAACCTTTCATATACTCCGACGTCTGAGCGGACTTACATAACATCGATGAGTTTCATAAATTCCTAACTGTTATAATATGCATGGAATTTTCCTCCTATTACCCAATATGTCAAACAAATAAGAAAACACTAATAAAAAAAAAGATGTGAATATAGAGAAATATAGGGAAGAAAGAGTCTCTTGGTTTTCTTTATTAAGCATATAAGCGTATTTTTCGTTTTAGGCTGTGGCCAGTTCAAGGACTATCGATACATCTATTAGAAAGTTTGATCTTTTCCACGTTTGATTCTTCAGAATCTGAAATATTAATATCGTGGGCTGTGTCATTTATACACATCCCCTTTATTTTACTTTTTTTCTCTTCTATGTAATAAGGAGATTTTCACATAGTCAGAACTCAAGAAAAAGGCTCATTCTTTGCTTGTGGGTCTGATCTTTTTTCACTTCATCACTTCCATTGAAACTGTCACATCTGAATCAGTTCAAAGGTACGAACTTTATGAAATATATGTGTACTTTCGCAGTTCTCAATTTCTTCTTTAGCTTAGTAGTACTTCTGAACGTTAGCTTGTCTGAATCTTTTTCCCAATTCCTCTGTTGCTTGAACTGTTATATGATGACGTTGGATCAAGATTAAGTTGCATTCTAGCACTTCAATTTGATCTTAGGTTTTTCAGTTGATTGAAGTTTTATTCGTCGTTCTTGATTGTTCTTGAACTTCTATTGCAGAAATGGACGAAGATCAACAGCTTTTGTTTGTCTGCAAATTCTGCAGCAAGAGATTTCGATGTGGGAAGTCGTTAGGCGGTCACATAAGGTGTCACAACGCAGCAAATTCATCTGAATCTGACGAAAAACTCGAATTCTGTGCAAAGAATACCTTTAGAGATCCTAAAATCGGGGAATTTAGTTATGTCCTGAGAAAGAATCATCGAAGGACATGGAAGACTGCAGATTCGAATTCGATGCTCTGCAATCAATGTGGTAAAGTTTTTCAATCTCTAAAAGCATTGTGTGGGCACATGGCTACTCACTCGGACAAGGATAAGAACCCTAAGGAAGACGACGACGATTCTTGGACCAGCGATAACGCTAAGAAAGTTTTCGATAGTCGATCTGACACTGTAATAAGATCATCATCATCATCAAGCAAGAGGTTAAAGATAGTTAATTATGGTTCTTCTTCATCTGTTTCTGAGACTTACGTCGACGAAGTAAAAGAGGAGTTAGCCAATTTGTTGGTGATTTTATCTCAGCACAAAGGCGAAGCTGAAGGAATAATCGAAGAGATCAAAGATAGTGACGTGAAGGATACAGAAACTTGTGATTCTGGGTATTTCTTGCATGAGTACGGTGAAGAAAAAAAAGAAGAAGAATCTGAGGTTTCATCGAATGGATTCGAATCCTCGAACAGAAGCAAAAGGGACCGTCATCATCATCAGTATAACAATGCTGCTATAGCATCGTACTTTGCTGGGATCGATTCGAGGAAGAAAACGCAGAAGAATAAGAGAATCAGCGAATATAATAATAATAATCCCAGCAAATTATACGAATG
Source organism: Craterostigma plantagineum (assembly GCA_027422505.1). Classification (NCBI taxonomy): domain Eukaryota; kingdom Viridiplantae; phylum Streptophyta; class Magnoliopsida; order Lamiales; family Linderniaceae; genus Craterostigma; species Craterostigma plantagineum. The sequence continues at coordinate 35,078,538 of JAPQWV010000002.1, read as the reverse complement.
CTGTTGAAAATATAAACTTGATTTGGGCTTAGAAGTATTATGAGGTGGATTTAGCAAATTGGGCTTAGGAGATATATTGGCCCAATATCTAGAGTATGTGGGAATAATCTAGAGATATCATAGAACCTTATGGAGTCTTATAGAACCTAGATATTATTAGGGAGTATTCTAGAAAGGTGATGTGTTGGCAAAATCTTAAGGGGGTAGAAACTAGTATAAATAGGGGTGAGGTCTTAGCATTTTGTATCAAGCAATCAAGCAAGTGAAAATCAAATCAAGTATTGTAATATAAAGCCTCTTCCTCTTAAACACTAGCCTTGATATAAAGTTCCTCCCTTCCTATCAAAGTCCTAATTTCCAATAAAGTGGTATCAGAGCACTTCTATTTCCAACAAAGTGGTATCAGAGCTAGAAGATCCTAAGGCGATGGCGAGCGGCATGGTTCCCTTCCAAGTCCCGACACTCAACAAGAGCAACTACGACAATTGGAGTATCAAGATGAGGGCGCTCCTTGGATCACAAGACGTATGGGATATTGTCGAGAAAGGCTACATCGAGCCGGAGAAAGAGGAAACTCAATCTCAAACTCAAAAGGATAGTTTGAGAGAATTGAGAAAGAGGGACAAGAAAGCTCTCTTTCTAATCTATCAAGGATTGGATGATGATGCTTTCGAGAAGGTTTCGGAAGCAGCGACCGCTAAGGAAGCATGGGAAAAGCTACAGACCTCGTATAAAGGAGCGGATCCGGTAAAGAAGGTACGTCTTCAAACTTTAAGAGCCGAGTTTGAAGCCTTGCATATGAAACAAGATGAAGTTGTGTCGGACTACTTCTCGAGGGTATTAGGAATAACCAATCAACTAAAGAGAAATGGTGAGAAAATTGATGATGTTAGAATCATGGAGAAAATTCTTCGATCGTTAGATTCGAAATTCGAGCATATCGTAGCCATCATAGAAGAAACTAAGGATCTAGAAGAAATGACGATGGAGCAACTATTGGGCTCACTGCAAGCCCATGAGGAAAAGAAAAGGAAGAAGGAAGGGATCGTAGAACAACTACTTAAGTTGCAAGTTAATTCTGCAAAAGAAAAGGAAAATGAGGAAAAATATCAAGGACGAGGCTACAGGCAAGGATATAGAGGAGAACGAGGCGGAGGCCGCGGACACATATACGAACGAGGCTGGAGGCCCAACATCGACGACCACGATAATCATCAAGGAAATGATTATCCAACAAGAGGATACTGGAGAGGTAATTCAAGACCAAGGTATGACAAATCACATATTAAGTGCTATAATTGTCAGAAATTCGGACATTACGCTTCCGAGTGTCGAGCCGGTAGAATCAGTAAAGTCGAAGAGAGAGCTAACTACATTGAAGAGAAAAATCAAGAAGAAGAGATTCTACTGCTAGCCCATAAGGATATTGAGATCGGTGAACGCAATGAGTGGTACCCGGACACTGGTGGGAGCAATCGCAAGAGAAGCATGTCCATGGAGTATGAGTTAGTGAGTGATGACGTCAAATTTGGAGAAGAACATAACATCCTAGTGGAAGGTAACAATAACATTCTCAGTCAAGATGTGATAATCAACGAAGAAGAAGAGGATGAGAGTATGCCATACGTCGAAGAAATAAACATGGAGCAACCAGTGATAGAGCAGACAAGAGAAGAGCTCAATACTCAGCTTGCTTTACCCCCTGCGAGATTTGAGGAAGACGAAAACTCAATTGAGGGAGTCTCACACTTCAAGATCCAACAAGAAGTATCCAAGGTAACTAAAAATCAAAACAATCAAACTCTCATTTGTCTCTTTGCAGATGGTGGGCCGGTGAGGTTTCAAGATGCTAAGGACGAGAAAGATATCATGCATGAGAAAATTAAAGATATCAAGAAAACTGAGATACGGGAGTTAAGACCAATTCAAGTATGGCCTAAAGAAGAAGGTGAAAGAAATACAACAAACTTGGCGTCTGAAGGCTACAGTAAAGAAGCAGATATCGGCTATGACGAGAATAATGAGAGAATACAAGAAATGGATATTAAATCTGCCCTCTTGGATGGTGTTCTCGAGAAAGATACATGCATAAAGCAACTAGAAGAATATGAAGCATCCAATGAGATGAAGAACGCACTACATGGGTTGAAGAAAACACGAAGAGCTTGGAGCTCACTAATCAACAAGAAACCCCACAAGAGAAATATGAGAATGCAACAGAAGGAGCCAAACGTGATTCTCAGGGATGACAAGTCGGCAATAAAATTAGCAAAGAATGCAGTCTGCCATGATCGAAGACAGCGCATTACAAGGAAGGAAGTGAAGCTGGAATATGTGAAGTCTAAGGATCAAGTAGCCGATATATTCACCAAGCCACCGAAGAATGAAGACCCCATTCTGCTATGAACTTTGCTCGGAATACCAAATCAAGTTTAAGGGGGGGTGTTGAAAATATAAACTTGATTTGGGCTTAGAAGTATTATGAGGTGGATTTAGCAAATTGGGCTTAGGAGATATATTGGCCCAATATCTAGAGTATGTGGGAATAATCTAGAGATATCATAGAACCTTATGGAGTCTTATAGAACCTAGATATTATTAGGGAGTATTCTAGAAAGGTGATGTGTTGGCAAAATCTTAAGGGGGTAGAAACTAGTATAAATAGGGGTGAGGTCTTAGCATTTTGTATCAAGCAATCAAGCAAGTGAAAATCAAATCAAGTATTGTAATATAAAGCCTCTTCCTCTTAAACACTAGCCTTGATATAAAGTTCCTCCCTTCCTATCAAAGTCCTAATTTCCAATAAAGTGGTATCAGAGCACTTCTATTTCCAACAAATGCTTCAGCTGTAAGAAGAAGTTCGAGTCTCACCAAGCCCTTGGAGGCCATAGACCTTGTCATAAAAGGACCATTAACGTCGCATTGAATTACAGTGAGAACAAATTAGATGAAGGCAAGAAGAAGAATGAAGAACACGTATGTCCGTACTGTGATAGGGCTTTCAAGAATGGTCAGGCCTTAGGTGGTCATAAGAGGTCTCATTTTCTCGTCCATGGAAAGAAAAAAAACTAGTAATTTGAAGCTTGAACTGTTTGATCTTAATCTCCATGCTTGGGATTGCGAAGAAGAAGAGGAAAAACACTGTAATGAAGAGGCTGAAAATGGTTAGAATTTATGCACATTGCCATGTTGGTTTGTGCTATAGAGGTTATTACAATCTTGAAGGTGATATATAACAATATATGGGGCTTCAGTTTGGCTTTTACCAGACCTACGGTTGTCGTTATCATTCACAAACAAATCATCTTTCTTGAAAAAAAAAATAAATCTATCTATTTATATGTGAAGTCGTCCTTATTACTTATTACAGTTTTCCCACGTACTACTAATCCAACGAATTGGCGCAAATGTCTTCTCACCTAACCTATTTTTAGGGTTTGTGATCTCTACCATTCCTTATCTTAAATAGAAAAAAGAAAAGAAAAAGTTGAGTATATAGAGCGAGTGTTTCAATGCTTCGCTTTGCTGTACAAAATTGTTCAAATAATAATTCGTGGATTTGACTAGGCATGGCAATGGGGCGGGTATGGGGCGGGTTTTGCCGGACCCGAGACCCGCCCCGGTTACTTTTTCCCGGACTCGGGACCCGCCCCGCCCCGCTTTGGGTCTAGACCCGCCCCGCCCCAGGTCAGACCCGAGCGGGGCGGGTCCAACCCGCCATACCCAGTTATACTGATTTTTTATTTTTTTCTTTTCTTTTTTATTTTTTAAAAGATAAAATGACTAATGTAGTGTTTGAGACTCGAACCCACGATCTTACCTTTATAATACCAAGCCTCTACCATAACACCAACAGATTTTCTATTCATAATATTAGCAATAATTCTATATAATACATACTTACGAATTGAATTATAATATATATATTTCCGGGGCGGGTTTTGGGCCGGGTCTCGGGGCGGGGTTTGCCAGTCCCGGGACCCGCCCCGGGCCCGGCCGGATTTCTTCTTTTGAGACCCGGGACCCGCCCCGAGACCCGGAATATCGGGTAAAACCCGGTTATTTCGGGGCGGGTCCAAGGCGGGTCCGGCTCCGGACCCGCCCATTTCATCTCTAGATTTGACAGGAAAAATAGGGAGAATTTGATAATTTCCTATCCAAGTCGCTGAATGCGTCGTAAAGTAAGTTGGGCTTCTTTTTCTAACACAGAAGCGGGCCCAAGGAAAATGGCCCATCATTAAAGGCAATTTTAATATTATTCGGAGTAACATAAGGCGCATCTTAACAGAAGCAACTTAATTTTATTCGGAGGGTTTGAGTCGACATTCCTCCTCCTCCACTACCATTACAAAACAACAATGATAATAATATATAATCGATTAATTAATGGTGTATTATTACATGCACAGGTAATAAATATGGAAGAAAGATTACAAATCTATACCTAATTATGTAGCTCTTTTCAAATATGTGGACGTGGACAACTAATGTAATGATGAAAAGGACTAAACCAAAAAATACACCTCCCTCACTAACATCCCCAACTGCGTAACAAATCTCTGAACAGGGAAAATGGAGATATCATAAGTTGTGGTGAAAGAAATCGTCTTATCTCTCAATGATATGAAAGGAAGATGATCGAGTGAAATCTAGAAACTGCTACAAGAACTGTTTTTGCTTCAAAAGAACAATTATTTCATCAACTTTTTGAGAGACATGATTAAAGCCGTTGGCCTGTTTTTGTCTTGGATCAAACAAAGGCTTCAAACAAGCAAATGGAGGAAAAGAAAAGGTTAGTCTTTTACTCTCCTCCTTGTACGTTGTCACCCTCTCTTTATAAAGCTTTTACCAAGGCTGCACGTCAATGTTTATTATTTTGTTTATTACCAAGCTTGGAGAAATATAAAAAGCGTAATACGAACAAGTTTTAGTGCTTCACATATGATAAGTTCCTGAAAGAAATTTGAATACATTCAGATAAAACCTCTCGGCACTATCAAATGCTTTACAAGACCAATGATAAAAACCCTTTCAATATCGACAAAGCCCTTTTAGATATGTAGTATATATATCATATCTAGTGTTCATATATAGCTATTGATGGATATGATCTCTGCTATGTGTATATATATTTAAGATATATGTAAATACCACCTAACCTTATTTTAATCAAATTTTCTGATCTGGGGTGACACGATATCTCCAAGAAGCCCCTCATCGACATGAGAAGGAGGAAGAGGAGGAGGTTGTTGTTGGATTGTTGAATTTGAATCTCCTTGAACATTCTCGACTTTTTCAATATGATTTTCTTGAAGCCTTAATGATGACGTCGTCCTTGGTTGAGAGTTTGGAAAACTTCTTGCAAAGACAGGTTCATGGCGAGGAATGAAAAACCCTGCTTCAGTTCTTGGAAATCCAACTGATGATGAGAGGTGATTGTGTTGTCCTTCGTAAGTTGTGATCACAAGGGATGGATCCTCAGATCGATCTTTCCACCCTTTTCTTCACCATGCATTTACTGTTTGTACAGCGGTAATAACTCCTGCGGTAATTGGTAATGAATGAATCACCATCATCAGCTTTTAAGTAAGCTAGGCTAGCAACCCAAGTATTTATGTAACAATTAATTCGCCAGTTAGTGATTATATTATTGCAAGCTTACCTCGGAAATGGACTGTTCTTGACAGCCTTTTGACCATATTTTCTCCAGCGATAACCATCCTCAAGATGATCAATTTCACTTTTTGTTACAAAGGCAAATCGTTGCTGTCGAATGCGCTTTTGGCCCTTCTTCTTAGCATTGCTCCTGGTAATAAAAAAGAAAAAAAGAAACAAAAGAAGGAGAATGAACCTCAAGGGTTTTCCTTATATGAGGAGTAAAATCGATATTTTTAAACTTGAACCGTAAATTCAAATAAATGCTTTTTTTCTTACATTAGCAAAAACACACACATATATATACTGGTGAAAATCGACAAGTTAACTTGAAACGTAAATGCTAGTTATGCGTTTTTCTTTATTTCTTGTCAAGTTTCTCAATAAGACTCTTTCTCATGACATTATTGATGAAGAGATCAGATTACCATAATAAGATGTCGCATGACATATAAAAATATCATAATCCATGTAATGGAAAAAGCAAAGAAAAAAGCCCCATTACAGCACGAGGTTTCCCCGCCGCAATAACGGCTGCACTTGATCCCAGAAAAAAAAAAAGAAACTTATTTAGCAACAATAATAACAATTATATTTTTTTTTCTAAAAAAACTGAGTGTTATATTTTTAATTATCGACAAAAAAAAAGGGAAAAATCGGAAAACCCCTCATTTTGAAGATATCCCAATAATACCCTCCTTCCATTGTTCCGAACCTTTTCTTCTCCGATTCACCGTCGGTTGTACGGACTCTCTTTCCCTTTAATTACCTTTTTACCCCCAAAAAATGCATGCAATACACTCTCGCTGTGCTACTACTAACAGCTATATCAAGCTTACAACTCACGCTGTGTCTGACGGCGGCGGATTGACGGAGTCTGATGCCTGGGCCGTCGACGAAGAGGCTCCTCCGCCATCAGCCGCCGTAGATTTCTCGGACGGAGGCGGCTCCTCAGACGAGCTCGACCCCGCAGCAAATACATCCATAGTATTGGGCTCGATCGGATCCAAATCGGGTGGAATATTCCATTCAAAATCGCTCAGTAGCTCCGAGTAAGACGACAAATTTCCGGCGCGCCACATGGAATCGCTCTCACGATCATCATCGCCGTCCATTAGCAGCGCCACAAGGATCGTCCGATCAGAGAAGATCGGACGGTTGAGAGAGCAGCTCGGAGAAAGGCAGCTAGGGTTTTGAGAAGAGAGGGGGAAAATGAGAGTTAACGCGTATTGGTTTTGTATAGAGAGAAAAAAAAGCTATTGCTTTGCTTGTTGTCGCGTCAATGAACAGAAAAGAAAGGCGAAGATAAGTTTTTAATTAAAATAAATTAAATAAAAAAATAGGACGAAGAGATAGTGAGGGGTCAACCTTTTAAATAGTAAAGGGGACGAACTTGCATTGCAATGTTATTGAGAAATAGAAGATATTTTTTCTTTATTTTTTCTTAGTTTCTGTAAATTTTAAATTACATCCCGGAACCCTGAAATTTGCAAATTACAGATCTTTAAACTTATTTACCGTACGTATGATGAGATAAAAAATCTTAGCAGAAACACTTGTGTTAGAGATTGATTTTTAATAAAACATTATGTTAATAAGTTAAATAAAAGACTTGTGATGATAAATAAACTCGGTCCATTTCCACAAATGCATGTGATTGTATAAACAAATACCTATGTTGTTTTCACATGGAGTAGTATATATTAGTTAATGCGAATGGGGTTTATAACAGTTGTAATTAGTTACTTAATAATAGTGAAACTTAAATGATCAACACAACATATATGTGTCCCACCAATATAACTATTGATGTTGATACCCTAACAAAAGATGGGCGATCGTTCATGTATTATGTATCATTTAGGATAGGACGCTTTGAAAAGTAGATAGATGTATAGATGATTACGAAGAAATCTAAAACTATCATCATTGAATAAAAATACCGAACATAATTATAAAGGAAAAGGAAAAAGAAGTATACATTTGTTCCAATTTTTCTTAGATAGATATACATATAAAAGTGGAATGCACCAAAATTTTTGGGAGATCTGTTAAGCAATGGAGATGCTTCCAGTCGACTAAATCAAAAAGGACAGGTTCACAGTGTTGCTCATTTAATAGATTTACTTACTTTTCGGAATATTGCCACAATAATAGTAAGAAATGAAACGACATGATCGAATTTAATAATAACACATAAATAAAAATGACAAACAATTTGACGGTCTTATCCCATTAAAGGCCAAGTCTCTGATCATGTCATTTGAAATAGAAACAATTCGATTGTCTTATCTCAAACTAACAAACACAGAAGATAATCCATGGAACATCGTCTCACATTTACAATTATTTATCTTCTATTTACATATACATATATTACTCAATTTGCTGTAGTGGGACAGACTAAACTGCTTCGCCTGTGACGAGATACGCATCACACCATAGATATTACGTGGTTTTACGTTGACATAAAATTACACGAGCAATCTCCAAAGTACAAAGCTTTATTACATTAGTTCAACTTTTTTACTATTCCACATCATATATAAATATTTTAACAAAAAGTGGTAATTATTAGCATTGATTGAAGTTACTGAAATGGATATGTCTTGATTATTATTTAACAACGACCAGATTGTAAAGAACCTAACCTTCAAGCCGACAAGGTTGATAAGTATCATTCATTGTAATTAAATGCCTTTAATTACTCCTTAATAATGGTTAAGCATAAGTAAAACGTCACATTCCCACTATCCCTCATAAGTGGTGGAAGGATTAAGTGGTTTTTAAATGAAAGAAAGTTAAATACAAAAAGAAGAAACTCTACAACATAATTCATATAAGAAAATGGTGGGCCAACAAATATAATAAAGGCCCAGCCCATATTAACATAAGCATAATGAACAAACTAATCAACCACCTATTTCTTCAAGAAATCACCTGCCATCTTCACATAATCGCCATACCCTCCGCCGGCGGAATGCTTCTCACCAGATTCATGAGCACCACTTCCGCCCGCCGGAACGCCGACCTTCTCTCCTCCGTGGGCATCTGATACGGCACCGGCACCGGCGCCGGCGATGGGGTGTGAAGCGTTGTTGTAATTCCTCAGATACTCCTCAGCCTTCTCAACGTATTTCCCAATGCCTTTCTCGTTCTCGAGCTTTCCGTATTCCTGGGCTGCGTCTAGGAGGTCGGCGGTGGCGTTCGCCAGCTGGGCCTTGTCGTACTTCTCCGGCTCGTGGCGGAGATGGGCCTGCGCCGCCTCAGCCACCACTTTCGCGCTGTGGATGACGTCGGAGCTTGATCGGTGCTTGTTGAAGTCGTTGTCGATGCTCTCGGCGGCGCCGATCTGTGGCTGTGGCTTCTCTTGGTGGTTATCGCTCAGCTTCGATAGGTTGGATAAGAAATCCATGTCGATTTTCTCAGGTGGAAAATCTAATCAAATATCGATGAAACTAGTGCAAGTTTTGAAGAAATGAGGAAACGGCGGAGAAGATAAATAGTGAAAAAAGTCGAGGTTGATCGGTGACGAGGAGAAGAATGCGGATAAAATGTTCTGAATAGATCAAATTGAGTTCGAACAAGTGTTCGGTTTGACTTTTATGTAAAGTTAGTACACTCAATACGGCGACGTTTTAGCGCACAATCCCAAGAAAGTCAATCTAGTCCGTCCAGCGATTCCATACTCCGATCCAACGCTCCATAATGAAACGAATAAACCAAATAAAAAAGCCCAATATATGTCCTCGCATTATGATATTATACAAATACAACAAAGAGCAAGTTAAGCCAGCCAACAATGTAACAAAATTTACAAACAAAACAATCATCTCAGCCCAACAAAAATATATATAAATTTTCTTTCATCACATCCATAGTGATGAAATGAAAGCCAATTCTTCAAGCACATCGCCGCTCGTCGCACCGATAAACAACCGCTCGCTGGACAAGTCGAGCATTAGAAAAAAGTTCTTCCTCCCCTTAGTCGAAGAAAGACAAAGAGATCAACCTATCTATCTATCTATCCATCTTCTTCTATGGCATCTGCTCTTCTTTGAATCGCAAAAGAGCAGTTCTATTTCCCGCCATAGGCCCATTAACCACCGTGTCGTTTGTTCCCAGCCGTGAAGCAGAAGCGTTGTTGTACACATTGTGGCTGCTGTTTTTAGCCGCGGGCACTTCGTGGTTGTGCTTTCCCTCGTAAGTCGTTATTACAGCCTTGGGATCGCTCGCAGCTCTTTCTATGTGCTTCCTTACATTGCATCCTTGGCTCGTACACTTATAGTAGCTTCTGCAATAAAAAATAGAGGAATCTTCTGCCTATTGTCTTAAGCAAAAGGGCTCGAGAAAATAATATCGTTACCTAGGGTAAGGGTTTCCTTTAACGACCTTCTGTCCGTACTTTCGCCACCTATAACCGTCGTCCAAGAGATCGACTTCGCTAGTCGCCTGAACGATGATCCTAGGTTCAGTAACTGTACGGTGGTTCGATGATGATCCTTGCTCTGAGTTCTGAACCTCGACATTCCTTGTAAACATTCCAAGGTTTAATAGTTAAGGAAACTAACAAAAACTAACAGCATACTATCATTTAACTGAACTTTTCACCTTCTTTTGGCTTTAGCTTCATCTTCGTCTTCGTCTTCATCGTCGCTTTCGCTCGTCTGTTCTTGAATCTGACCTTCAGATTCAGACCCACCGTCCCTCGAACGTTTTCCATGAGGTGGATGATTGTGCTGCCCTTTGTATATGATCTCAGTTATGTGACCTTCGAGGGATCTCTCGACTTTCTTCTTCACCGGGCAGTTAGGGCTCGTGCACTTGTAATAACTACGCGGAAATTCACTACCTTTCACTTGTTTCTGACCGTATTTTCGCCAGCTGTATCCGTCGTCGGCTGGTTTGTCGACACTGTGGGGCAACGAAGGCCTCTGATCGGATTGAGGAGGAGGAGGAGGAATCTGCTGTTGCTGAGGTGCAGACATGGCAGATGGGAAATGATGCATCGACATGAAATTCGATGGGTACTGAGGTTGCATTTGCTGAATCTGGGATATGATTTGCTGGTTCGAATCTCCGAATGGAGCCTGATTTTCGACCAAATACAGGCCAAAAGAGATTAATCGAAAAAGCTAATGCCCAAACATACGGCGAGCATCACGAAGCACAGCTTCGATACGTATTTAGAACATTAAGATATGAACAGGGTTAACTGGCAATTGATTTCAATTCAGCTCGCAACAGTTGGAGGTATGAACAGATGGGCAGCTATCGCAAAGGGCGGAAACAGAGAAATTGACGGCAAAATTACGCACCTGAGGAGAATCGAGCAAGGTGGCAGGACTCAGCCCAGGCGAAATAGCGAATACGCCTCCGAGCTGCTGCTGCGGAGGAGGCGCGTAAGACACCGCCAGCGCCGATGGCCTGTATGTCTGGAAACGAAACTCCGACGTGGCGCCGGCGAGGAGTTGGGAGAACGAACGGCCGTCGGTTTCGGAATCGAGGAAGCTCGTCAGAGGGGTCATTCGATCGGAGCTTGGGAACACGGCGGCGAGCCCCTCGTTTGAAGGGGCGCGCGGCGGGATGGAGATCGACGGCTGTGATGGCGGTGGTGGTGCGTTCTCAGCCATTGGATGTTATGACTCGAATTGGTTTTGACTTTTGGTGAGGGGGTTTGAGTTTGAGGTTTTTATTTTATATATACGTAATTCTTTTTATGTCTCTGCGTAGTGATATAAGGGATGTAGACTTTTGTTTTTGAGCTTTTGTTAACAAGTCAGTCTTCGAATTGTGCTTATGGCAAATTGATCATTGATGTGAAATATATTGATTTATTATGTACTCAAAATAATATTTAAGGATAACGTGTACGTACGTATGATGCTAATGTCTACAACGGTTGAGTTGAGACGGCATAACTTAACTAGATATAATGTTATATATTTTTTAATTTAATTTTATTATGAGTATGACTCGAGATTAACATATGGCATTAATTTAATGCGTAGATATCACAATTATAACATCCAATTACTTGTTAATCACCACAATGTTGACATTATTTAAGCTAATTGTTTTCCATTTCGCTACTGCAAAGCACGTAATCTCTCCCTCAGTTAAAAAATTAGTCAATGCTCATGAACCCAAGACAAAGTAGCTTATAATATCATCGATATTCTTTATTCCCCACGAACGTATTAGAAAGGAAAAAAAAAAAAAAGAGAGCCCTCTTTTGTATATCACCGTATGTAAGAAGCTCGTCGTGATCTCTATGTCGTCGATCTCACTGCAGCAACGTGGCAGTAAAAGAAACACCGAGGTGAAGGAAGACGTGAACTGATTGATGTAAAAATAATCGAATTACATAAATACAAAAATGCAGTCAAGAACGTTCTATATTAAAATTAGATTGAATTTGTTTTTTCTTTTTTCTTTTTTGTGATTGTGTTCCGTAAGTTTCCGGCTTTAAAGAATCTTGCAGTGGGATATTTTTGGAATAATTTTCTGGTTGAATCATTTGAATAATTATACGGAGACTTAGAAAACGAGAAATATGAGGAAAAACAAAATCCTAATGAAGCATATCCCACACCGATTGGAACATCAAGATGAGAGGTCAGCAGCTAACTATAAATAGAGAAGGCTAGGCAACGTATTACTCACTTACCTGGACGGGGTCAATGGGTGATCAATAAGGCCCATGGCCTAGGCTGGCGGCGTCCATTGCACTTTGCGATGTGCGCCAGCCTAAGGTCGGCCCAAGTGGTCGAGCCTACGTCATAATTTGTGGTAGAGGGGGCCTGCGTTCGCGCGGCCCCTACCCAATTTTGTAGTTCAAAATTTTTATTGAGTAATATGTTTTAATTTATAATGAAATAAATAACGAAATATGATATAACAATTACTAGCACCACTGTGCACATTATTATTAAATTGTTTTAACAAGACTAAAAATAGGATTTGGTAGGTACGAGGCTATGGAAGGTGTAATAAAAAAAAGTTAATTATTATTAAATAGTTTAAATAAGACAAAATAGAATTTGGTAGGTATGAAGTTATGGAAGGTAGTTATGAGGTTATGGAAGGTCGCACGAAATCATCTGTTCTACAATTAATGTTCACCTCATGTCTCAAGATCTGATCCGTTTAATTTTAAATCTTTGGTTCAAAAATTTTCTTTTTTATTTAAATTCCTTTAATTCTATATTTCACCAAATCAAAAAAATCATCGTTATTTCGTGTAATTTATAAATAAATAAACCCATCCAATTTATTTCTTGTTTTATGATGTCAAATTTGATATCTATATCATATATTTTGGTAATCATAAGAACTATTTTAATAAAGTGGGACAGAAAATGGGACATGAATTATGGTACGGATGATTTCAACGGATGAAAGGTGTGTGTGTTAGTAAGTCTTTTTATTTTTAAATAGATTTAAAAAAATCTAATTGGTTAATCGAAACAGAGCAATTGACGATTTATCCTAACGACTCACCGTTAATATAATTGAATAAATTAACGGTTTATCCTAACCCTTCACTTGATAATATAATAGATAAATTAACAGTCTGTCTTAGTTTTCTAATGGGGAACTAATGGATTTTATTATACCAATGAGTGTCTAGTGAGGGCTCTATCCTTGTATCTTATTTTCCCAAAGGGTTAATAAGTACTTTAAAGAGGATTCAATTCTTCAATTATATAAAAGTAACATGTGATAGAGAACATAAGAAGACTAAAACGGCATTATATGATCTTCTTCTTCTGAAAGAATGACTTCAAATGCACGAACTGAAGGCCCGTTACTGACAGAGAGATGGCGAGCGAGAGAAAGCCCAGCCACGCCATCTTCGAATTTGTCGATCTGTTCAGTTTCCTCATCTCAAATTCCCTGGCATATAATTTATTTATTACAACTCTCGAGTAATATCATAAAATAGGTGCTTAAGTATATACCTACCTACTGCTTAGATACATCATTTCATGCTGGATGGAATGCACTGTGTCCACCATCTTCTTCAGTTCTACCTCCATCGACTGTCCCATCCAATACAAGAGATCATTTCCGCAGTTAACATCGAACCCTTAAACGAGAGAGAGAGAGAGAGAGAGAGAGAGAGAGAGAGAGAGAGAGAGAGAGAGAGAGAGAGAGAGAGAGATTTATTATTACTTCGACGGAGCCTTTCTTGGCAACATTGGTCCAATCTTTGGCGGCAACGCCAGAATTCCAGTCGAAGTCAACGGTGATGGTGGTCGAGGGTTTGTGATCAGCAGCAAAAAAGCACGCCGTGTAATCGCCGGACTCCGCCGATTGGAAGGAGAAATGCCCTTCGCTCACATTTTCAGAGTAGTGATTGCTAACCCCATGTGCAGATGTTACCTTCATTCATACAAAAAGCTCGATTCTTCAGTAGATACACACATATATTATGGAAATTAAAAACACAACACTTCTTTAATCAGGTTTGCGAGGATTTAAGCTCGTCTGAAATCGAAAACATTCAGCAAAGTTGGAAACTTTTGAAAAAATTCTCAAAGATTAAAGAGCAAGAACACAAGCCCAAAAGAGTTAAGACAGGAAGAACGATAAAAACAGTCTCTTTAGAAATAAAACAGTATTACTTATTACCCTAACTGATATCTTGTGAGAATCGGGCAAAGGGTGTTGTTCCTCGTTAGGCTTTACTATGTGGTAATTCCCCACAGTCATTGAACTGATGGCCATGTCCTGCGATATACATTTGAAGTGCCCAGACTCCAAATCAAACCGAATCGACCCGACCCGACTGGTTATTATAAGCACTAACACCGAAATTAATACGAAGGATTTGATTTTCTCATGTGCCTGGATTTTCATCTTCGCGGCGACGGTGACGGTATCAAATTGAGACTGAAAAAAAAGTTGTCTTTATCCTTTCTTTCCTTTGGGTAAATCCTGACTGGACTTTTGGTGTTCGGACAAAGTATTCAGGATGATGTAATTATATATTATTTTCGTGTTTTTTTTCTTTTTTTGTAATGAAATTTAGATTTTAGGGTTTACTTCTTTGTTGACAAGGAAAATATGTTATGGTGTATAATCGTCGTAATAAATAGAACCATTACCCAATAAGATAGACACACATGGGACTCACCCTTTCTTGATTGGTTGAAATAATATGTATATAAATCTATACGATTTTATTTTAATTTAACTCATATCGTTACGTCGATATGCATTTGTTAACTCCTCGTTTTATACGAAGGAGAGCGTGGACGAAACATAAACATAGGTAAAACTACGATATGTTAGAAACTTGAAACCAAAGAAGAGAAGAGAAATCCCATAGAAATATATAATTCGATCTCAACATTAAGCTTCAATTCTGCAATCTTATAGGGCAAATAAATATGATAAGAAAAGTTCGACCGAGGGTTCTTGTCTTGGCATCAATATCGTCCACGCTAGAGAATAGATGTGCGTATTCCAAAATGACGACGAACAAAGCATATCAGTATCACGGGAAAAATCGACTATAATAGAATGAATGATAAAGAAACTAATATAGATTTCGGATCGATTTGAGAAAGGGATGCAATACGAAAACGACTTTTATTATATCACGCATGCAGGACCACGAGGCATTGTGTGGGGCTATTTAATTCGAATGAAAATTTTTGTATGATTAGTGTATTAGTATAGCTCACCTTCTGTACGAAGTAAAAGAAATCATAGCCCTGGGAAATGCATATGCGAGGCATTGCACCACAAGCATATGCGCCGCCAAGATAAACCATTTGTTGTTTCTCTCCATTTGATTTGATTGATATATTTAGTGGTGTGAGAATTGAGATTGTATTATAATTCGTTGCATGTGATAATATATCATGGGATGCTTCCGCATTTATAGGCGAAACCTTGAGATTAGCTATAGCTTGTGCCCATAAAGGGAATGGCTTCCCTTGTAAATTAGATTGAATCCTCTGTTCCAGATTGGTGTTCCAATTTGGTGTTCCACCAACCAAATTGCGACAAGTGTACAGTTGGTCAACTCAGTTTAACACTTGTCAGGGAATGGTTGGTGGAACACAAAGATGGAACACTGTTGTGGCACAGAAACCCTTGTAAATAAGGTCAATTTACTGTCTGTTATAATATTGTGGTTGTAATTATATTCGTATTTTTTTGTTGGTCTTACATTTGTTTTTCGTTAATTCGTGTCATGAGCATATGGTTCTTACCTCGTTCGTGGCTTCTTGCAAATTCAAAACGTGATGAAAACTCTATATGTGGATTTTATTTTACGGTGAATGGACTCTAGATATTTGTATATTATATTAGTACTATAATACATTTGCGTGTGGTCATAATATCTAAACATTTTTTAATTATTTCTTGATATAATGTAATCTTGCATATGAAACATCATATGATGGACAGGTTACCGGACGTTAACGGCCCAAACGTTGGCCCATTTTGCATTAATTTGGACTAGCGAATTATACCCAAAATACCTTAAAGCCGACGAATTATTATTTCTTTTCTATTTTTGTATTGAATTTCTACTTTTTCTTGCCACCGATTTCACATTCCTCCCAAGTTGCATTACCTGGGTTTCTTCGTCTTTCAGGTTTTTTTATTCTTGTTGATATCTAGTTATTTGACATTTTTTTTGGTTATCGTGTACGTTAATTATCCTCAATTTCTTTTTCTTTTGTTGCATTGTAATTTTTTTGAAGTGCTTTTGTTCGTTATGGATTTTTACTTTGTGTTCTCTGCCCCACTGAATCTTCCAGAAAGATAAAGAGTTGTATTTGGTCTTCCACTTTACAAAAAAGTGCCTTCTTAAAATTGTGTATGTTGTTGAAGTTTGATTTTTTTTTTCTCCTCTTCGTTTTAGGCGTCAGGTTTTGGAATTGCAATTTTATGTCTTCTTTAACGGAGCCTCTCTTTTCCCTGTTGAATTGTGATTTCAGTTAAGTGTTTTGACTTTTTATGTGGTTTAATTTGATTTCGATTGGTCAAATCAAATGTGTCAAACTTTTAAATTTTAGAAGAATTAGACTTTTTCTAGATGAAGATTGTATTTTGATTTTTGACCATCTCCCTGAGTATTGTAAAGCTAGCAATTAAGAAGATTTTAGCAATTTATATCAGTTTGTATAAATCTAGAAACTGACCTTGCGTCTTCATATTTCTCTGCCATTCTTGGAAGCAAAACAAAGTCATTCATGGGTGATCATACAGTGGTTGATGTGAATGAGCTGTCAAAAACGGAGTCGTCTGAATCTAATAATGGGCCGACGTGTAAAGGCCCGAACATCGTTGGTTCCTCATCATCTTCAACTTCATTGGAAAATGAGAAAGTACCCATTGAAGTGGCTAAAAATGATGAAGATGAACATGCACCACTCATAGGGAATGGTGAGTGTAGGATATGCCAGGAGGAAGATTCTCTCAAGAATTTGGAAAGTCCATGTGACTGTAATGGAAGTCTTAAGGTATGTTTATTTGGAGTTGGTTGTTTGACCCCCTAATTTTTAGTTGGTGATGTCTTGTTACAAATATAAGATGTTCAATCATGAATTAGGAGCTATAGTTGAATATAGTTGGTTGTTTGACCCCCTAATTTTCGTGGTCTGTGTGCAGTATGCTCACAGAAAATGTGTCCAGCAATGGTGCGACGAGAAGGGAGACATCATTTGTGAGATCTGCCATAAGGTATGTGATTACCGTTGTCTGAAAATTCCTCTGCATCCAAAAATGGCCGTGGAGGTTGATAGGTGTATTAGTTTAAGTACCTTAACTGATTTCTCTAGGACTAGTTTTGTGGTGTTGAACTAGTCGATGCCTGCCTATGATGTCTGAGTCTGAATGAAGGAATATCAATTCTTTAATCCAAGCATTCCATCAACTAACTGGGGCCTATGATGACTATGCTTTTCAGGGATTTGATTTGATCAGATGATTCTTTACTTACTTTTTCTGATGTTACATTATTATTGTTCTTTTACAGTCATATCAGCCTGGCTACACTGCTCGTCCACGTCCACCCCCTGAAGAGACAAGCATTCATATGGGGTAGGTGTTGTTTGTTTACCTTAGTTGTTCTCACATTAAAACTATATTTTCATTTTGAATTGAAACGATGCAATTCTATCCGAATTCCGATATGATTTTTGCTTTTGTTTCAGAGGAATATGGCAGATCTCAGGGTCGCCAGTGGATATGAACGATCGTCGGCTGAGAGCCATTGCTGAGGCTGAACGTCAGCTGTTTGAAGGCGAATATGATGATTTTCACGGGACCCACAATGATGGAGCTGCCTTTTTTCGCTCAGCCGCCCTTGTCGTAAGTCCAATCCTACATATATATATGGTTTGGTGAATTTGAATGATCAGCCAAAAGAAAAAAAAGAAAAAACTGTGTTATTGAGCAAAAATAAATTGCATATGTTTGGATGGTTGCAGTTAATTGCCCTTCTGCTACTGAAGCACGCTCTTTCCCTAACCGATGGAGACAGCAGCGAAGATGGAGACGATGCCTACACTTTCTTCTCAGTAAGTTGTTCAAACAAAAAAAAAAACCGTATCTCTTCATCTCTTAATTCTTATGTAGTAATCACTAAGCAAGCCCACATATATTCCCAGCTTTTCTTGCTTCGAGTCGTTGGCTTCCTCTTACCTTGCTACATCATGATATGGGCAATTAGCATCCTCCAACGCCGAAGACAGAGACAGGTGAAAACAAATTATTTTTCCCAAGACTCGAGGGCCTTATTCCAAGAAACAAAAAAAAAAAGATCAAAATTTTCAGATATCAATTTTTTAACCAACCCATGATTCTAACAGGAAGCTGCAGCTTTAGCAGCAGCACGCCTTGCGATCCTCGTACAAGCTGCGCATAGGAGAGGCCTTCGCATGGCTGAACCCAACGCCTCGCAAGAAATCGTCTCTACTGTTGAGAACGTTTGATCGGTAAGAAAGCTTATGATTCAACCGTCTAAGCTTCGTTTGTTGTTGGCATGTATATGGACGAAGCTACTGTATAACAGATTTGTATAATAATGGCGTCGCTATGCTTAATATCGAATTGGAACTTAGAATACGAATCGGGTCTTTTTTTATCACACTAACATTGGATTCGTCTGAGACGGAAACATGGCCAGTCTTTGTTGGAAGATGCTAAGCTTCTTGGAGGCATTTTTCCCAACATATATTCATCCTGCATTTGGAATAATATTCTCTAACAGCAGCCTTTGGTTTTAAATTTGCTTCTGATTTATACATGATTAAAGGCAGACACTTTGTGAATCTGAAACTCCTCAGTTGATTCTCGGACCCTCATTTTGCTTTCAAAAACTCCCTTTTGGAGAAAGAAGAGAATTTTTTCCTTAGGACGGACAATAGAAAGGATTATATTATTATTACAGCCAACCTCAGACCAATTCAATCTGTTTACTCTGTAAGAGTTCCATCGACATTCCCATATAATGGCGCTCTTCTTTCTGACAAGTAGAGCGTTCGTCGTATTCATTTGCATAGGCTTAATAGCTTCAGTTCAACAACCTTTAATATCAGCCAACAACCGCCGGCGTTTGCTTGAAAAACTGGGGACAAATGATCAGAATAAGAAGCCATCGTCATCCTCTTCAGAAGGTAAGAAATGGTATGCTTCGAGCCAACGTAGTGCTCCGAGGGGATCAGATCCTATTCATAACAAGGCCCTAAATGGATAGATGTCGATAATATGCTCTCTCTCTCTCTCTCTCTCTCTCTCTCTCTCTCTCTCTCTCTCTCTGAAGAGAGGTAACAAAACAAGTGGGGGAGATGTATAAATCCGTGGAAGTTGCTTGAGTTTTAGTGCTTAGCTTGTCGATGTAAGGACATGCGATCAATCCTTGTCTTCTTCTTGTTAGTTGTTCGCTAAAGACGTTTCTAAGCTTATCATTGCCATGGAGATTTGCATGTGTAATCGAATTACGATGGTGCAATAATCTAGTTATTTGCTTAGGGTTCATTTTTAACATGCAGTTTACTTGCGTATTAAATCTTGTCATTCAAATCCTTCTCTTTCTCATCAAATAGTCGAAGCATAATCATTTTTTTTATAATCTTAGCGAAACTTTTAAATAAGTAGCCACATTTTGCACAGTACAGAAATGATTGAAAAAAGAACTTATTCTCGGAAGTATTCCTCCATATCTGTCAACCACTCTTTTTATTATTACATAAAGATTATTAGAATATATATTTTTCTTATGCATGCTTTTAGAATCAATGGAAAAGAATATGTTCCTTATTGGAAACGATATAGAACCAGTCTATCAGTATCGTCTAAAATTGATGATAAATCAACTCAATAGTTGGGCCGTTTTACAAACAACGGGCCTTAAATTATATATTTCTCTAACATATATTTACGATAATATATATCATAACCATTACAAGCATTAAATTTAAACCGACCAACGCTAGCTAATAAATGAGAAAAATAATTAGTGTGGTTATTATTTTGTAAGTCGGGTAAAGGTGTGAACTCAAAATCCAGGTGTAATTAGTACGATCTTGAATAAAAAGTTAATGTTATAGCATTATTTGTGATTAATGTTTCTTCTAGTTGGGGTAATGTTGACTACCACTAATGATTAATATGATCAGCTGGCCATTCATTTTGATTATTTCAACCATCACCTCAACTCTTACCAATAATTGTCCCCCGTTTTATAATTCCGTGTCTTTACATTACATCATTTGACCGAGTAATTGGCAGAGAATTATATAACATATTTTTTTAAAAAAAAAAAACAATTCTGATTCTACTCGATATTAAACCGCCCCATATTTGGCCGACTTGAAGTAGGTCAAGGCTAATTTCCAAATTTCGCCGAAAAGACAATTTATGATACGAACTGATTATTTATACCTCTTCGAATCTATTATCCGATAAAGATGATTTCTGAAAAATAAGTTAAGATTTGATGCCTTCACGACAGACATTCTTACAGCTCGATTATGTTCCTTCACCTAAATGAATAAAAATCTCGCGCGTGCTTACGATAAGGACAACAAATTGTTAATGACATTTACATCGTCCTAATCCACTTATGCATGAATTTGATTCTTCAAATCATTATCGAGTCATTTCAGACTTTTATTTATGCTTTAATCACGCGAAGGCTCAAATAATCAAGCCATATTTGCCTGCAATTATTTTTACTATTTTCGATGGATTAATTTCAATCTAACCAGTGAGATTCTGTTTTAACATATATTTACTGCAATACCGGAAAGGTTTCTGAATTTATTGAACATATTAAGATGGAATGAGTTCATTGGTCACTTTACAATGATGTTTAGATGCATGCCAAGCCATCTTATTGATTATTAATCTAACCTTTTTTTCCCAAATAAAAACTAAATTAGCGGCAAAGCAATCAAGATCAACTATAAAATATTTAACTAACATATATTCTATGGCGCATATTTCGTTTTAGGTAATGCGTAAATGAAATTCAGTCTCATGACACCTATCAACCCACTTTGATTAAATCTATTTTAAAATTTTGCTTCAAGACTAATTAAACATATTAGAGTATGGTTATTAGTCGCGCTACGTGTCTGGTCAGACTATGATCATTATAAAATTGAACAAAAAATGGAGTATTCTATTATTTAGCATCCCGAGGCAAAGGAAAAAAGTTGGATTATTTTAATATTTAGCAAATCTATGGTCTTTCCATATATGGAAATGTATGATCGGGTTAAACGTATCATAGTATTTTACTATTAGTCCCCTCTAACAACTTGTAATAATAATAGAATACATCGTATAAAGTTTATGCAGTTTGTTGGATATGTTATGGTTAGTTAAGAGATGCAGTATTTTAGGTTGTTTTAGATACATTTATCACCACTTTGTTTGAAATCATACAACAGCTCATCAAATCTATATTCATAAATAAATAATAAATATAAAGATTATGCTATGTGTTAGTGGTCAAGTTACAAATTAATCTTAAAAAAACATCAAAATTCAAGAGATAAACTCTCATACCTTCAATTATCCACAAAATAAGTGGTGGACGTTATTACATGAAATTATAAAACCCCTCATTTGTCCACTTTGTACCACGCATCTACCTCAACAAACTCTCCAAGTAAAATTAAATAGAAAAATCATACAAGTTAATCAAATCTTAAAAGAACAAAAAATTCATTACCTTCGTCAAATTTATAGAAACCCTTTTCTTCAAGAAACACACACACACACACAATCACTAACAATGGAGTTAGATTTAAACCCAACTTCTAATACTTCACAGACCAAAAGCACAAACGACAACACTAGCGATGAATCAAACGAAACCCCACCGCACAAATCTCACAACTCTTTATCTTTCACCCACCACGGAGGCCGCCGCCGCACCACGCCCGAGGAGAACGCGGCGGCGATTTACAGAGAGTGCCTCAAGAACCATGCAGCTGCCATAGGCGGCCACGCCGTTGACGGCTGCGGCGAGTTTATGCCGCCGCACACAACTTCTGTCGACTCCACTTCGCTGAAATGCGCCGCCTGTGGATGCCACCGGAATTTCCACCGCCGAGAACCACGTTCACCCGCCGGACTCGCCGCGATTACGCCGCCGTTTATCGATTTCCGCATCCCTCCTCCGGTCAATAGCTTCTCGCTGTCGCCTTCTCCGCCGCCGACTACGGAGGAGAAAGTGGCATCGGCGCTGAAACTGTGAGTAGACTAAAGATTGAATTTTTATGAATTGGGAAATTGACTGTCGACTCTTTACATTTATAGAGAATTTCTTTTTTCCAATTATTGCCACCGACAAGCCGCACAATTTCTTTTATCATCAGGTTTAGAGCTCCGACGACGCCGACGGCGGACCACGGTACCACCACCGCCGGCCCAGGCGGCAGAAAGAGGTTTAGGACGAAATTCAGCCAAGAGCAGAAGGAAAAAATGCTTAATTTCGCGGAAAAAATGGGGTGGAAACTGCAAAAATGGGATGAAGAGAAAGTAAGAGATTTCTGCAGTGAGATAGGAATCACTAGAGCTGTGCTCAAAGTGTGGATGCACAATAACAAGAACACATTCGCCAAGAATGGTAATAATGCTAAAGATACGATCTTGACGATGAACAGTGATCAAAACGATGATGATCGCAATGGTAATGACGACACGAGCTTTGTTCACCATCATCATCCTCAGACCAATGGAAACGATGGAAGAGATATTTAGAGGGTATCGTGTGAAGATAGGAACGGTGGTAATCTTCGTTATTGCAATACGAATGATGGGTCTTGAATCTTGATTAGCTCATATACTATTCTTCTTTCTTTTTTTCCCCTTCCATGTTGTAGTTACTCTTCAATGCTATATGGTTAACAATACTTTCAGTTTTCTGATTGTTGTAGTGGAGGAGAGTCTTCAAATTCAGACATATTCCTGGATTATAGCGTATGATGTTGTTCCTACATCTTTCAAATAATATACTACCGTCTGAAAGTTATTTATAGTGAGTATGAATTAGTAAGGTCAACCTTCTATATTATAAGCTCCGATTTGGATAGATGCGACTTGCATAATAAATGCTTATGACTATCGTTAGGGTTCTTCCCATATCTTGTTTAAACTTGGTGTGTTGTGCCTTTGAATTAATTGATAAAAAACAATAACCCTTTAATCTTTTACTACAAATATAATGTTGTCATATGACAAGCTAAATCATGTGCCATCTATTACAATGAAGATCTCAAATTCAATTACATGATTAACCTATAATTTTACATCATTAGTTATTTGTCCACATGGCTTAAGGGGGGATTTAATGTCACATGTAGTGCTAACTGCTAGGTGGAACTTCAACCATTATCATGAAATTCATTACTACAATTTTTCCAATTTTTTTAATAAACGATGCCTTGTTAACGGGCTTTAGGAGAAAGCCCAATTAACTGAGTTATTGCAAATACGGCCCAATTGAGAAATTTAGGGCTCGCGACAGAACAGCTATACACCTCTTTCGTTACTGAAGAATCCAATTTTTTGCATTGAAACCACAACGGATCGAGGATGGTGCAACGGTTAACCTATAGATCGCGGCACAGTTATGCCACTAAATCAAATCAGCACCGAATCGTTAAAACCCCAGGTGAAGATTTGTTATGTGTGTGTGTGTGTGTTTGCTGCGTGAAACCTTCGTTTTTTTCTTAATTGGTTGGTGTGTGGTGTGAAATAGGGGGGAAGCTTGTGTATCAGACTACCAAGAAGAGGGCGAGTGGACCGAAATGTCCTGTCACCGGCAATAGAATTCAAGGGGTGAGTATGTTTTAAACCGTTTTGTGGAATTATGTCCCCCTTCCTTTTTTTTTTCCAATTTGGGTGTTTGATTTGATTAGATGTGTTTGGGTGAATCCAGTAGGTTTGCTTACTTTTATGTTATCTGTAGAAATGATGCGATTGAATGTTCATGATTTGTTTTCTCTTCATTTTCTGTTTGCTTGTAAAATGTTTGATGAATGTTTGGTAGTGTAAGTGGAGAGTTAGGATTAAAGTTGACAGCTTTCTTGCTCTTTTCCTGTACTTTTATCTAAGAGTAATGGCAAGGCTTCATAAAGAATCCGACAGTAAAAAAAACCTTAGAGCAGTCTTCATGCATTTGAAGTATTTTCTTGACAAGGTTCCATTATGCCATGTGTTCTTCATTATTGGGTTGTGAGCTTCATGTTCGTCTGCAGATTCCACACTTGAGACCAGCTGAATACAATAGATCGAGGTTATCGAGAAACCGAAGAACAGTGAACCGTGCTTATGGTGGAGTGTTGTCTGGTGGTTCTGTGAGGGAGAGGTTTGTTTTTTTTTATCATCATTATATCAATGTGAATTACTCAATTTGTGATTATAGATCATTCACGTTCTTTTTTTTGACGATGTTGAAGGATCGTTAGAGCTTTCTTGGTGGAGGAACAGAAGATTGTGAAGAAGGTTCTGAAGATACAAAAAGCAAAGGAAAAACTCGCTTCTAAGAGCTAGATTGTTATCTTCTGAGGATTGGATGTATCTGCCGTTTAATGTTTTGATGCTACTTGCTTGATTATGAGACATTATTCCCTTCAAACTTGTCGAAAACACTTGTACTACGACCCTATGTGTGTAAGCAATGGAACCCAAAGTTGTTTTCTTGGAATTAATTGTAGTCTTCGTTTACATTTTCTTTTGTCCGTCACCATTACAAAATTTTACGGGCAAATGAGGGATAAAAGTTCGCCAACTCCACCCCTATAGTTAAAAGTGAATTGAAAATAGAAGAAAACCCTATTTTTTTCCCTAGTAATCATCATTCATCATCATCATCATCCCCACTCTCTTCTTGGTAATAAAACTGGGTAGTGACTGCAGACAACATAAATGATGGTGGAGATGGGACAGTGTTCTTCTATCATGGGATCCACCTGATAAATTCCCATTTTCACTACAAAATCCTCTTGCAAGTGACGAATAAAATATTTTAAAAAAAAGAAGCTAAAACAACTTTAGTTTACAGTAGTTTGGACTACTCGGGAAAGACCGAGGACTCCAGGGATTTGGTGACTGCTAGAAAGCTTCGAACTTTGCAGTTCCTTATATCAGCAATCGGCTAAAAAACGATTGATTTCGTCCAAATTCTACTTAGATTAGGACTCAATTCGAACTCATTTCTTCATCATCATCATCATTCTACTCTCCCTAACCGACGTTTTCAGCACCACTCATGGCCATCAAGCTCAGCTCAGTAGACAGCAGAACGAGGACATTAATGCCCATCCTCATAACCGCCGCCCTTTGCTGTTTCTTCTACTCCCTCGGATCATGGCGAGGAAACGGATTCGGAAAATCCAACCCGACCCATATCCCCTTCATGGGCTCAAACTGCGATTCACCGAAGCTCACCGTCGAATCACACCACCACCACAGTCGAGAATCTCAAATCTCCACAGCTTATTACAAGCCTTGCCCTCCCAAGTACGCCGACCACACGCCTTGCCAGGACAGGCGGCGGGCCATGCGCCTGTCCAGGGAGAACATGTTCTACCGCGAAAAGGCACTGCCCCGCCGAGAAACAGAAGCTACGCTGCCTCATCCCAGCGCCAAATGGCTACGTGGCGCCCTTTCGCTGGCCCACGAGCCGCGATTACGTGCCCTACGCCAACGCCCCTTACAAGAGCTTGACCGTGGAGAAGGCGATTCAGAATTGGGTCCACTACGAGGGCGATGTGTTTAGGTTTCCCGGCGGAGGAACGCAGTTTCCTCAGGGAGCTGATAAGTACATCGATCAGCTTTCTTCTGTCGTGCCCATTGGGAATGGTACCGTTAGGACAGCCTTGGACACTGGTTGTGGAGTACGTGGGATGTTCAAAGATCTTTCTTTTTCTCCTATTGTGGAATTCTTGGACAGTTTTCTTTATTTACTGACGTTATTGTACTGCTACTGCTACTTTAGGTTGCTAGTTTGGGTGCTTATCTTTGGGATAGAGACGTTATAACTATGTCGTTTGCACCGAGGGATTCGCACGAAGCCCAGGTTCAATTCGCCCTCGAAAGAGGTGTGCCCGCGGTGATTGGCGTTCTTGGGACGATTCAAATGCCATATCCTTCTCGGGCCTTCGACATGGCGCACTGTTCTCGGTGTTTGATACCTTGGGGGGCGAATGGTTAGGAGGCGTTTAATTTACGTTATGAGTAGCAGAGATTACTGAGTTTATGTATACTTGGTTTGATTTGTCGATCGTTTCGTCTCTCTGTTCAGATGGGATGTACATGAAGGAAGTCGATCGTGTGCTTAGGCCCGGCGGATATTGGGTCCTTTCGGGCCCGCCCATCAATTGGAAATCGAATTTTAAGGCGTGGAAGCGAACTGAGGAAGAACTCGAAGAAGAGCAGAGGAGAATCGAAGAAATTGCTGAGCTCCTTTGCTGGGAAAAGATGTCTGAAATAGGCGAAATCGCTGTATGGAGAAAGAGAGCATACTCAGATTCTTGCCGTGCTTGGCGAGAGAAATCAGGCGCAGCATTCTGCGAATCGAACGATGCTGATGATGTCTGTTTGTTCTGATTGCCGAGCGCATAAAAAAAGTAATATTCTTTACATATTCGTGGAATATATCTCTTATTTCTAACTAGGTACAAGAAAATGGAAGGGTGCATTGCCACTGCCCCTTATGAAAGCGCGAAGAACGGCGTTTCTGAGCTTAAACCTTTTCCCGAGAGGATTTACGCCGTCCCGCCGAGAATTGCCAGAGGCTTACTGCCTGGAGTTTCCGTCGAGGCGTACTTAGAGGACAATAAGCTGTGGAAAAAACGTGTAAATACATATAAGAAAACGAACAAGCTTATTGATAGCGGAAGGTACAGAAACATAATGGATATGAATGCTGGCTTAGGAGGTTTTTCCGCTGCGATTCAATCGAATCGTTTGTGGGTTATGAACGTTGTGCCCACGGTGGCTGAAAAGAATACGCTCGGCGTCGTTTATGAGCGAGGACTTATTGGAATTTATCACGACTGGTATGGAAAAAGCTTCTTCTTTTATCCGTTTTTGGGTTCTTCTGAAATTCTTGAATCTTGATATTGTTCGCCTCTAATCGCTAAGAGATTGTGCTTTGAGCCTTTTATCCTGAAAAAAAGCCTAATGACAACATCGTTGATTTCCCATTTTTTATAAGGTGAAGCGTTTTCGACGTATCCAAGAACGTTCGACCTCATCCACGCCGATCATGTATTCACCTTATACAAGGACAAGTGAGTGATTATTTCGTGCCTCGGGTTTTATCGATTTGTAAGAAAACTACAGAACGTTGTCTATGCAAAATGGGTGTTAATTTTCTTTCTCTTCTCCAAAAACAGGTGCGAATTCGAAGATATTTTGCTAGAAATGGACAGATTTTTAAGACCAGAAGGTGCAGTTATATTCCGCGACAGCGTCGGCGTGCTCGAAAAGGTGAGGAAGATCATCAGCGCCATGCGATGGAATTCGAAGATGATGGATAACGAAGATGGCCCTTTGATTCCCGAGAAAGTGCTATTCGCGGTTAAGCTTTACTGGGTCGGGAATTCCACTTCTGCGCGAAGATAACAAGCAGAAGGAAAAAAATGGAATCCTTACAATTCCATGCTTGATTAATTGAGATTGTAGTGTTTCCATGCTGTGTAATAACAAACATTAGCAGTTTCAATGGAAACCCTTTTCTTTCATACAATACAAGGCTGTAAAGTGCAAGAAAAAAGGCCACAATTTCATGTTTAACACACACACACACACTATTGGGCATATAAGCATATGTATGATCAGAATGACTGATTGGGGAGACCTAATTGCACTTCATGAATGCTTGCTTTATCTTCATCCACAAAGAACGAACGCCGCCCAGGCTGAACCCAGGCGAAGATGTTCGATTATTCTCCCCACCTTTTCGCGTTAAGAAAGTGATCTTATTCGATGCCTTTGAGTTTTCCCTGCGTAATTTTTCCAGCCCGAGCGTGCAGAAAGGAGAAGATGGCAGGCCATTCGACGCACGAATTGCGCGGTTGAGCTGTTTAGTTATTGCTTGGAGCTCGTAAGAGTCGAGCAGATTGCTATTTCGTTTGTCCTCGAGACCCAATTTTCGGACTGGTCTATGTTCCATCACTCCCACTTGGAACACAACACTATCAGAGGACACACATAAGGTGAATTCTCTATTGATTGTTGTATAATTCTTGATGATCACGTTTTAGTTTGTACCTTGTAATAGTCGAGGAATTAGCTTAAAGGCTTGCATAGATTCTGACGCTGTGATGGATGGGTTTTGTTCGCATTATCATATTTCATCATTCATGGTCACAAACATGTAAATATTGTAAACTGTAATCTGAAAACAACATGTTTCAAGAATAATATGTTCTTACACCACCACGAGAGAGGCAAATGTATCTGGGATGAAATAAAAATGCATATCGATTCGATAACGTTTTTACATTGCCACGCAGCAGGAGGTAAAAGAAAAACAGAAAGAACGTTGAAATTTTTTTCCATCATCAAGCAAGGTACCTGTATAGCTTTCGGTCTGCGTTATCTCTCTCCAAGAAATCTCTCTCAATGAGCGATTCGATCCTTTTCTTGATCTCCCCGGGATTTGCGAGAAACCTAGACTGCAGCTGCTTTGTGACCTCAGCTATGACGTTATTGTGATCCAACACTTTCCTAGATTTCATGATCCTTACGATGGCTGCCTCGATCTGAGGTTTTCTGTCCTCTTCAACCCTCTGTCTAGTTTCTTGTTTCTCGGGCTCAGATTCCTTCTGCGCCACCACGGTTCCAATCTTCACCTTACGAAGCTTGCTCGTAAACTTGTCGTTCACAGAAAATACGTCGTCTTCTCCTATATCTTTGCTCATGGGCTCCTTTCGAAGGACATTCTTACCCTTCACGCAAGCTAGGGATTGGAGGCACCTCTTCAGATCGGGTGAAGGGATCTCAGTCGACTGCTCGATCTCCTTGTAGTTGAGAGAATCTGCATTATTGAACAGCATCAGCACACACATTTGGTAAGTCGAAACATTAAGCTCGTATTTCTGGGCATTCCCAAAAGTTGCTCTCAGATCAGCCGTGCCCATGTTTGTTTGCCACGACAGTCTTCGACCAGTGTGGGTCCCGAGGTAGTACGACTTGAATTTCTCGCACAGCGCCGATAGTTCAGAAGGCAAGTTGCAAGTGATGCTAGATTGAGTTGGCCATGAGCCAGTAGTTAAAACCTGAACGACTAAAGTGGGGCCCTGTCCTAACTCAGAACCGTGAGCTGCGTAAAATCCTTGCATTGTGTCCTGAGAAGTTTTCATGTCTGTGAACATCCCTTCCAATTTCGAAGTAAATTGGTAGCCACATTCAGTTTTCAACTTAACGATGAGGCTTCTCTCGGCGTCATCAGATATTGTTTTCCCAGATAGGAGTCGCTTTGCAAGATGTTGTTTGTAGTATTTCTCAAACACGTCTTTCTCCTGTAGGTATCTGAACAAGATCATTACCTTGTCGAGGATCACCTCGATGTCTTCTTCTTTCACTCCTTTGAGTCCCTTGCGCAGTTTGTCATCCACGAACAATGAGATATATTCTGGAGAACGAGGATTCAAGTTGATAAAGTATTCGAAAGAAGAATTCAAGGCATTTTGGAAGGTCTTATCGTTGTTGAACGCCTGGCTTATAATCTTATCATACTTATCCCTTTTCTCAAGGAGGGCTTCAACAAACTCCACTGGATTTTTTGATTTCTCAGAATCAGTAACGAGTTGTTTGCCTGTTTCTCTGACGTGCGACGTCATTACGTCTCTGATAGTTGACAGACCGTTCGAAACACGGCGGAATAAGCTATACATACGTCCCAAGTCTTCAGACTTGTCATCCATAAGCATCTTGACCAAGCCCGAGTTTTCCATGTGAACCAACCTAAGCATGTGGTTTTCTATCATCTCTTTTTCCACTACATTAGTTATCTTTGATTCACTCTTCGCATCCAAGTAATGTGATACCCTCTCTATTTCTTCATTCAAACGTCTTTCAGCTTTCTTCAGGTAGTCCCCACAATCGCTGCACTCGATGAATTCTTGGGATTCCGCTCTGTAAAAATCAGCTGAAACATCAAGAAATGGTTTCTCAAAATCTTCTTGATAAACTGAAGCTCCAAGATCCATCAACATTTTGATTATGTTTCTCATCAATCCTCGGTTAATAACTTCACCTGTTCGCTCTCTCAGTATCAATTCAAGAAGTGTGTTCTGAAGCCTGGTACGTATTTTGTCAGAGTGGATTACATTGTCCCTCCAGAGATTCAACCCGAGCTCGTGAACAGGAGTTTTATGGGTGCTAGGAATGAATGTTCTGTCCATGTACATCAATATATCACGGATCATCTGCAAAGCTTTATTATGATCATTCCATTTTGCATTAAGCTCCTCTAGAAATGACCCACCGAGTGCAGCATCTATACACTTGGACATAGTTTGAAGATGGAATGCCATAGTTGCCACAAGACCTGAATAAAGCCTTTCCCCGAATTTATGCAATACCATATTGTACGCATTTCTGAATTCATATGAAGACATCAAATCAGGAAACAGAAAGTTAGTAAATTAAGGGCCATGCTTGTACAACAGAGGAGCCAAAATAATGGAAATTTAACAAGACATAATACATATATCAACAAGCTTCAGAAAAGCCTATAGCACGGGGGGGGGGGGGGGGGGGGGGGTAAAAAAGAAAATCAAACTACATAGCATCAGCAAATGGTAAGACGGTTGAATCTCAACCAAGCATCCAGAAGTATATATTTGTCAAAAATAAAGGTAAGTCTTACAAGGATTTAATACCTATCAATATTTTCCTTAGGGAAAATATCTGGTAAGAAGATACGAACAAATCTGTCCATGCATGCACCAAACATGCATTTACTGTTCTACCATTTCCCGTTACACAGTCAATGCATTCCACTCTTTTATTCATAACAAATGCCTCATTTCACCGAGACAAAAAAAAAAAAAAAAGACCAAGACAACCAATCTGGTCGATCCACAGTTCTCTTTGGAAAAAGGGAAAGGGAACTAAATGAGCTAATAGAAGTCTAAGGATGCAAAACATATGAAGAACCAACTCGCTTTGTCCTAACTAATTAGGCTTCAATAGATCAAATTCAGACAAATTGATCAACAACTAAATAACAGCTCAGCTGCCTGTTAATTCCATAAATGAAATCATCTACGGAAGAAAGAAGCAAACGTTCCAACTCAGCATATTTCTACCGAGAAAAGACATCATATGAAACCAAAAAAAAAAAATCTAAATACCATAAACTCGAGCATCGACCTGTATAATTCCTCAAAACTGAGGCCACTTGAGTTGTGATTATAAATCTCATGAATGGCATGCTCAAGAATCTTCCACGTCTTGTCAGCGTACTTAGGATCCACCACAACCTTGTGCTTAAAGGCTTCAATCTGGAAATTCCTCTTTTTCTGCCCACTATTCATCTTCAGCAAATCGCAAGTCCCACGAACCACCAATTGAAAAAAACAGACGCTCTAATCGATCGAATAAGATTCTCCTCTCCCCTTAACGAATCTGATTTGACGCAATAATGAGCAATCGAAACGGATAAAAATGAATGGAGGTGGATACGAAATCGAGTTGTACCTTGTGCTGTTCGGCAAGTTTTCCCTTTGCTTTGATTGGGTTTGGAATTTTATGACGTGTTTGGTTTGCTTTCGAACGAAAGCAACATATATGATAAATTTTTTTACAAAATAATATAATTAGCAAATCAGAGTGGCGCAGCGGAAGCGTGGTGAGCCCATAACCCACAGGTCACAGGATCGAAACCTGTCTCTGATATTAAGTAAATAATTTTTTCATTTTGACCAAATTGGATCAGATATTTGGGCTTTTAGTTGGGCCAGACAGAAATTGAGGTTCGGCTTTCAACTCGGAGGTATTTAAAGCGGCTTCAAAAGCCCTAACTAAAACTTCTAAGACGAGGAGAAGCAGCTGAAGGCAGTCGATCATCGCTTAGACCATCTCCAACCATTTCCTCTATATATAAGGTTGCTACAGGAAAATTCCTCTATATATACAGTTTAAACAGTAACGATAACTCCAACAATCTCCTCTATATTTTCCTCTAAACTAATATTCCATTTATTTTCTATTTATTTTACGTTCCAATATTAATTATGAATTAAATTTTAATCATTTCTTATCTCATTATAATCTATGATCCGAAACTAAGTTACATGATAAAATTCAAGAAAAAATATATGGATATCCAAGTGATATTACTTCCGTAAGTTTTATCTAATTTCCTAATTTTGAAGTATTATATGTATATGGAGCAAATATAAAACTGTTACTGATAATATTTTATTATATAAATAAGTAAAAATTGTGAGACGAATAATTGATATCATAAAAATTACCAATCATAGGAAAGTAAGTGTTTTTTTAAAAAACAATAATTAAAAAAAATTGAACATTTACGATAAAAAAACTGAAAAGCAAATAAAAAAAATATTAAATTTCTCTGTCCTAGTCATCATCTTCTTCCCACTTCTCCCGTCTTCTATTCTCCAAAATCATATTTACAGAAATTCAAAAACAAAAGTAAAAAAAAATAGATAGAGGGGAAACAGTGTCACGCTAAAGATAGCGTGGCACTGTAGCTACCGCTGTATTTAGGGTGGCGTTTGGCGTGGGGTTGGAGATCCTTCCCCTCTAATTCCAGCGAAAACGCCAGGTTTGGTGTGGCGTTGGAGATGCCTTAGAAGATGGTTCACGTCTCCTTTTACAGAAACTGTAAGCTTTTCCTTTTCGTTTTGTTCTTAATGTGTTTTTATGTCGTGTTGTTTGGTTTAAGCAAGAAACTGTGAGCGTCCGATTTGTTTTATGTTACTTGGATTGATATGTAGTGGCATTTCGTTTTTTTTTTTTGCGGGGTTAACGTAAATTGTCAGCTTATCGTTAATGCTAGCTAGTAGATTGTGAATCTTACCTTAAAATTTTGTCACTTTGATCGCAGAATTCGACGTCATGCTAGTATTTTTTGTTAATCCTTAATGGTGATGATGTGCGGTTCATCAAGTGCTGAAAGCTTTTATTGATACGCAGTGAAAAATTTGATTATGAGAGGCACATTTGTTTATTAAAGTGCAAATGATTTCCAGTTTTATGTGGCATTGCTGAGCCCCGTACTGTAACCTTAATATTCCGTCGCTGTCTTGGCTTAACCGAATTAGTCAGACACCTTCCATAAGAAAGAATTGAAGCTACCGAATTCAAAATCACATAGAAACCTCAATTTTTTGTTTCCTTGCTTAAAGATGGGAAGACATTCAAGAAACCGCGTCGTCCTTACGAGAAGGAGCGCTTGGATGCCGAGCTTAAGCTCGTCGGAGAGTACGGTCTGAGAGCCAAGCGTGAGCTTTGGAGGGTTCAATACGCTCTGAGCCGTATTAGAAATGCTGCAAGAAACCTCCTAACCCTCGAAGAAAAGGATCCATGCCGTATATTCGAAGGCGAAGCCATCTTAAGGAGGATGAACAGATACGGGCTTTTGGACGAGAGCCAAAACAAGATTGATTACGTCTTGGCCCTGACAGTCGAAAACTTCCTCGAGCGCTGCCTTCAGACGCTAGTGTTTAAGGCTGGCATGGCTAAGTCCATTCACCACGCTAGAGTTCTCATCAGGCAAAGGCATATCAGGTATCTTCTACTCATTTTTCAACTTGACATTAATGGTGATTGCAAATTCTATCCATTTAGTCCGCTTCTATAAAACTTTTGAACAACATGTACCTATTTTAATGAAAACCCTTACAGTGTTGGGTTATATGTATCTCCATAGACTACTTAGCCATTGTTAAATGATTTAGGGTTGGGAGGCAAGTGGTGAACGTGCCATCTTTTACGGTTAGAGTTGATTCGCAAAAGCATATCGAATTTTCTCTCACAAGTCCCTTCGGCGGTGGTCGGCCTGGTAGAGTTAAGCGAAGGAATCAAAAGGCTGCTGCCAAGAAAGCGGGTGGTGGAGATGAGGAACAAGAAGAGTGAGGTAATTATTATGACTTCAGTTATTATGATGTTTGGGTAAGAAGATGGTGTTCCTTGCTTTGTTCTTTCATGTCCTAAAAATGATATATCTCTTTGTTCTTTCATCGACTGTCATCTCTTGCTTTTGGATGTCTATTAACTTTTTGTGTTGAAACTTCGATCTATTATATCTGTCTACTTTAGTATCTGCTGCCTTTGTGATTGTGAAGAACTTTCCTGCTGTATTTTCTATGAAAATAAATCCTCTAGCACATACTTAATTCTCTTGTTTAAAGTCCAATAATTACGAGGAAATTTACCTTTAATTTCAATTCCATTTTATGTTCCGGGCTTGGACGAAATCGTAATCTGTTGCCATGAACAAAATTGGAATTTCGAATTCAGATCTCGGAATTTAATGTTACGTGCAGGTATATGTTCATTCGAATTGGATTTTTATCGAGTTTGATGACGAATCTGTATGACCCGATTTGAATGGAAATTTGACTTCCGTTCCATCAATTATTAATCTTTTTTCCATTTTAGGCATGGAAAAAGGGAAAAAGAATATGAGCGTCTCCTTTCTCATTAAGAAGCAACCTCGAAAAGTTGAAACATTGTACGATGTGATAGAATCATATTATTAAGCTTCTTTTTCTTCGATGATTGAGATCACTAATTACGTTCGATGTCTTAGTTTCTGTGGCCATGTGAGGAGGTTCGAATCTTACTTTAGGATACTTACATAACGTGTTCGGCTTATTACGAGAAAGTAATTATTTCATTTGTAAGTGATGAATGAGATAGATAGCTAGAATATAAAAATGAAATCATATTTGATGCACGACGATGGTTTAACGCGTCATATTTCACGTGTAAGTGCGTAGTACTGATCAATCTTATTTAGAAATCTAACACGTGAACTGTTTTTTCGAGAATATATGGTCGTGAAACTTGGCGTGACATTATTATCTCTATTGAAGCCTTAATAAATAATCAGGAATTACACATGTAGTTTGGCATTTAATTTATTTTAAGATGGTGAAAAAAACAAAAAAGATTGAATTATTGGGGCATCAAAATCAAATCTCACGTACGCTTCCTCCAATCCTTCAAGTTCTATAAAATTCTTCGTAATTTGGTCCAATGTCATTTTCATCAATATTTCTTGGTTAGTACATTGAGCACTGAGGTTAGTACTTAATTTCGCCATTCTTCAAATTTCTTTTGTTTTTTTTCTGTGATTCAAGCAAAGGAGTATCATGCCTACGATTATATAGAGCCAAATCTCCATTGGACTTGCATGGAAAATAAGAAATATATCGTCGATATGACATTAGAAAAAGAAAGGAGTAGAAGATAAATAGGGTCAAGAAATGACATTTTAAAAGGACAGAACGATAAAATAATAATATTATTATAATAAAGAAAAAGACAACCACCCAATAATGCAATCGAAATTGGGCAGTTGTAGAGGCACCATGACAAGAAACAGCAGCTTCGTGGGGCCATCAATGGAGAGATCATAGGCTTTTTCATGGGGACAATATTTTCTTTCTTATTGATTAATGTATATCTTTTTTTTTTCAACCTTAATGTATCTTATAAATAACATATTTGTGTGGATTATATATTTGATAATAAAAAAAAAAAAGAAACTTTGATGACATGGAAATGGAATGAAAGGAGGCTGAGCACGATGCTTGTTGGTGGTTCAGCTAACACAAACAATGCCCTTCGTTTATTGGACCCCTTAGCCCAGATTTCTGCTCAAATACTCTCCTTTCCATTTCAACTTTTTAATTTAACCCCATATATAAGAAAAAAAAAGATGATCTCCTTTTACTAAAAAAAATTGCTTTGCAACCTTCCATCAAACCCTAACCTTTCTTTTTACTGTTCATATCTATTCCATCAAAGATCGAGATTACTGTCGACACTTTATATATAACTTGTAATAAAAGTTAAATGGTACATAAAATATAAGGTAAACACTTTTCTTTCTTCTTTTTAAATGTATATATATATATTATATATTATCTACGACACATCATATACAAGATAATATTCAAGCTTATCTCTCTCTAATCTGGTCTGTGTGTTGATGATCAAACTGAACTGAGAGTTTCTGGTAATAAAAGAAAGGAAGAATATTATTACTACTATTGTGTGGTGGTGTGCCATAAATGGCTTTCTTCCATGGCAGCCATAATTTCATGCTCCAAACTCCCTGCGAAGATGAGAGCAACCATCCTTCAACATCTGCGCTTCTCCATCAATCTTTCCATAACAACCCTCATGAGTTTCTAGGTTCCTCCTTTTTTTCTTTTTCGATGATGTCTGAATTCTCTAGTCGATGTAATTATATCCTATTACATAATACGTAGTTTAAACTCCTCGTTCTTGAATCGCATATAGGATCCATTGCTTCGTCGTCGCACATGGTCAAGCATCAAAGACCACAGTACATCATCTCAGACATGTTCCACGACGCCGCCGCCTTGGACCAAGCTGAGACGAACCACGTCATCGCCGACGACGAACTCTCCGACGATGGATCTCAGCTCGGCGGCGAGAAGAAGAGGAGGCTCAACGTTGATCAAGTCAGAGCATTGGAGAAGAGCTTTGAGCTCGGAAACAAGCTCGAGCCAGAGAGAAAGATGCAGCTAAGCCATGCGCTTGGGTTGCAGCCGAGGCAGATAGCCATATGGTTTCAGAACAGACGAGCGAGGTGGAAAACTAAACAGTTGGAGAAAGATTACGATGTCTTGAAGAGACAGTTCGATGCTGTTAAAGCTGAGAACGAGGCGCTTCATGCGGAAAGTCAAAGGCTTCACTCTGAGGTATTACACTGTAATAATAATATCACACACTCGCACATGTATATATTTATTGATATCTGTATATATATATTTATAGATATTGGCACTGAAAACGAGGGAGCCAAAGGAGTCAATCAATCTGAACAAGGAGACAGAAGGATCGTGCAGTAACAGAAGTGAGAACAGTTCAGACATCATCAGATTCGATATTTCGAGGAAGAAGACGACGCCGGCAGCAGCAAATAATAATCAAGATCAGCATCCAAACGGGCCCTTATTATTTCCGTCTTTATTGATCAGAGAGCAACCTAATGATAACAACAATGGAGGAGAGCAGCAAATCTTGTTAAGGATCACAGACCAAGATCAATATCATGGTCGTCGTTGTCTTCATCATCATCACAACGCTGTGAAGGAAGAAAGCAGCTCATCCTTGATGTGTAATAATATGCTTTGTTCAGCAGGCGTGGATGATCAAAGTGGGCTTTGGCCATGGATAGATCGTCCACATCATTATAATTAAATCAAATCCCAATCGAATCGCATATCAAATCCACTGCATGAGTATTTTATAGATATGTTTTGATACATAAAGTTGGCGTACCAATTTATTTTGTTTTTGAGTGGTGTTGGTGATTTGTAATGCATATCTTGATTTCTCCATGGCTATGCTATCTCTTTGGGTGCGTTGTTACACTGAAGTTATGTTGTAATATGAGTGAGTTTTCAGATTATGTAGAGTTCCTCCCTTCCTCCATTATTGAAACTTCCAAACTCTAACTATAGAGGCCAAGGAGGTACGATTTGTTGACTGTAAATCATTACCCCCATTACATAACTGTCAAGAATTGTTGTATGTAAGGCAAGGCAATGAGAGCTCACATTCATATATAAATCACCGTACAATAAGAATACAACATCGTACTCAACCTCTCATCTAACACCCCAATTGTTGATAGTTGGAAAAATCGATTTGGTTTAAGCGTACACAGCACAAAACATTCTCCGGCAACTCCTCGGCTCTATTTCCCTGTCGAAGGATCAAAAGGTTCAAGACAAAAGCCAACACATAGGACTGAATCGATCGATCGATTTATCCTAGCTAACGTGTTTAAAAAACCCTAAAATAGAAACACTCGCCTGAATCGTAAGCCCAAAATCCAAGACACAAAGCTTCAATCTGTCCAAGAATGTCTCGAACCCTTTCCTCGAAATGTAGCTGAATCTATGCATGTCCAAATCTATCTCAAAATAGTTTTCGCCCTGCAAAAAAAAGGGACGTAAGTTAAACTGTGATCAAAAGAACAGCGCCGTTGCATTTTGGAGAAGCGTAATATTATTTATTACCAAGTAAAAATCGTGCTGAGGGCGTGAGAGGACGGGCTTTTCATTATAAGCGTGCATGAGCTTTCTCTCGGGCCCACTCATAGGAAGGTCGTCGACGTTTACCACGCGCCCGAGAATCTTTAACCTTTCCCTGAAGGGTATGGACGTGTCTGTTCGAAATCCTTTTACTCTTTCCATTTCGTCGTCGATTAATTTCTGCACTCGGAAAACAGCATACGTATCTATAGATCACCCAAAAAACATATGAAAGTAATATAGTTGTATTTAAAGTTATATAATCAGCTCACTCTAATGTTTTCTTGAAAATGGGCGGGAATGTCCCTGGCGAAGCTTTCTGAAAGCTTGAAATAGATGGCAAAGCTTATTCCTTCGCCATCCGTTTCGCCTTGGAAAATCGCCGCTGGATATAAAGGAATCTGCAGAAATATAGGAACAAGACTGAGTTTTTGCATTGATGTAAATACATACATATTTAGTGATGCTAAGTTCTTACATAGATTAGGGCGTTACCTGAACATTTACAACAAGAATCGGTGGAAGCTTCCCTGAAGAACTAATGCAAGGAAGCTCTACCAACCGAGCAATGTGATTGATTTTCTTCTGCGATAAAAATACATCTAAACCAAAAGGATAATATGCCGCACAGTTTGCAGCCAACTCCTTCTTCTTGTCCCTGGGAAAAAAAAAACGTTGCGACAAGAAAATTGAGGGCGAAGAACTATGGAAGATTGTTTTTTTATCTGAATATATACTTTATTTCTACCTGAAATAATTTAAACCTCGAACCCTAAAAGTTCCTGGCTCGATTTCTGACCAAGTATCGGGCACTTTCTTCCCCAAGGGACAACGAGGTACTTGAGAACCCGCCGGAGGTCTTATTATGATAGCCTTTGATGAAACTGAAATTGGATAATAATGTGTGTGAACTCTGTTTCTTACAGTGGTTTTCTGAGAAATTATATGTGTACTCACCTAATGAAGAAGGGTGATGTCCTTCCTTCCACTTGAATGGGAGTTTAGGAATAGCTTTCTTCTTCGTATCTGCTGTAGTAGAGCTGAAAGACTTTTTCTTCTCTATAGATGGAACAGTCGAAGCTAAGCAGGGCAAACAGTTGCTCGGCGTAATCCCACAATTATCCAACAAACCTTCGTTTTTGACATTATCTTCGCCAGACGAGCATGAGATTTCGTCAGCAAAAACAGCTTTAGAATCAGAAACAGCTGCTCCACTGATTGAATTTCGCGCTGAGTTGCAAGCAGACGAGTTCTGCGAAGCGTTTGAAGCGCCATTTTCGAAGTTGGACGCGTAATGAATATCTGTGGCAAGAAACAAGATCATCACTAAGCACAATTTCTTGACAAGAAATGAGTACTGTAAGGATTTAATAAGGAACAAGAGTTTAAGCGTAGGCATCACCGTCAGGAATACTATGGAAATCTTCGTCGCTATAATCTGATTCCATGAAAGCGTTGGACTCGAACCACGATTCTTCAGCACTTCCTGTAATTTCCAAGACAGAGGATCGAAACTGTCGGCTAAAACCATAGAAGATCAAAACCAAACATCAAAAAAACTCTGTTTGTCAGACGAAATTCAAGCCACTTGAGTAAAGCTAGCGTTCAACTCAAGTAAAGGTTAGTTCGAACTCAATCTCCATTTAAAATCGAACAAGGTCTCAAAGGTTAAGCTCAATCATTCTTCAAACAAAGTACAAACCTTAGTCCTCACAGCTATCCTATACTCGTAACAGCCCTATTCTCAATCCTAAAGAGAAGAAAATCACGTCTAAGACGTGCCCAGAAAGAACGCTTGTCACGGCCATTATACAAATGTCAGACTTCCCCAATTCATAGAGAAACATACTCTCAGAAACTGATCACAAAGACAATCATAGCACCAGCTAAATCGCATATATGCCGTCATAAAAAAAAAACAGAGACTTGAGATTATTGATGCAATCACCTTGAAAAGTGGAATTGTTGAAAGGGCGATCGACGGCCAAAGGTTGAATCTTTAGGTCGTCCGACGATCGATCGAAAGAGACCCTTCTCTTCAAACTTATCTTCGGTCTACTTTTGCGGCGGCGGCGGACTTTGCCGTCTTTACTCGAACCATACTTACGTCCCCCCACGCAGTTCGCCTGCCGAGAAACGCACGCGCCCATCTGATAAACGTGTGCAGCTACCAACACCTTCGGAGAAAGAGAGAGAGGTTGATGATAAATAACGATCGAAGGAGAAAGACGAAAAAAGGCGAGGATTAGAGTGCGGGAAAATTATTATTTTTGGACGAACTCAGAGAAAGCGACATAGTGAGTTGTGGTCATACACTCATATCTCTATCCTAAAATATCAACCACATTATGCAAGTTTTGTTAGAGAAGGTAATGCCAAGAACGAATAAATAAATAAAATAAGATAAAATAAAACAAATAGCTTGTCGATAGATAGAACGCGTGAAGAACAGGGGATTCTTGTCAACCACCTCCTCTCTGTTGATTAGATATACATTTCCTTAATTTCCACTCTATATAA
Source organism: Craterostigma plantagineum (assembly GCA_027422505.1). Taxonomy (NCBI): domain Eukaryota; kingdom Viridiplantae; phylum Streptophyta; class Magnoliopsida; order Lamiales; family Linderniaceae; genus Craterostigma; species Craterostigma plantagineum. Next base: position 35,037,589 of record JAPQWV010000002.1, on the reverse strand, counting down.
CCTATATATCATAAGGTAGATATTTACGAGAATTTAATGGCTGATTAAATAAATATAAGATGATTCGAGGATGAATAGACTATTCTATCTTGATTAAAATATATGTCGATGGTGACGTGGCGGAAGACTATAGGGTCACACGTGTCTGGTGTGGGACTTTTTGCAGCTTCATACGTGTGGTGGTGAAGACTTTATTTACGGGGGAGTTTGAAGTTGGAACTCTTATGAAATCAGATATAATTTGATTTGGGGATTATTTGTCTTTTTCTTGTATTTATTTCTATCTCCAATACTTGTAAGGAGTTGACACGTGTGATTGTTTGAATTAAATTACGACTCTCGCCTAACAATCAGTGGAGTTAGTTGAATTCAATGAATCATTGATAATTCAACAACCAAAGAGGTAGGCCGACTATCGAGTGATTCAAGAAATAAACATTGAGCATCATTAAGTATAACTACATCATTTTTATTAATTTATTGACAAAATTGACGTGTTGATAAATATTTCATGTTTTATTATTTTATATTTTTCCAAAGCATATACCACTTCCACACATGAGGTACATAATATAGAATCATAGATTGAAACGAAAGGATAAGATGCAAGAAAGAAGAAACTGATAGCATAAACGAATAGCCATCTATTTGAACTTGTAACCTATGTTGTTTGTTTATAATACAATTAGTATATTTTAGCAATATACCCAAAATAAAATGGTGCAATTTTTCTTTTCATTTTATTTTTAATAGATAAAGATCTTTGTGGGCATGCATCTAAGGTGGTAAAAAAAGTGCATGGTAATGCACAAAGTAAAAACCTTTATTGCCTAGTAGGAAAGCTGTTGGTATAAAGCAAAACTGTTCCTTTCTCAATATAATAATGTTCGAACTTGCATAACACACAGTTTATATTACTCTCCATATATAATATGCTCCATATATCTCCATCAGTCCCATTTAAAAATAGAAACTTCTTGCACAGAGAGATTGAGAGAGAGAGAGAGAGAGAGAGAGAGAGAGAGAGAGATGAGGATCATCAACAATAGCAGTATAAGCCACCTACTGAGGGTGGTTTCGAGGTTTCTGCTACTGATTGGAATTGTAGGGTTCTTAACTGTAGTGTCTGCAGAAAATGATGCAAGAAAAACGAAGGGTGATATAAAATTAAATGTGGTTGTTAATAATCGTCACTATCTTCATCAGGGAAGGGTTCAAAGGACGGTATTTTCCAAGATTCATCTCAACTACGTCAGCAAAAGAAGAGTGCCTAATGGACCTGACCCCATACACAACAGGTAACAAACTATAACTAAAATGTGTTTTCAAGTACTATAATGTCAGAAAATTGTTTAATTTGCTGGTAAAAATTGAATCTTGAAGTTACTATTAGGGTTTGCATGATTGTTCCAACAAGGTCATGACAAAGTTCTGATGAGTCATCTTACCAATTAATACATGTTATAAATATATAAAAAGAAAAAGGCAGGAAAGATCAGAGTGCTGCTTTATGCTTTGTTGAACAGATTTGTTTACTAAAGCCAAACTCAAAAACCTTTATTTTGCTTCTTTTCTTAAGACACTTTCGAACTTTTCTTTTTTGAGTTTGCTTTTTAGTTTTTAGGAATGTGCACTTACTGCATGTGCATGCTAAGTAGCAGGGGCGGATCCAGAAATGTTTCACAGGGGGGGCCGTATAAAATGTGTATATTAGCGAGGGTGATAAAAGCTAAAGTTTCATTTGCATTTTTTTGGATAAATCACATGTCGGGTGAAAACAAGTAATGGAGATTTTTGCAGACAAATTGTAGTATTTATTTTTTCTTTTTTATTTGATGATGTGTTTTTTTTTACTTAAAAAAGTGATATTGTTTTAATCTTTTCAAGGCTCATTAAATTAATACTTTGGATACATGTTCAACTGACGTTTATACAATAAGTTCATAATAAAAATTTTAATTTTGAAACCACAATTTTTAAAATGATAATGATGGATCCTGAAAAAAAAAGACGATTATTTAATCTATATTACAAGAAATATTAATTTTATGAAAAAATTAATATACACCATGACATGATAAAATAAATTAGTGCACGGTCCAATCAAACATGATAAAATTAGAAGTCACGTATCTTCAAATAATTAAATTATGTTATCTTTCAAAAACACCTAAAAGAGAAGTCCCGTATTTTCAACTAATTATCAATTAGAAGATTTTCCCATTGAAATATGTGTAATCTGTCGCTATAAAATAAATAAATTTAGTGTACAGTGCAATCAAACATGATAAAATAAATAAATAAACCTAAGAATTTTCTGCTAAACGAATTTACTGCATTATCTTTCTGTAAGATTTATTAATTCAGTTTAGCCAAGTGTCTTCCTATCAGCCCAACCACCAACGTCCAACACTCTTTCTACTAGTTGAAAGCCAAAAACTTTAAAATATGAGACTTGGTGGATTCGAACCTGGACCAAGTGTATGGAAATTTAATTCCCTCACAATTCAGCTAGATATCTATATACTTACAATCAAATATATGTACATACTAGTAAAAATTTCATAAATTTTTGGGGGGGCCGTGGCCCCCCCCAGCCCATGAGTAGATCCGCCGCTGCTAAGTAGAATGAATGACTGCATGAGAACTTAATTGCTTTAGTTGTAAAATAAATATTGGAAGATATTGTATATCATTTTCTTGAATCCTATGAAACATCAATTAATTTCGAGGAAAAAATTCTAATCGCGAATATTTTTTTCGTGGAAACAATAATGAAGATCGGGAAGCTCGCGTCGCTCACCAGGTCAAGCTTAGCATCACAGGGAAGCAACGAAGCGAACGAAATCGCTTACGCCATCGACGAGCTCGTCGAGATTAACGGATGGAAATTAGACGAGTTAAATTCGGATTTGTTTAATTAAAATTGTTGTTAAATCAACTCTAGTCAAACTTAATAATATCATTTCGTGTTTTCTATAATTATATATATAATATAAATGAATATTTAGTATAACTTGCTTGATTTGCTCTTGATCGTTGCGTATTATATCAATTTTATGCAACCAAGAACCATTTTGCCATAACTAGATATTTTAAGAAGTATTCATTGATCATTTAATTAAGTATTAGGGCTGTTTTGTCAGCTCTTCTTTCCTAGGCATGATCTATTTTCCTTTGTTGTATTCACGTTTAACTATTTGCAAGCGCTATCACTGATACATTTCAAACATTAAAAGAAAAAAAAAGAAGAAAAATATTTAGTCAACTATTTTATTTATTACCAAATTTCCTCGTTTCAATCGGAGACCAAAGAATTCTGACCTCAAAGAGGAATTAAAATAACTATGTTCTCAGTCCTAAATGAAACTTCCCTATATAATCTGAAGAAATTAATTTTGCATTTGTGTTCATTTAATAACCCCCAAATTTAGACGATAATTTTTTTTTCAGTAAAGCTAGAAGATAAATTTTATATTTACACTAATCAGGAAGACTAGAAGATAAATTTTATATTTACTCATTCCCAAGCTAATATTCATACGAAATATGATATATATAGTAAATTGGAATAAAACTCAATTAATAAATAAAAAGACAGATTCAGCACAACGTGCCCATAGCGATCGTTCACAAGAATTTACCACGTCCAATAATCTAAATTTATAATTATATTGGTCAACTATAAAACCATCGACCAATTTGCCTATAAATACACACGAGGCCACCGAGCATTATCAGAACAAACAAATAGCCATCGAAGCAAAACTAGCACGAATTTATTTTAAAAATCCACTAATTTTCTTCAAGAAGATGGCTATGTTTGTGAATTCTTGCATGGCTTTTGTCCTAATTATTGCATCATCATCGATTGTCGCTGCTCATGACCACGTGTCTCCTGCGCCGGCACCATCGACTGCTTTTGCTTCCTCTCCATCAATGGTGTTGGGACTCATGGCAGTTTTCGTTACTTTCTTGGGAGTGATTGCGAAAAAGATTTAATTTTTATTTCAATTTCGTACTTTATGTCTGCTTAATGTTTTGTATTGCATGGAGTTTTTTATGTTTTACAGTTGAATGTTTTCTTCTTGTGTTATCCTTTTATTCCATCTGATGAATTTATTTTGGAGCTATATCTTTATTCGAATTTTATGGGGATAAACTAATGTTTTTGTGATTGGTGACCGCGATTATTATTTTCGAGGATTCTCTACAAAAAAGAGTCTTCAAGTATATATAGTTGCATATTATTGTATACCCTCACTAATCAGTTATCAGATATGTTGAAAGACCTTCTATACTCTTGTATCATTGGTTTAGGGTGGCTATAAACTGCCAATTTGGTCTGTCAACTTATTTATAATTCAGTCCTTCTATTTGTAATTTAATAAATTAAGTAGTTTCCATATAACTTCTAATTTTTCTTTTTATTGTACTTATACCCTTATACATTATTTTTCTACTTTTATATTTAAAAATTATGTTTCATCTTTTCAACACTAAAAATTAGTAAGATAATTTTAAATAAAATTATATTAGCATACGCATAGAGTGTGCGAAAATGTACTAGTTTATATGAAGCTAGCATGACCCCTTTATCCAAGACTACTATTTTTCTAAACACTCTATCTATGTGTGGTGTTTAAAATATAATATATAATATATTTTTTATTTTAAAATTTATTTTTGAGTTAATGTTGAATTGAAAATATTTAAAGAATAGATATAAAAATTAATTTATGAGGACATAATCTGAATAAATAAAAAATGAAGGCTTAATTTGTAATTATATAGAGAATAAAATTGTAATTAGATGACACCAAGGTAGTTACTCTAATGCCACGAGCTTAACCAAAACTAGTAAACTGTGCACAGTCTACACCTGTGCAACAACATTTATTTTTTTTCAAACTGCACAACAGTTTTTTTTTTCACAGTCTAAAAAAAACTAACTAACAAATTGGCTCAAATTTTGGGTGTAATTGATACACCAAATTGGATAGAAAATTGGCAGTTTTCAACTCCCCCTGACAATTAATATAAGAGTATAGATAGCTTATTTTTCAGTTTTCGGAGTCCTCTGCTTTTAATTTTCAGAACCTAATATTTTCTCATAAAATTATGAAAATGCCCTTAAATTGAATACCACTGACTAAAAAGGCCCCTCATAAAATTACAAAAATACCCTTAAACTAAAGATATCAACTAAAAAACGGCCAACGGAGTTGCAATATTTGGAAAAAAAGGGGGAATTCCACTTGGTACACCCCTGTGTTTTAGGCTTTTTCAGCTGGTGCCCAAAGTTCTTTTTCAATTCCGGTAGGTACCCCCGTGTTTAAGACTTTTTCAACTGGTACCCAAAGTATTTTCAATTCCAGATGATACCCCTCTGTTTAAGGCTTTTCCAACTGGTATTCAAAGTGTTTTCAACGTCGATACTCCTAACTTATATAACGTCGTGATTTTAAATGACCAGAAACGAGATTTTTTAGGTGTTAGCCTTGTTAATTGCTAATGGAATTCTAGAAATGACAAAATACAGTTCCGACACCTAAATATCACATTTGTAGCTTTCTAGAATCACGATGTTATATGTTAGGCGTATCTACTTTGAAAACACATTGGACGCCAATTAGAAAAGCCTTAAACACAGGGGTACCAACTGGAATTAAAAAAATACTTTGAGTACCAGTTGGAAAAGTCTTAAACACAGAGGTACCTACCGGAATTGAAAATAACTTTGGACACCAACTGAAAAACCTAAAGCCCAGGGTACCAAGTGGAATTCCAAAAAAAAAAAACATTCTGCAGTTGCAATAAAGAAACAGCAAATATAAACTTTTATTTTTTACCATAGGTCAAGTCCTTAAAACTCGGTATCACATCAAAAGGTGAAGATTAACTTAGGACAGCATTGTGAATATGAAACTGGAAAGCAATAAAGAGACACAACCTCGACTCGACTCTCTCAAAAACCTAACAACACTCAAACAACTACGTCGATACGATCGAACTCAATGAGAGACAAGTTGTTGCTTTCATCCACAGAGAAACTCTCCGCTTCGCCAACTTCGACCCTGCCAGTTCTGTCCACTGCGAGCCTCATCGATCCTTTGAACATGTCGATCCTTGCGTTCGTGAGAACGAGGGTGTTTCCGTCTTTTGCCTTATCCACTGAAAAATGAAACAAATAGGATGTCCCTTTTTATTCATTGTTCTTTCTCATACATTTTTCAATTCATGACATCAGTCGACCCAAAAGGAGGCGGAGAAGGCAACCATTTACAACCATGTCACTCGATACAGATGATGAAATCTGTCGTGCAAATGATGAAATTTCATAATAAAAGGCTAACCTTGATCGTTTCTTGCGGAAAAAATAATCATCCCAGTCTCATCTCCCACCAAGCATTCAGAAAATCGGCTTTGAGTGCGACCTCTTTGAGTTACTGTTTTGGCATTGACAACTTTGACGGTTAGATTAAGCCCTGTATCGTATGGGCGCAGCTCATTGACCTTTTTGAATTCCTTCGTCTGCTCAGCCATTGATTTTACGGTGTTCTTCTTTCCAAAATGTATGCCCTTCTCCAAGTCTCTGAAAAGTCACAGACAAACACATAAAAACTCAAAGGGAGAAAGATTTAAAGATTGAAACCTTCTCAGTAAACATGCAACAGAGAAGTAATGAATGGTCTCTATAGAAGTATCATATTGCTCAGATGTATACCACACAAGCACACACACACATACGTGTATTTATCAACATGATTCCCCATCTGTGAGCATCAGGGGCGGATCCAGAAATGTTTCACAGGGGGGGCCGTATAAAATGTGTATATTAGCGAGGGTGATAAAAGCTAAAGTTTCATTTGCATTTTTTTGGATAAATCACATGTCGGGTGAAAACAAGTAATGGAGATTTTTGCAGACAAATTGTAGTATTTATTTTTTCTTTTTTATTTGATGATGTGTTTTTTTTACTTAAAAAAGTGATATTGTTTTAATCTTTTCAAGGCTCATTAAATTAATACTTTGGATACATGTTCAACTGACGTTTATACAATAAGTTCATAATAAAAATTTTAATTTTGAAACCACAATTTTTAAAATGATAATGATGGATCCTGAAAAAAAAAGACGATTATTTAATCTATATTACAAGAAATATTAATTTTATGAAAAAATTAATATACACCATGACATGATAAAATAAATTAGTGCACGGTCCAATCAAACATGATAAAATTAGAAGTCACGTATCTTCAAATAATTAAATTATGTTATCTTTCAAAAACACCTAAAAGAGAAGTCCCGTATTTTCAACTAATTATCAATTAGAAGATTTTCCCATTGAAATATGTGTAATCTGTCGCTATAAAATAAATAAATTTAGTGTACAGTGCAATCAAACATGATAAAATAAATAAATAAACCTAAGAATTTTCTGCTAAACGAATTTACTGCATTATCTTTCTGTAAGATTTATTAATTCAGTTTAGCCAAGTGTCTTCCTATCAGCCCAACCACCAACGTCCAACACTCTTTCTACTAGTTGAAAGCCAAAAACTTTAAAATATGAGACTTGGTGGATTCGAACCTGGACCAAGTGTATGGAAATTTAATTCCCTCACAATTCAGCTAGATATCTATATACTTACAATCAAATATATGTACATACTAGTAAAAATTTCATAAATTTTTGGGGGGGCCGTGGCCCCCCCCCAGCCCATGAGTAGATCCGCCGCTGGAGCATAGATCAAATGTTAATTTCAACAAGCAGATCAATTTAGTAGCACCTCACATAAGCACATGAAAGATTACTGCTTTTTCCAAACAAATCAGACACAATATCCGACAACATCGAATTCTTTTAACCGACCATCAGATCCAATTATCCCCATTCATGCAGATCGAGAAATCAATCTAAAGAAACAATAAAAATAAATAAATAGAGCAAATCAAAGAAATCAATCGGATCTTAAGAGTAAATCGATTCCAGAAACGTAATTCGGCAGTAAGAGGGACCTTAAATTTCGTCCTGACGAGGGATTTAAGAACAAGAAGCGTGGAGATCCAAGAGACCCTAAGTCCGTACAAATGAAGGTCGCCTCCGTAAATAAAAACAAGATGCGCCTTTTGAACAGTACGACTAAACAAACTCTGAAATATTTCTATTGAGCCCTCATAAGATAGCTAAGTTCACATCGATACCAATACCTATCAAATATTCATGAAAGGCCCCAAATTTTTATTCCCCTATGTACTCAAGATTACGTAAAATAATTAGATTAGAGATTAAGAGCATCTCCAACACCACCATGAAAATACAATTACTTCTGCACAATATTACAGCTGTTACAGTGCTTTTATTCCAACCCATCAACTCTACTTTCTACATTAATTTTCACTCCAACACATTAACTCCATTTTCTACTAAAAATCAAATTCCTACATTAAACTTTATTTATAATAATTAAAAAATCAATAAATTATAAATTAATATTTAAAATTAACTAAATTATAAACTTAGCATATTATTTAATTATATTTAATTAAACTAAAACGAAATTTTAAATAAATAATAGGAAATTAATAGTATTTCCTTTTAGTATTATAAGAATATCAAAATATAATTAAAATATTTTTATTAAATAAATCATAAATAAATAGAAAATACAACACAATTTTTATGTTGAAAATTGTGTGTACTCTACATCTAAAGTATCTCTGCTAATCAATACAATATTAGTGTTAAAGACAAATAATTTTTGATTAACCTTGATGAAAATCTGAGATTGCAGAATAAATATGATGGATGCGCATTTTCATTTTATCGTCGATGAGCATAATTATGTTAAATCATGTTACATCAATCAAGCAATCGAATATTTTCTCTGACTACATACATGTTTCTGGACGAGTAAACAAGAGAAGATAACAACGTTATTTATTTACAACCAACCGTCAAAATAATTTACTTTTTATCTTTGCAAAATTAGAAATATTCCATTCTCCACATTGTTGTAAAGGTGGATTACGATTTGACTAAGGTATAGTAACCATTGTCTGTGAATATCATTTCAACTTTCAATGAGATTCAGGTTGTCTTCAAATTGAAATGCCTCATTATAATTATAAAAGAAAATAAAAGAATCACATCTTTTGTTTTGGCCAAAATAATAAGTTGGCCATTAAGAATTTCCAAATTTTCTGAATCCGCCGGACAAGCGTCAATGAAATGAAGACAAGATAAATAACTCCCTTTTTCATGAAAATATCTTGTTATTCAACAATGAAATGTGGTATATAGTATAAAGAAAAAAACGAATTACAATTATTATTTTCTCCAATCATTGATGCAGAGCATCGTCCTTGTTCATAATACAATTCTCCCTAATAGATAAGGATGCCTTTGAATTAAGATCAGTACAGATATTAATGTTTTCAACAAAAGGGCAAGCATAATTTTCACCCAAAGAGAATAATCATTGAAAATTATTCTCCATTCATTAATTTCCCACATCCCACACTGAACATTCCATCCACTATAATATAAAAAGAAATAATATGTTTAGATATAGATAGGATTTTGTAAACCTAGAGTCAAGTGCCACATTAAATCTTATTTTCAAAATTAATATATTTTAAATTTCCCTTTCCTTTTTCTGTTTCTTGGAAGATGTTCACAGGTGACAAGAATATTTTCTCCATTATTACGTCATACAAAATCCTAAAAACCAAACCCTTCGACACCCTTTTTCTTGCAACAAATCCTATATAAATAACATGCTTCCATTCTTCTTTCAACCCTCATCCATCTCTTCTTTATTTCCTCCTCATCCATAGCTCTTAGCTCTCTTTCTCAGCTATGGCTTTCTCGAGAGACGATGCTCGTACTGTCGTCGGTATTATAGGTCAGTTATTACTTCCATTTTATTACATCAAAACCCTAATTTTGAAAGTGTTATAGATTCTTCATTTATTCACGACTGAGAAAACTATCTTAACATCTGTTTTTTTTTGTCTTCTTTTCCCAATATGTTCCCTTTGCTCCTTCCCCAGGAAACATCATCGCACTCATTCTCTTTCTTTCCCCAGTGTAAGCCTTCAGTTAACACCCTTCACTCTCTCTTACATCACACTACGTACACATCTTTTCCTACCCTAAAAAAATATATGTGTATATGAAATTGCTTCTCAGGCCGACGTTTTTCCGCATATGGAAGAACAGATCGGTGGAGCAGTACTCGCCGGTGCCGTACCTGGCGACGTTCATAAACTGCGGCCTATGGGTTCTGTACGGACTGCCCATCGTCCACCCTAACAGCACCCTCGTATGGACCGTCAACGGCGCCGGCTTTGCCATAGAGATCGCCTATCTCTCCCTCTTTCTCATCTTCTCCGCCCCCAAGAACAGGCTGAGGGTGGTGGTGGCGGCGGCGGCGGAGTGCCTTTTCCTGGCGGCGTTGGCCACTTTGGTCCTCACTTTGGCCCACACGACGAAGATGAGGTCCAACGTCGTCGGAAGTGTTTGCATGGCTGGGAATATCGTCATGTACGCCGCCCCATTGTCTGTCATGGTATTATTATGTCTTTTTTTATTTTTCAGAGATTTCATTTTAAGTTGTCCATCAAAGGATTATTATGTTTTTGTAGTAATTTATTTTTTTTGCAGAAGCTGGTGATTACTACAAAGAGTGTTGAATACATGCCATTCTTTCTTTCGCTGTTTTCCTTCCTCAACGGAGTGTGTTGGACAGCTTATGGTCTCATTCGCTTCGACCCTTTCATTGTGGTAAGTGGGAAATTGTATTTTTCTTTCTTTGCTTTTGTAGATATATAGGAAGGAAAATCTATGTAATCATCGTTTATTTATTATTATTAAATTTATTTGTAGGCACCTAATGGCATGGGTAGTCTACTTGGGCTGGTTCAGTTACTATTATACGCAACGTTCTGTAAAAACACTAAACGGATAATGGCCGAGAGAAAACTAAATGGTGAATTGGGCCTTGCTGAAAAACAGGGGCCCAATTAGGAGTGAAGAGGAGCCCAGAACAATGCTATTTAGGCCCAACACCGAGCCTTTTTTTATATTTAATAATATAATTTCAAGTTATTATCGTATCTTGAGACCTTACATATGAGTTGACTAATTGAGCTTTATTATACACTTGTTTGACATTTTATAGTCTTTCATATATTTAGGCCCAACACCCGAACCTTTTTTATTGCGGTTTAGTATGTAATAGTAATAGGTAAATAAGGAATGTTTACTCTACTTATTAATTAAAGGGTGCAAATAGTAAAAGGAGAATGCCAACAGAATTACCTTTTTAAGACAGCAAAATTAAAGTTACACACTATCACACTATAAAGACCGTAGTGACTATCAAAATTAAGACAATTTTTTAGTACAAACTAACCCCGAAAATTTTGATATTTTAGTGTCCTAAACTTCATCAATTTTTAGCAACTTGTGCTAAAATTGTATGCTAAAATTGTAACGTCTCAAATTGCTACAATTTTAGCCGTCCTTAAAATACCACCCCTCAAGTATACATAACTAAAAAGAAAAACTAAACCTCAACTATTAGTTCAAACTTCAAAATTGAAGGAGTTAACTACAGTATATAAAAAAAATGCCGAAAAGACAAATACATTTACAACTTTTAAGAATCTCTCCCTTTCTCTACCGTATAACTAGAAAAAGAAAAAAAAAATCTAAAGAGCCAGCCTCTCTTCTTCAGAGGTCATTGCCGGAGCTTTCGCCGGAAATCGCCCCGACGTCACTCACCACCAGCCTAACGACACCATTTCCCGAAGGCGACGACGACCTCGACAGCTCGACGCACTCGAGGAGGTCAGCGTCGCATGCAATCAAAACCCACTCGTGGTCGTCGTCGAGGTACTTGACGTCGAACGCCTCCATATTCAACCTAAACCTCTTCGCCACCTCTTCCCTCAGCTTCTTCTCAACCCCCAAATCAATCCCCAAACGGAACCTTATGATGTCCCCTCCGTACGCAGCTTTTACCGTTATTACGTTATCATCCCTTACTCGGGATTTGTCCCAAAAACTCCGTCTTCCCTTGCCTTTGGTGCAGCTGTGTTCTGTAACTACATGCTCTTCTTGCGGGCATAGGTTTCTTAAATCGTGAGAGCTTCCGACGTGCTCGAGCTCCTTTTTTTGCTCGAGCCGTTCAAAACCATTCTGTTGGGCGACGATAGGCGAGACTAACTGATCGATCTGAGGACTTCCTTGGCAAGAGCCATGCGAAGTGTGAGTCTCAGCGCTTTCTTCCCTCGAGTTGATTTTCTCGGCTTGTTTATCGCCTTCGCGGGCTTGGGCTTTCTTATGTTGTTTGCGGGCTTTGCTTGGGCCGTTCGAATTTGAGGCGGTCCGAGGAATCGAGCCGACCGGGACGGGAATTGGGTTGGTCAGGGTGAACGTTTCCTCTCCGCCGTGCACTGATTCCATCACTCGCTTCAGCTTCGAAATGGAGCGGTTGACCTTGTTTATCGTCCGGGACGGCCAGCGTGAAATCCCATGCTGGCGACATATACGCTTCATCGTCGTAGGGCAAACTGCAAAAAAACGTACGTCATTTAAATAAGTCGATATAGAAAAAAGAAGTCCCTTTCAAATCTCACCGCCGAGACTCTTGGCAGCATCTTTAAGACTCCCTGCAAAGTACTGCTGCAGAACTTCCAAGCTGATGGTCTTCTCTGCCTTCCCACGCCTCCTCTCCCCCTTCTTACACGGATCCCTTTTCATTGCAGCATTTCCTTTTACATTATTAGCAATCGGTTCACCGTTCAAGTCGTTTTTCGGAGGCAATAATGCAGCGCCAAAAATCTGCTTCTCCTCCCCCAAAGAAGCCCTAACAACCTCGATCGACCTCAAAACATCGTCGAGCCCCCTACCCGAAGCAACCCTCAAGCTCCCAATATGCTCCCTAACCGTCCCGAAAATCGAATCCAACAACTTATGCTGCTCCTCAAACCCCACCGCCTCGACGGGCAAGAAAAATTCCAAAACGTATTCGTCTTCGCCTGTGAATTCGCTCCTCAGACAGACCGCAAAGCTTCCCCTCAGAGCGAACATACGAGCGTAGTGCACCAAAGGGTACTCAGTCTTGCAAAACTCCGTTACGTTTTGGCAGAAAGAGGCGCCACGGGAGGCAAACGCATGGCCGCAGACGCCCTGACCCTTCTGAAGGTGGTGCTCGGCGCATGCGTCGCGGAAGCCCCACATGTGGGCGTCGACGACGTAGAACGCCACGTCGGTGGTCGACATGCAGACTCTGTCCCTGCAGCTTCCGTCGAAGCTGCTGCACGTCTTGGCGAGCCCGCCCCCGTTGGCCAGGACCGTCCCGTGCATGCACGGGACCCACGTCTGGGCCAGGGGTAGGGCGTGGGTCTCGCACACCACCGTGATTATTTCTAGTATCTCGGCGAGGGCGTTCTGGCGAGCTTGGTTGCATATCTGCATTTTGTTAACAGTTAATAGCGAGTTAAGTTTTCCTTTTTTTGGTAGTATCTATGATAGGAGATTGTTTAGGAAGCCAGGATTCATCTGTAAGATGTAACAACGGTAGGGATTTACCTGCGTGCTTTGGTGATCTAATATCTCCGAACTTTTCAGGTTCACCGCCTGCAAAGAAGACGATTGGAAGGAACATATGTGATGAACTCGTCGTAACAAGAAAATACGGTATATGACGAGCGACATATAGTCAAGCGATCATACCTCAAGCGCCTTGCAGACTTTATCAACCTCGGGAGCGTAATTGATCTTCTGAGACGTCATGATGAGCTCGATAACGCCGACGCAAGATTGGGCCGAAGGCTCAAACACTGGCAAGGCTAAGGTCCCCCTAACGTTGTAGTGCAAAGCATGATTCAGGCGTGGGAATTCTTCGCTTGAATAGTACTGCACGTTGGGCGTCCACTCGGGCAGCTTCTGCCTGAACACACGCCCGGGCAGTCCTAGCTTTCCATCGCTGCTGTCTCCGTCTATTGAGAACATATATATCTGAGAGACGAGTCTGTATTGAGGGAGGCCATTGCTGTTTGGATCGAGGACAAAAGGCTGGCCCGAGGTGGTGAGCATTTGCCTACCGTTGTGTTTGATGGGCGACCAAACTTGAGCTAGGACGTGCTGTTCGGTTAGCTCTTTGAAGTGTCGAAGAGCTTGAGTCATTCTTTCTTTTATCAAATGGTATCCTTCTCTGTTGTCTTTTGGGATCAGATCTGTGAGTGCCGGCGAAGGCAGCTGCTTCTTGTTTTCGTCGGGGTTTAGTCCATTGTCGTCCTCCACATTCTGATCATGGGCTTCTGCGAGTAAATGTATCACGGAATTTTTTCGAGGGAAAATGAAATAGCTTCCATTTGACAAAACAACAGCAGAAACCAACATTTTTGGCTTAAACTATCCCAACTTCAAAGGTCGACTCAGATTCGATTCACATGAATGAAAGACTGTTTGACTCCGTATTAGCCAGAGACGAAATTCTAACACAATTCATTAAAATTCACACTTGAAGCTCTTTCAAATCGATTGGATTCATCGACGGACATACTTCTTCGACTTCAATACACGAACAAAAATTGAATTCGTTGACTCAACTCGACCAGCTGAAACAGGGAAATTTGTTGAAAGAAATTACGTTAAAATAGCGAGAGAGGACGAACCAGCGCAAGAGAGCATTCTAGAGCAATCAGCAAGTCGGAAAACGCCAGCGCCGCCTACAAATCCGCCGTGGTTTCCGTCGTCGGCAAAAGCCCAGAGCGGCGAAAACGGCTGCTGCTGCTGATGATGATGTTCAGAAATCGACAGCAAAAACGGCGACTCATCAATCTGATCGAACTGCCATGAATCGGCGAGATCGAGATCCATATCCATCAGAATCCTGTTCGCGTTCGCCTCTTCTTCAGGCTCCGAAGTCATTTTTCGTCTATAAACGGATCAAATAGTAAATAACAGAAAAAAAAGGAACAAAAGTTCAAAGGATTCTCGGAATATCAGCTGTTCTTCTCTTAGTTTGATTCTCTCCCTTAGAAGGGACCGCAAAGGCGAAAGCTGACAATAAGCTGATGGGTGGAGGAGAGAGAAACAAATGGCGGCTGACGATGTGGTGAAATTAAAAATGGTGGCGACCTTTTTCCATATCCATTTTTTTTATTTTCGTAAGAAAATGTTATATCCTTAAATTTTTGTAGGAATCTCAAGTTTACAGGTACTTTCCCCGCTCTTTCTTCCTTTCTACTTTTATTTTCGGATCATTGTTAAAATAAATGAGATTGGTTTAATGATTTAAAATTCGACTCGAAATTCATTTGCTAAACAAATAGAATTAGTGTTGCTTCATGCATAATGACAATGATCGTTGAAGTAGGTCGCCTTTTACGTTGTAATAATCTACAGCTGGAATTTAAAAATAAATAAAAAATTAAAATCGAAAGCGACAATACATCGATGTCAATATTTTCCCAATTGCGATAAGATCAACTTGAATCTTATAATTTGGGAAAAAAGCAGCAAAACATCATATTCGATATGTCGAGCATCGTATGCTTTGAAACATATTTTCTTATGTCAGCATATTTTATTTTAAAGCAAACGTTTGAAATTCATGAGTTTAGGAGATCACAATCGTTGATTTCAGTTTATTCAAACAATATAGATGGGAAATAGGTCGGTTTCTGATTAATATTGAAAACCTAAACCTATGGAGGGAGGAAAAGAGTATCTATATTTTGGAGGTATAGAATCAAAGAATCTTGTGATGTTCTTCAACTTGCCCTCCAACGACCAAGGGATGCCATTATTATATTATCATATATCATTTATTTAAAAGTTACGATTGAAGAAGTCTCTAGACTACTTTTTTAAATGATAATTGGAAAATGGTTTCCGCGTGGGATTGGGATCTTGATGTGGAATTGTGGATCACTATTATTAATTTTTTACAGTACATGTTACGCTTTAATTGCACTTCTATAGTTGAAATCAAATAATTGATGGTCAGAAAGTCAAAGCACTCATGCCCAACTTTAAGAAGAGTTCTCTTTGATGGGCCTAACAAATCTAAATTGGCCCAATAAATAGTCAACGTTCTATATAACCCCCCCCCCCCCCCCCCCCAAATATTTTTTGTAGGGTTTATGAAATTATGTTGTGGATATGGTTCTCATGTTAATTCATATGTTTGCTGTTATATATCTTATTTCGTACGGAAAAGTTTTATTTAAGATGTTAGTTAAGCCTATTTGGTTGGAATAATAGCGTGTTTAAGGTTGAGAACATTAAGTCAATAATAATGGAAAATGTATGATATTAATTTTGCAAGTGTATTGATTATCCCAACGGGCATATGTCCGGAATACGAGGTACAGTCCAACCATAGTTCAATCCGAGGTATCATATCGAATAACTCCAGGTTTCTTGTTTGTTCACTACGACAATTCATAAAAAAAAAGTCATGACTAAAATACAAAAAATAAAATAAAACGTAACGTAATGTGAATTTTAGTTGACGAACAAACCCAAGATAAGAATCACACTGCTATTGATTCAAACCATTTGTCGCCTCGTCTCATTTTTGGAAGAGAATATACTAAAAACAAAAACACATCTATTTCGTTACTTCATCGGTATCTGTGTTATGTGGACAACGAATACGTAGTACAACAAAAAACTACGTATACGATTCGCCGCGGGTATACCAAGAAGTTAGAATATCAAACAAAATACGAATTAAGAGCGGTGGCAAAAGGTCCTTACAAGCGAATACTTACAACGGAAACCAAGACGCGCAATTGAACTCATCGTTAGAATCATCACTGATGAGTTGTGAACACGCCACATGAGGAAGAAGAAAAGGCTGTAATAATAGAAGCAGCTTTCTGATAATACGAGGATTATTTCTGCCGTATGTCGTCCTCTGGCGAGGATGGCTACAATTTCTGGCTTTGTCGTAATGGAAAAAGACATGGTTTTTCATTCATCTATAAGTATACGTAGGTAGATTTCCCATCGAGCTTATACGCTTTTTAATCATCAAGAAAGGGTATTATTCTAATATTTTCATCAAAGCGTGTGTGAGTATCGAAAATGGACTGCTATTATAGCGACTCGAAAACGTTCCCAGAAAAATATGACAGCAGCCATGATCAAGATGAGAGTAAAGTTGTAATAAAAAGGCGAAGAAGATCGCCTTCTGTGTCGATGATAAGCTACGGTGACGAACAACAGCAGAAGACGGCAATGTTGAGTATTGATCAAGGTGCTTCTAATGCAATTAATAATACAGCTACAAACCCTAATAAGACTGCCGTGAAAAGGAGGAGTTCGAAATTTAGAGGCGTTAGCAGGTATTTTCTTTTCCTATTCTCTTTTTCTCATAGTGTTGAAAGTTTCTCATGTATTGTGAATTGTGATCATACACCCTTTTTTCAGACATAGATGGACAGGACGCTATGAAGCTCATCTATGGGACAAAGGGTCTTGGAATGTGACACAGAAAAAGAAAGGAAAGCAAGGTACGTACTATGATGTAATAAATTGAATCGATACAATGCATCATAATAATAAAATAAACTGTTATTTATTAACTGCTTTTGTCCTTCTTGCTTTGGCAAATCTCATCTGATGATCCTGGGCTGGCTGCCCTTCTTGACAAGGAGCAGTTTATCTTGGTGAGTATAACCAATTTCCTTGCCACGAAAATCCCGAAAAGATACTGAAAGTAGTCATTTGCTTGATCATCTCATAATTCATATATGTGAGTGAACTAGATTTCTTCTTACAAGTGAGAAGTGATTTTTCAGGAGCATACGATGTCGAAGAATCTGCTGCTAGAGCATATGATTTAGCTGCAATTAAGTACTGGGGAACATCGACTTGCACCAATTTCCCGGTATAATAATAATTCTCAAATCATATTTTACTTTAGAGCAGGTGAACCATAGTACAAGTTCTTCTTAACCCATTCATTCATTGATTTTCTGCAGATATCAGACTATGAAAAGGAGATCGAAATCTTGCAAAACATGTCCAAGGATGAGTACTTAGCCTATCTGAGAAGGTGATGCGATATTATTATCATCGATTCGAATGCTAGAGCATAACGTTTTTTCTTGATGCAGACGAAGCAGTGGCTTCGCAAGAGGCGTATTGAAGTATCGAGGCGTCGCTAGCAGGTAAGTTCATCGCCTTAACATCTTACGCTTTATACCGTCCCTCTCATTACATTGCGCCTTTTCTCTTTGTCTGATTAACTTAGGCATCACCAAAACGGAAGATGGGAGGCGAGAATAGGCCGCGTTTTCGGAAACAAATACCTCTACCTCGGTACTTACGGTCTGTATAAATATCTTTATTACGCGGCGCAATATACTTTATATCTCCTCGAGGGTTTTAATTCCCGTGCTTTTTCTTTGATTTCTAACAAAGGCACGCAAGAAGAAGCGGCGAAAGCATACGACGTCGCCGCGATAGAGTATAAAGGGATGAACGCAGTCACTAACTTCGACATGAGCACTTACGTCAGCTGGTCGAAGCCCATCGACAATCCTGAGAGTTGGAAGAGCCCTATGATTTTCCCGAGGCATGAATTTATAGAGACGAATATGCCCTTGAGCCCGTGTAGGAAAGAAATGCCTTCTCCCACTGCGTTAGGGCTTCTGTTTCGATCCTCAATGTTTAGAGAACTGATGGAGAAGACGACGAACGAAGAGAACGAACGGAAAGAAGTTGGAGATGAGAAACGCGTCGAGAACGAGGACGATTATTTGGCCTCGTACGACCAAACCGAGACGTTTTTTCGGGATTTCCTTACGTACAACGAGTGAACACAAGAGTTACTACCGCACGCTTCATTTTTTCGAAGAGGAAAA
Source organism: Craterostigma plantagineum (assembly GCA_027422505.1). Taxonomy (NCBI): domain Eukaryota; kingdom Viridiplantae; phylum Streptophyta; class Magnoliopsida; order Lamiales; family Linderniaceae; genus Craterostigma; species Craterostigma plantagineum. The sequence goes on along the minus strand of JAPQWV010000002.1, from coordinate 35,018,686 downwards.
ACTAAGATGATCCCAATAAATAACAACAAAATTAGTAGTAAAATCGTTACTCCTTCCCATGTTTTGCTTTGCCGGTCCAATATTTTTTCGTAGCCAGGAGTATTTTCTCGGGATTGAACGGCCCTTCCTCGTGGTCCAAAATGCGGCTCCGCCACCTCATCCCGTCCGTTATCGCCTTCACCTTCAACAAAACTTCCACCGTGTCTCGGAATATAACCGTCCCCTCGGGCCGTAATATCCTATCCATCTCCAGCAAAATGTATGTAATATCGCACCTTCAAACAATTCGAATCCCATATCAATCCTCGGACGACAAAGAAAAACAATTTCGTCGCAATTTTCTTTTCTTAAAATTATCAACGCCTACCTATCTTGATACATGCCGAAGACACCGCCCGCGTGGATGAGGTCGTAAGTCCTCGGGTAGGTCGAGAACGCCTCGCACCAATCGTTGTACGTCCCGATAAAACCGCGCTCGTATATAACGCCCAATGTGTCGGGATTCGAGTCGGCGGGGACCACGTTCATGACCCACACAGGATATTTCGTCAGCGCAGCCGCGAATCCTCCGAGGTTTGCGTTCATGTCCATCACGTTTCGGTAAGTCCCCTGAGAAATTTGGCCCACTATTCGCCTGTAATGATCGATCCTCGTCCTCCACACTTCGTTGTCCTCTCGAAACTTCTTCGGTGTGAGGCCCGGGATCGAGCCCGTGGTTATCCTTGGCGGGACCGCAAAGGCCCGTTCGGGCCATTTCTTCAGCGGCCCGCCGCCCGCGACTTCGTCGTCGTTGCTTACTTCTGGCAAGGGCGTGATGCAAGCTTCCATATCCTTGTACCTTTATAATCATAGACCGAGAACGCAGTAAAAAGATCGAATTTTTTTTTTCCGAGTCGAATACGACAACTAATCGAGTGCGCTCTTACCAGGCAGAGTCTGCATTTCCCGTCTTGCAAATGTGGTAGACCTCTCGATTCTTCTGGCACTCGACGTGGTTGATGGGTTTCTGCCAAACGGCGAAATCGCCCTTCTCGGCGATTTTTTTCCAGCACAGGCGCTTTGCTACGTCTTCGATGGAATCCTGTTCTTGCTTTAGGTCTTCCTCTGTTCTCTCCCACCCTTTCCAGTACTTCTTGTAACGGATTGGCGGGCCCGATAGGACCCAATACCCGCCGGGTCGGAGGATCCGATCCACTTCGATCAGGTACAACCCGTCTGCCCAAGATTAAAAAAAAACCCCGTAAAATCGACTACGTTTTAGAGATGGGTAATGATTTTCTTTTCTTTTTTTGTGTTGCGCACCGTGATCGAACCATGGGATCAAGCAACGAGAGCAATGAGCCATGTCGAAAGCCCGGGCGGGATAAGGTAGCCTCTGCGAACCCATAACACCGATCATTGCGGGCACGCCCCGCTCCAAGGCGAACCAAACTTGGGCTTCGTGGGTATCCCTCGGAGCGAAAGACATTGCTATTACGTCCCTCTTTAGCAAATAAGCCCCGAAACTAGCCACCTTTGACCAATTTATTTATGTAAAAGGGTTAAATTTTTTTTTTTTTCCGCGGTTGCAATTTCAGAACACATAACTTGGGGAATTCGCAAAGCGTCAAATTTCAAAATCATAGCAGTCCAACTGAATGCCGCATCTTGTTGCCCTTAAATTGATTGGATTTTGAAAACTACATGCTAAAATTGACAAGAATCATCCCTAATAGCTTAAAGAACATGTCTTTTTTTGTTTTTTTGTTTACTTTTCAGTCACTTCACCACACCCAACAAACATAGTAGACAATTTCTTACCCCGCAGCCAGTGTCGACGGCGGTCCGAATAGTCCCATCAGTAAGTGGAATAAGAGCACTCATTTCGTCAATGTAAGCATCGGCGCCGCGGGGAAACATAGTACCGCCGCCGGGAAACCTAAACCTGTCTCCCTCGACCCGAACCCAATTCTGACCCGACTTTTCCACGCTGAGCTCCTTGTGGGGAATATTGGCGTACCAGGCGTAGTCTCTGCTCTGAGGCCATTTGAACGGCGCCTTGTAGTTGGGCGGCGGAGGAATCAGACACCTAAGCAGCTCCTCCTTGGCAGGGCAGTGCCTCTCCCTATACTTTAGCATTTCGCGGTCGAACTTCCGACCCCTCGCCGGCTCCTGGCACGGCGTGTACTCGCCGTAGGACAAGTCACAGGGGCTGAAAGTCTCGGCCTTTTGGTGGGACTCGTTGACGGAGAGGTGGTGGTGGCTTTCGAAGTCGAGGGGTTCGAAGGATGGCTGGGCCGAGGTGGGCTTGGGCTTTGCGGCGGCGGCGGCGGCGCTGGTGCAGTCGAGCTTTGAGGAGTAGGGTTCGGCCGGAGACGGCGGCGGCGGGCGGGTGGAGGCTTGCCATGAGCCGATTGCGTAGGAGAGGAGGCATAGTCCGATGACGACGGATATGTAGGTGAGGCGTCTTCGTTTCAGTTCTTGGTGGTGGGGCTTTGGAGATCCATCTTTTCCCATTTTGAGAAAAAGACCTGCGAAATATTACAGATGCTGAGGATGTAATGGAAGTGTTAGAAATGTTTGTTGTCTGTGGTGATTTAGAAGAAAGAAAACAGAGCAGATGGTAAACGCTGTAGATGGAAAAAAAGGTACCACCTTTATGTCCTACAACGGCTACTCAGTTATCTGCAAAATAGATCAGACAGTAAATACTCTTCAGCTCAGCCCACGAAGAAGGGAAATAAATACAGACAATGCATTTGACAGACTCTTTTATTTATGTCATGGCTGTACAACGAGGGAGACTTTTCTTCTTGTTCTTTTTTCTTACAGCGTTGTGTGGTGATGTTTATTAGCTCTCAAAATATTCTTCGCAATCACGTGCTCGCACGCAGGAAAGAGAAAGAATCCTGCAATGACACAACTATGCATTACCTCTCTGCTTTTCTTTATTCTTATTTTTCTTTTTCCTCACTTTTGTCTGGCAAAGTTTGCAAAAGGAGGACATTATTAGGAACACATTGTCCCATAACTTCATAAAGTTAAAGATTACGTGAAAAATGATGAGAGGGGTAAAAGAAAGTTAAAATACAGAGAAGAAAAGAAAAATAGAAGAGTGACTGACGAATGGAAGGAAGAATGCGTTAGGATAGGAGTGAAATATATATTTGGGTGGGATATTATCGACGACATTATGAGGCTGAATTATCTCCGCCATCATTTTAAAATATTTTCTTACACCACTGATTTCGGGTCTGTGTCTGTTTTTTCCAAGATTTGATATATTATATTGATACTGTCGCCGGTCAAAAGTTCTCTCCTTTTGTATCACTGTTGTGACTGAAGATCATTAGTATATTTTGCGGCGAGGGAGCATAGAAGAAAATTCCCATTCTGGGAGAGATTTGCGCCAAAGATTTGATTTTTATTTCACTTTTATCGATTCAATTGAAATACTATCTATATACTACGTATGCTGGCAGCTGGCCTGGGCAATTGCCCATCAAAATAATGGACTGGGCTGTATATATCAATTGGGCTTTTCCAAGATTAATGGGCCTTAATTGGGCCTGCACACATTTTAACTTGAGCCCAATGGTTTTAAATAAGAACAAAAATATAATACCAAGAAATCAAGAACAGTAACTAACAGCAGTGGAGAGCTTACTTTAGGTGGCAGATTAACTGCAAGCTTCCTTGAAAAATTGGAATATACTTTGCTTTGGAAAATGTGGAACAGCAAAGGAAATGGTCTGATCGAAATGACGTCGATGATGATTCGTACTTTTGCTTCAAAGTCTCGAAGCCGCGCGGTGAATTTGAGGAAGATAAACCCTAGAGTTCCATATCAAGAAGCCGCCACGATTGCTGAGGGCTTGTATGGGGTAATCAAGAGCCAAGGTCCACTCACCGTTTCTAATACATGGAATCACGCAAAGGTATGTCTGTCTTCTGTTGTAATTGTGCCCAGGTTTCTACATGGTAGTCAAGTTTAAGCTTTTGGTACTAATGAGATTTATTAGCTATGTGGAAAATGAACTTCTGAAATTTTATCTGCAAAGTGCTCAACTATGGTCTATGAAGTCTCTTCTGTTTGGTCCTAGCATGGAAAATTATGCTTGGGATTAGTCCTTCGGCATTAAAACCCAACAAGAACATGGAGAGATAGTGAAGAAACTCTTAACGAGATTTAGGTGAGGCTGAAGGATTAACTGTCACGTTGCTAGCCATCTTTCTAGACTCCAATATAATGACCTGTGTTGCATATCAATGTAGGAGACAAGTTTTGTTGTTGGCTAAGTTGTTTATTTGTCTTGCGTTTGATTCTAATCATTACAAATTTCTGCTCATCACGAGTTTGTCAAATGGTATTTTCGACACTAAGATTGCGTCCAATTAGTTATACCCCTTCATTAGATCAGCCCAATTAATAGTGAAAAGAGACTAGAACGTATTAGAACTGTTATTTTCGCCAAGCCTCATGTATATTTCCTTGTAGCATGCATTCATTATCCATGTTGCTTCAGTTTTTAAGAAGTCCTTGCACCATACCATGTTTCCTCACTGAATTACATTGCCTATTTTGAAAGAACAAGGATAATGTATTAGTTTCTTGCATGGATTAAGAACGATATACAAGAATGGTTAGTATGTTAGAACCGAAAAATAAATAAATAAATAAGTGAAGTTGCAACAAGCTAGTTTTGTTCTTGGATTTTCCAGGATGCTGGGGTTAGCGGATTGAACAGCAAAACGCATATGAAGCTATTGCTCAAATGGATGATGGGCAGAGGTATGCTGAAGCAATTCTGCAACCAAGTTGGGTCGAACAAGAAATTTTACATTACAACACTCCCTGAAGATCCTCAATCGAGCCGAGCAAGCTTACTCACTGAAAGGGAAGAGAAATACTCGAAATCGAATAAGAAGAAAGGTGCACGATAATGGTTTCTTTTCTTCTAGTGAATTTCTGATTCAATGGCCCAACCATGTTTCTTCTTGCTCGACTTGGTTATTTTGAGGGAAAAGTGGACTAACTTTATGTACTTCTGTTCTCTTAGCGATCAATTGAACTTCCATTGATAAAGTTGCTTATTTTATTTTATTTTTATATATAAATACGTTCTTTTCTTCATCACCTCACTTTGTTTGCACCCTCTTACAAATTAAAGGACGCAGTGCCTCGCTGGTCTACAATCAATCAAAACGATTATTTTTTTATTTGTTTTGTTTTTAGGCTTAGTGACATTTGCTTGAATTATAAGCTATCGAGGGGCCAATAAATATTGTTCTTTTGTTATGTGCATCATCAATCGATTGCTTTTATTACAAAAAAAAGGTCAATTGCACAAATTGTGGATGAAAACGAAAGGTCCCTCTTTTCTTTTTAACTCATTATTTTTATTTTATAAATCATGATTCGTATAAAAATATATGTAAAAAGAAAACTTACGAGTTTTGTTCTTTCAATTATTATTCTAAACAAATAATGTAATAACCGTTTGTTTTTACCGTTGGTTCTGCCCCCCACGAGACCCAAACTACCGCATTAAACTACTTGCAAAAAAAAAACCAGTAAGTCTTTAATTACCACATATACGTACTTAGTACACAATACATACATATTAAAACTACATTAAAAAAAGCAATAGAGAAAGAGATACATATCCACACACAAAAGCTCTCAAACCCATATCTCTCTCTCTCTCTCTCTCTCTCTCTCTCTCTCTCTCTCAAGAAAATAAACATGCAGAGACAATCACTTGGCTCGCCATCATCAAAGCTTCACTTATCTTCAGATTTGCTCGACCAAAAGCATTCGATTCTTCCTTCCACATCATCATCTAACTTGTCAGTCAACGGTTCTTCTGATGAAGCTGATGGTTTGAAGAAGAAGAAGAGTATTGAGGCCAAGAAAAGACATTCCGAAAGCTACATTCACATCATCCCAGTGCTTACTCTTATGTGTTTTCTCATTCTTTACATGTCCTCCCACGACCCATCTCAAAATGGTATCCTATATCCTATCATATATATGTGATTATGTAGTGAGATTTATTATGTTGTTGTATCAGTTTCTCTTATTTTTTCAATTTACAGAAATGGCTGGCTTCGGAGGCGTCGCCAAGAATCTTCCTGCAGGTAATTAATTAAAAAATGATTTTTGTAATTATTGGAAATCCATCCAAGAAACGTATATATATAAAAGTACTGTCAAGTAAGGGACGATTCCCTTCTTCAATATTTATCTAATTATTTTATTTGTTTTCCAGCTGTAGAGGACAAAGTTGCTGGACTGCAAAGCATAGTGAAGATAAAGAGAAACGATATAATGGCAATTCGTAGCTTGGAAAACTCAAGGCACAGGAAATTCGGACAGTTGTAGACTAAAATTCGTGTAATTATTAACGATAACCAACTGTCATATCTTTTTACTTTCACTTTTTAAATTATTTTTTTAGTTTATTTTTCATCCTCCATTGTACCTAACCAATCAACTTATAGGCGTAAAAACAGTTTTATTGCCTGTGACGGGCACTTTTCATTGAATATGTTCTTGCAAGCTCTTGAACTGCATACACCTTGCAAACTACAGTCTACAATATGGGTTTTGTCCAAATTGGTAAGTTGAAAAATAAATGAAAGTAATAAATAGATTTTTTTTTATAGGTAATTGGGCAAAGTGGGGTATCCATTGATATATGGAATACAGCTGGAATAGGACCGTTGATTACCTAACCTCGTGCAAATATATTATTCTTTCAATTTCATATTTATTGACAATAAATAATTTTTTTTAAAGAAAATTGTTTTGCAAGAGCCATCTCAAGAGAAAAAAAAAAAAGAAAGAGATCAATGTCGTCATTACCAAGACAGCGACTTCATCCAAGAACCATAGCAAATTCAATCAACATCCTAATGAATGGGCACCTTTCACATATCATTAACCAATCTCACATTATTCATCTCCAATTTCAAATACACATTCTATAACAAGTAGTAAAGTACTATATCTTACCATATCGCATCATCAAACAATGTAAAGAGAATCATAAAACCAAACCTTGAACTGCCCTCCCACTCTTCCCAGAACCCTTCTCATCAGATTGATCAAACTTTTTAGGCGAATCATCGGCAAGATGAACTTGAGCAAAGTCATCCACCATTTTCCTCCTCTGTTCATCTTCGACGCTTACGACTTTCTCCTTAGCCTTCTGACCCACCTCACCCGCCGCTCGGGCAACCTTGTTAAAAGCACCTGCTACCCAAGTTGTCCCTGTAAGAACATAACAGTTCTTCATAATGGCTGAGCCTGCGTTGCTAGCTGTTTCTTCAGCAGCTGCGAATGCAGATTTTGCCTTCTCCGAAACTTGGAGCTTTTCGTTCACTTCGCGAACTTTGTCGTTCACTATCGAAGTCCCTATGCTTATTTTCTCGGAAAGTCCAATCTTTTTGTCGATGGAAGCTACTTTAGCGCTCGCAGTTGAGGTTAGCTGGTGCTTTTCGTCAAGGGATTTCGCTTTGTTCAAAGCGTCTTTGCCTAGGATGAAGCCCTTCGCAAGCATGCTTGAGACTACATCTTCTGCTTTTTGGAGAGCTGATTCGTTAACAGCTTCTATCTTCTTATCAGATGCCTGCAAAAATGGACGTTTCTCAGACTATAGCTAAAATATGCCAACCTCTTGTTTCAAGGGAAGATGCATGCAAAGCTTAATCTTGATTACAACCCATATACTACTTGAGCAGAAGCTGTAATAATTTCTGAATAAGAAGTTCTTAGTTGAATAATAATACCTGTGGAGGAGGTGCACAAGCAGAAGGAGGTAGCTTGTAATCGGGGTCGAGATCAATGTTCACTGTCATGTCTACGATAGTTGCTCCCTAATATAATGCAATATGAAACATATCAACTGCTTACAACGATAGCCTTCGAATGGGAAGTTGGAACTGTAAGGGGGACGGAGAGTTAACCGAAAGAAGCATTGCAGTTTCTGCTCCTTGGACATCCTTGAAGGTCACAAACGCAATTTGGGATCTTTCAGTATCACTATATGAATGAACAAGGCATTTAGGGACAATATGAGCAGTAACTAGATGTTACTAAATAAAGGGGAAAAAAGAGTAGACATAATTAGTTGAAGTAACCTTTGCATCTCGACATATTCGATATCACCAGAAAATGAGAAGAACTCTTTGACGTCTTGCTCCGACGCCCCGAGCGAGAGATTGCTGACCTCGACAGTGGTCGGCTGTGAAAAATTATGATATAAGATTTAAAATGCTGTGTTAGAGGAGTTTAACCAAGTTCTAATGCAAAGTTTTCTCGTTATGATATTATTAGAATGCCCAAATTGTTGAAATGAAGCAATAATCGAATACCAAGGTGAAGGACATATTCAAGTAATTGCAATGTAGAATGGTGCAAAGTGAAGATAGAATTAAATGATTGCCCCATTTAGGCAACCCTTAATCCACACAAACTCACAGAAGCATAACCATAAAAGAAGACTAACAGAATCAGATCAGCAGAATAACCCAGAATCATGGCTTGCAATCACCAAAAACTCAAAACCAAAAGACGCAGATTTGCAATATCATCACAGCTGGGATAAACCCAGAGAAGAACCCATTTGTTTAAACGATAAAAAAACCAACAAAAACGAACCCAAAAGAAACAGAAAGTGAAGATCACAGCTCGGATAAACCCCAAACCAATCTGCTAAACAGACAGAAGCATTCGACCAAACAAGGAAATCGCAAGAGGAAAGTGAGCATTATCACCACAACTGCTGCAATAACCCAACAAATCCCATCCGTTAACTACAGAAACAATCAACTAAATTAAGGAAATCGCAATACGTGCAGTATACTTACCGACATTGAAGTTGCTTAAAGTTTTTTTAACGAAAATGGAAATTGAGGAGGAGGAAACTTAAAGAGAGGACCGAGAGAGTTGACGAGAGGCAATTTAATAGTAAGGTAGAATTTGCAGTAAATAAAAAATGGAGAAAATGTTATATATAACAAATAAAAATATCAATAATTTATTACGTTTACTCGGGAACAAGCCACACACGTTTTCTTGCATCTAAGGTTAGATCTGAATGATTCTGTAGATTTTCATTCTTTTTAACTACTATTTATTTTTCACTGTTTTATTCTTTAGCCCATCGACGAACAAAAGATTGAGTTTTTATAAATTATATGCAAATTGCCAATTCTTGTTGCAGCTGACCTTACCTACTATTTAGAAAAACATGTTATAATGCATATATTTAAAGACCATGGAATGAATTCAACGTTGAGAAGAACACTCAATTGTCCATATAACAACAATGTCTTCAAAATCACTTGCTGCTGATCATAAGCAGAAAAAAGAACAAGTAAAAAGATTCAATCTTTCTGTGTAAGAGATAATGGGTAAGAAAAAGAAAGATCAAGATATTGAATCGGGCCCGCAAGATCCGGGCCGGGCCTTAGCTTCCGGTATATTCCAAATCAACACCCTCGTCGCAACTTTTCGACGAATCGTCAACTCCCTCGGCACCTTCAAGGACACTCCTCAGCTGCGCGAAAAGCTGTTAGTTTTTCCTCTTTATCGATTCATCATCTTTCTGTGATGATAGTATTTTGCTTTCTTAGAGGTATACGATCGTAGTATGAAATTCTTTCAACGTCGAGCGATGGTTTTCAGGCGCGAAACTCGGTTTCGCATTGGGAAGCTGGTGAGAGATACTTCAGCTAAATTTAAGCAAGTTAGTGAAGAAGCTGAAGTCAGTGTGAGTTTTCTTCACCTTCAAGAACTCTAACGCATTCATTCGATCAGTTCTTGCATCCTTATTGTCTTGGCTTATGCCATCGTTTTTCTTCTTTGCAGGCGAACAGAAAGGTTATTACGGATGCTAAGCTTGCGAAGGACTTTCAAGCAGCTTTAAAGGAGTTTCAAAAGGCTGAAAAGATTGCAGCTCAGAGAGAAATAACTTATGCTCCTTCTTCTTCCGTCCAGCCATCATCAGATATTGCGTCAAGGTTATTGAACTATGTTCTAATCGACTCATTATGTAAGAAATGGTTTTCTCAGTTTATTCGATCTTTCTTCAGCTATACGACGACTGGCGAGAGTTCTACAGATAAGAGTGTAGCAGATTCCCTAAGGTACTACGAAATGGGAACGTTTAGCTGATGAAAAGAAAAAAACAGATGATCATTGATCGTTCAATGTGCAGCATACAAGAGGCTGTAATAGAGGATAGAGAGAGGGAAATAGAAGACATACATAAGCAAATCGTCGAAATCAAAGGGATCTTCGAAGACCTCTCCGTGCTCCTTCACGACAGTAGATTTACGATAGGTAATAATATAGCTATATATCTTCGTTTCTTTGAAGCCATGACCGACTAAAAGAGTGCTTTTTGCCCTTTAAAAGACGACATTGGCTACCAAATAGACATTGCTCATGTCGGAGTAGCTGCTAAGGCACGGAGATCGAAGAAATCCCTGGTAAGAGATTTGATTTAGCTGTCTCTCTGATTCGTTTTTTTACAGTGAATATTAACATGAGATTGTGTCTTCTTTTTGCAGATTTGCTTGCTGCTGGTTATTTTCGCTGCAGTGCTTGTGGTGATCGTAATAGTTCTTGCCGTTCGATCAAAGTAGAGACTTGTGAAGCTTGTAAAAAGTCAAGAACAGGATTCTTGACTTCTTCAGACATTATGGACTTCCTTTCATTTGTTGTGTTGGTTTTGTTATGTAATTCATATGGATCGTGAAAATGTGTGTAGTATGGTATTATCAAGGATGAATGTGTACTTTTACGAAAGCATATTAACTCTGGTAAAGAGAACATTAATCTCTCCGAAGGAAAAGGAGAGAGGAAAAGATGTCATTTTCCATGATTGAACATCATTTTCGTGTATCCGCGTGGCCTCGTAGGTTTCTAGAGAATCAATCAAGCGAAATTCAGATACGCGTCAAAATCTTCGTGTTAAGGAAAGTCAAAGGCGAAGTAGTTTTTCTCTGTCTTCATCTTCGTCTTCAACCTCTCCGTAATTGCAGCGCAGTTAACGCTCTTAATAACACTACTGGGCTCAGCTGAAGTTGGATAATCGTTTTGCGTATCCCTAACCAAATCGTTCGAAATCGCCCAAAGATTTGATTGTTCAGAGCCCCAACGATTTGATTTTTACAGCTACTTACTAGCTGATCAAAGAACCAAATATTCTGGAAAGTTTTTCACCCATTTTTCAACACTACATATAAACATTTGAGGACATGAGCTTCCAAGACATAGAAGCGGGTCGTCGGGTCGGGTTTGGGTATTCCAACGGTAAGCAGGATCCGACCCAGGCCGTGGCTTCTGGTATTTTTCAGATCAACACGGCCGTGGCAACGTTCCAGCGATTAGTCAATGCCCTTGGTACCCCTAAGGACACTCCTCAGCTCCGTGAGAAGCTGTAAGTTATTAGTTCCCAAGAAAAAGATTATCCTTTAGATTCAAGTTCAAGTCTGAGTTATGCATTCTTAACACTTCATCTGTTGTAATGAATCACTGTCAGTGTTTTAGGCCCTTAAGCTGTCAATTGATCTACTGGTTTTTCCGATCTCTGCACTTCACTGAGGCAGATATTGAGTTATTACATGTTAATAGAGGGGTGACATTTGCAGGCACAAAACACGGTTACATATTGGGCAGTTGGTGAAGAATACATCGGCTAAGCTCAAGCAAGCTAGCGATACAGATCAACGCATTGAAGGCGGCGTATGTTCACTTTTAGGACAAACCATGAAAATGGTTTATATCTTCAGTCGTTGGTTTGCTGAGAATTTTGCTCATATGAATGCAGGCAAGCAAGAAGGTTTCTGACGCCAAGCTTGCGAAAGATTTCGAAGCAGTTCTCAAGGAGTTTCAGAAGGCCCAGCGCCTTGCAGCTGAGAGGGAGACTGCTTATACTCCTAACGTTCAGCAATCACTTATCCCATCAAGGTGAACGAGAACCGTCTTCAGATTTAATGATCTGCTAAACGTATTCATTTATCATTTTTCATGAGTCACTGCAAAATAATCCCTTCTTCTGCTAACGAATGAGACAAAACTAGCATTTATCTCAGATTCTTATGTACTTTGCAGCTACACAAATCCAAGTGCAGGGGCTGATGAAAGAGCAGAATACAAGGGTCAAGAGCAGCAAGCTCTTATGGAATCTAAAAGGTATGTAATGCTTCTGATTGTCCAAGAATATGCTTCTGAAAAATGTCTTTCTTGCCCAACAATGATTTATCTCTTCATCTTGGGTGTTTTTTGCAGGCAAGAAATTCTGCTTTTGGACAACGAGATATCTTACAACGAGGCCATAATTGAGGAAAGAGATCAGGGAATAGAAGAGATACAGAAACAGATCGGAGAAGTCAATGAAATGTTCAAAGACCTCGCCGTACTAGTCCATGATCAGGGAATTATGATAGGTGATTTTCTTCGCTCTCATTTCTTCAAGATAGGAAGAATCAATGGCTTAAAAAAATCACTGACATACGAGTCCTTTTTTCCCCAGATGATATAGGTTCCAATATTGAAGGCTCAAACGCTGCAACAACTCAAGGAAAATCAGATTTAGTCAAAGCAGCTAAGAAGCAGAGGTCTAATTCATCTCTGGTAAGATCTATAAGCATAATATTCCATTGAGAAAGATCTTTTCTTTGCTCTTTAATGAAATTCCTGCAATATCGAGTGACGTTCACTTTTTTTTTTTGTAACGTACCTTTTGCAGATTTGTTTGCTGCTCGTGATATTTGGACTCGTAATTCTCATAATAATCATAGTCCTTATTACTTGATCGATCATGGCTTTGCTTAGCAAGCGTTTGTGTAAATATTATATATATAAACTTCACTTCTTGTTGGCTCTTCTTTTCAAGTACCAACCATGCATGGCTTTTCTTTCCCCCTCAAAGAATGGTGTGACAAACTTGTGATGTATTTATGTGATGAAACGTCTCTCTATGATGTAACTGCATTCGTCTAGCATTCTTGCCATTGAAAAAGTTCATCACGAAAAGAAAGCCATTCAAATGCTATCGTGGTTAAAAATCAAAAGGTAAAGTCGAAAGGTATTGGCCTCGTGCCAATTTTTCAGAAAACAAAGGAAATCCCAGATTTTATTATATATCAAGATTTATCGTTTGGGAAATAAGAAATTATTATTTTTTGTTGAACGAATGGGAGCTAAAAATGTTAATTTTTTCTTTGTGAGGTCAATGTTATCTTTTCCTTTTTGTGGGGTTATCTTCGAAGATTTTTATTTTTGGAGGGGCGCAAGGTGATATTTACCGTTTTATTAGTAACTTGTTTACCTTCAATTACTTAAATTCTGGTGATAATCGTGAACATAAGCAATAATAGCTACGGTGGCGTACTTATTCAGCATTAGGGTTTGCTTAGGCGCCACCTTTTCCCCAAATCGTCCTCGTGCTTGTTCTTCTTGCGATGGGAAAGAAATCGAAAACTCCTCACACCACCGATAAGCAAAACGAGGCCGATACTTCACCCTCGGATTCTAAGACCTTAATTGTTGAAGAGCCCCCAGAAAATTCTCTTTTTTCGGCGTCCAACCCTTTCCGTAGGAAGCCCGAGGAGAAAATTCAGCTCGATTCAGGGTTAGGGGTGTCTCAAAAGGACGGTAATTTAGGTGAATCAAAGCTGCACAAGAGGAAGGATGAAGAGAAGACGCAAAGTTCCAATCTTTATGTTGAGGATATTCAGAAGTTGAAGAGTGCTGGTGATTTGAAGAACGGAGAAAAGAATGGGAATGTTGGTGAGGGATCTCTTTCGAAAGAGGTTGATACGTTAGGAAGTACTGCTGATGAGAGAAATAAGAAAAAGAATAAGAGGAAGAGAGACGAGCTGGAGGCAGAGTATGAGGCGAGGAAACACGGCGTGAGTGTCACCGAGGAGAAAAAAGAGGTTGCCGTTGTTGGAGAGAAGAGGAAAACAATGGATAATGTTGAGGATATGACGGTGGAGAAGGAAGAATTTGATGATGAGAGCAAGTTGTTGAGGACTGTTTTTGTTGGGAATTTACCGCTTAAGTTGAAGAAGAAAGAGCTGGCGAAAGAGTTTGGGAAGTTTGGCGAGGTGGAATCCGTGAGAATAAGATCTATTCCTATCATTGATGTGAGTTTTGTTTTGTTAGTGGTCTTTCTCAGCTTCTCTGTTATACGGCTGCTGTGTTTTTTTCTTAGTTCAGATGCTTAGATGTTGATTCAGTGATGGACATTAAAGGTGGTTGTTTTCTATTGCAGAGCAAGATGCCGAGGAAGGGTGCTGTAATCAAGAAAAAGATAAATGAGAACGGGGACAGGTATGGAGGCTGAGGTTTGTATGTTTTGGTTATTTTCCTGTATTTGATGAATAAGAAGCTTCTTAAATATGCTGAGTTTTAAGGGACGGCACTGTTCCTTCTTTTTTTCCTAATGATATGTGCTTGTATATTGGAAATTCGTGATTTCATTTGAACGAATTATCTGTTGTCATTGATGGTGGTATGGCTTATGCCCTGATGATTCCGTTGCATGGAAAACCTTACAACTCTTGTTACTGCTTCTCAATGTCAGTGTTCATGCGTACATTGTTTTCAAAACGGAGGAGTCTGCTCAGGCATCATTGGCACATAATATGGCCGTGGTATGTTTCTTTTTCGTATATTTTTCAAGTTTAAAGAAATGACTTGTATGTCACCATAATCTACATGTCCAGGTCAGTGGAAACCATATCCGTGTTGATAGGGCATGCCCTCCTCGTAAGAAATTGAAGGGAGATGATTCTCCTCTGTACGACACTAAAAGGACGGTTTTTGTAGGAAACCTTCCATTCGATGTGAAGGTAAAGACTTATGCTGACTTCAGTGTGACTTCTTTCATGCCTCCTTTTTTCTTCGTCACTAATTTCGTTGATTTGACCTAAAATCTTCCGTTCAGGACGAAGAGATCTATAAGCTATTCTGTGGAATAAAAAATATTGAAACTAGTGTTGAAGCTGTTCGCGTTATCAGAGATTCTGGATCAAGCTTGGGGAAGGGCATTGCCTATGTCCTATTCAAAACCACGGTATGAATATCTTCTATCTGCATTCCTCCCTATGTAAAATGTTTTAGCTGTTAGAACTATACGAATCATCTGTTTCTCAATACAATGTTTTATTACAGGAAGCTGTGAACCAAGTTCTCAAGAAACGCAACTTGACCCTTCGAGACCGCGAACTCAGGCTAAGCCGTGCAAAGCCCGACGCTACTCCTTCGAAAAGGAAAAGCCCTTCAACTCCACGAGATTCTAAGAACGACCACAGTTCTGCTAAAAGAATGTCTTTTGGTCCGAGAACGCCAGACAGCAGCAGCAAAAAGTCAAAATCGCCGACGAACATGTCTTACCAGGGCTTGCGTGCTAGCAAATCTGGTCAGCAGAAGAAGTTTAATACAAGAAATCCTTCGTCGTCCTCCAACTCAAAACCCGAACCTGTCAAGGAATCGAAGACTAGGGCGTTCAAGAGACCAGCAGTTGCCGCTAGAAAAGAGAAAGCTTTACGAGCTGCTAACAAGTCTGCTACTACGCCTGTAGCTGGGAAGAAGAGAAAGATGAATCATCGAACGCCTGGGAAATCGGGAGAGAAGAAGAAAGCAAGGAAGTTCAGGTAAGGATTTGGTGTGGACTACGTGGGCGTGTTATGCGTCGTATTCGAGCAAGAAATCAGAGTGTTTTCTAGACAACTTTGGCATGTTTTTTCCTTTCTTGATGTGGTAGTCATGAAGAGGAAAAGAAATGGATTTGCATCTTATTTATGTATCATTATAGACTTGGGTTAGCAATAGCGTCTGAGTAACGTCTTCTGTAAGAAACAGTTGCCGCTGACTGAAAATCGTTTAATTTAATTAGATGAATGCATTCATAATCGTCAGAGAATTGACGTCAATTTATGGTTGACCCAACTGGCATTTCGATTTATAAACAGTAAATGTCCGCTAATTTCGTCATATAATGTATAATTTATTTACGGAAATTACGTTAAATCGATTCAAAATCCTAGAGAAACCCTTTCCATACATTCTTTTTCGTTGACTTCAGCTGCTCCACTCCATCTACGCTAGGAAAGAATCACTGCATGTGCCATCATTCATCCAATTCAGCCACTGAATCCTAGACAATTCGCAGGTAAGTCCATATTTCCATTATATTTCGCCTTGGTTGAGGATTCTGTAAAAAAAAAGAGCAATTTTTCCTGGGATTTCCTAGAGGGCCTGCGCAGAATCGGGGAAGAAAGACTAGGCTAGAAACAGCTCAAATCTAGCTGACTGAGGAAATCGGAAACTGAAGAACCTTTTCCTTTTTTGATGCGGTGGTGATTGTTGTTGTGAAAGGAGCTGTTAGAGTAATTATTACGGTGATCTCGTCGGAACCCTAGATTCAAGCCAATCACCGCCGAGGAATACGCCGAGCATGGAGCAAAATCAAGCCCCTCTGACCAAGTCAAACGATCCGTTAGGTCTCAACAAGATCAGCAAGAACATCAAGAAAAGCCCTTTCCACCAACAGCCCAATTTCCCACCTAGTCAACAACCTCAGCCCCATGTCTACAATGTAAACAAGACCGATTTTCGAAGCATAGTACAGCAATTGACGAGCTCCCCTCTTCGCGAACCTCTACCTAGACCACCTCAAAACAACCCTAAGCCACCGAACAATCGGCTGCAGCGTGTTAGACCGCCCCCTTTAGCCCATACGAGTCGACCACATCCACCTATACACCCTCAAAGACCCGTCCCTTCACAGCCTCAGCCTTTCAATAATGTTCAGTATTCGAATCATATGGTAAGGCCTCCTTTCGATCCACAGTTATCGGCACCTAACTTGGTTTTCCCGCCAACTCCAAATGATGTTTACTCGAAGAGTAATGAGTCGCCTGTGTCAGCTTACATGCGTTACCTTCAAAGCTCGGTTATGGATTCTAATTCTCAACAAGGGAGGCAGCTTCGACCTTCTAGGCCTTTGGTTCAAGCTCAGCCTTATTATCCTCTAACTCAACCTCAGTTAGTTCCTAAGCATGATTCTCAGCAAATCTCCGATCCAGTGGTTAATGCACCACCAGCCCCTATGCCTCCATCGCCTCGTTTGAGGGGTCCAACGCAGGTTATTAATCTTGTCTCGCCCGGGCCTAATATTCCACCGCCTTTATTACAGTCTCCGAGTTCTCAGTTTCTCTTGCCTTCGCCGGGGGGATTCTTTGGCTTGCTGTCTCCGCGTTCGCCTTATCCCTTACTTTCGCCTGGGTATCAGAATTTGCCACCGCCGATTTCGCCGAGCTTTATGTTTTCACCTATTGGGCAGGCGGGCATTTTGGGGCCACCTCCTTCGCCTGGGTTTGGATTTCCTCTGTCTCCTTCGGGATTTTTCCCTTTATCAAGTCCGAGATGGAGGAGTTGACGATACCACTTTATAGTAAAAGCTCGAATTCATTACAAGTGCTGCTCCAACAGAGGTTTGTTTGTTTGTTTGTTTAGAAAGTTCTGTTTAGGTGAATCTCTTTTCTGTAATCTGTTTGTAAGCTGTGGATAACGTTTACTTCGAATCGTGTAGTGATTGTCGATTATTTGGTTTCGATTGAGAGTCCCATGATGTTCTAAATCGAAACTGTTCAAAACAAACAGTATCTCATCTCATTGACTGCTATTTTCATGTCTCTTTCTCCACCATTGCTGTACTGTTTGCCTTGCTTGTGTGGGTTGAAGGAAAACTAACGTAGCTTCCTTGAATTGTGGTGGCTTAGTTGCTTGTCTACTTCAGTTCATGCACTATGATCCCTTCATAAGTGTCGGCTTGGAGATTAGATTGAAGAGGAAAGTTCACATTTTTCTTGTTCCTATCCAATTAAGGGCTGCTTTCAAACGAATAATCTTCTCCTTTTCCTTTTTTTTTTCAAGAAAAAAGTGCACTATTATTACTAATTTATTGAACCTATCTAGTATTGCCATCCAGAAGTCCCATTAAGAGTGACTTCTCCGTAACACTAGCTAAGGTTTTATTCTAACACGCCACACCCATCTCAATTCAACCTCCTTTTATTGATAATGATAAACGCTCTCTTATGTCTAAATGTAGGAAAGTTAAAAATTTCAAGGAAAATATTCAAATCTCCTTGTGGTGGTTTGGTACCAAATTGAAGCACCATGACAGTTGCAATGGTCTTATCTACTATTTACTAAAGGTTGTAAAATATCATGTATTTTCCGATACATTAATCAACTATGTCGTCAAACCTAATGGATTCATATGTCAAATAGCTTTCTCATCTGATGGATGGATGAATGACCAAATGACCACATCAGCAATTAGTTCTTAAGTATTTTTATTCAATAAGATCCGTTGTATATAAACCAGTAAATGCGGTTAAGTACCATCAAATGTGTCGAATAATGGTATCTAATATAGTGGTAGTTGGAAAAGGGCCTAAGGTGACCAAAAGCTAGATTTTAATATAGAATCAAATCTCTTTTCTGCCTCTATAAATACTGCCAAGTTCCAAGAACTAATTTCACATATACACACTACTAAATTTCGATGGGTTTATTATTAGCTCTCAAAAAGCAATTTTCCATAGTCGTCGTCGTGATATTCGCTTCTTCAAATCTGTGCTATGGAGACTCCGCGACTTATATATCCTCTAGAGCAACTTATTATGGGAGCCCTGAATGCTTAGGCAATCCAAGTAATAATATACAAACTGATCTTTACTTGAATACATATTAATCAATCGTTTAAAAATCTTAAAAAATATAAAAACATTTTTCAGCTGGGGCTTGTGGGTTCGGTGAGTACGGTCAAACGGTCAACGACGGTCAGGTGACAGGAGTTTCGAGGCTTTACCATAATGGAACTGGATGTGGTGCATGCTACCAGGCAATAATATATATACATACATATCATAAAATATCATAAGTAAACTAATGTAATAAATAATATAATCTATAGGTAAGGTGCAAGATCGCAGCAGCATGCAACGAAGAAGGAACGAAGGTGTTTGTAACCGATTACGGAGAAGGGGACCGCAACACTGACTTCATACTCAGCGCACGAGCTTACGCCAGCCTGGCACTTCCCAACATGGAGGCCGAGCTCTTGGCCTATGGAGTGGTCGACGTTGAGTTTCGAAGGGTGCCGTGCAAATATAGCAGCTACAATAATAACAACTTAATGTTAAAAGTCCACGAAAAAAGCAGCTACCTGCTGGGATATTTGGCTATAGTCACAGTGTACCAAGGCGGGGGGCTATATGATATTACGGGCGTCGATGTGTGGGTGGTACGTAATAACAATAATAATAACAATGTGATTGCATGTTGTTAAATACGTATAAAAAAAATTAGATGTTTTGGAAACTATTTGGATAGGAGGATTCCAAGCAATGGAGGTGTATGAGGAAAGTGTACGGCGCGGTTTGGGACATGGAGAACCCTCCGAGGGGGTATGCTTTAAGCCTTAGGTTTCAGGCTACGGCTGTAATAACGGGCGAGGTGAAGCTCGTCCAAGTCGTCAATGCGATACCTAGCGATTGGAAAGTTGGAGCTGCATATGATACTTCTATTCAGCTCAATTAAATATGTTTATTTGCGTATTATGGACTTGTAACATATCAGTTTGCAACTATCGTAAGTAACTTGTGTGCTTGTTTCTGCTTTGCAATAATGATGTCAAGTGTAATCTTTTTGTATGTTTTGAGTTTGAGCTTCAGTGTACTAGTTGATGTAAAAAGCAAAGGCTTTGGTTTTCCGAGCATTCAAAATCATATAACGCAATGTTGTGTAGTGCAGTGTACACAAATTACAAGTTTACAACAAGCAACTACTACTACTGGCCTTGTCTCTGCAGCGGCTTTTTTTAATTTCGAACAGTCTAAAGGCACGGAGCGAAAAACTCGTGCGTAAGAGCTTCATGTGCGCTAATCCTACACCGAGGATTGACCGTCAGGCATTTGTCCAAAAGATCGAATAAAGACTTTGGTACGGCCTTCAGGAAATCTGACCTTCGCGTGTTCATCGCACACCAGTCACGAAGTTTGATGGGCGGCAAGTATTTCGTGTCAAAAAGTTCCTGTTTTTGAAGTTTTCAGTCATAGTTCAAAATTCAAAACCAGAAAACGAGATAAGATTTATAGATGTCTTGTGAGTGACAGATTACCTACCATAGGGAATGATGATTCTTGGTTGTGCAGCTTAGCCACTTCCCAAAGATCTTCGCTGCCTCTCAATCTGGCAATCTCTTTTAAGTTCCTGTGTGAGCATAAACATATATGATTACTGTGTGGGTAATTAATAAATGAAGAATGAAATTTGTGAATGAGGATTTTCATGTTTTGTCCTTACTGATCAGTATCACCAGCGAAAGGTGTTCGCCCGATGGTGAGGTATAGTAAGGTCACACCAGCAGACCATATGTCTACCTTTGGGCCTTGGTGAAGTGATCTCAATAATACCTGCATGCAATAACATTTTCCTGTTATATTCGTATATAATTAATGATCAACCTCTACTCCAAGGACACATATCATCTTAAGACGAAAAAATATCACCTTCCAATTCTAGATTACTGAAGTTAATGGCACAGTTCTAAAATGGAATCACTAGAAATGGAACTCAGTAATTTTAGATTAGGCTATTTCTTTGCAATTCAGGCTTTTAAGTAACGTTTCCTTTCTTTTTTTTTTTGTACCTCTGGAGCTTTAAAACCTTTAGTTCCCATGCATGGACCTTCTCGTCTTTGCTTTTTGCCATCACCTATCAACAAATTATAAGCACTTTCAAGTAAATTTCAAGCCCATGTGTCTCTTGTAGTTATAAAAACTCGAGGAAGAAAGGGAATAAGTGCATAGCATTTACGTTTTTGTGACACCGCACCAGCAATAGCACTTCCATCTGCATGCACTGGCATTGGAGTTACGTAAAAGAACGAGGTGTATGCATCTCCACGAGGTGCTTCAACTCGCTTCCGCTTAGATGTGGTGGCACTTACGCGTACTTGTTCATGATTAACCCCATGCAAGGCTTCTTTGGCCAGACTAAGCAACTCTTTCCTACCTTGGCTTGGTAAGGGTTCTCTGAAAAATCCACCTGACTGAGTTTTAGTGCTTTCCTTTGCCGATGTTACACCAGAGCCTTCAACGCCTTGGCTTTTAGTGATGTCCTTGCTGCTACTTTTTATTGCCTTGCCAGTCTTTTTTGGCAAAGCTCCAGTTGGTAAAAGGGGTTTGAAGACTTTTTCTGTATTCTTCTTATGGCCCGTTGCTGGTAATTTCGTCGTTGTGTATTTCCTATTTCTCTCCGATGATTTGGGATGCGGAATAGGAATGTGCTGCATGGGATCTGTTTGAGCACTACCTGAAATGATAAGAAATGATCCACTTAACAAAACATGGAAGATGATAGAAATGATCCACTTAGAGGAAGATGCCTCCTCAAATTATATGATGAAAACTTTGAGGCTCATCTTGTACCAGGTTTTGAAATTGCATTATTAAGAACAAGAACTCACCAGCAATCATGTATTTCTTGCGGTAATCCTGCACAATAGTATTGAGAAAAACACCAAAAAACACCTTGGGTTAAGATTGAAAGGATAATGTAGGCCAAAAAGAGTTCTACGACTTTACAGGTGGGTTCCAGTATGACTGACCAAAGCAAGATTGAAATCAATCAGGTAACCTTTATTGGTCTTGCGAGAGTAAAGAAAATTCCCAGGTTTAACATCTCTGTGAACAATACCCTGTACACATATAAGAACATTTGTTTGACAATTCTCTGTTAGAGAAGAATCCAACTTGACATGTGAAACTTGCATCTCCAATTACTCATACCTGATCGTGTAAGTTTGCAAGGGCTTGGAACATACAGTAACCATACCACTGTAGTTGAAAAATATTTATTTCTCTCTTCAAAACCTTGGAAGTCAAAATACAACGGTAAATCAGGAACCATAGATAACCTGAATATGATATGCTGCTGATGAAAGAGTTCAACATGATTCGAAGTACCTCAGGCCTATCATGATCTACATGCTCCAACACAAGACAGTCACAATTTCCATGCTTAAATGAACCTTCATACTTGATTACAAAGTTTTCCCCCCTGCCATTAAGTGAAGTAACAGTGAGTACTGCATACTAGATGTACCAAAAAATTGAACTCGGATTTACAATATAATATACCCCAATCGTTCGAGCATTTTCAACTCATTCTGCACATGGCTTCGATTAGCAGTGGCATGAGGACCTGGAAAACAGATGGGGCAGTATAAAAATTCATGCCCTATGTTATGTTTTCTGTGAAGGCAGAGAAGAATGTTTTTCCCGTGTTTTCATAACAAAGCATAATGAATCATACAAACAATTCTTTCGGAAATGGACATAATATAGGATAACAATCAACAAATCACTAGTTCTTTATGCGGTCAGTGTTATTTACTAGTTGACAAATAGGGCAAGTATTTACTGAGGCTACAACCCACTATACAGAGGAATCATGATTATGCTGCATACATGTAAACCGCACGTGAACTAAATGAAAAAAGAGGTAACTAACATTTGATGGCAAACGTAACTCCATCAGTTTTTCTCTTTGCCCTGTACACAGTACCGTAACCACCTGCACAAGTTGATATGAACTAACTCTATTATCACTGTGACACATAACTTCCCAACAGATAGATGAATTGGCAACACACCTGAACCCTCTTCTGCCTCTATATCAAAGCATTCAAAATCAGGATAAGGTCTCTTAGTGCCATCATTCTACAAAAGAGGAAAGTTGCTTTCAGGCTTTAGATATTAATATTTATGATATAAAAGTTAATGTATTATGTAATGGCAGATGTAATATTTACACTGTTGGAGATAGTAGTCTTCTCCCTTTTCGCCATCTGTGTTTCCATATGTCGTTTAGAATTCACATTCTGGATGCCTTTTACTTGTTGCTTAACTTGAAGCAGTTTCTTGACACTCTTCACTTTTTGTGACCCGGGATGAGGAAGGCCTTTGTTGTTGGCCATGGTTGAGCCTATTTCCTCCATCACAATTACTTCATCATTGCGGGGAAGGGAATAACCCTCAAACTGAGTTAGAATCCTTCCCTGAATCTGAAAGTGACATGCTCTTTCTGTGTCGACCGGAGTAAGGTTTAAATCTAGATCTTCAACAAAATTTTTCTCATGGTTATCAAGCAGTGATTCTTCTGTCGTAGTGGCATTTGTTTGTTGATTCTCCAAGTGACTTTTGCTTCTAAAGAAATCAAACGCATATACTTCTGCTCGTGAATCTCTCATCGGTTCATCTATTTCTAACTTAACTGAGTCACAAATATCTCTAGTAACTATATGATTTATGCCATCAGATTCTTCAGCTTTGCCGAGTTCCGAAGTCCTCCGTCGATGGGCACACTCTTTCGTTTCTTCTTCTTGTATCGTCTCCAGAGGATATGGAAATTTATCATCAGATTGATGTCTGGTTCCATGTAAGTAGTCTGATGCCTCCCTTAAACGACCAACTTGCAGCTCTTTACTTCTCTGACAAAATTCCCGTGTCATACAAAACGTTTGTCCTGAACTGGGCTCAAACATAATAGGTGCGAGCATTTGCTTCTCCAGTTCTAGAAAACCACATTCATACAGACTTGATGGTCCGGAGACACTTGGTAGCATTTCCAAATCCTGCCAGATTTTGGGATTCAATGTCGAAAGAGAATAAAGATACAGTTCAAAGTGCAGCAGGCGTGAATAATAGACCAATTCAGTTTTATAAAATATGCAGCAATCCATTGAAGATGCAAAGGCATGGTAATTATCAAAGGTAGAACATGGCAGAATATAAACAACTAATTTTGGGTGGAACAGAGCTCGCCCATTTACATCATATCGTGAAATTGCTTCAATTCAAGATAGCAGCGAATTCAGAAAGCAAAGCAGTCAGACTTTGACACTATAATTCAACACTGAGTTGGGCAGATTAATATCGCACCAAAACCTATACAACAACGAATATGAAGAGTGCAAACTGATGGGAAAAGAAACGCCAAAACGATAATCCTCCAAATGATTATAAGAACAGCCGTAAAAGCTTTTCCCCCTGCTCGCAAGAATCTGAAATAGCAGCACTTGTTGAATAGCAAAGCACGATATAAACGACACAAAAAACACCGATTTTAACGTGGAAAATCCCTCAAATCAAGGGCAAAAACCACGGGTCTTTCCGACCACCAAAGCAAGCTCCACTATGATCAATAGAGTACAAAGAGAGTTACAATCGAGCTCTAACACAAGCACGAATCAACCAATCAACCCCAAAGCAACATGCTTCAACATGAGAGACAAAATCAAAGAGCACCCTCACAAAAGAACAGCTACAGTACGAGCCAGATATCTCAAGCCTCGGACAACGAAATCAAAATCTGAACGGTGGATTTGAAGAACCACGAGTTAGGAACCTGCTGACCAAATTTCAGCCCGATCCAACGGTGGATGAACCCGGGATGATCAGATCACGAACGCTGCGCTGAAAGTGACGAGTTGCTTCTCTTTAGATCTCTCTTATGGATTAATTCTCTCTCTTGATCTCACCTCTCTTCCTCAATAATGATCCCAATACTTGTATTTACAAGTATACAAGTGGGCTTACGTGTTTTCGGGCCTTTCTCCACATAGGAAGGGAGCCCAACCCAACAAATCTCCCCCTCACGACTATGTGGAGATCGTCGCCAAACCGGCGACCAAGCAGTACGCTTCAAGTGATCTAGTCTCCTCAATCGAAGATGTAGAACTCGTCTCATGTTCAGCTGTAGTCAAGGTCACAAACTCATCAGACGGATATCTCCCCGATGGCCGCCTCTGTCTGTCCGACCTCCTAATTTGAACTTGAGATGACTCAGGGACATCTTCAGTCTCACTATGTTCTTCTACATCACCTGTTGGAACATCCAACCCACCATGATTTTGACCTTCATGAACATCATCCGGATTATCTACTGACAACCTCACTGGTTCAACATCAGTAAGACATCTCTTATACGACGCTTCACTCGTCTTCGCCTTATCAATGTCATCAATCGTTTGGTCTTCAATGAATTCCACATCACGACTTCGAACAAGCTTTTTATCAACAGGATCATACAACCTGTACCCGAATTCACCATGACCATAACCAATAAAGATGCATTGTCGCGTCTTCATATCCAGCTTGGATCTCTCATCCTTTGGAATATGAACAAACACCTTGCAGCCAAACACGCGCAAGTGATCATAATTCACATCCTTGCCAAACCAAACCATATCTGGCACACCACCATTCAAGACTACAATAGGACTGAGGTTAATGACGTGTGCCGCCGTGTAGAGTGCTTCGCCCCAAAACTGCTTAGGTAACTTTGCTTCAGAAAGCATACACCTAACTCGTTCCATCAGCGTCCTATTCATCCTCTCTGCTAAACCGTTAAGCTGAGGAGTCTTTGGTGGAGTTTTCTCATGCCTGATTCCTTGTTGCTTGCAATACACATCAAACGGTCCGCAATACTCTCCCCCGTTATCAGAACGGACACATTTCAGCTTCTTCCCAGATTGTCTCTCAACCAAGGCTTGAAACTCCTTGAATTTCTCAAGGACCTGGTCCTTCGTCTTCAAGGCATAAACCCACAACTTTCTGGAACAATCGTCAATAAAGGTAACAAAGTAAAGCGCACCACTAAAAGATCGTACCTTCAACGGGCCACAAACGTCAGAATGCACCAAATCAAGTAAATCTGGCTTTCTTGATGGATTTTGCTTCTTGAATGAGCTTCGAGTCTGCTTCCCTGCCATGCAATGAGAACAATTCTCCAACTCTGCATTGTGTAAACCCGACAGCAAATTCTTCCCTGCTAAGCACTTCAATCCCTTCTGACTGATATGCCCAAGCCTTCGATGCCACAAATTAGAATCACTCATATCGGCGACATTGACACTGTCTCGAGCAATCGAAGCTTTCGTACAATACAATCTCGAAGTCTTCTTTCCATTGGCCACGACCACGTTACCTTTAATAAGCTTCCAGATACCTGAACAAAACTCGTTCTCATATCCATCAATATCAAGCATAGGAACTGAAATCAAATTAAAGCGAACGTCAGGAGCATGTCGAACTCCTCTCAGCATCAACTTAGATCCCATGTTGGTTTGCAGGCAAACGTCACCAACACCAATCACCTTAGATACACCGTCATTACCCATCTTCAATACGCCAAAATCACCAGACGAATAAGATGTAAAGAACTCTTTCCTCGGTGTAACATGCAATGTGGCACCACTGTCGATGATCCATAAGCTGTCATCAGATACAAGATTTATCGATTCAACATGTCGAAGAACAACAAGATCGTCTGCGGCAGTAGTATTAACCCGGGAATCCTCCCCCTGATTCACAACCTGCTTTCCCTTTCTTTCCTTGTCCTTCCAACAGTTCTTCCTAATATGTCCCTTCTTTCCACAGAAATGACAAACAGTATCCTTGTATCTATTCTTGTCTCTACCACCATTCGACTCTTTTCTCTGATCTCTCCCCCTATTCTGAGTAAACAGTACATCGGATTGAGATGAAGTATTTTGCGCCTTCCTTCTCATCTCCTCATTAAGCACTGCACCCTTCGCCATTTCCAAAGAAATACCACCATTAGGGGTCGAGTTTATGATTGAAACTCGAAACGTCTCCCAAGATTCAGGTAGAGTATTCAACAGCCATAATGCCAAAACCACATCGTCAAATTTAATACCCACTCCTGACAACTGATCTAGGAGCCCTTGAAATTCATTCAAGTGATCTGATATGGAGTAATCTTCCTTGTATCTCAGACAAATCAAACAATTCAACAGATAAAGTTGATTGTTACCCGACTTCGCGGCATACAAGGACTCGATCTTTTGCCATAGCGTCTTCGCATGTGTCTCACCGGCAATGTGATTGTAAACATTATCCTCGACGAATTGCCGAATAAACCCGCAAACTTGTTGATGATCCAAGGCCCATTCTTCATCAGTCTTAGATTCCGGCTTCTCAGACGCAAACACTGGTAAGTGTAGATTCTTCACAAAGAGCAAATCCTTCATCTTGCACTTCCACATGTGATAATTCGTGCCATTCAGTAACGCCATTCTACTCGTAATTGCCTCCATCACTCAAGCGAGTCAAAAACGATCAAACCAAACCCTTAGCTCTGATACCACTTGATGGGAAAAGAAACGCCAAAACGATAATCCTCCAAATGATTATAAGAACAGCCGTAAAAGCTTTTCCCCCTGCTCGCAAGAATCTGAAATAGCAGCACTTGTTGAATAGCAAAGCACGATATAAACGACACAAAAAACACCGATTTTAACGTGGAAAATCCCTCAAATCAAGGGCAAAAACCACGGGTCTTTCCGACCACCAAAGCAAGCTCCACTATGATCAATAGAGTACAAAGAGAGTTACAATCGAGCTCTAACACAAGCACGAATCAACCAATCAACCCCAAAGCAACATGCTTCAACATGAGAGACAAAATCAAAGAGCACCCTCACAAAAGAACAGCTACAGTACGAGCCAGATATCTCAAGCCTCGGACAACGAAATCAAAATCTGAACGGTGGATTTGAAGAACCACGAGTTAGGAACCTGCTGACCAAATTTCAGCCCGATCCAACGGTGGATGAACCCGGGATGATCAGATCACGAACGCTGCGCTGAAAGTGACGAGTTGCTTCTCTTTAGATCTCTCTTATGGATTAATTCTCTCTCTTGATCTCACCTCTCTTCCTCAATAATGATCCCAATACTTGTATTTACAAGTATACAAGTGGGCTTACGTGTTTTCGGGCCTTTCTCCACATAGGAAGGGAGCCCAACCCAACACAAACTGCTTGAGAACATACCTTCGGAACTCCACCAGACACGCTCATGACCATCTGGTTTCCGTTCTCTTCTTCTGTCCATCAAAGAGTACGGTAAACAAGTTACATAAACCAGAAACTCGACGTGTTTAACCCAAACTAACATTAACACTGCAAATAAATCGCGCAACATTTTACCATTTAAATCCAGCATAAAACGCCTCCTCATCAAACTCGGATCAGAACAATCAGCCATACCAGAAGTCAGTCTCTTCCTCTTCCTGCTGTACGTCACCACAACACTACTTCGAACCCAAACAACTCGCAAAAACCTTCGCTGCAAATTCAAAGACGCCCTCGCCGACGAAATTTCCACTAAAACAGCTACGTCAGCCCAAGATTTCGCAACTGAACTGAGGAATTGTCGGAGATACGAACCCGCGGGAAAAAGGGATGATATATCGGCGAACCGAAGAGGACGACCGCGACTGCTCAAAACTCCGTGAGTGTTCCAAGCGCCGGAATAGACACTGCTCACAGTCGCGACGGCGTGTTCAGCTGTCACCGGTGGAACCTTCTTAGGCATTCAGATCTGAGCTGAAATCATCGAAGTCCTCTCTGCGTGTGCGCGCATGTGAAGAGGCGGGAAGATGAATATTCGCAACCTTCCTTCCTTTAATAAGTAAGCGCTGGATTAAGTGTGATGGGGTCTTTACGATTAAATATCCATTTTGAAAAAAACTTGCAGTACCTTGTCAAATTTTTTCTATATGTAGGTACCTAGTAGAATAATTTTTTTGCAGATAGGTACCTAATCCGCGGCAAGTACGCCATACGACACATTTATGTACCCTATATCAACGGATTGTGATACGTCATACGTTGAGGAAATGGTACGCCGTATTAGCACATTTATTTACGCCATCTATAATACATAAAGTACGCCGTATAAACACATTTAAGTACCCTATATTGATGTGTTATGGTGCGTCATACACGCACAGAAAGGTCGGCGTGACTGAAGAAACTGGTAAACATTAAATCGGGTATCTGTTTGTAAAAAATTTCTGACATGGTATCTATCTGTAAAAAATTTATTCACGTAGGTATTTATGTTAAGATGTCACCTCGATTAATTAGAATTTGGCCACTCGACTAATTTGTAAATTAGAGAATATTCATCATCTTTTCATTTAAAACTTGGACGTTTTCCTTTTCGATCAATTGGATCTTCCATCTTTTCGTTACAAAAACTAGTCAACCAACACGGTCCTACAAATTTTCTTATATCACGATTTGATCCTACTTCTCTTTTCAGTTCTTTACTTGTCCGATACACAAATGCAAATACAACACATAAATAACCATTAAAAACAACTTCAAACTGCAATAACAGATCGAAGTTTCAGACAATGCTGCCAAGAGGATTTCCACTCTGCTAGTACGAAGCTCGTCTTCCCCGACAACCTCGTAAGGTTTTCGAATGACTCATTCTTCTTCTTTTCGAAATTAAAGAGCATTTTGCACAAGTAGTTGCGATCCGATCAACGAGCATTGAATCGATCGTTGGTTTCTAAAGCAAGGTTGGATACTTGGCATCAAGAAAATCTCTCAAAGTCTTTGCAGCTTTGTGGCCACCCATCAGTAGCGCAAGCTTATCAATTGGAAGTAGGGCAAGTTCAGACAAGCTTTTACAACCATCCATTATTGACCTGTAATTAGAATCCGTAACACCTGGTAACCTTCTCAGGAATTCGACCGCCGACGTATTGTAGTTTTCGGCTCTGCCAATCATAAACAAATGAACTCTATATGTAACTAACTGCAATAGATAAGAATCCGTAGCAAAAATCTCACCTTACATCGTTTTCGATAACACCATCTTCTGAAGGGACGCCGACTCTGATAGCCTTAGCCTCGTCTGGCTCGTCTTGATTTGCTTTTAGTGCAGCGAAAATTTCAGCTGTAGCGTGCAGGCTTCGAGACCACACAATACGAAGACGAGGAAAATGGAGAACTAAAAGTGACAGTTTGGATATGATGTTGTTTGGCGTTACATCGTCGCTAATTTCACTTGCAGACTGCATAGACAAAGCAAAGGCCCTTGCATAGAAGAAAGAAAAAATGAAACTACACCAACTTGTAGTAATAGTTGAATGAATGAGTACCTGAAATGAAAAGCTTTTATCTTGCGAAAATTCGATGAGGAGGACAGGGATTCGGTAATAACGGGACATCATTTCAACCTGGTTAAATAATCTACCAGAAGAGAAGCTGCCAAAAAGATCGATCTCTTGTATGCTCTTGCGTTCAACGCATATCAGCGGGGATAGTATGTAATCGCCAACTTCAAGAGTCACTGGGATGATACGTAGCCCTTTTTGGTGGAGAACATTAGGAAGGCTGCTCATGAACTCCCTCATGTCGACGATGACCTGGCGAAATAGAGAATACGTTAATGAAGTGAAGTGAAGTTCGACAAAATTTTAAGTCCAGCAAATGGATCATCACCGACCTGCATTTCCTTTTCTGCTTCTTTTTTTCCACCGGCTTTTCTGGTAAGCAAATTCTGCGCATTGATTGCTTGAGGCTCATGAGAAGAACTAGCTTGCTCGTCCTGATTTTAAAGAATTATGAAAGTCAATGAACAAATCTGTTGAGAAGAAACAAAATTACGATACCGATAAATTACAGCTGGTGAAAGAAAACCCAACACCGACCCAACTGATACCATTAATGCTCCAAATAAAGGCTAAATGACCGGCGATTGAATGAATAAAATAAAATGTTACACACCTGACTGACTGGGATCGTCATTAGAGACTTCTGCCTGATCAGTGACTCAAATGCTCCATTTTCCCGGCGTATACTAGCTTCAAACTTACGGACCTCAGTGGAATCTTCGTAAAATAAGAAATACACTTTCAATTTCGCAGAGGGATTTTCGGATTTATAAACTTCGATCTCCCTGACAAAAGCCATGTCAGGGTGATATAAAATTATGGTGGAGGGACGTAAGTCATCGAGTACGATCTCTTCACTATCCAGGGCATGGAAACGCAATGGAGGGAGCTGATCATTGTTTTCAAGTCCAAGATCATGCTCGGAGTTCCGTGCTCTAGGGCTTTGACTTCTAAAAAGGATCCCAGATTCAATACTGGTTTTGGGATCCGAATCAGTTTTGCCAATCTTGGATTTTTTCTTTCGATTCCCAGTCGTCTTTCCTTTAGTAGGGTCACCACTATTCCCTTCTCCAGCATCTAACTTCCTGTTAGCTTCTTTGCTAATTTCATGTGCTGCGGCTAGCAGCGCGTCATTTTCAAGCTTGCTAATGCTGCTAACTTCGGCTTTTTGTACAGAAACAGAGGGAATGAGACCATCAAGAATTCCAAAACCTTTAGGTGACTTCTTTGGTTTCTTTTTGTTATGTTTAGGTAATGCGTGCAACTCGACTTTACTAAGCAAATACTTCTCCCATTCCTCTCGCATGACCTTCATGAAAAGCAGATAATTTTATTATTACTTCAGGAAAACCAAGGTTTTCAAGTTCGTTATAAGCTTGAGCCCTTGAATCTATGGGGATTTAAAGAGAAGGGTTTTAAAAACCTGACGCTGGCCTTTGATGATGGAATCTTGGAGCTTCATACAAGAGCTTTCGTCCTTGCATGCAATGAGAACTATTCCACCTTGATCTCCTCCAACAATTAGATGTTCCCCTTCAGTCACTTGCTTCTGTCTTTCCACTTGAATTTCACCAAGAATCTCCTGAAATAGAGGCAATATATTATCCGTAGCTGCAAAATATGAATAATGCTCAATAAACTGAAATGAAGTCACTCACTCACACGCAAGACCTTCCACTTAGGTGGTTCTTCCAATATTTCCTCCAACACTAACCCAGTTTCACTGCTTGCAGAAGGATCTACCCCGGAGAGAGAAATGAAATGGTAAAGTGAAAATTTTGTATATCTAATGAAGATTGAACACAATCAAAACCATATGCATAGACATGCCAGATGCAGCTTATAATCATGACTGCCATTCATCACCAGATAAACGCTTCAATTCTACAAAGACTATGATCCAAAGGCGGCGTCGGGCTAAACATAAGATAATAGAAAGGAAGACATACCGTCTTTTTTCTGGTTCCCTTCTAACTTTCTCTTTTTGGTAGATATAATTTTACCTGGAACATCTGATTTGTCCACTTCTGTCCTACCAAACCGATAAACCCGCTTTTTTGCATACTCGAATATTTTATAACTAGACTCAGCAAAAATCCAAACAGATCGAAAACTTTCAGATGCTCTCAGAGAGTCCAGATACTTCAGGTAAGTCACTGCATCATATCTGCTACACCCCAAAGAGAACCAAATGAGGACTAGAAGCAAAGTAATCCTCAAGTGTGCAACTTTTATATATCAGATTGACATGAACGGCACTACAAGGAAAACAAAAAAGGATTAATAGCGTAATGTTATTTAACGCAGCACCTTGCTAGATAATCCAACAACTTGCGCAGTGTCTTCAAATCTGAAACAAGCTGTTTTGTTCTCTTCCCTAGCGTGTGCCATATTGGATCCAACTGTCGCCTGACAATCTCATCAAAGGACTTGAACAGGGCATTTTCTACGGTAAGATCTTCCACATCAACCTTGTTTGTCTTCCTCATCTCCTTCAGACACGCATCCATTACCTCAATCACTGCCTTCTGAATCTTAATCATGTATGATGACATCGGCACCCTAATGTCGATCACCTCTGGGGGCACTCTTTCAAGATCCTCCGAGACATACACATGAAACCTAGGCCAGAGGTGCAGCTTCCTCAGGTAAAGACACTTCAATATCCGCTCTGCCTTGGCAAAACCTGACACCATAGCTTGCGGCCTGTCAGTAAACGCCCACACATACAAAGGCGACGAATCGTTCCTATTAAGACCACTGGCAAAACTCCGTAAAAGCCTAACAATGAAAGCCTCCGTTGAAGTCTCGGACAGCGAATGAGCATTAAGTATAATCAGTCCAGCTAGAGAACCAATCGGAAATCTCCGAGTGAGCAAATCCACGATTAAAATCCTAGTCGTGATTAGAAACACCCCGCCCGAAGTGTACAGCGATAAACGGTGCTGCACGGTAAGCTCGGAGGTGATCGAACCGGCGACACCGGCGCAGTAAGCCGATAAATATGAGGACGACGACGACGTCGCATTGAGGATGAGCACGGTGCCCTTCGAAGCGTCGTGGTGGTGCTGGATTAGCGATGAGAGTAGCTTATTAAGACCGAGGCCGGACGAGAGAACCACGAGGCCACCGCCGGCTTCGGCGATGAGGTCGCCGATGATGTGCTGATGGAACGAAAGCATCGCCAAATTTAGCCCTTCCTTATTTAATTTCGTTTTAGGTAGGAAAAACACCCGCCTGAATCTGAACTACGGCGCGCCGGTGGGGCGAGAAGGTTAACTCGGCGGTGGTTTAGCTTTTATAATTCTATTTGGGCCATGAACAGCTTAAATGGGCCCAATCGATCACCACAAAAAATAACAAAGCCCAATTCAGGCCGACTACTTTAATATAAAAATTTGCACTAGACTCAAAATATTAATATCAAAATCTTTTCAAAGTTAACATTTCTATATGTTAGAACTCCTCAAAGAGGTTTATTAAAGCTGAGATATGACCATCTTCTTCTTCAACCCTATGTTGCAACATCCTCAACCTCCGAGTTGAAGACGAAGCTCGGAAATGTCGTGGTTATATCCCTTGCGCAACACAAAAGGAAAGTGTAATATCAACACATTTTATGTACCTTAGAAAAAATTTATTTTAATCAACTAGTAATACCTGAGATAAGGAAGTGTCATTATTTTTATCAATGAAGGATTCCGAGCAACAAAGTTGTGCCATTCAGATATGTCGATTTTTCCATCTTGGTCGACGTCTGCGTCTTCAAAAGTCTGTCGATGCTCAACGGTTACATACATATAAACCTGAAGAACTTTTCAGACTTTTCGAATTTATATATACAAGCTTAGAATGATTCATTACTTTACTTGCCTCCAAATCTTATTAGACATTTATTCATGAACAGTAAGAATGTGCTATTCAAGTTCACCTTGTCGAGTATTATTTCAATAGTCTCATCAGCCAACTTCATCTCCGACTCAGAAAGAAGTGCTACCAACATTTGCTTAACCTGCAAAAATGATATTTCATGAAGGAACAAGATGATTATACATAAGAGATGGATACTGTTCGATACACCAACACTTCGTCGCCTTGTCAGTATTTTCTACGCAATCGTTCTCGGTGGAAAGATAAGAAATGGATCAAATTTACCTCTTGCCGCTCGATATATCCAGTTCCATCCATATCATAAAGCTTGAAAGAAACTTCAGGTTGCAAATTGCATGTGTCAGAACAATATAGTCGACTACGCAAAAGAAAGGGCCAAGTATAACAAACTATTTTATCAGGAATTTTCATTCTCACAATCAATTTTATCTTCTTGTGGGGCATTTGGGTGGAAAACATTGAGTGATCGAACAAAATCGCCAAAATCAATGACTCCCTTTTGCTTCACGTCAAAGAGATGGAAAATCTGCAAGTAAGATGACAATATCAGAAGCGCAAACCACATGGTTTGTTGAAGCATAAAAAGGGGGACAAACAACATTTTCAAACATTTCAAGGCCATATAAGTTTTCCGTCGGAATAGCATTGAACAAGCTCTTATCGAAACCAAGTCCACCATACCAAATCACCACATGTTTAATAGAATAGGCGATGATGAAGGAAATAAAATCAAGTCAGAGAGTTATATTTGTAAGAACCACCGTGGATAACCATACCCGATTTGCAAAAAGGTTCTCCTTTTTTCTGTTCTTAAACAAGGCCAACTGTAGTTCTTCCTGCATAATAGAGTGCACATACAAAGTTATGATTAAGGCATGTGCATTCACCCTGAGGAAATACTCAAGCTGTTAGCATAGAATGGACAATGTACTCTATCTCTGCTACGAGTAACAATAACTTTGAAGCTAATGAGAAAAATGTTGTAAAAGCCCAAAGACAAGAAGCCAAAGTTTACGTAGAATCACTTCTGCATTATGCTTACCACTAGTATTTTAAGCGACACTTCGGAGATGAATTTATTGCAGAGGAAATATATCGGCAGTGTTAAATGGCCACCAATTCTTGAGTGCGGAAAAAGTATATTTTTTTCTTTTTCTTTTTCTTTTTACGTCGCATCCTACACAGTCTTCTTAGTTGAGCAAGCTAAAACAACTAGTCTTATAACAGAACTGAAAGTAACAGAAGATAGTATCACCTTACTTATCAGCCCGTCGTCGATTACAGAACTGCTAATGCTCTTAAACAGCTCAAAGAGCGCTTCAACCTCGCTCACACTAACTGCAATATTACGGAGAACAGAAGATTTTTGGGTGAAATTGGGAAAAGGAAAAACAAGATCAACAAACAACTCAATCAGATACTTTTTTTAGAGAATAAAGTGCTTCACGAAACTGCTATTACATAAATGAGAGAAACTAAACGTTCTTTGGGGTTGACAAGTGGCAAGTAGTTAGCTATTACATAAATGCGAGAAGTGCAACCAACTTACAAGCAGTTTGAGAAGCAAGCAGAACGGGATCTTCACGCCCAGGAAATTGCTTTTTCGAAGTGGAATGGAAACAGCCCATTTACTGAGGGAAGAGCCTCTTTGGTGAGCTTGTGCCTGGTGCTCAGGCTTCACTACAGCATATAATCAACATCAGAATGCAAATATCAGAAAATGAATCAAACCCAAAGTGGGAAACAACCAATACTATTACTCAACACCTCAATGGCCACAAGCATGTCAACAGATGATGAAACAAGATAAGTAAGAGCTATTTGATGGTGCAATCATGGAGCTTATATTATCCATCTAACTAGGTGAAGTCCGTGTTTGCCGCAGAATTAAGGCTATTGCATCAAGTAACAAACGAAAACCTAAACCTTCGTTCCAACAAAAAAGGACGATTCTTCGCAAGGACTATTCTCGCGACACCAAAACCAGAAAACACAAATGTTCAATAACTTGAAAGCGAACGTATAAATGGGGAGTTCATCTGCTACAGAAGAACAACAATGATTCAGAACTGCAAAGGAACAACCTGGTATTACAATTAGATGATCGGAGTAATTAAGACGATGATCGACAAACACTGCGGAGATACACGAGCTTCCTTGAGGTAGTTATCCTACTTGCAAAAAGATTTCAGATGCAAGCAATTTGAAGGGCGTGGGAAATAAAATTACGATACAGTTTTCGAAATATATAGTTTACTTTTTAATTAACAAATATTTAGGACAAGTCGCGCTTTCCCTCCCAAAGGAATTGAATTGCATGGCATGATTGAGAATATTACTCTTTTACAAAAAGGAATATTCCAGACGTTATGAATGCCTATGTTTAGTTGAGTATCTTAATTCAATGCTTCTTCTCGTAGCCGTAGGTTTGGTTGGTGGATATTTATATTTTAATCATGTGGCCACTAAGAAAGATATTAAAGAACAGCTTCTTTATTCGGTAATTGAAATCGATAGAATTAATTAGATGTCAATTAGCAATAATTTGTTCTCTCTTTTAACACATGGCAATTGGCATGGTATTATTGACCAGACAAACAACGGCCGCCTCACTTTTTCTGACCATCTTATTTATTAAGCAATTGGAACGTCAAAATAAATATCGGACTATTCTTACATATTGACGCATGCCATTGCCATGTTTACTTTTCATTTTGCATGGGGCCATGGGCGCTTCATGTTTTTACTCGGAGTATCCCCATAACCCTTGACTTTTAATTACTAAAATCCACCTGCCTTCCCCTTAAATCATCAAATTATACAAATAACCCCTACATTATTTATTCTCCGGTTAATTGACAAGTATCCACGGTGTAGGAAAACACATCATTTTTTCGTTTTAAAAAAACCAACCGTACCAATATTTCGTCAATAATACTCCATAATCATTCCATAACACAATGTATTAAAACAAAACCAAACCACCAAGCAAATTACCTCTGGCAGCTATTGCAAAATGGTCCTTGAACAACATAATCTTTACGGTATCTTTCTCGTTTGCGATCTATCATAACGACTCGGGGCTCATGGAAGGCCTGATCCTCGACGGCATCTGCTGCATTCTGCCTCCAAATTTGGGCGTAATCGACATTTTATCCAAAGAGCAATCGAAATCATCATCTTCATCGCTGTCTTCTTCCTGGCTTCCACAGTGTGGAATGTCGATGCCATTCATCTCATCACAATCCTCGACGATATCTTCATCATCGCTAGTGCAGTACTCATCGTCGTCGTCGTCGTAAGTACTTCTCACCATTGACCAGTATATGTAATTTGGACGGATATATCTGACAAAAAAATTGCGAGTATATAAATGGAGATGTCGACTCTCTAAATGGAAATGCGAGCAGGCGAGGTTAAGTTAAATAAATAACCTGTCGCATTTCCTTAACAAGCATGGATCAAAAGGGAAGAACATGTCAAGTGCACCAAATGCCTGTAAATGGTCGGTTTCCTGAATATCATTGTGGGTGAAGTCTTGGAGACCAATAAATAAGCGATTCGCCTTTGATAATCGGAGAAACTCATCGACTATCGAGCGCAGGCAAACCTGTGGAACAAAATATAATAAGACTCGATAGAGCTGAATAAAAGTCAAATGGAGAAATCTTGCCATATTTTTCTTAATTTTTTCTTTACAGAAAAGAAAAGCCAATGAATTCATGACATAGTCAGCTTTACATACCTGCAGCGGTTTCAATGGATGCCCGAGAACGGTCTCGATGGGCATGCCGAGTAGCTGTGACTTAATTTTGGGCACATCGAGCATTTGTCTCATCCGAAAGCAAAGAACATACATTACGGCCTGCATCACAGCTAAAGCTATTAAGCACATGGAACTTTAAGAAGTGAAAGGGAAAAAAGCATTTTTTGCAGTAAAGTAGCAGAAAGGAGGATTTAACATTTGACAAAACCAAATGGCAAAAGAATATAAATTATATAATTATATCAAGATTAGGGTAGTAGAGACAAATCTGTAGTAAGACTACACCTGGCATCCAGCATAGAAGACTTTATGGGCTTTCGGATTTGTTTTGCCGCTCTGCTCAAGATTTTGGCAGTAAAGGAAACACCAATTCACGACCCTGAAGCATCATGTCAAAGGAATCAAAACCAAGCAACAAATGTGATATATATTAATCTTGAAATCTTTCTCTCAGGAAGGATAGATGCACACAGACCTTTCAAGCATTGATGTTATAAGTGAGGCCGAAACAAATTTGGCCCGAGCCAAATAACTAGCAAGATAGGCAACAGCGCTCAATCTGTGATATAAGCAGAGAACTTCAGTGCGAGAATGATTCATGACATGCTAATATAAACAAAAATTTGCAACAAAATGTAAAGTTTGATAATTTTTTACACTAAGACGATGGCTTTTTAGCATGCAGAAGTGACTTTTGGTAACTGACTTGAGAGAAGATTGCCTACAGGGAATATCCTCGATTTCACTAGAACTACCCCTAATATTTGATAATTCCTGGAAAAAACAGATAGTACCTCCATTCAGCATTTGGGCTGCTCATAAAGACATCTACAAGTAAATTGGCAAACATCTCTCCACATTGTTCAGGATCCAGAGAGCAAGAGTAAAACAGGACAAACTACAAAGCATGAACACACATTAGAGAAGAAAAACAGACCAAATGTTGCAGTGGATGTGAGTGCAAAACATCAAAAGCCAAGAGAAAAAAGTAACAGACTCAAAACTGAAGGAGGCACCAGAAACTTAGAAGGCTTTCAAGAAATTACCTGCGCAAATTTTGATTTGTATGCGGTCAAAATTGTTCTCCGAAATGAACTGAGGAGGGTTTCGAACACCTGAAGCATCATCGAGGTACACTATCAAATACTGAGACTGATGCATCAGCACAGCAAATAATGATAAACCAATTTACCTGCGTCAAACGATTCGTCTCATGACAGCTTTTGATGTGTTCCAAAGTAAGCACCATCAGGCTATCTAACTTCTCGGCAACTTTATTTCCACTAAAGAATCTTTGTATTAAACCATCCCTTGTAAGCTGCAGAGTGCAGACACAAACATCAACTTATTTAAAATGGCACATCAAACATGCACAACATTGGTGTTCTGACGTGCGCTATGTCCATGGTACCAGAATCTACCACTTTTGCGCATTTCAATAAACATTAATCATAGAATTGAAAATTAAATATCAACATAGGAAACGTAGATAATGTCTTACTTTGCAACGCTAAAAGGATAATGACTACCTGTGTCGAATCTTCCTCAATTTGATCAACTTGCCCCTCAAAATCTTCCAGTTCCATATCAAAGATGCCTTTCTGAAAATCCTCATCCATAATATCATCCCATGCTATTTCCACCTATGATCAAAGCGAAATCAATTTTAGCATCATGGAGGCCATCTAAATGCAACACCACCAATTTTGGCACTAACTCACATCTAGTTCCACCAGCCGATCCACAATAGCAACAAGCATCGTGCGACCAAGCAGTTTGCCCATCACACCACATTCCAGTCTCAACATATTCTCTACATATATCACCTGATATTGGAGCTGCAATAAAACTATCATAAGATGGAGAAGATCAAAGTAAAATAACATTATTACAACTATTCCTGCATGGTGCAGTTTTAATTCACTCTTATCTGAATTTAGTACGGCCTACAACTATATGCAGTCAACAACGCATAACAGACAGGTATATTGTACATGAGTCATGTCTTACAGGTTTGTCAGAGTATATATTGGGCATTCTGGTCCTGACTATATTCTGTAATCTCTGAGGTGAAAGAGGAACCAAGTTGCTGATGTCTTCCAAAGTCGAATGAATACGATCAAGAACTTGCTTCTTCTTAGTCAGACTCAAGAATGGTGGTTGCTTCTGCATATCCACACGCTGAGAGCCAGAATATTTCGATGAGGGTGGCATGAAATTGACAACAAGCATCTCCAAACATAAATCAAGAAATTCTCCATTTGAAGAAGCCTAAAACAAGAATGGTAAGGAAGACAACAAAATGAGTATCCATTTGATTAAAAATGCCAGCAATAAGAACATATGCAACCACTAAAGCATACCAATAAAACGAGCAACTCAACCAATGCATCCATCACATCAGTACTGTAATCCCACAGGCACATGCCAAGTACCTGAGAGTGAAAGCTTGTCAGATAATATATCATATACGCCATACTGTATAGCTGAGCACATGTATAGCCTATAGGAACTCACAGAAGATAGAATCTTCTGATGGTACTTAATGTCGATACAAGAAATGGCTCCAGTAAGAGCCTTCAGACACGTCTGCAAGGTATTCGTAGTTAAACAACAAAATCATCAAGAGTCACAGCACATAGATGAACAGACTGTGGTTAGTAGCAATCATTAACTAAGGAATGGGAATTTTACCACAATAAGGGCAACATCCTCTGCCTCTAGATGCTCTTTACGGTGCATCACCCCAGCAAGTTGTTCATAAAAGTCAGAATCACCCTGTAATAATTACACGGTAAGAGAGAATTTATTAGTTTCAAACAATCATTTTTCACATACATCACTAATTAACCGTGAAACGCGCAACTTATCGCATAACTGTATTTGAGAGAAAGACTTGCTGTCAAGTTACACCTTACAAATCAACAGTGGCAAAGGAAATGCATCTATTACAACGGTGAGTTATTTCTTATCGGTCCAAGATTAGAAAAACGAAAGGAACAATTTTACGCACACAGTAGACTAAACCAAGAGCTGACGATGCTAGACACATCTACTTCAGTACTACTTTAAAACCACAATGGTTCAATACAATTGACTGGTAACTTATCGCGGCAAATAATAAGGCAGTAAGATACCCTAGCTTTTTATGGTAACCGACGCTAGGATTTAGGAAGAAGAAAGGCATGGCGAATTTTTATTTTTTTTCATATACCTGCTTTTTGGCTTCAAGCGCTGATCTGACATGATAATCCAACTCAGAGTCGGAGAAATTTGGCTCATCCATATCAGCTAATCCCATTCCCATCTCTATGAACGACGGAATCAGAGGGGTATCAGGGGGTCGACCGAGATTGATATTTTTCTTTCCAGAAGACTCGGTGGAGGAAGAAGATTAGAGAAGAGCCCTAAATTGACCTCTTAGTGGGCTGAATATTATTGGGCTGTATTTTAATAATATTCTAACATTACCTAGGCCCATTCAATTAAATTAAATAAAAGCAATTAATATTCGAATGTTCAATAATTCCAGAATAATTAAGGAAATAAATTAATGGTTAATAATAATAACTAGTACATATTGCACCTCCTACCCGTGTGCATGAAAATAAAAATTGATAAGAGGTTTTTGTTTTAATTTTAATTTTAATATTTAGTTAGAAAAATAAGTTATATTACGGTGATATCCACATCACCGTGTATAAGTATCTCCGAAATGTGGATCAAGGTGATATGTCATCAATCTATTAGTTTTGGGGGTGATGTTTCACTTTTACATATCAATGTGATAATGATATTACGGTGATCTATGGAGTAATATTGTGTAAATGTCATATTTAACCCTACACAAATATTTAGGTAAAAATGGATTAATATGTTTATTGTTTAGATAATACTTTACACAACGGTGATTAATGTTTTGATATTTAGTTTAAATTTTAAATGTTTTATATAATTATTCAATATTATTGTTTTATTTTTCATTATGAATTACTTTTTAAAGATTTAAATAGTTTATTATTTTAATTTAAAATGTAATTTAAATATGAATAAGGATATAGAATGGAGAAAGAATATAAGGAGTAATATTGTCCAAATAAAAGGTAGAAAGATCTGTAATACCCGTAAAATTTAATTACGGGATTTACAATAAAATTAATGGTGGAGAGTATTTAATTAGAAACCTTGTTGGATTAGTTAGATAAAGATGTTACGACTATAGGAGAATAAGTATGTCACACAATTATTTTGTAATAAATGTACTATTATTTTAGTACTTTACATGGCTTGTGTGTTATGTGAATTACATATATGTGTTACAGTCATATACATGCCTATATGATTTCATGTTGTGTGATTTATAATTCTTATGTGTACCACGAATTACGACTTACGTGACTCATGAAACATATTTTACAATTTTTATATGTCAACGTGATTATATATTAGGTACTATTAGGGTAACTACCAAGTAGAAGAACTAATTAAACCTAGAAATGGTTTCATATGAAATAGGAAGAGAATGAATTTCGAAGCAAAGGAGCTCGAAATTTTGGTATCATGAAATCTTGAAATCTTGAGATTTTTGAATCTCGATATACTCAAATTTCGAAAGAACAACTCATGATAAATATGAGTGCCGAAATCATAGAATTACCAAACAACTCAGATATTTTAAAACCTATCTTAGGATCTCGGAACCTCTCAAGCTCGAGATATATAGATCTCGAAATCCTTGAGTTTGACAAGTGAGAGATAGCAAACGTCTATATTAATTTCTCGAGACTTTTAAAGCTCGAGATTATTAGAGCTCGAGATCTTTAAAGTCGAGATCCTTAAAACTCGATAATCAAATCCTTAAAATCTCGGAACTCTTAAAACTCGATAAAGAGGATAACAACTAAGATAAGTTTCGATTACTTGGTCCTAAGCTAAAGAAATAAAATAAAATACATTAGCTCGATCAAGATAAGGACTAACATAGGGTTGATGTCGTTTGTTTACTTCCACACGTTAACTTTAGATAAAAGCTGGGAAAGGAACTTTTCATTTCATTCAGTAAGGCACGTATAAACTAAGCTCTTGAAACCTAAGTAAGGAGAAAGGAAGAAGCCGAACAGAAGCATTACAAAGCTTGAAGTAGGTATAAATTTTTACTGCAATTTCACGTTTTCAACAGTCTTTAGAAATTGTTAAGCTTGAAAAATTATGTAATTAGGGTTGTATAAGTCAGTTCTTGAAGGTTTTAGGCTCATACGAGATTTATACTGTTCTTGAAGATAGGATTTTGATCGGAGGTTTAGATATCAAGCAAAGTGACTTCCAGATTTGTAGATAGCAAATCCTGTTAAGTCTGTAGAAACAATCTCGAGATCTATGTTAAAATGTTAGGGTTGGAATGTCGAGTTGACATATCGAGATCCATTCCAGAGTTTATGTCGAGATCGTTGTGTAGTGTCAAAATGTCGAACCCTTGTATATCATATGGAAATTGTATATATTACTTAGTGTAAATCTCGAAATCATAATGTGTAATGTCGAGATCTATATCGAGATTTAACTCGAGATCCACTTTATAATATATGTCGAAATTTAAGTTATTATGTAACCCGAAATTGCTTCCAACATCTCGAAATCATGAAGCTCGACATAACCTTAAAGCTCGAGATTTATCAACATATCGAGATCTTTGTGCATTGTTTAAATGTCGAGACTTATATCTAACCCAAACTCGAGTTTTGTGTCCAAGTTATGTCGAGATTTATACAATGTCGAGATCCAATTTCGAAATTTATAGAAGTCAAAATTAGGGTTTTCTAAATCAAGCCATTTTAGTGAAACTGTAATTAGACTAACAAATCCTAATTTTATATGTTTCTATACTTAGGGTTTGAAGGTTAGCGACTTACCGTACGATAAGCTAAGTAGCTAAGGATACCAGGTAAGTGGAAATCCCAACTACAACAAATAAATTATATGTGCATGAATTACATGATTACTTGCTTGAATGACATGGTTATATGCTTCTATGACTTTACGTGAATTCCTATGTGATTTATAATCTATGCCACATGTGATTTATTTATTTACATGAATTAATTATTAC
This sequence comes from Craterostigma plantagineum, assembly GCA_027422505.1. Lineage (NCBI taxonomy): Eukaryota > Viridiplantae > Streptophyta > Magnoliopsida > Lamiales > Linderniaceae > Craterostigma > Craterostigma plantagineum. The sequence continues at coordinate 34,974,844 of JAPQWV010000002.1, read as the reverse complement.
ATGAAGTGGCATGACAAGCACTTCGGCATTATTCACGTACGCATTATCACGTGCATACACAAAATTACAAGGCACGATCATAAGTCACGTATGATTGCTTAAGATAAACGTTTGCATTTAATGGCTCTTCTATGCTACCATGGTGATTTTATGTCACCGATTTCAAGGCATGACATGACATGTCGCAAGGCAAGGGCATGCATGTGGCGGAAAGTTGCGACCTGGGAGATGCACCCTGAGGAAACAAACGGCACCAAGGGTATAATTGGTGTCAGCAACCTCAAAGTAAATCTACCAGTGTGAGCGTCCGTGGGTTCGATAAACTACATTGGGATTGGAAAGGCGCCTTAGGGTTAGCCTCTCAATGGAAGTATCGTCCATATTTATATATATTTACCCCTAGTGGGTTTGAGCTCCATGATGGTGCATAGCAAGATAAGCCAAGGGCCCTACAAGACAAGACGCGAACTATAAGACAAGACAAGACACGAACTACAAGATAGAACAAGACACGAAATACAAGACATGAATTTCAAGACATGAAATACATGATACAATTAGGAAGCATTGGCGCGGATGCCTTTGCGTTTTAGGACACGTGCACTGCATGGTTTCCATTTACTGAGCTTTATAAGCTCATTCCACGTTTTATCTGTTGTAGGTACGATAAAGTCGGACGTTAAGAAACGTCACGACTAAGACAGACTGGCGGCGGTACTCCAGGGTCTTTTGAGGGCGAGGCTGTACATGGATGACGACCCCTGGAGCGATGTTAGAACGTTTTGATATGATAGATATTTTGGGGCTCCGGTCTTTATATGCTTACGACGATGTAGGTTATGTTTTGTCGTAATATATCATATCGTAGGAAAAAGTTTTTGTTAGACGGGTCTCCCGCGACTTACGTTGCGAAAATCCGCCACTAAATATGATTAGAAAGTCAGGGTCGCCACAAGCCGGATCGATCACCCCTTCAACGTCATTCAGGATCACCTAGCTTTTTTGGAGTGATCAGAACATGTAATTTCATCCAATTTTCATCACCTATTTGGGTCAGAAAATAAGATACGAACTAATTATTTAAGGTGTATCTACACTACACTTAAATCCAAACGAATAAAAACTTATCAGTTCAATGTTAGAAAATTTTTTTTATATAGGTACCTACTAGACGTAACTACTCGTTTGGTTGTTAATACCATTTTACCACCGTAACGTATTTTTTAAATATTATGCATGATATCACGCGTTATTGTGGTAATTAATTCGTAAATATGTTGTGTGATATCTTTGTTAGCATAACGTTCCTCAAACCAAAATACGTTTTTATATGTTACCTACCTTTTTAATACGATGTAACTTCAGCTAAACGTACAGAATTTTATTTTATTAGTGACCTACGCATAAAAAAGTCAAAAGTGGTTTTGTTATATTGTTAGATACTTTAATGCAAACTTCCCTTTATTTAATTCGAAAATTGTTAGATATTCCGACAACAAAAATAAATGTTTTATACTTTTATATATATATATATATATATCGCAAATGCCAAAGCGAAGGGGAGCTAAAAATATGGACTTTGCAGAACAAGCCCTACATTTATTCGGAGAGGACTCCGACGACGAGCAGCAAAACCCTAGTGGCAATAATTACTCCAACGAAGAAGAAGATAACGACGATAACGATCAGCAGCAGCGTCGCTCATCGTCGTCTTCTTCTTCGCCGTCATCATCCTCATCGTCATCATCGTCTTCCGATGGAGGTAACAACAACTCGTCTTCGTCGTCTTCTGCTGCGTCGTCATCTTCGAATCAGAGTATCGAGAAGCAGGACAAAGAAGATGACTACGCTGATGGTAAGATCGGCGGCGGTGAAGTTAGGACTTATAATTTGAATGACGATTACAATTACAGCGACGGAGGACGGGGTGGTGGTGCTTATGATTTGGAGGAGAGTAATTACAATGGTGGAAGTCGTTATGGTTATGATAATGAGGTGGAAGAAGTTGAGGAGGAGGAGGATGATGATGATGATGATGATAAGGATCTGTTTGGGTCTGATAATGAGGATTATGTTAAAACGGCTAGTAAAAGCCCTTTCCCCGTGCCAGGTGTGGTATCTGTTCTTGCTTATTTTCTTGTATTTTTAATTTGTAACTTGGTCTGCGTTGTTTGTTTCGGGGTTCTTGTAGGCACCAATTAGTTAGTATCAATGTGCTCTCGGTTTTTTGAGTCTGTCAATGTGTTTATGAAACTATGCAGTAGAATCAGTACTTTAGTATTTTATGTGCATAGCAGCACTTCACCGCACCACCAGTGAGAGATTGATTCATTATTGATATCAGGCTTGGATCATTCTTTTCTGAATAAGCACCGATGAATATTATATGAATTAACATTTACGAACATATTAAGGTTTCTATGTAGTTATTCATCCTTTAACGTAATTTTTGCATTTTCAGTTTTGCCACCTATACGCAATACAAATAACAACATGCGAGGAGGTTTTGGGCATGGCCGTTGGCAAAATGATAGGGGTGCTGGCATTCTTCCACGGCCTGGGCCTTATCCCCAAAGGGGGAACTATGGTTATGGCAGAGGGGGCTTTAATGGTCCTCGTGATGAACGTTTTGTGTCTGAGTTGAAATTCTTAAAGAGCGAAGAAACATTATCGAGAAAATGCATCACTTTCCAAGAGGTCATTTTCTTGTTTTCCTTTCTTGACATTGCCAAAACTATGCAAAATTAGAACACCACCGCTTAACATGAATTAAGGCTTTTGAACCTTTGCCTTATGTGTTTCTCCATATTATCTTCTGTTCTTTCATCATGTGTTGGTTGTTGGCCTGAAGCTGGCCAATCCCGAAACGGAAATAAATTTGGAAATAATGATTACGTTTTTACATGGCTACATACCTGCTTTTTTGAACTGTCATGGTGTTTGTTATGTCACTTAATAAAGTTTCATTGTCGTTTAAACTAGCCATGTGAACTTGCTTGCTATAGTCGCGTGGAAGGCGGAGAAGTATTTTTTGACGATCGCAGTTTGGTAAGCTCTTTTTGTTCTCTTTAAGTCTGCATCCTGGATAATTAATATCCGCTGATCGATCTTAAAAAATTCTGAACATTTTTAGAGGCTGTTTAAGCGGCTTATCACTGAAGATATTGGAACGGACCTAAATGATGGTTTTGATACGTTCATTGCAAAGAAAGGTAACCCATGTCAGAACAGTAAGAACATTGGCTTCTTTTTTTTTCCCGAATATATTGCCTTCTGCTGTCACATATTTTTCCTTTGAATCTTCACTAAAATTGTTTATCGCTGATGGTCAATTGCTCAATTCACACCAGATTTGGGCTCTGAAGGCTTTGGTGACCTCCTTGCTAGCATTCGAAATAAAAATATACCTCTCCAGAACATGCACTTTGTGGTAAGGTTATACAGCACTTATTTTATGTACTTATTCCCGTGGTTTCATGCTTGATGTTTCTGATTTTCTTGTTTCCATTGCAGACATACCGTAACAACCTTAACAAGGTAATACCTGTTTTCTGTCAGCTTGGCTTTCCTGCCTTTCTATCGTTTTGATTAAATGTTGAGCTGCAAGACTACCTTGCAAGTTCTTGTGCGGGGCTGTAATTGTGGACCAGCGAAGTAATTATGCTCTGTCCTTTTCCAAATTGAACTCCTTTTTTTGTTTCTCTTATTGTTTTCTTTTCACTGCTGGCCAAATTCCTCCGCGACCTGGTATTTGAAAAATTTCTAATTAAAGATATCCACGAGCTAATTCGTTCAACTTGCTGTTTCCCAGAACTTCGATGCTTTTCATGTTAGTCATTGATTTGTTGTGTTATGTCGTATAGTTTAGTAACCGTTGCTTATTTCTCCTATAGATTCTGGCTACTGCTTATATTAGGCACGAGCCATGGGAAATGGGGGTGCATAAAAGAAATGGTGTAATCTATCTTGATGTGCATAAATTGCCTGAAAGGCCCCAGAGTGAGTTGGATCGTCGAAGGTAGGAAAACAGATTGCCTTAAAGTCCCCATGTGATGGTAGCTGTTTTCCGTATCTATACAAGTGGTGTCTTGACTTACCAGGCTTCTGGGCTATGGGGGGCAACACACTGATTGTTCTTTCAAAACATTTCAAGCTATCGAGTTTGTTTCTGATAACCTTTTTATCATCCCAAACCTTTTTAACTTCCGTTTCCGCAAATAGATGCTACTGGGGTTACTGTTTTGAGACATTGGCCACAGAGGATCCAAGAAGAAATGACGGAGAAGCGATACATCATGTTGATGCCAATGTTGAGTTTTGCTCTGTGATTAAAACAAAATTGGGAGCTCACCGAATATTAATGGGTGCTGAAATGGACTGCTGTGATTCAACAGATGAGGGTAGGAGGTTTTATGTGGAGCTAAAAACATCTCGTGAGGTTTGTCATATATGTAATTCACTTCTTATCCCCTTGGGGTATTCTTGTTTAACACCCCACATAAAGTGTAACTTCATCTCATTCGCCGTGCTTATACAGCTAGACTATCATACTGAGGAAAGATTTGAGAGAGAAAAGTTACTCAAATTTTGGGTAACGTGCATTGTTAAATATTATTTGACATCTTTCCTGTTTCTGCTGCCTTATGTTCTTGCATACGATGCTTGCTTTTGACACTACCACTTGTATTGCAGATTCAATCATTTCTAGCTGGGGTGCCTTATATTGTAATCGGGTTCAGGTACTGCCATTTTTATTTTCAAAATGTAAATAAATTACGTGTAAGGTTGTAAATATATTATCATCTATCGTTTTCCTTAACGAGTGAACTGCCGCCCTTGTGTTTACTGCAGGGATGATAGTGGCCGACTGGTGCGCACAGAAAGACTAAGAACGAAAGATATAACACACAGAGTTAAGATGAAAAATTATTGGCAGGTAAGGTTGGATTGGTATTATATATGTAAATTCCCATAACATCCCCCTAAATCGAATACCTTTCTTGGTGTGTTTTCTATTTTCTATTGCAGGGAGGCGTGTGCCTGGCTTTTGCAGACGAGGTTCTGTGTTGGCTTTACGGAACAGTTAAAGAGAGTAAGAGGCCTTACCACCGTTTACCTTTTAAGACAAGATAGATATAAGTCAATTGTGGAACGAACTTGTGTTTTGTATTGCAGATGAGGACTATATACTACAGTTTGCTCCTCCTTTTACACGGTTGGAGCTTCTCCAAGCTCATTCCTGCCCAGATTCAATCACCAACCACGTTGCTCAGCTATAGGGGTATTTGTCATGTTCCCTGATTTTGAATTATTTTCAAGTTGATATATCTTACATTTGGCCTTATTATGTATAAGAAGATATAATCAGCTCCACTATTTCATACTTCCCAGCCACATGATCCATATTAAGATTGAGTATTTATTTTACCGTAAAACCTGAGGTCTCAAAGGGTTGCCAATTGTTTGCTTTATTGTTACGTAAGTTATTACATTTTTTCTTAGATAAACGCAAGTTATTACATGAGATGGCCTATAATGTGGTCGACGCATTCATACTTTTTCATCATCTTTGAGCGCTTTCCTCTTCTATTAATAGTAGGTAAAAGCAGTATGAGGACACGCACAGTAAGTAATTGGAAGTCAAAATTAGCAAGGAAATTAGGTAAAATCAAATCACCATCGCACGACATAAAGATGAATTACGTACCTAAAATAGATTTGCTGATTATTGCTATTATTAAAAAAATGTGACCATCTCCACTATCATCTGTATTGTAATGTTTCTGTTAACCATTCGCATATCCAAACTGTTCGGATTGTAAGGATTTATAAAATAAACGGACATTAATGGCAATTATAAAATATAAAATTTAAATTGTTACGTCATCGGTGCAAAACTCTTTATTCCCTTCCCTTCAAATTAATTAAATAATTAGCACTAAATGTAGAAATAATTATACAATTAACTAATGATTATTTATTCTCTTTTATTAAGTGTTAGGGCGTACGATGAATTGTTATTGGTCTGTCAATTAAAATTAAATTAAAAAATAATATTAAATACTTAGAAAATCACCCGGTGCATTGTATTTTTATATTCTCAATCTTGCCCTCCTATTTTTCGTTAATAATTTTTGACAATTAAAATAGATGTATTATAAAGCACGAGTGTGCAAATAAAGTAGTATATATGTACGAACTTTCACTTGATTGAATCGTGTCATTACCTGATGACGCTGATAAGTTAGTTCCAAAATGCGACTGCTATATTGTCTGCATTTATTTTAATTATATTAACAGTATTTTGATGGAATAATGTACACCGCATATTTTCCAATTGCATTCTGACTCACGAATCCAAATAGTTATCTAAGGAATTAAATTATAAATATCAATAATGAACATAAATTATGTTGATTTTTCAACATTGGAGAAGAAAAGAATATGATAGCAAAATGATTTTGATCTCTTATTAGGTAAGCAATGACGTTAATGTCATTTGCTTAGCCTATAAATAGGCAATGAGATTCAATTGTAAAAATAACCCCCAACGAGAGAGAGAGAGAGAGAGAGGAAAGAGAGAGAGGAGAGAGAGAGAGGGGGGTGGAGTGAGAGAAAGAGAAAATGAGAAAGAAAAAAAAAAAAGAAAATCTTGTCAGGGTGGATAAGGGTAAGAGCGGGTGTAGTTTTACTGGGTAATTGAGAGTGAGCACAAAAACATTACCCGGGTGGGTAAGGGGTCTCGGGTTTGGGTTTAAACACGAGCGTTATTTTGTACGGTGTAATATTCTCAAATATAGTAAAACTATTGTCTCTCCGTGGATGTAGGCGGTATTGGCCGAACCACGTAAAATCTCGGTGTTCTTTCGAATTTCGACTTTAATTAATATCCCGATAAATTGTCGCGGGGTCCAAATACAACTACCGTTGGCCCGGAATTAAATATTACCGCTCAACCCAACAAGTGGTATCGGAGCCTTGTCCTACTGATATTCTAAGTATGCTCTGTGGTTGCAGCTGTGTCTGATCTTCCACATCAGAAAAGATAACAGAAGGGAATGTCGTTCGGGGAGAGCCAGTGTCAGAGCGAGGTTCAACGAGGTGATGCCTTGTGCTAGAAATAATGGTACAAGATGGTTATCGTTGATGGGATGCTCGGTGTGGGCGGAGCTTGTGCGGCGGTGCAGTTTTGGCGAGTTATGGCAATAGTGATGTGAGGCAGGTCGTTAGCCTTTCTTGGGAAATATCTGATCAGTACTATTTGGGCCGGGCTGTTAAATCTCTGCAAGGATAATAACGACGGATGACAGCAAAGTGCGACAATGTGCTGGTGCAGGAGGTTTCACTCTGCGCAGAGAAGAGTGAAGGATGTGCTCATTTGTCAAGGCTAGGGTGATAAGCTTTGATGGGAGACGAGAAAAGGTCGGAGTAAATGACGGAAATTTTGGGGTCAAGATGTGTCAGAGAGGAAGAAGTAAGGCCCTCTTGCTTCTTACCTCGCTTCTTGATTCTTGTGATAATTTGATCACAATCATCCAGTACGAGACGGTGCAAACGGTGGATGGTGGAGTCAATTCTTTTGGAGCAAGAAAAGAGAAGGCGGTCAAATTATGGTGATAGTCGGGCGTTGACTATTTTTCAGAGTGAATCATAGAGGAAGGTGATACGCCAGAGAATTTGGAGACAGCAGCAGGTCCAAATCCAGGTGGCGGGAAGGGCATGTGATGTTGCATGTGTGGTGAGCCGGAATACATCAGGAGAAATTGTCCGACTTGGAGGAAGAAGGACAAGCGGCTAGGAAAATTCCACAACGGAGGTAGCACACAGTTTATCTTAGAGACGTTCTCACAGTCTCTAATGATGGCGCTCGTTCTCAGGAAGAAGGATGTTAAATTTGGGTTTGCTCCAAGAGCATATTTTGATACGTTCAGGGAAAAGCGAACAGTTTGTCGATCTCCATGGGCCGATGGATATCGTTGTGTTTTTCGGTGTATTGAACGGGGAAGATCAAAATGATTGACGGAGCGGTATGCATTTTGGGTGGTGTGGCGTTGTCCCAAAGTTGCGTAGAATTTAATATTCTCGAGCCGGTCAGATTCCAGGGCTATGGGGTTTCATAGCAGGGGGAGTCTGGAAAATCACACATTGGCAGAAATAGTCCTACCAGAGGGAGAAGAGTGCAAAGGTTTGTATCGTCTGGATGTGAGTATGATATATAATACTCAGACTTCGATGGGTTCACGAAAATCGCTAGCGTGGTATAAAAGCAGACAATGGTGAGAAGGAAAATCCTGTTGGGGAAGGGGTTGCATCGAAGTCCCTCTTCGGGAATCGACGGGTCGAGTTGGTTCAACATAGCTGCACATAAGATTGGCCGTTGAATGAATCAAGTGGGCTAGGATCGAAATTCTTGATTCGGATTATGTGTAGGTGCTACAAGGAAGGCCAATGGATGTTCGTGATATTTACGAACGGGTTACTCTCATTCTCGAGTTCGCTGGAATGCTATCTAAAGAAGGCGCAGATGTTGAAAAGGGGGAGAATTGTTGATTTTTCAACATTGGAGAAGAAAAGAATATGAGAGCAAAATGATTTTGATCTCTTATTAGGTAAGCAATGACGTTAATGTCATTTGCTTAGCCTATAAATAGGCAATGAGATTCAATTGTAAAAATAACCCCCAACGAGAGAGAGAGAGAGAGAGAGAGAGAGAGAGAGAGAGGAAAGAGAGAGAGGAGAGAGAGAGAGGGGTGGAGTGAGAGAAAGAGAAAATGAGAAAGAAAAGAAAAAAAAAAAGAAAATCTTGTCAGGGTGGATAAGGGTAAGAGCGGGTTTAGTTTTACTGGGTAATTGAGAGTGGGCACAAAAACATTACCCGGGTGGGTAAGGGGTCTCGGGTTTGGGTTTAAACACGAGCGTTATTTTGTACGGTGTAATATTCTCAAATATAGTAAAACTATTGTCTCTCCGTGGATGTAGGCGGTATTGGCCGAACCACGTAAAATCTCGGTGTTCTTTCGAAGTCATTTCGACTTAATTAATATCCCGATAAATTGTCGCGGGGTCCAAATACAACTACCGTTGGCCCGGAATTAAATATTACCGCTCAACCCAACAAGTATACATAAAACGTTAGTTCTTGGATAAACCAAGTCGAACTACTACCAAACAAGATCAACAATTGATAGATCTGCAAAACCATATAATGCATACTAATGAATATTCATATTCTTTTACCAAATTGCGAAGCAAAAATGACCACATATTTATATAGCAAGAGGAGGACATCATATAATTAATATGATTGAAACTGTTTATTTTTTTTCTCACTATTTACGATAGTTATATATGAAACTAGTGGTGCGTATGATGCTTGGGAGAACTGTCACGTAGAGGTGGGTGATAGGAGAAGAGAAGGCAATTGAAGTGAATAATAGGACTATTCGAACATTTAATTAAAATACTAGCTCAAAGCTCTTGGACGATAATGACTTCGTATATTCGAGAATTTATTGCATAATCATGATTTTCCACTTTCCATGTAATACATTTATGTACTTTACGAAATTGAGTAAAAAGTTAGGTTTTTTACATGACACAAAAATGAACTACACACTTTTGTTTGATATCACCATATCCCAAAGTCGGACGAAACATATTAAATACTTTGAGTTTGCATCTTTAATGTGTAGCCTTGGTTTGGCTATGTGTGTCTACCACATTCGATATTGAATCTCAGCCTTTCGTTTTCCTCTCCTTGGGATCTATATATACCCTTCAAATCGTTACAAAATTCGTGCATTATCTATTCCAAAATTAACTTGAAATCGAGAGGGAAGGAAAAAAATATACACAGTTCTATATATCGACTTCAATATGGCATCGTCTTTAGAAGTGTCAAAGGAGGTATATCCATCAAACTCCCATTATCTGAATATTTATAATATATTCCCCATCATGTATAATATACATACATATATATATTGTAGATACTCTTTCTTTAGTGCAAAGAAGGCAACTCCATGTAAGTAATATTTTATTACAGGCTAATTTGAAAGGCAATGAACATGAAGACGATGATGATGGCTATACACGTGACGGAAGTGTAGATTTTTATGGACAACCTGCAAATAGAGAACGCACTGGAAAATGGGTTGCTGGGGTTATCATACTTCGTAAGTAATAAGAAAAATAATCAATAGTATAAGATGTTATACAAATAATCACTTAACCATTATATATGTATTACATTATCGTCGTAAAAGAGAGAGAACATCGTTTTTCTAAGGCAACCAAGTGTGTCCGCGATGGACTTGCGTCTTGCGGAGCATGAAAAAGGATCTACTAAATCTCTATGCATATATATTCCAAAATAGTTAACTTAATATTGGAAAATGATTATGCATGTACATGATGTGTGTTTTTAAATTCTTGTGGAGTTAACAACAATGGCAAGAAGTAAAAGCCATTATACTCGTAATAAAAGCAACATGAACGGAGGATAACGAAGCCACTTGTTATAATCTAACTTGTCCATCAGAATTTAATAAAGTTCGTCGGTACATTTAAGATCAACGAGGTTCACCTATATTGCTTGAACGGTAGAGAAATGACAAATGAGGTTTATACAGGACAACTTCGTGTAATAAATACTAGTGGCGCTCATCGTCCCATGTTCTGTCGCTCTCGCTATATACAGATTAAAAAAAAAGCAACATTGAACTTATTATCATTTATTACTAGAGTGAATATGAATCTCCCCAAATAACTTCATTTTTTGTGTTTATACTGCAGTAAATCAAGGGTTGGCCACACTGGCATTTTTCGGTGTAGGAGTAAACTTGGTTCTCTTTCTTACGAGAGTCCTTCATCAGAACAACGCCGAGGCGGCGAACAGCGTAAGCAAATGGACGGGGACGGTCTACATATTCTCCCTCGTCGGCGCTTTCCTCAGCGACTCTTATTGGGGACGCTTCAAAACTTGCGCCGTCTTTCAAGCCATTTTCGTTGCCGTAAGTACAAAAAATATATCGAGCCGACTCATCTAATTAACTAAAAGAAAGAAAAAGCGAACACTATCATGGTCCGATTTTACTCTATTGCAGGGTTTGGCTATGTTTACCCTGACGACGCAAATTTTCCTGCTAAAGCCGAGGGGTGCGGAGGGGATGAGGCGAGCCCGTGTGGGCCCCACTCGAGCTGGGAAGTCGGCCTATTCTACGTTTCGATATACATGATTGCTCTGGGAAACGGAGGGTATCAGCCGAACATTGCGACTTTTGGGGCCGATCAGTTCGACCTGGAGAATCCCGAGGAGGGCCGTTCGAAGGTCGCATTCTTCAGTTACTTCTACCTATCTTTGAACCTCGGGTCGCTATTTTCGAACACCGTGTCGGGGTACTTCGAGGACCAGGGGATGTGGGCTTTAGGGTTTTGGGGTTCGACCGCTTCGGCGTTTTTCGCAATGGTTCTCTTCCTCGGAGGTACCAAGTGGTACCGTCACTTCAAGCCCACTGGGAACCCATTATCGAGGTTTTGTCAGGTCATTGTCGTCGCGGCGAAGAAGTGTAGGGTCGACACGTCGCAAGGCGGTGGAGATTTATTCGATGGTCGAGGAAATGACGAGTCGAACAATGGCTCGAGAAAGATTATGCATACCCTAGGGTTCAAGTAAGTCATGATCTTTCTCTCTTTCTCTCACATCTCTCCCTCTATCTCTCTTTGGCGGGTACCCACTCCCGACAGAGAACGTTATTGTTTAGAGTTTGGGGTTTAGGGCTCTAATTCAGCCCAAAATCAGCCCTAGCTTCTATTCCTTGTAGCTGTTGGTATATCTGTGCTTGTTTGGTTGAGGGGTTTAGTAATTTTAAATATGGGTTTAAAAGATGTTAGTGTGTTTGGTTCGTCGGTTTATCTAATCCATTGGTTTATATAAAACCACTCTAAACCCATGTAGACGGGTTTAAATAAACACACCTCCTAACATGTGTTTATTTAAACCCACTAACCAAACACGCATTTTATTTATACCCATTAATTTGTTTTATATAAACCCTTACTTAAATAAACCCTCATAAATATAAACCTATTAACCAAACAGCACTAAGGGGTTCTAGCTGATTGGAGGGTCAACGGACCCTCCAAACCCTAACATAGGTTCGCCCTAGCTAGTTTGTATTCGTGTAACTTAGCATTTGCTCATATATCACGTCGGCAGATTCTTGGATAGGGCGGCTATGATCACACCGCAAGACTCCGAACACCTCAAGCCGAAATCCCACGACCCTTGGAGACTGTGCCCCATCTCGCAAGTCGAGGAGGTCAAATGCATATTGAGGCTAATCCCCATATGGCTATGCACCGTAACCTACTCGGTCGTCTTCGCCCAGATGGCGTCCCTCTTCGTCGAGCAGGGCGACGCCATGAACACCGACGTCGGGAATTTCAAGATTCCCGCCGCGGCCATGTCGGCCTTCGACATACTGAGCGTGGCATTCTTCATATTCCTGTACCGAAGAGTCATAGGCCCAATTGCACGCAAGTTGAGGAAGAGCGAACCGCAAGGGCTCACGGAGCTCGAACGCATGGGACTAGGGCTAGCCATCGCGGTCCTAGCCATGGTCGCATCGGGCCTAGTCGAAGTATATAGGCTCGAGCATGCGGTCAAGGACTGCAGCAGCAGTCACTGCCACGGTTCGAGCACGCTGAGCGTTTTCTGGCAGGTGCCTCAGTACTGTCTGATCGGTGCTTCCGAGGTTTTCATGTACGTGGGCCAGCTCGAGTTCTTCAATGCGCAGGCGCCCGAGGGGCTCAAGAGCTTTGGGAGCGCTATGTGCATGACTTCGATATCGTTGGGAAATTACGTCAGTAGCCTTTTGGTGTCGATAGTGATGAAGGTGTCGACGGAGGACGAAAGGCCGGGGTGGATTCCCGGGAATTTGAACGAGGGGCGTTTGGACAGGTTTTATTTTATGCTGGCGGGGTTGACCGCGGTTGACTTGGTGGTTTATGTATTGTGTGCTATGGGGTATAGAAGCATTAGGGTTCATGGCAAGGATTATGATGGTAATGAGGATAGGGATTGTTGTAAAGTTTAAAGAATTTCCCTTTTTCTTTTCGTAACAATTCAGCTGAACAAGTCTCCAATCCATGCATAGGTGTTTTATTACCTAACACTGATGATTACCCCAACCAAACTGATTTTTGTTTGATTTTGATTATTTATGTGGTGCTTTCTGCTATTTTTTAATGTTTGGGAGTGTAGAAGTAATTAAGCGAATGTTTTAAGCGTAATTGCAAAATATTGAGCTCGCGGCGATTTGATTTTTCATTTTATTAATAAAATTAAAATTAATATCTCATCGGAGCACGATTCAGAGAGTAGGTCCCAGTCGTGAACGGCGCGGCAGGTGAAGAACAAAAAAGTTGCACCACCAAATTGATCTCACGGATCAAAGATCGACTCGAGCTGAAATCGAAGATTCGGCGTTGCGATGCCCGTGGCAGCTTCGGCGATTTACTTTCTGAATCTGCTAGGCGATGTTCTTCGCCTGTACCGCGATGATGTTGGGTAATTGAGTTTCTAACGAAGTTGCTTATTTTCTACGCGGTGCTAAGTTTTGAAGCAGAAGAGCTTTGCACTAGCAAGTTGCATTTAAGATTCAATCAAATAAGATTCGCCTTCTCTTTTTCAATTATATAGCCATGTTCGACAGATTGGTGGATGCTCCTTTTTCTACATGAGAATTAGCAACGTTTACATTGCTAGTTTTGTTCCTCCCGATGGTGAATTCGAACTGATGAAGTAAGTTCATTTTCTAAACTTTAACGAATCCCAGTCTCATGTGCTAGTACTCCATATCTAAACATTACTTTGAAACGTATAATAGGTGTTGCGTATAACAGAGGGAGTCAATCTTCCATTTCGTGTCTTGCCTACGATCAAGGAATTGGGCCGGACTCATATGGAAGTGAACGTGAAGGTTTTGCCTCTTAAGCTTATCTTATATATAGTGTTGGTACCAAGTGATATTGACATACTAGCTGCTCATTATATGTCAAGAGCGTATTTTGGGGCAAAAATGTTTGCTCTGGGCGTGGTTGCAAAGATTCCCGTCCCTAAGCAAGCATAAAAAACGAGTTTCAGGTCGCTTCTGGGCGGGCCAAGTACAATCCCGCTCTTGATTGTTTGGTGTGGAAGTAAGTCCGTGAGCATTATTACAGTGGCCTACAACATTTGCTTTTGTTCGGCTGCGTGGTTGTGTTTTACACTAACATTGATCTGCTATTTTCAGGATAAGGAAATTCCCTGGACAAACTGAACCGACGTTGAGCGCCGAAATAGAGGTTATATCTACCGTCGCCGTAAAGAAGTCTTGGACGCGACCTCCCTTTTTCAAATGGAATTTCAGGTACAAGAAATGATAATTAGTTCTTATCTAACGATGATTGCTTTTCTTTACATATTTCTTCATATCCATCGTCTTACAAAAACAAATAAAAACCATCAATTTTGCAGGTTCCTATGTTTACAGCATCGGGGCTACGAGTTCGTTTCCTCAAGGCAACGAACAGTATCACACATCGTTCAGCTTTATTCTTCATTTGCGTTGTTTTGGTAAAACTTGATATGATCGATCATAGGTTTGGGAGAAAAGCGGTACAACACCGTTGAATGGGTTAGGTACATCACAAAAGCTGGTTCATACGAAATTAGGTGCTAGAAAGAAAGTCGACACCTCAGTAAGATATACCGTGCTGGGCTTTGATATTCTCTCTACGCATATTTTTCTATTGTAATTGCTTGCAGTATAGGGTAGAGCTGCTGTGTTGAGAATCTCAATCGGGAAATTATCATCACCCGACTCAGTATATAAATCAAAGAGGCCCCTCCTCTTATCACCAATTGGTTTTAGGAAGGACCGTTCGATTTCTAATATGCTGCTTGCATGGTGAGTTCGTACATCATTTTTTATATTTAATTTGTAAGACATAACCACTTGCATATATTTTCGTAGATCTTTCTTGTGAAGGCGTTTTAATTATGTGTTTGGGTAAGCACAGTAAAAGGGCGAGTTCGATCAAACGTGATATTTTCTACATTGACAAAACGTACTTGGGAATTGAAATCACCAATTTAGTTTTCTACTAAATACGCCCAAGCCCACCCTTTATATAAACCACGAGGAGTATGCGTGCATGAAAGCCGTTTTTTCATTAAAACCTTGATAATTCGTAATTATATATCTATAGTATTAGATCAAGAGACACATCACAGCAAAGTTGATTACAAGGCAATTACAGTTTTCCAAAGCTGAAGCATTTTGCCGCCTTAGTATTATTTCGATTATTATCCGGCAAATTGGGTTGGGGTGATTATTTCTATGCTGATAATAAATAAAGAAATACGCAATCATTTGAATGAAGAGATACCTTTTTCGACAAGAACACTCAAACGTTCAAAAAATCAAGAATCTAAGACAAAAGCAATGCTTCTTGCCTGACATTTTCTGTCTTCTTCCCAAGCCCACACGCCACCATATATACTCACCTCTCTCCCCAACAACACATCCTCTCCTAGAAAGAAGAGAAATTAGCAATCATCACTATGCAGAAAACCTCAAAAGGGTTCTCCATCACACGGCTCACGGCGGCGGCTGCACTGGCGGTGGTTCTTCTGGCGGCGACCACCAATGTCAAGGCGGCGCCGGCGGCGCAGGTCGATTGCCTCACTCCACTGTTTGTCTGCCTCAACTACCTCAACTCGACGAATCCATCTAAAGACTGCTGCAATGCCATCAAAGCTGTGATCAACGATAGTCAAGAAGTGGCTTGTCTGTGTAATTACTACAATAACCCAGGCGAGCTTGGCCCTTTTAACATCACTCAGGCGCTTATGTTGCCCAAGTACTGCGGTTTCAACGTTGATCCAGCGAGTATGTGCAAAGGTAATAGAAATACCATGTTATATTACATCATTAACAGCTTATATTTACATATATAGGTCGATAGGCAGTAAATTTGAAGCTTTTGATATTCCTTTTTATTATTTGCAGCCATGGCTCCAGGAGGTTCATCCGTGCCTCCTCCAGGTAATAATTATAACATATTTCACGTTTCATTACTGCTTAAGCTTAATTATTTCAATAACACACACACGAGCGTGTACAAGAAGCATGTAAGAATATTAAATCTTGTAATATTCATTGAAATCAGCGGCTCCAGGTAATAACGATGGCAGTGCAGCTGGTAAGGTTTCGTGGATAGGTACTTCGGCCTTGTTAATGGTCTTGGTTCTCACGGCTTTATTAAATATAAATAATTAATGAAGGGCTACGACGAATTAGAAATCATCGACGTTACGTTGCGATCGACACAATTTGAATTCATAATGATGATGATGGTTGTTATATTATTTCAACATTAATTTATGTATTTCTTTTTATTACGCTTGATATGATGTGAATTTGAGCTTTTGTATATATATGTATGCTATGTTGGGACCTTTGAGGAGTAACAAAATATGAAAACGTGCGTGCCATTTGTTGTTTGTTACTTATATAACAATTTGGGAAAGAAAAGAATCATTGTTGTGTTACTATAAGAAATTGGATAAAACCGTCGTCCCAAATATGTGAATTTTTAATTTAAACGCGAGGGCGAGGATAAGCTTTCAATAATTCATTTTTCCACAGGAAAGAGCAAAAGAAAATGCAGATCTTAATCTCATCGTTCGACACTAGGGTTGCAAACGAATCGAACTTTTTTGGTTCGATTCGCGATTCGATTCGAAATTTTAAGATACGAATTCGAATATTTAGAATACGAATCCGAATAAGAATATTTTTTTTATTCGAGAAATATACGAATACGAATATGAAATCACAATATTCGATTCGAAAATTAATCGAATTATTCGATTCGAATAATATAACATAAAATATAGTATAATTAATATATATTCACATATAATATATGATAACTTACTAAAATATTTACAAATAATATGTTATAATTCAATATATGTTTAAATAGAACTTATTATAATTCAACATATGTCTAAATATAATTTATTATAATTCAATATATATTTCAGATATGATATTGTTTATATTTTATTAAATAAAAAATGAAAGATGACTTTGAATACAAATATTCGATATTCGATTCGAATATTCGAAAAAATATTCGAATTCGAATAAGAATCAATTTTATGATTCGACTAAATATTCGAGTATTCTGGTCGCGTCGAAAACGGCCAAAAATAATATTAATCACCTTATTCACTCACTAAATACTAGTATAGCGAAAGTAGGGATCGTCTCCACAGGAAAAATGGTTGATTTATTTCTAATTTCAAACTCGATCAATAATTATAATAATAATATTGTTAATAATAATAATAATGATATTAAGGGGGGTTTTGATGATAATGTTTTTAACGCAATAATGAGAAATAAAAATATCGAGACTAACGATAATAAAATAATAGTCGAAGGAATTATCGTCCACCTAGATTTATTTAACTGATCATCGATTTAATAAAATATTATGTCAATGCAAGCATAATCGGTTATAGTTATCGACGAACGCCTAATAACCAATCTTTTCTTACTTTCTTGGTAATTAAGAGACGTTCTATAATTACTTCCCTAATCGAAAAATAATCTCCGGGACGCCCTGCAAGATTTAAGATTCCGACAGCTTTAAATACGAAAAAGACCCGATTATTGACTAATAAACTCGGACGCCGGTTTATTAAAATCAAACCATTTAATCTTACAATATAACTTACACTTACCGTAGGTAGAGAAGTTTAATATTGTTTGCTACTTATTAGAACGAACAAACAATTACGGATTTGTTGTTCTAATTAGCTACGGATTCGCCTAGATTAATTAAACATTGGCCACTATTTACTCAACCTAAGCTCCTCGATAAATTTAATTCAAAGCTAAATGAATACTCACGCTTTCATGGTTTAGCACGTAGAATCTCAAAGTTATACAAATCTAGGCTTCAGATAACCCTTCGACTATGGAAATTAGCCGCTAAACATATTAATAAAAATGCATATAGAATTGATCGACATATTGGAACATAAAACTAATTACTATTACTCCAATATGGATTTCTACGATTTATACTTATCTTATTCAAACATCAACATCATCAAACGATTAATGGTTTTGAGGAGAATAGTTACGGAAACAACTTTTGACTAAAAACATAAATACCAACTAAAGAAATAAATTATGAGATCCAACAATAGTTTTCTCTAATACCATCTTGCTGTAACTTAGTGAACTTATATTATTTTATTAAAGTAGCAATCAAGTCAATCGAAGCACACCCAACAGATTAAAATCGAAACAGCAAAGATTCGACCAATTAAACTATGACTAAAAACAATACTAATTGTAATTTTCAAACCCATAAAACCGAATAGACAATCATTAATTATGTATTGAGATGTGAAATAATACGCAAGTTCAGAACGGAAAGATAAAGCAAACGATTACTGAAATACTTTTGAGGATGATTTCTCGCTCTCTTCTGCTCGCTCCTTCGTATCTGGTTTGAGAGCTAACAGCTTGGGTGAAAATGCGAACTTCCTCGATCTCTCTCAGTTTTCTATCATCTACGCTAAATCTCTGTCTCGCTCTACCTCACTGCTATAACATTCCACAGATTCAAAGTAACAACTATTGAAGAAAAATAATTCGAACTGTGAGAAAATGAGATGTCCTTCGTAGCTCTCTGTCACTCCGTATTTATAGATGCCCATCTTCCCACATATGAACGACAACAACTCCATTTTTTTCATAGATGTGCTTAGACTCTTTTTCCCTTTCCCACTCTAGACATAAGAGCTGAAATCCCGTTGCTTTTGCATCCACCTTTGAATTTTGAAGTCGCCCAACACAAACCACTCTCTTGGTTGGCTTTTGTCTGTTTGAAAAACCTTGCTTCAACCTTCGATGTCCTCTCTTCCGTATAGACTAAAAAATAAAGCACAATGATGTTTCCTCTTGTCTGCTTTTCTTTATGGTCCAATGTCCTATTTGTCAAAGCAATATGAAATATGAAGCACGTAGAACCAAAAACTAAGGGCCCCTCCATTTAATTATTTGTCTGTGATCCTTGAGCAATCCAATCTTAGTAAGCCATGTGTACCATTAATTTATTGAACATGTTGCCCACTTGATAAAAAAAAGAACGACGCATGTGTGCTGATTATGATACTTATATCTATCCAAAAATTAATACACTGTTCTTCGAATATCTATAAATCATGGATAAGCGCATAAGTGTAAGATACTCGAGCTAATTCGGATAAATAATATCTGATAAAACACGTTTACGGGGTGCAAATTATTATTCTATCAAATTCCCCCACACTGAGACAATGCTTGTCCTCAAGCATTTACTAAAGATTGAAAATGCGAATATCCTGATTAAGAGTTTACCGACATGCATTACTTCGTCCTAGAAATAGCAATTATTCACAACAATTAGCACAGGACAATCATATCAATTTTCGACGACCTCATTAAAGCCTAAATGTACAAAAGCCAACAACTCTCACAAGGATTCTCTCAATGCGCTCGATGTGTTTACGGGGTATATGTGTATACGCTCAAATGAACACTACGAACGATATTACCATAGGCTTGCTAAAAAATCACATTGCATTCACGTAGCGACTTAAATGTACAAATCAAAAGGTCTTTATTTGGGTTGTAATGGGGCTAGGGATTTTAGGTAGGATATTTTGGAAAAGTGGGCTAAAAATTGTCGAACCAAATGAATAATAATCGCTAAGTTCCACTACCATCGCACGACTACTTCTTAATACAGATAAAACAAACTAGCGCCACAACTATTTTTTTATCACATATATATATATATATATATATATATATATATATTTATTTATTTATTTTTTTTTTTTCAAATATATCTTTCTCTGCTTTTTTTTTTTTTTCCGACCCTCTTTTTTTTTTCTTTCTTTTTTTTTTTTTTTTACTCTCTTTCATTTTCTCTTTTTTTTTTTCAGCTATAACTATAGAAATACTAATAACAAGTATATAGACGCTTCTCAAACTAATCAATCTCAAGGTCGTGGAACCTTCGCAATTACTAATTCATCTAATCCGATAACGGGTTGAAAAAGAAAGCCAAAAGGATATATATGGGTAAATATAGTGGCTTAATTTCAACAAGAGAAAATAAGGCTCAGGCTCAAGTTGGCTCACTAAGAGGATAATATTGAAGGTAGGGTCAATGTGAGGCCAATGGCTTAATCCTAAGTGCCTTAATCACTTTTGCACACGAAAAATCGCCAATGATATCAACATGTATAATAAAGCAAGTTCTAGAATATTCGAAACATATGTGACGCTCTCGTAGAAAAAGAACTGAGTATAAGGATAAATACTCCAATTTTTTTTTTTTTCAGGCTCAAATCTCACATATTTAAGTAGGCTTTGTGTCGACTCTTGCACATTCGGTCTTTAAATTAATTGAAGAAAAAGAATAATCATCCTAATACCAAATCGCTATTCCTAATTGTTTCTCTCATGTTCTAGCAAATGCATATCGGTTCGCTCTAGACAAGAATTATTCTCATCAACTATCAAGAAAATCTCCCCCACACCTAAACTCTGCATTGTCCTCAATGTAGAATTCTAATGAAAATAGTAAGCTAAAATCTAAAGATTTTCACCCTAATTTTCATTTTAATAATTAAGAGTCTACGTGAAGGAAGTAATAAAAGTGATAATGAAAATAAAACTTCCCTGACAGTGATGGAGTAGTAGAGAAACTTTGAGCGAGGTGATATTTGTTATCCGAGCCTGGTGCATCTCTTGTAGCGTAGTAGCAGAGAATCAAGCCTGCTTAATTATCATTGAAAACAAAGGCAGATAAAAAAGATTGCAATAATAAAAATAAAATAGGATAATTTTGGGTTGCCTCCCAATGAGCGCTTTTCTTTAACGTCTTTGGCTAGACGTTGTCTTCGTTCTTCCAATTCATTCATAAATGGGTCGGCTCAGCTTGATCTCTTCAACGCAAGCCAAAAAATTATTCTCAAAATAAGGTTTAAGCCTATGACCGTTAACCTTGAAACATTTATCAGAAGACATGCTCTCAATTTCGATAACGCCATTTGGAAAAATGTTTTTAACAACGTACGGTCCCATCCAGCGAGATTTGAGTTTACCTGGCATGAATTTTAACCTCGAGTTATAAAGGAGAACTTTCTGTCCTACCATGAAATCTTTTTTATGCAGGAGTTTGTCGTGGAAATGCTTCGTGCGTTCCTTGTACATTCTCGCATTCTCGTAGGCTTCTAGGCGAATTTCTTCAAGTTCCTGTAGCTGAAATTTCCGTTCCTCACCAGCTTTTGTGGCCTCCATGTTACACTGTTTCACTGCCCAAAAAGCACGATGTTCAATTTCAACAGGTAAATGACACATCTTACCGAAAACCAGGCGATACGGCGACATTCCGATTGGTGTTTTAAAAGCAGTACGGTACGCCCAAAGTGCATCGTCTAATCGCAAACTCCAATCCTTACGATTCGGGTTTACGGTTTTCTCCAAAATATTCTTGACCTCCCTATTTGAAACTTCAGCCTGTCCGTTTGATTGTGGGTGATAAGTAGTAGCCAGTCGATGATGTACACCATATTTGCGCATGAGTGCTTCCACCGTACGATTGCAAAAGTGTGTGCCTTGGTCGCTTATAATTGCGCGAGGAACGCCGAACCTACTAAAGATATTTGTTTTAAGAAATCCTACAACAACTTTAGAATCGTTAGTTCGGGTAGCCTTTGCTTCCACCCACTTCGAGACATAATCCACAGCAAGTAATATATAAAGAAAACCAAACGAGCTTGGAAAAGGTCCCATAAAATCCATTCCCCATACATAAAAAATTTCACAAATTAAAATAGGGTTTTGTGGCATTTCATCTCTAAAAGAGATTGTACCTGTTTTTTGACAATTAGGACAACTCTTACAAAATAAGTAAGCATCTTTAAAAATAGTTTCCCAATAAAATCCACAGTCTAAAATTTTCCTAGCAGTTCGTTTAGGTCCAAAGTGTCCTCCACATGCATATGTATGACAATGAGTCAGTATATCTTTAATTTCATCATTTGCAATGCACCTACGAATGACTTGATCAGAACCAATTTTCCACAAATATGGCTCATCCCACATGTAATATTTAGCCTCGCTTTTAATTTTATTTTTCCTTGACGAGGTCAAATGTGAAGGCAGCAAACCACTTACCAAGTAATTAACTATATCGGCAAACCAAGGCTCTTGATATACCTTACCTTGAAGGCGAAATAATTGTTCATCTGGAAACGTTTCAGAAATTGGTAGTGGCTCTTCATCACGAATCAGACGGCTTAAGTGGTCCGCAACTGAGTTGTCAACTCCTTTTCGATCTTTGATCTCCCAATCAAACTCTTGAAGCAAAAGGATCCATCGAATCAGGCGTGGTTTAGACTCCTTCTTCGACAGTAGATATTTAAGAGCTGCATGGTCAGAATAAACAATAACTTTAGATCCCAATAAATAAGACCTAAACTTATCAAAAGCGAAAACAATAGATAAAAGCTCTTTTTCAGTTGTGGTGTAGTTGCATTGTGCCGAGTCGAGCGTCTTTGAAGCATAGTAGATGACATGACTCTTCTTTCCGTCCTTTTGTCCAAGTATAGCCCCAACAGCGTATTTGCTTGCATCGCACATAAGCTCGAACGGTAGCTCCCAATTTGGAGGTTGAATAATAGGTGCGGTAGTGAGCAATAGCTTTAACTTGTTAAATGCCTCTTTGCACTCGTCCCCGAAATTGAATGGTACGTCATTTTGAAGTAGTCTTGACATCGGTTGAGCGACTTTTGAGAAATCCTTAATAAATCTCCTGTAAAAACCTGCATGACCAAGAAAGCTTCGAATTTCTCGAACATTAGTGGGGTAGGGCAAATTAGAGATCAAATCGACCTTAGCCTTGTCTACTTCAATTCCCCTTGACGAAACTACATGTCCTAGAACTATTCCTTCTTTAACCATAAAGTGACATTTTTCGTAGTTAAGTACAAGATTTTTATCAATGCAGCGTTTAAGAACTTCAACTAAATTATCAAGACAATGATCAAATGAATCTCCATAAACAGTAAAATCATCCATAAAAATTTCAATGCATGTTTCGATCAAATCAGAAAATATACTCATCATGCAGCGCTGAAATGTACCAGGAGCATTACATAAACCAAAAGGCATGCGACGATATGCAAACGTACCAAAGGGACATGTAAAAGTGGTTTTCTCTTGGTCCTCGGGTGCCAAAACAATTTGATAATATCCAGAAAAACCATCGAGGAAGCAAAAGAAAGACTTACCTGCCAGTCTCTCTAACATTTGATCAATGAAAGGTAACGGAAAATGATCCTTTCGGGTAGCCGCATTTAACTTACGAAAATCAATGCACATGCGCCAACCCGTCTGTAACCTCATTGGTACCAGTTCATTCTTATCATTTTTCACAAGTGAAAACCCAGATTTCTTAGGAACAACATGAACTGGACTTACCCATTGGCTATCTGATATTGGAAATATAATTCCCATATCTAATAATTTAAGAATTTCTTTCATAACTACCTCTTTCATGGCCGGATTGAGTTTGCGTTGTGCTTCTCGTATCGGTTTTGAGTCCGGTTCAAGTAGAATCCTGTGCATGCAAATAGAGGGACTTATTCCTTTGATGTCGGCCAAAGTCCATCCTATCGCACTTTTGTACTCCTTTAAAACACGCAATAATTTTTCTTCCTGGATGGCAGTTAAGTCATTTGCAATAATGACCGGCAACGTTTCTTCATCTCCTAAATAGCAGTACTTGAGGTGTTTTGGTAGATCCTTCATCTCCAACTTAGGTGCCTGTTCTATAGAAGGGACAATTTTCTCATTAGAAATAGGTAAAGACAGAGTATATTTACCAGATTTATCTTGAAATTCCGGAAGTGCGTGTAACGTCATGAGTGCGTCTCTAATATCTTTGTCCACTTCAAAATGCACATCTTTTTCTGTTTTGCTATTCTTAATAACAAAATCGACTGCGTCATTAGATAAATTACACTCAAGATCTTCTCGTACAAGAGTGTCAATCATACTAACAGATTCAGGATCATCGGGAAATTTCATAGCATCAAAGACATTCATAGTAAGTTTTTCTCCATCAAATTCGAAAGTAAGTGTTCCCGAATCAACATCTATCTTAGTCTTAGCAGTTTTCATGAATGACCGACCTAGTAAAATAACAGCAGATTCAGGCGCATGTTCATCACCCATGTCGACAATGTAGAAATCAGCGGGAAAAATAAATTTACCACATTTCACAAGAACATCTTCAACTAATCCTTCAGGATAAATAATTGACCTATTTGCTAATTGAATGCATATATCTGTGTTCTTAAGTGGTCCCATACTCATCTCATTGAATAAAGATAATGGCATAACATTGATTGATGCTCCTAAATCTAACATGGCATTATTTATTTTTCGTGTTCCTATAGTAACCGAGATAGCAAACATACCTGGGTCCTTGCATTTTTGAGGTAATTTTCTTTGAAGAGCAGCGGAAACATTATCACTTACAAGGATTTTGCCTTCGGTCTTATGTTTTCTTTTGTTCGAACACATTTCTTTCAAAAACTTTGCATAGCGTGGAATCTGCTTGATAGCATCTAAGAGTGGGATGTTGATTTCGACTTTGCTGAAAGTTTCCATAATGTTCTTTTCTTCTTCATCCTTTCTCGCTTTAGCTAGCCTTCCAGGAAAAGGTGGAGGAATTACAATATTAGATTTTAAACCAGAATCGTTAATTACCTTCTTTCCGTTGTCTTTAATCTCATCGCCACTTGGTAGTTTTGTTGGGACTTCGTCATCATTAGGCGGACCGATCTCTTTCCCGTTTCGAAGAGTCATAACACTCACATTCTCTCTTGGATTAATTTCGACTTGAGCTGGTAGTTTTCCCTTCTCATTCTGCATTTGACTCATTTGTGCTGCGAGTTGAGACACTTGCCTTTCTAGGTTTTGTACACTAGCGCGTGTTTCATGTATGCTTGATCGTGTCTCCTGTTGAAAAGTAGCAGTGCTATTGGCTAAATTCATAACGATATCCTCTAACGACATACCTGGTTTTGAAGGTGCAGCTTGTTGATGAGGAATTGGTGGTCGAGGTGCTTGTTGCATGAAACCTGGTGGCCGATTCCCGTAGCTCAGATTTGGATGGTCTCTCCATCCGGGGTTGTAATGACTTGAGAATGGATCATAACGTTTTTGAGATGGTCCTGCAAATCCTCCAACTGCATTTGCTTGCTCACTAGTGTCAAATTGATGTGAGGGACAATTCTCCGTTGAATGTCCGGTAAGCGTACAAATACCACAAGTCTTCACATGATGAGTTTTTCCTGAAACAAGTTTCTCCACAAGCGAAGTTAGAGAATCTAATTTTTGCTCAAAAGATGTACTTACCCCGCTAGCCCGTTGTTGACCTACGTCTTGACGTGTTCCGAATTGTTGCGCATTTGTAGCCATGCTTGAAATTAAACGACGAGCTTCTTCAGCCGTTTTATCAACTAATGCTCCACCACTTGCTGCATCGATCATGTTTCGTTCCATTGGTAACAGCCCTTCGTAGAAATATTGGATAAGTGCTAATTCTGAAATTTGGTGGTATGGACAGCTTGCACATAATCGCTTGAATCTCTCCCAATATTCATGTAAAGTTTCTCCGGTAAACTGTCGAATCCCATATATTTCTTTTCGAATGTTTGCGGCACGAGACGCGGGAAAGAATTTTTCGAGGAATTGCTTCTTTAGCTCAGCCCATGTAGTTATAGATCCAGAGGGCAAATAGTACAACCAATCTTTCGCATGGTCGGCCAGTGAGAAAGGAAAAGCACGAAGACTGATTTGGTCTTCGCTTACGCCACTAGGCTTCATGGTTGAGCAAACCATGTGGAACTCCTTCAAGTGTTTGTGTGGATCCTCACCTGCGTTACCATGAAAAGTAGGAAGTAAATGAATTAAACCAGATTTTAATTCAAAAGGTGTTTGAGGAATTGGAAATTCAATGCAAAGTGGCTGCTGGTGAACATCTGGAGTAGCCATATCCCTCAAGGTCAGGCGGACTGGTTGTTGTTGCTGTGCATTTTCCATATCGCTTGATGAAAATTCCTCGTCTGACGTGGCGTCGGATTTTGAGATTTTCAATTTGTCCTTTTCTCTCTTTGCCTTCTGATTTGCTCGTGCAGTCTTCTCTATCTCTGGATCAAAGATTAGAATACCAGTACGAGAAGAACGGGGCATAAGCTTGAAAAATAATAATAATGATAATCGAATTAAAAGTAGAAATAAACCAATTATACGCCACCCTCCCCGGCAACGGCGCCAAAATTTGGTCGCGTCGAAAACGGCCAAAAATAATATTAATCACCTTATTCACTCACTAAATACTAGTATAGCGAAAGTAGGGATCGTCTCCACAGGGAAAATGGTTGATTTATTTCTAATTTCAAACTCGATCAATAATTATAATAATAATATTGTTAATAATAATAATAATGATATTAAGGGGGGTTTTGATGATAATGTTTTTAACGCAATAATGAGAAATAAAAATATCGAGACTAACGATAATAAAATAATAGTCGAAGGAATTATCGTCCACCTAGATTTATTTAACTGATCATCGATTTAATAAAATATTATGTCAATGCAAGCATAATCGGTTATA
Organism: Craterostigma plantagineum; assembly: GCA_027422505.1. NCBI lineage: Eukaryota > Viridiplantae > Streptophyta > Magnoliopsida > Lamiales > Linderniaceae > Craterostigma > Craterostigma plantagineum. The sequence goes on along the minus strand of JAPQWV010000002.1, from coordinate 34,948,030 downwards.
GTTATCGACGAACGCCTAATAACCAATCTTTTCTTACTTTCTTGGTAATTAAGAGACGTTCTATAATTACTTCCCTAATCGAAAAATAATCTCCGGGACGCCCTGCAAGATTTAAGATTCCGACAGCTTTAAATACGAAAAAGACCCGATTATTGACTAATAAACTCGGACGCCGGTTTATTAAAATCAAACCATTTAATCTTACAATATAACTTACACTTACCGTAGGTAGAGAAGTTTAATATTGTTTGCTACTTATTAGAACGAACAAACAATTACGGATTTGTTGTTCTAATTAGCTACGGATTCGCCTAGATTAATTAAACATTGGCCACTATTTACTCAACCTAAGCTCCTCGATAAATTTAATTCAAAGCTAAATGAATACTCACGCTTTCATGGTTTAGCACGTAGAATCTCAAAGTTATACAAATCTAGGCTTCAGATAACACTTTGACTATGGAAATTAGCCGCTAAACATATTAATAAAAATGCATATAGAATTGATCGACATATTGGAACATAAAACTAATTACTATTACTCCAATATGGATTTCTACGATTTATACTTATCTTATTCAAACATCAACATCATCAAACGATTAATGGTTTTGAGGAGAATAGTTACGGAAACAACTTTTGACTAAAAACATAAATACCAACTAAAGAAATAAATTATGAGATCCAACAATAGTTTTCTCTAATACCATCTTGCTGTAACTTAGTGAACTTATATTATTTTATTAAAGTAGCAATCAAGTCAATCGAAGCACACCCAACAGATTAAAATCGAAACAGCAAAGATTCGACCAATTAAACTATGACTAAAAACAATACTAATTGTAATTTTCAAACCCATAAAACCGAATAGACAATCATTAATTATGTATTGAGATGTGAAATAATACGCAAGTTCAGAACGGAAAGATAAAGCAAACGATTACTGAAATACTTTTGAGGATGATTTCTCGCTCTCTTCTGCTCGCTCCTTCGTATCTGGTTTGAGAGCTAACAGCTTGGGTGAAAATGCGAACTTCCTCGATCTCTCTCAGTTTTCTATCATCTACGCTAAATCTCTGTCTCGCTCTACCTCACTGCTATAACATTCCACAGATTCAAAGTAACAACTATTGAAGAAAAATAATTCGAACTGTGAGAAAATGAGATGTCCTTCGTAGCTCTCTGTCACTCCGTATTTATAGATGCCCATCTTCCCACATATGAACGACAACAACTCCATTTTTTTCATAGATGTGCTTAGACTCTTTTTCCCTTTCCCACTCTAGACATAAGAGCTGAAATCCCGTTGCTTTTGCATCCACCTTTGAATTTTGAAGTCGCCCAACACAAACCACTCTCTTGGTTGGCTTTTGTCTGTTTGAAAAACCTTGCTTCAACCTTCGATGTCCTCTCTTCCGTATAGACTAAAAAATAAAGCACAATGATGTTTCCTCTTGTCTGCTTTTCTTTATGGTCCAATGTCCTATTTGTCAAAGCAATATGAAATATGAAGCACGTAGAACCAAAAACTAAGGGCCCCTCCATTTAATTATTTGTCTGTGATCCTTGAGCAATCCAATCTTAGTAAGCCATGTGTACCATTAATTTATTGAACATGTTGCCCACTTGATAAAAAAAAGAACGACGCATGTGTGCTGATTATGATACTTATATCTATCCAAAAATTAATACAATGTTCTTCGAATATCTATAAATCATGGATAAGCGCATAAGTGTAAGATACTCGAGCTAATTCGGATAAATAATATCTGATAAAACACGTTTACGGGGTGCAAATTATTATTCTATCATATTCGTATTCGTATTCGGATAAATTCGACTAAATATTCGAGTATTCGTATTCGTATTCGATTGTTATCCGAATACGAATAGAATATTGCGGTATTCGACTCGATTCGTTTGCAACCCTATTCGACACAATACACAACACAAATCCCCTTTTTCTTTTTTTTTTTTACGAAAAGAGCGTAGCCACAACTTCCATGTAAATTAAAAAAAAAAGAACAGAAATAAGAAAAGCTAAAGAAGCAGCTCTCTCTAATCACGAGAATCAAACTGAACAAAGATCTAAACTTTATTACGAATTTTATCAGCTCTAACCAAAGGATTAGCCTTCTCAATCTCATCCCTACCGACGCCCTTGAAGTCAAACCCACAGCCGTGCTCCGCCGCGTACCTGTGGGCCCCACAGAAAGTGCCGCCGCACCTGCAATCGAATCCCAGCAGACCCACCTTCTTCTTACAGCTCAAGCACCTGTTCTTCGCCGGCGCCGGCGCCGCCTCGGTCTTCGTTTCCCCCTCCGCCGCCTCCTTCTCAGCTGAAACCACCTGCGCTTTCTCCACCGCGTCTTCCTCGGGACTCCGTTCGGGTGGCGACGGCGGCACGACCTTCTCCAGCGCCGATCTAGCGGAGACGGTGCTTTCTCGCCGGAACAAGACTTCCCTGTGGCACTTGGAGCACATGCCGTTCGTCGATGGGTTGCCGAAGAAGCCGCAGCCGCCGACGCACAGCGTCGGCTCCGACGGCTGATAGCCGGCGGTGTTGTTCTCTCTTGAGTCCATACTACGATCCGTTTTTCTATGTACTTTCTTTGCTAATCTAATCTAATATAGGACGGTGTAATAATAAGAAGACGCACAAGTTATTTATAGAGGGGAGAAATTATTTCGTCCTTTTTCCAATTTCCATCCACTTGTGGGTATAAAATGACGCTTTAAACCCTTATGAAACGACCGTTGCAGTTCATGGAGCATGCAGCGAAGGGGAGGGTGAAAGGGGGATTTAATGCCAAGTTCCGAGACCGACTTGCTTCTTAGTTCTTACGCCAACTTGGCTGTTAATAATCATCGACTAATTGTAATAATTACACATCTTTAAACATAAAAGATCGCCATTGATAACTCTCAGTTGACGTAAGCCGTGAACAAGTCCAGGCGAAGGTTCCATTATATGACGTAAATAACCTCAGAGATTTACAAGTGGGGAGGAGGAGAGTTGTCATTTTAAGAATTACCTAACGTTTAAGAAGGTCAGAAGCCAAAGGGCCTCTTTGCTTTGTGTTCTTGAAGTAAAGAAGACCACAGCTTGTGATCTCCTTCCCCGAAATCACAAGTCGTTTACTTGCGAAGCTGCGTAGATGCGATAAGCTGCAACGCACATTGTAATGTTTCCGATCACCGTTAGAGCTGCTTGAAGAGCCACCAAGACCTAACATCATTCATGAAACTTATCATCATCAAGAATCTGATCAAAGCTTACAAACCAAGCCCACAACTACGCATTGGATTAAATTATCCATAAGATCTTTTGATCAAGCGGGCAATATATATATATATATATATATATATATATATATATACAGAGAGAGAGAGAGGTTATACTGACCTCAAGGGACTCTGCGTTGTAAAAGAAATGCCATGTACAGGCGCAGAATGCTCCACCAAGCAAAGGTACCTTATGAGCGAAATGGGGAGATATGAAAGCCCAACAACTCAAATAAGATATAATTCTCTTACAGAGTTGATTGGTTTTAGGATGTAAAGACTCAAATATAACGCAGGTAAGAGATGGAGTAGAGAAAAAGCTCACCATTCCCCAAGAAAGACCTTTCCAAGATGAATAACCAGATTTCTCACCGTATTGCCAGACCAACGCCATTGCAGTAGCCCTGAGACATATTCGATAGATCGATCAACTAGAAAATTGACCGAGGCAAAAATGAACTGCTGATTACTACTGTCTAGCATTTGGAATCTTTTAATGTGATATATGTTTTACCATTCAACGACGCTGGAAACGTGAACGGCCCAAGTGGGCAACGATAGAGCATTAGAAGGTTCCTCAATGGCACGAGCGGCTCCGGCGAGGGACATAAAGGTAATTCCACACACACCCATCAGAATAATCGCTGATTTCGAGCTATGCAAATGAAGGGTGTGAACTACAGGTGGGTTTTGGGCTGTGGGGAAACTTCTTTTGGCCGAAGATACGCAAAACCCAGGCGGTGATTTTTTAGGATTAACGGAAAAGATTGGTTTTTGAAGGTAAAGGCAGTCTATGATCCCCATTTTGACTAAAAAAACGAGACTGAGGCCAGGCGAGGGAGGCGATTAGATAGAGAGTACTCCAATTGATGAAAGAAAAGGAATTGGGGTATCTATTTAAATTAGATTAACCATAAGGGCAAGATGAAAAATCTCAATTCTTACCAAAAAGAAACCAAGTTCAAGTTGCATACAAACATCAAACATGTTCATGTAAAAAATTAACAGAGTAATCTCAAGAACAACCAACCAACCAAGCTACATACATATGAATCCAATCTGCTGCTGCGATTCTAAGCTTAAGCAATAAAGTCGGAAAAAGAAACCTATCGTAGCAGCACTCGCCCTTCGATCTTCAAGTTCTCGAGCCTCATCTTCGCATAGAACGCAACGATCGCCGCAGAGATCACAGCAACGAAAAAAAGGCCGAACCCATTGGGAACAATGCGAGGAGCAGATAGCCCATGATCGCTATTCTGCGAAACGTCTGCTAAGGCTTTTACAATGATGCCACTGCAATATTGAGACGCAGAGGAAAAGGCGCAAGAATCTCAGAGCTATAGCAGAACATATGCATCAAAACAGAGAAGAGAGAGAAATGAGATTTTACGTATAGAGCGAAAGTATAATTTCTGGGACCATTCCCACCAATGTGCCCAGCAAGTAAGGGGCGTACTCCACATCAGTGGCGACGGCGCAGTAGTTGTATAATATGTACGGAAAAGGTGAGAGCCTAATGAGTGCTACTGCTCGAAATTGATTGAAGAAGCTTCCTTCGCCGGCTAGCCTTATTACAGAAGCTCTCTTAGGATATCTGTCTAGCCACTCCTATTATCATGGCAAGCAAAGAATCTGACGTTTTAGTACCTTTAAATACAGCGAAGGAGATGGACGAAAAAGGGTTATTTCGTACTTGGATTTTGCGATGGAAGAGCGAGCCTGTGAAGTATGGAAGAGAGACGCCGATGATTACTGCTCCGTAGATGAGAAAGAAGCCATAGAAGTATCCGAAGGTCATCCCTGCTACCCACATTGAAGGAGAAGAAGGTATCAATAGGGAAGGAAATAGCGCCATGGAAGAGAAGAGTAGGAGGGCGAGCGTAGTTCCGTCGAATGTTTCTCTTATCCAGTTTATCATTGGAATCACTCCCTACATGAAAAAAAAAAAGAAAAGATTAAAGCATGTAAAACTCTCAATTTGTGGGACATTATTGGATCACTCGCAGGAAAGAGGGTTCATTTTTTCTCAAGCTAGAATCGTCTTATGAACCCTAATTTTCGGTGGGGATTGATGACCTATCGATCTCAGAAAGAATCAATAGCAGGGAATAGAAACCAACCTCATCCATGATAAAGGGTCCGACCCATTTGAGAAACACAAAGCCCAAAAATCCACAGAGCAATCCCAACGATGTGATCTTAACCCACCAGCGAAAGCTGCCGTAAGAAGAAGAAGAAGAAGACGTCGGCCCTCCGTGATCGTCGTCAGAAACGCCGGCGCCGCTGCTACCTCCGCCGCCCTCAAGTTTCACGTAATCGCCGCATCGCACCACCTCCTCCTCATCCCCATTACCACCACTACGACTCATTATAAGCTCTAATAATCGAGAAAAGGTGCTAAAAAAACTCTTTTTTTTTTCTTATCTGCAACACCCACCCAAATCCTGAGAAAAAGAAAAACTTAGAATTTGGGTGCTCCTCTTCCTCTCAATGTCGATTGTACGTGCTGATGGAATGTAATTTAGCCGTTTACGATATATTGTCTTCCCTTTTAATCCACGCAATAATCATGAGTGAACTATCATCCCAGTTATGTTGTAAGAGCGAAGGAGAGACAACGGCGGACACGATTCGTTGTTGTGAAGAAACGTATATTCTGTTTTACGTTCAGTCGACGGCGATACAACGTACGCCCTCCGTCCCAAACTATTTTATACATTTACTTAATCGAACGTCGAACGTCTTTTGTATATTTCTTTATTTATCAAAAAAATATCACAAACAATTAATATAATAATATTAAATATTCTTAAAAGACGTATCAAAATATATATTTTTTACCTTTTAATTGTACTATATTATTAAAATATTCAATTTCTTAATTCACGTGTCAACTCTCAATATCCATAAACAGTTGGGACTAACATTTGAGACTTAGGGAGTAAATTATTAAATTAGTGAATAATATCATACGTTGCGAAAAAACATTGTTATTTTATTATAGAAATCATTTCATTCTCCAATTTACTATTCCATGTTGATAACCTGCCTACAATTAGCCCACGTGATATAGATAATACTCCCTCCGTCCCAAACGGTTATGAACATTTGGGGCATGGCACGGTTTATTAAAAAATTGAATATTTTAATACTATTGTACAATTAAAAGGTGAAAAATATATAATTTGACACGTTTTTTAAGAGTATTTAATATTATTATATTGATTGTTTGTGATAGTTTTTTGCTATAAAAGAAAATGTACAAAAGCGAACGGCACGCCTGATATAGTAAAATGTATAAAATAGTTTGGGACGGAGGGAGTATTAGATAATATAGTGTTTGGTTTTGTAATTACAGTCTGATATTTGAGTACAGGCCTGTAACTAATAAGCTGCTTTTTATCAAGGCAGGATATCTTATACCGAGCTTTATACATAATAATTAATAAAAAAAAGTCCCTTGTTGACGTGCCACGTCATCGTCGCAGCTAATAGCCGCGACGTCGCGTTTTGCCCTATTTTATTAAATTCGGCGAAAAAACCCCATTTTATTACATTTTGAATAAAATTGCTTTATTTTATCTAAAAAGTCGATTATACCTTCGTCGTTAATAAAAAAAAAAAGGATTGTATCATTAGGAGTTTCCTCCCCCATATTATTTGTGGTGATATCTATTTACAAATAATCCTAGATTTATACGTTCGTCTTTATTCAAAAAGCCACGAGAAGCTGGCCGACGGCAAACCCTAAACCTATGTCCTTACCTCGGTGTCGGTTTTCTCGTTAGCGTTGAAACCAATATGTGCAAACAATACAATAATATGCCACTTTGTCCGGTTAACTACACCAAAAATCTCGTATAAATAACCAAAGATGGCTTCCTCAAAATTTCAGAACGAAATCGGAGAAGAAAAAATGGCCAGTAATAACAATGTAATAACGACGACTACAATTGCATGCATGCTGGCGTCTCTCTTATTACATTATGCATCAGCCAACAATTCAATAAACTCACCGCAAACCTACATCATCCACTTAACCCTCCCCCAAACCCTAATTTCAGGCGCAATAGACCTCGAAAAATGGCACGCTTCGTTCCTCCCCAAATCCTCCACCGCCGACGCTGACGGCTCGACGACAGACTTTTCCCGCCTAATCCACTCCTACCGCCATGTCTTCCACGGCTTCGCCGCGAACCTCACGCCCGAAGAAGTCGAACAAATGTCGAAAAACCCCTCCTTCGTCTCCGCCTTCCCTCAGAAGACCTATTCCCTCCACACGACCCACTCCCCGAGCTTCCTGGGACTCCACCGCGGAGTCGGGTCGTGGGTCGGGTCGAACTACGGCGAGGGCCAAATCGTCGGCGTATTGGACACCGGCGTGGCGGCCGACAACCACCCTTCCTTCTCTGGCGAAGACATGCCTCCGCCGCCGGCCAAGTGGAAGGGCAAGTGCGAGCTCGCTGGCGCTTGCAACAACAAGCTCATAGGCGCTCGGAACTTCGTCTCGAACGCGAGGGCCCGCCCACCGACGCCGAAGGGCACGGGACCCACACGGCGAGCACGGCCGCGGGGAACTTCGTGGCGAACGCGAGCGCCTTCGGTCAGGCGAGCGGGACGGCCTCAGGAATCGCCCCGCGGGCCCACGTGGCGGTCTACAAAGTGTGCGGCGAGAGCGAATGCCTCGAGGCCGACATACTCGCGGCCATGGACGCCGCCATCGAGGACGGCGTCGACGTTCTCTCCCTCTCGATAGGAGGTCCGTCGTACCCCTTTTACGAGGACGGTATCGCGATTGGAGCCTTCAGCGCGATGGAGAAGGGCATTTTTGTCAGTTGCTCTGCGGGCAACGGCGGGCCGTCCCACTTCACTACCTCCAATGAGGCGCCGTGGATCCTCACCGTTGGCGCTAGCTCGACCGACCGAGTCCTCAAGACGACCACCTTGCTAGGCGATTCCGAATCATACGACGGGCAAACCGTAAACCAACCGTTCGTCGACAAGGAGATCGTCGTTCCCTTAGTCTATCCCGGGATTATGGGAGGAGACGAAAATGCAACATTGTGCGTGCCCGGCTCCTTGGACAAGATCAACGTGTCGGGCGCCGGGGTTTTGTGCGAGAGGGGCGGAAACATAGGTCGAGTCCAAAAGGGGCAGACGGTGAGAGACGCCGGCGGCGCGGCCATGATCTTAATGAACGAAGAGATCGACGCCTACACCACCCTGGCGGACGCCCACGTGCTACCAGCGTCGCACGTGAGCTACGCGGACGGAGTGAAGATAAAAGAGTACATAATAAATTCCACACAGTCCTCCTCCACCGGGGGTGCTACAATAACCTTCAGGGGGACGAAGATCGGTGACAGGACGGCTCCCGCCGTCGTGTCGTTTTCGTCCCGAGGCCCGAGCCGGGCGAGCCCCGGGATTCTAAAGCCCGACATCATCGGGCCGGGAGCGAGCATCCTCGCCGCGTGGCCTATCTCGGTCGACAACTACACCAACGAGGCGGCGCCGTTCAACGTAATATCGGGGACGTCGATGTCTTGCCCTCACCTGAGCGGCGTGGCAGCGCTTATCAAGAGCGCTCACCCAGATTGGTCGCCGGCCATGGTCAAGTCCGCGATCATGACCACGGCTAGCCAGACGAACCTCAAGAACGAGTCCATCATGGACCAAACCCGCGGGCCTGCGGACTACTTTGCGATCGGGGCGGGCCACGTGAACCCGTCGGGCGCGCTCGACCCGGGCCTAGTTTACGACATCTCGGCCGACGATTACATTTCGTACCTGTGCTTTCTATACACCGAGGATCAAGTAGCTACGATAGTGAACCGTAAAATCGACTGCCACGGGTCGGTTTCTACGGGCCTGCCCGAGGCCCAACTGAACTACCCGTCGTTTGCGGTGGAGCTCGGGTACACGAATTATATATATTCGAGGACGGCGACGAACGTAGGTGAAGCGCAGGAGAGATATAGCGCCGTGGTGGAGGAAATTAAAGGCGTAAACGTTACTGTGGATCCTATGGTGCTCGACTTTAGCGAAAAGAATGAAAAGCTGACGTATAAGGTTTACTTTAGTAGGACTGAGTTTACTACGAATGGGTCGTACGTGCAAGGGTCCATTGCTTGGGTTTCTCCGACGCATTACGTCAGAATTCCAGTGACTGTGAAGCTTGTGCTTTGAGGAGGAGGAGGAGGAAATGAATGTGAGTCAGTCAACATTTGGAACAATTATAAAAAGAATTAAATACGTGCTACTAATTATAGTAGTCAAATGATGTTGGATTGTCTGACCTATTAGTGTACCTGAGTTTTATGATTGTTTTCTCATGTGATGTTGTCTAATTATAGTCAACTTTTTGGTTCTTATTGTTACATGATCTCTAGATTGTAAAATTAGTCAAGATCGTCAAGGAGATGGTGGTAATAACATAATCAAAGAATATTTCCCCCATGCTTCCCCCAATAGTCACCAACCACCTCTATTAAAAGCCATGGTATTCCACAGTACTTTTCATGTCCCTCGGCGAATCCACCACCCTGCAAAAAAAAAGCTTGTTTTTTTTTCTGAGATTTAAATAAACACGATTAAGATATGTTGCCAATAAGTTCTTTTCATCTCAGAGAAAGCACTAGAGGGACAACGAGCTACGGCGACCATTTCATACCGTCTCGTTCATCTTCTAATTTCGATCTTGGCCATAACAACTGTAATAAATTCAAGTACAAGAATGAGATGAAGAGTAGATTGGATTCTCTTACACCGTTTTGCTTCGACGATGATAGTCTGTTTACGGTGCCTTCGAGTCGTCCAGTTCGGCCACCAAGGGTAGTCCCGAAGACTCCTTACGAGGTGGGATTATATTATTTATTTTTCCTGTATTTATTTGAGATGGCCGCCGTTTTTGATTCTCTACACTACGTTTTGCGCTTTTTGTTATGTTTTCTTATCGAAATTTCTAGGTTTGCGGGCTCGAATGGTCTCGCGACGGGCGCAAACTAGCATCGGGAGGCAACGAAAATCTGGTGATCGAGCGCCTTAATTAGCCTAGTAATAATAAACACAACGATATCGAATCCCGGCGCTTAATTTTTTTCGTTTGCGCAGCTTTGTGTGTCGAACAAACATTCGAAAGAGCCCGCGCTAAGACTCAGGGAGCACACGGGCGCCGTAAAAGCCATCGCATGGTCGCCCCACGTTGATGGCCTCCTTGCCTCGGGCGGTGGGGCCGGCGATGGGAGCATTCGTTTTTGGAACACAACGGCTAACTCTCGCCTGAGTTGCACGAACAGTGGCAGTCAGGTGTGAAGACTTGGGTGATCGAAAAATGTGAACGAGCTCGTAAGCACGCACGGCGGGTCACAGAAGGAGATTGTAGTGTGGAAATACCCGATGATGTCGAAGGTTCGTCGTGATTTTGTACCTCCACTTTGTTTTTTTCGTTCTTTCGTCTTAGGATGTTAGCTGATGATTCGAGCTTTCTCTTTTTTGGCGCAATGAGCAGTTTGCGACTCTCACGGGCCATACGTCTAGGGTAACCCACCTAGCCGTCTCGCTAGATGGAAAGGTAATAATACAAGGAGAAGCGCAATTTGGTCGTCTTGTTATTATTATTGTTATTATCATTATTGTTACTATTTTTTTTGAGATATTATTTTTCCGTTATTGCAGAATATCGTAACTGGAGGAGGGGACGAAAGCCTGAGATTCTGGAGCGTCTTCCCTCCACCCGCTAAATCTCGCGTGAGTAATAAGATACATCATAATGATCGATTCGCGCGTCGATTTTTTTGCGCTTTTATGTCTGCTTGATTCGTCTTATAAAACAATATAATTTGACGAGAAAACGCTTGCTTCTCTTTTCCTTCTCTGCAGCGCAAGGAACTATTCGGAACTTCAAATTTTGCGAGAACGCACATACGATGATCTTCTTATCTCTGTATGATCGCCATTGATCGAGATTTGAGTTTCGCGCATCGAATGGCGATTCGTTTCGTTCTCTGAGTTTCACAACTGTACAAAATGCGTGCGGCTCATTAACTTCCCCCATGGGCAAATGTTGTAGAGATGAGGTTTATATACAACAAAAAGCTTATAGTTTCGGAAATCATTCAATACCAGCTTTGTATACAGAACAAACACATTTTTCCCGGAATTAATATGGCTAGTTGTAATAATTTGACTTCCGCAGAAAGATTAGGTGAAAGAATCTTTTCATTAAGAAGCAGATTTCAGGTAAATCCAATCTTATATTCATCTTTCCATGACACTCAGAATCATTTCAATCAGTTACAGTTTTTTTTTTATCTTCTGATATACTAAGAACTATTTGACTTACAGACATCTTAATTGGGTCTCTTCTATTTTACGCTTCGATAGCTTTCTTGGAATAAAATCTTCTGTACTTCGAATCTACTTCGGTGAGGTAGTAAGTGCCTGGAGCCAAGAGGCTCGTATCTTGGCTCGTCACAAAGTCTTTGCCTCCATACCTATGCTCCATTATCTTCATCATTTCGACAAATTTCTCAGGCGGAAACTGAGGAAAAAAAATGAAGGAAGAATTTTGTTATTGGTGCGATCTTACGACGAAGAACAAAGACTCGACACTACATTTTGTATTAAACAATTACCTCGTGCCTCGTCTTCAACTTCTCAGAAACATTCATTACAGCTGCAATATTCGACAGGCTAAAAGGATGCTGTCCCTCGTTAAGGCGCAGAGAGAACATTGTGGATGATAGACCACTGCCATACGAAAAAAGTACAACTCTCTGCCCAGCCTTGAGAAATAACAAAGAAAAAGAACGAGGAAAGTGGGGAAGGAAGCCCATGATGTAATCAAGACATCAAGATTCACTAACTAGTGCATATTCAACGAAAAAAGAAATACGGGTTTTTTAGAAGTTTACCAGAGAATTGAATTTATTGTGGACGAGGGAAACGAAAGCAGCGTAAAGGGAAGCTGTGTACATGTTTCCTATTTGCTTTGGGATCAGAGTTGATGGAACCACCTTTGTGTTATAAAATGGCTTTGAGACTTCTTGGGAAGCCTAATATCGATTCAAAATTATAACGTGAATGTTTAGCCTGATATCGATCACACTGATTATGAACTGAATATCCGCTAGAAAAAAAAAGGATTTTTATGGATTAAAGTGGGTTTTGATCGAAGGGTTACCTTCTCAAGATCACGGCTTTGGTAGCTTTCCTCACTTGTCAATGATGCAAATGGAGCCAGCTTTTCTCTTGCAGCATCATCAATGGAGCTGAGAATATGAAACCAGAAATTTAGAATTGATCGCTGTTCGACACTTGTAAACGATGAAGAGAATTTGATACGACGAACTTGCCTTGCGCTCGTCAGAAAGTCATTGTATAAGAGTCTTGCGAAGCTTTTCTGTACAAGCTGCAAGGAAATAAGATAAACAACAAACAACAACTTTCAAAAAGTCGCCCTTTTTCATCAACTGAAAGATTCAGAGAAGATTCCCGACCTTGTTATATGGAGAATGAAACACGAAATAATCAGCATCAGCGACAGAGAACTTCTTTCCCTCTAGCTTTTCAAACCTATCATATACTTAAAAACTTTTACCACCCACGTTCGGAAGGTCAATAAACTACTAAAATCAAATCTCATTTCCAAGGGGAAAAAAGGTGTACCTGCGAGAGATGCCTTGGTAACAAGAATCGAGTGCCATGAGGTAGCAGGTCTGAGAAAGCTTCCCATCAACAACCTTCAAGAAACAACCTTAACCATATGATAAGCCAACATAATCTACCAAGTTCTTAATTTAACAGCAAAACAACCGAAGAAATTGAGTAATTTACAGGATATTCGCTGGCAAGATCTGGTTTGTAGAAATCGTAAGCATGAGCCATGTGACTAGCCCTGAGTTTGCTTTCGAAAACGATAGGAGCATTAGGACCTATTAGCATTGCTACTGCTCCCGCCCCGCCAGTGGGCCTAGCTGGCCCCTCGGCATAGACCTATTGAATAATGACTATTACTGCTCTTTCGTGTAATTCACTTCATGAGAGAGAGAGAGAGGTGAAATGTCATACCGCACTATCTGTACAAACCACAAGGCCATATCGACCATCCCAAGAGCTGCTTTCGACCCAATTCACACAGTTAAGTAGTGCAGCAGTACCTCCATAGCATGCATTGGTTGAGTCAACTCCTTCTATGTCGGTATTTCCACATTTCTAGTTATAACAGAAGGGGGGTAATAAAGATCAGTATGCAGATTATTTGGCATACGTACAATCATACGTAAAACAGAGACAAACATGAAATAGCACGAAAGTACCTCGAAAATTGGCATCAAGAACGTTTTAATAGACTTGCTTTTATCAAGTACGGTTTCACTTCCAACTTCCAAGCGACCAATCTGTTTAGGCTCGACCCCGTAATTCTCAAGGAGTGATGCAACAACTGTCATGCTGGAGATAGGTAAGGACTCGGGTCATCTTATTGTATATTTAGTGAGTCGTTGATAACTTGTAAGGTAAAACATCAACAAGCATCAAGTGATCTTTGAGAGCTTAGAGCATGAGCAGAATAAAGACATTAACTATGATTTCAGAGTCAAAAGGATTAACAACAGACCATGACAGAACCACTTCCCATTTTCCATGGATTTTCTTGAGAACAAATTATCAGAACTGGAATATTAAGCGATGTTCATACCTCATTGAAATGACATCTTCGACCTCCGTACAAAAGCCCATGCAATCTTGGCCAAGCCCAATAGTATATTTCCCTTTGCTTGCTCCATCGTGTGCCTCCAAAACTTTCTGCAAATGGACACAAGAAAATTCGAGATAACATTTCCCTTCATTCGTCAGCAACCATGTATAGTGAAACCTGAATGGAAGAAATACGAACGATGCTTAAGGCGCATAACAAAATGATTCATAAGGAAAATCGATGTGTAATTTCATCAAACAACTACAGAACATAAAAATCATAAGGTCGGTCACAGCAAAGCTAAAAATACCAAAGAAACAACACAATAAAGAGCAGAAGTACGATAAAATAACCAAACGGTTCATGAAAAGAACGCCCCTTCCGAATAATCTTCAATAAAACAAGATCAAATAAAGAGAAATCAGCTGACCTGCTGAATACAAGTGGGCGGGAAGTAGATTTGCATTGCAAGAATTCCAACGTTCTTTGGTTGTGAAGCCATTCTGCCGTTCTCCTTGTTTTTCTTTCTATAGCAAAAGAAAGTGCAAAGCTGAGTTCTTTCTCTTCTCCAAAAAAAAAATCAGAAGTAGTAAGAAATCCAAGAAATTCGCAAGGAAACAGAAAGAGTGTGTGATGCAATTGAACGGCTGGCTAGTGATGCTACACACACTTCAGCGTGGTAGTTGGGTTGTGCTATTTATAGTAAATATACTTATAATTGTAATTAATTATTATATTCCAAAATTTGGCATTAAAATGATTAAAAAAGAAAAAAAAAAGACGAAATCGAAAACGAAACTCTAGGCTAACAGTTATTCATCTTGAACTTCGTATCATCTTACCGTATTTTAATCGCTAATATAAATTCACATTATATAGCAAAATATATTAAATCACCTTGAACTTTGACAAATTGGAACTTTACGGTTAGGTTAAACTGAATCATAGGTCACGATTAATCGAAATGTTGTTGATTGGGGTTTCGGTTCAATTTTTTTTAGAATAGTACAATTATGAAACGAAAAGCAATCAAAATTTTGATATCCATTTCCTCATCGTCTTTGTCGAAGTGATGGAATGTGAATTTCTTTATGCAAATTGAAATAAATTACAACGAATATTAAGGTCTGTACTGATCATCTCGTGAACTTCATAAGTCAAATCAAATCGTTACATTTAGAAATTAATCATAAACGAATCGTGATCTCCGCCACAAAAAAGAAAAGAAAAGAAAACAAAAAAAAAAGTGTTCTCTACTAGAGATTACATCCTAAAATCAATCGATATAAGAGGAGCGGTTTTTATTTACATATTGAATTTAGTTAAGTTCGTTTCACGAAACAAATAATTCAACAAACCCTTCTCCCTGCTTTCTTTGTTGCCAACTACAGCGTAAAAAGCGTAAATCATCTCATGATAGGTTTTATCTATTTCAAGAAACTTATCTCATATTACTTAGTCTTTTTTTCAAGGTGTTCAGCCGAAGTATGCCAATTGCCAAAGACGCTTAAATATAGGGTCTGTCTATCCATTATTTAATACAACTCAGAATATTCTTCACTTGTATATATATATATATAATATATATATATATATTAGCCTGTGTGTTTTTAGTATGCGTCAAGTCCTCTTCCCTTGGGATCGAGTAAATTCTATGGATCGATTAGCCATAACAAAGCATCATATGACATTCTAACACAAAGACAAGGAAAAAAAGAGCAAGCAAACCTTCAAAGCACAGTTACTCACCACTACAAAAGAAAGTCAAACAAAAGAAGTCAATACCCGAACCACCACTCACTCTTGTTAACCATGCTAAGGCCCGGCCCGACCCGGCCCAGCCTTAACATCTTAACAAGGTTGAACCTTGGTGCGCTCTTGACTCCCTAACATTGATATCAATCATCCCTCTTAATTAATAACACCCCATTAACCACAACCAAAAACAAAAAAAGAAACAAAAAACAAACCAAACCTAACCAGCCGCCACCTCCTCCTCCTCAGCAGCACCACCTTTCTGACCAGCGGGCTCGGGCTCGGGCCCCGCACTGCCCTCGCCCGCCGCCCCATTTCCAAGAACGGCCCCAATCTGCTGCGCAATTCCGCACAAGTGGTTGTTCGTCGCCGTGACGATGGATAGGTTCAGCTTCGCATTGGGGACGGTGCTCGCCAAGACCTGAAGCCCCACCGTTAGCAGACAGCCAATTAAGGTTGTTGTTGTCTCCTCGTTATCATCATTGAATTGCACGACGCTTCGCTGCTCCATGGAATGAGGGACGACGACGAACCCTAATGGAAGTAAAGGAACGCAAGAAGGATCCTCGCCGTTGATCACCAACTGCACTGCGTCGACGTCCATGGTAGAGTACACCACCATGCTCCCCGACTCGTCCGAGCAGCTCTCTTGCAGTATCAGCTCCACGCTTTGAGACGAGTTGCTAGCCACCTAACAACAACACATGCAAAATGATATTATATATCCCATGTTGCTTGTAATAATGCTTTCGATTTGTCTTATGGCAGCGATTAGTGGTGCGATTTTTTGGGTTTAGGATTTAGGGTTTAGCATTTTGTCTCATCAATAATAGCAAGGGTTTTTTACTTACGTTGATTCGAAGGAGAGAAATGCAGTTGCCAGGATGGGAGCCGTTGGCTATGTGGGCGATTTCGTGCAGCGAGTTACCGTTGGAGAGAACTTCGACCTGCGAGGAAAGTTCACAGAACTATTGCAATAAGAATGAGACATATTCGAGAGATTATTTGATTTAATAAAAAGCGTTATATATTAAGAGGGTACAATTATGTAAGTACTTGCCTGAGCTCGGCGGCGTTCGTCTCTCAAGAAATCGAAGACGTGGGTGTGCTTGTAAGGGAGCCAAGTGGTGCACACGGCGGTTAGGACCAAGCCGTTGGGCTGCCCGGGCTCGACCGTCTTCCTCGTTGTGATCCTGACCGTGTCCTCGGCCGACTCGGAGAGGGCGGTCCACGACTGCCCCAAGGATGAGCTTATGTTTACGCAGAATGTGCGTATCATCCTCTGAGACAAGTTCATCAGGTTTCGTCGAGCTTCGGGGGATTGGATCACTGTCGTTATTACACAAGCACACATAGATCGAAGATCGCATAATTTTTTTTTGTGAAAAAAAATAAGCGAATTAATCAATGTTTTTCGAGATGGTTTTTAATTTACCTCCGATGTCTGAAATGTTTCTAGCCATGAGGCTGGCGAGGCGCTCGCACTGCCTCTGAAGGACGGCGAGCCAACGTTTTGCACCGAAAGCCGCTCCGCTGCTAACGAGCTGATTGAAGACTTGGTGGATTGGACCGTCTTCGACCTCTTCGTGCTCGACCCAAGTTACCTAAATAATAATAATTTAATCGCCAGGCGCAAAAAAAAAAATTCAATTTTTCGGTGAAGAACGCAAAAGTCTGATTATTGGTTTATTACATACTCTTGAGTATCCATTGGGCATGTCCTGGATGATACAGCCAGAAGGGCATCTTTGGTAATAAGGAAAGAGATTTTCGGCGCCATAGCTGTTTTGAATATTGTTACTGTTGTTGTTTTTGAGCGGAAAGTCGACGATTATCCAACTTCCTTCTTCGGGGAAGTGCTGGCAATAGCGTAGAAAGTGCGTCTCCCTCGTCGGGACAAGCGGAGAAAGAAACTGAAGCTCGGCGTACATCTGCACAGACCAATGAGGTCACGTTAGAAATAATATGTTGAAGATGAATAAAGCAGTTAAACAGAATGTCGCAAACTTGCCAGATAAAGACATCCATTAGGGTTTCCCGAAATTCCCGATTGAACGACTTGAAGCGTTCTCGCCCTTGAGATTATCGAAGGGAACAGCTCCATCCATTTGTTCTGAAGAAGGGCAAAAAACGATCAAAGATAACGTTCAGATGATTGCGTCGAGTATTTATTTGCAAGAAATTAGGATATACTTACGGCGTCCATGAAGGCGTCGACCAAGGTGATGCTGTTCATTATAACCACAGAGGTGTCTCTAGTGGCTTCTGTCCTAACGCCATCGCACCTCTGCGCCTCACTTCCACCACTATTATTCCAAGAAAACGCTCTTGCATATTCTTCGAGGTTGAGCACCTGTTTATTACCAATATTATTATTATCAGACCGATCTTTAGTCCAAAGAGGTTCCTCGCATTCGCACATCTGCTTGAGTTCTTTGGCGGCTGAAGCTGCAAACTCCATTGCCTGAGGCTTCTCTTCCTCCGCGATGAGCGCAAAGTGGGGATTATTCTCGGGCATAAAATTAGGTAAGGAAATGATGTGATCATGATCTTGTTGGTCATTAGGGCAACCGTTCATATGATCGTATTTGCCCGTCGTAAAAGCAGCAGAGTTCACGTCGAGTTGATCGAATGAGTTGGGAGAGATGATCAGAGGCGTTAGTGATCCCATCATGGGCTGCATTGGTCGGCCTGTGCATTGAGACACGAGGCAGCATACTCTGTCGAACTGTAATGAAGATTTTTGGAGATGATCGTAATGCTTTTAGACATGGATCGGTGCCTTTGTAAGAGCGAAAAAAGCGAGCTAAAAATATTTACCTCCTCTTTTAGACGAACATTTTCAACGCGAAGTTGTTGCTCGTCGTATCCCATCTCACCCAACATGGCCTGACCTCCGCAGCTAGGGCACATTATGTTTCTCAGTGCAGCTTGCAAACGGTAGTTTTCGTTCTTTAAGCCCTCATTTTCTGCCCTTAGGATTGCATTATTTTGCCTATCTTGTTGTGCCTGCATATTATTACATAGCATAGTATCAAAAACTTTTCATACTGAAGCAATTAAAAGAATTGAAACAATCACAATTTATGACTTGAAAGTTACATGGCCTCTCCATATGCTTTAAAACATTAATCACCATGAATATTGAGTAAGGCTTGTTTAAAAATCAGAGCACAAGTTCAGCTATTTTCTATCAAGCCCTTCTTTTTTTTGCAGTTTTGTGTAATTACTTCTAACACATTTTAATTTCATTTCCGACTTTAGTTTTTCGTACGCAGACAGACATTCTACTTTCTTGCAAGTTTGTTATGTCAAATTAATGCAAGCCCGAAACACATAATAAAGATACGCAGATATTGAAGTATTTTCAAACCCTAAATCGTTGTGCATTTAAAGTCCCTTGTAAACAGATAGATGGGGAGGATATATACATAGCTAGGCTCAAATTGCTCACTGTATGAGCTTTTCTTTGATAGTATTGTAGGGACTGCGGTGTATACACGTATTAAATGCTAATTGCAGGTAGGCCAAGTGAAAGGTAAATGACATCGATGGTTCTAACAAAGCTCTCACTCTACTGTGTGTGAGTAGTTGGGGTTCGTAGCGTTGGCAATAAATTACTACAAGTCCAACCAAAGCCTTTCAGGGCTTTCTTTCGTTTTTGACCTTTTATTAATGCATGCAGTTAATGTAATAAGGCCCTCATGCCATAAAAAAATCGTGCTCAGTACAGCACTATACTCTGCTGCACACATGCTTGAGCTCACAAACACAGCTGTTATTTCTCTTAGGGTTTCACCATGATAATGAATGAAATATCAACCCATTTTCTCTCTGCTATGTCTTGAAAATTTTCATTTACTTTTGATGATAATTAAAGGGGTACGTACCTTCATTTGGGTGCGACGATTTTGGAACCAAAACTTGACTTGCCTTGGTTTAAGGCCAAGATCTTGGCTTAGTTTGAGGCGTTGCTTGTCGTCTGGGTGAGGACATTCCTTGAAAAACCTGCTCCATTACATTGTTGTCCGAACAAAAGCCTATTATAATGATACTATAATATGACACTGAAAAAATACCCAAAAGATATCATTATCATTTAGGACATTAGAGATACTATTATTAGATATTATTTCTAAATTCGAATACTTGATGGTCATATGACTCATATCCTCTCATTCCAAATAGAAGTGATTAATTCATCTACATAATTATTATTATGTATAGTATAAGAGCATACATATTATTATAAACGCACGTACGCTTCCATTTCTTGAATCTGCCGAGCTGTGTGGCGATGGTAACGTTTTTTCTTGGGCTGCGCCGCCGACTGTTGTTGCTGATCATGCATCATATCGCCGCCGCCATCTTGCTCGTTGCCTGAAAGTCCTCCTATGAACTCCATTTGCTGTTCGCTCATCGAGTTATTACCACTTCCCATCATGATCTTCTCTTTGCTACTGCTCATCCCAACTTCTTCCTTCTACAGAAGAAAAAAAATATTCAAGAAATGATCTACTTTTTGAACCTTATTTCTCACGAGCATGACACATGCAAGTTTGGTTAACATTAACATTTCTTACAGGAGAGAGAGAGAGAGAGAGGGACTTTATAACGATCGACTTACAGGGATGACGGACGAAAACATGTTGAAAGAGTTGAGGTTAGACATGAAATTGAAATTGGGATTTTGAATGGAGAGTTGGTAAAGAGAATTATCCTCTCCAGCGCCACCTATTGAGGACAGAACTTGGCAATCTCCGTACATCGTTTTTTTGTTTATTGCAAAAGTTTTTCTCTGTAAAAGATTCTTGATGATGAGCTCTCAAAAAGACCTGCAATGAAACAACGATCACTTCATGTCAGCTTAACAATGGATCATAAGGAAATCAATAAAGGGGAAAGTCAAGATAAAATGTTTGTGTGGTTTTATAAATGCGTTGTGGGCTTCGCGAACAATATAGAAATCTTCACCTTTCGTGAAAAGTGATGGAGGAAGCTAGCTATTGATAACTGCTAAGAGTCCTCCATGTAAGTAAACAATAAGAAACCACCATGACTGAAGATGAGGACCAAGAAATAGGGTTTTACGAAGGTAGAAAAACAAAGATGTCAGTAAATATTTACTACCTTTGTCGGTACGTGCCTTTTTAGTCTCATTCAACCTCCTCTGTCATTTCTCTCTAACATAATAATATCTTCAAACTCTTCTTTCACCTTGCGTTCCTATTCACCTAATAACCAGAAACCAAAGCGCGCTTCTCTCTCTGCAATGAATAATCGTAGTTGGCTTTGGGAATTTCGATTTTAAAAATCTCTCTCTCTCTCTCTCTCTCTCATGCACGACAAAATACAATGAATTCACACGCAAAGGATAGGTTTAAGGTGGTAAATGCGAGCTTTAACTGCGTTTTTACTACCAAGAGAAACCGATGAAACGCCGCTTGGTCAGTTGAAGCAACGTGGGCCGTACACGTGGCGAAATCACGTTCGGCAAGGCAAGGGAGGCGTAACGCTAAGACTAAGCACCCTACAAAAAGTCAAACCCTTATAAATTTCTGCTTTGAGTTGAAACGCTTTTAGCATACATTCCCAAGATTGATAGTTTTTCTTGCGTATATTATATACTCCTGTGTTTGTCTTTACCAATATTACAATAAAACCATGTTGATGAGATATTAAAAGGAACATTTTCATATAATATATGGTTTTGATATATTTCAAAATCTTGTTGTGTACGCTCGTATATGTGTTTATGCAATCTACAAGATACTACACATATGATATAATGGTAACGTCTCATATATCAGTCATTTAATGCGTATAGGAATCGATCCAAATCAATTGAGTTACCGGATAATATGACCATTAAACCATCTCCAACCGATAAACGCATACTCAAAATCAAACGCATCCTCAAACTCAAAATGCAGTAATTCTTCTCCAACCGATCAACTCATTCTCAAACTCAATAGATTGTTTTGTAATATTAACTTTCACACCAAATTTTACAAATTTCAATACTACCCACATATTTTACAACTTTACAAATTAGACTACTAAATATCATTTTTGATTTAATCGAAAAAAATTAACAAAGTTAATAATAAAAATATATTTATACATACATAGTTATACATAGTTATATATTATTTATACATACATACATCGAAAACAATTAACAAGTGGGGGCAGGTATGACATGGTTAAGTCTAATCAAGAAAAACTTTGGTCTTCCCAAAGTGAATTCGTAGAACATATATTAAATGAAAGTAGGACTTTTTCTGACAAATGTGCTGACATGATATGAACAGCCCTGAATTCCGTCCTTTTTTATTAAAATAAATTATTTTAGGGGTTCTGTTGTAAGAGTTAAAAAGTTATGTGTTGGATCTTTTTGCAAACGCATACATGCGTTTTTTGCTCCGAAAAAACTGAAAAATCTCATTTTTGGTTTGCGTTTTGATATCTATTGGACTACTTTTCTTATATGCGTCACTGTTTGCGCATCGGTTGGAGATGCTCTTAGGCATAAAAAACGATTCTTGAAGTCCCATCATGTCCAAAATCAAAATTAAATAAGAGTAGCAATCATTCAATTCGTCTCCATGTCCAAAATCATCTCCACCTAAAGACTAGGAATTACATTACCTTTCAATCTTTTAATCCTCACCTCCATCATAACTAAAGCATGGTGGAGTGGAATGAATCCCATGAATACAAATATTGCATAAAAAATAAAATATAACATAACCTGAACTTTCATATTTTCAACTGTCAATCACTCAAATTCAAGAAGCACAATGAATCATAAAATGGGGCTCAACTATGAATCGAGCCCATCATTACTTGGACCTTCCAATACATAGGCACACTTGACTCCAATCTTTTTCTTTAAAAAGCACGAATATATCATCTAGACAAGAGAAGGAAGAAAAAAAGAGAGAAAAGGTAATATAGTGAACTCAAACCAATGCTTGCTTCTCTTCATCTTCTTCTTCCTCACCATCCCCTGTTTCAGCAGACTTAGGCTGATCAACCTTTCTAATGGAATCACTCACAATAGCTCTATTCGATGGTTTGTTCTCAGGGATGACAAGCTTTAGTACGATTCCCATGGCTATGAGAAGCAAGCCCGACCCATGTTGCTCGGTCAGCGGCTTTGTGAAGAGTAGGTAAGATAGCAGTAGAGTTACAGCCTTTCTTGCAGTTGTTATCTGTGTGTAATAATTCAAAAAATCTTTCGATCGATGAATCTTGAATACTACGTATAAGAGAATAAGGAACTCAACAGTGCTTACCATTGCTGTCGTTGCTGCGCCGAAAATGGCGATGAGGGATAGAACTGAGACTTGTCCTATGAAGGTAGCCATGGCTTCGAACACTAACACGCCATAAACATACGGATGCTGCAAAAGGTGTAACTAAGGATCAGTGCATTCCATCCAATGATATTAGATAAAAGGACAGCGGAGAAGGAATGGGATGTAATAACCTCTGAGCAAGAGTTCCACGCCCTAAACAGCTCGCCCGTAAGAATCATCGGGGGCAAAAGGAAAGGCAGGCCAACCACAGTAGAACAAAAAAGCATCTCCATCTTTGCAACAACAAAAAAAAAGAAATCTTGATATTCTACTAAAGAAAAGAATCGATAGCTAGGATCGAAAAGCAGAGGAAGTACCTGAGTAGTTTCGGGATTCATTGTAAAGATTGCTTCTTGCAAGTTTCCCAGGAAAGAATCCATGACAAGTGCGCCAACGATCATCACTACGCCGATGATGTTGAAGTTTGGCGAAGTATTTGCGTCGGCTAAGGTGAAGAGAATCAATCCAATGACTAAAAGTACGGCAGATATGTATTCGTGGATGGGATATTTCCTTCTTAAACCAGGAATAAATGCACCCATTACCATGACGGGCAGCACCTGAATTTGCGATCAAGATAATGAGAAAAAAAGCTCTGTTTTTTACGGCGTATTGTGTAAATAGAGGAATGAATGAATACCTTTGTGGACTTAAACATGATTTGAGCGGGATAATTAAGGTAAGCTAAAGAACCCTTTGTTAGTCCATGAGAGCCCATGAGCACGGCTGAGAGCTTGACGTATGTCTTCCATGGATTCACCATTTGCTTTGTGGTGAATCCCTGTAAGTATATCAGAACCAAGTATACAAAGCCTTGGACGAAGGTGAAATACCATCCATAGCTGCCAGGCAAGAGGTCAATCGTTAATAAGAAATTGTCCGAAAAATATGTAATTCTCTCTCAAACATTAAGACGAACAGAAGCAGAGCAGACCTGAACTGTAGCCGATTGTATACATATTCCTGCAAACAAGAAAGAACCGTTCAATGGCTATTGAATCAATTGTTTAAAGGCCGAGCTTATATGGGAAGTCTTCAAGTACAAACCAAATCCTTTGCGCATAAATTGAATTCTATGAATAGAATCTGACGGAACTCTGACCACTTCAAAATCAAATCTTTGCCAAAAACTAAAGAAGAAAAAACAAAAAGACGATAAAAACAAGAAATCCTAGACATAATAAGCGGCATACCTCACATATTCCATTGACCAGATAGCCAAAGAAAAACCCAGAAGAACATATCAAGAACTGCTGCCACGTGGGCCTATTTGTCAAAGATATCCCAAACAGAGACCTTGATTGATCCCCCTTTTTCATCTCAACTCTTCTTTCTTCTTTCTCCTTCTGTATCTTTTCTTGGGTTTTCCCTATATCCTCTCGGCTATCAAACCGAAGAACCGAAATAAAGGAAGCTGGGCTTCGTTCTTTAGCTTTGCATGGGGTTTTTCAGCTGCTTAAAGAGCACAAAAGAGGGACAAGTTACCAATCAACAGCCTGATAATAAAAAAGGGCTCTTCTTGAACACACAAGAAAAGTATCAGAGCTCAAGCACATATGACTGGCTCGCTCGCTTTGTCTTTATTGTAACGTGTCGCTGGTTTTTCGCATTTGACGAAGATTTTTTAAGAAGAAAAAAAAGAACGACGAGTGTGACAGAAGCAAACAAGGATGGGTTATTCTGATAATATTACAACACTGTGTGTGGTGTGTTTGTTGGGGAAATACAAAGTCACGTCCTATGAATTCGTAGTTTTTATTTATTGTGCATAGATAGGCTCGTAAACATTTCGCTAAGCAAAGTTTGGCTTTTATTAAATGAAAAGAGACGAAAGGAATCAATAGAAAAGGTTGACGAACGATGAAGGCGTGTTCGGAATTAATTGAAGAGATATTTGACTTTATAAAAAATAAAAAGTAATGAATACGTAAATAATTACTTACTAATGGGCCACCTCACTAGGCCCACTTCGGTTACTAAGTGAGAACGGCCCAATTATAAGCCCAATGTGCTATTGCTATGTAAATGTAAGGCCAACTCAAGGGTTGAGAAAGTGGTATTATTCCTACGACTACGACTGTTGAGTTCGAAGTATCGAAGATGAAGAAAGCCGATTCCAAAGTCTCTCCAGCTCCGAGCAAAATTAGATTCGATGACGATGAAAATCTGTCTTCGTCTGAAAACGTACAGTCTCTTCTTCCTCTGTTCGTTATTTCGATGTGTTCATTACTTTAGGAATTTGGTGTTTGAACTCTAGGAATTCGAAATAGACGTGTTATTCTAGGTATTTATTGGGATGACTGTGTTTATTAGGAATTTGGTATTTTTGGAATGAAACAGAATTCAATTTGGTAATGTGTGTTTTTTTCTTTATTTTATTGTTGAGTTGAGTGGAAACAGGCCCGAGCTCGATCGTCATTCATGTTTTACTGCTATTCTGATCTTATAAACAGAAACATGTATCTGGAATTTTTCCGAATTTTTAGTTGAAGAGCTGGACTTCTTTTTTTTTTTTTTTTAAGTTTCTTTTATTATAAGCAGGAGGATGAAATGGAGCTGGAGGAAGAGCTTGCTCAAGCGACATTTGAGGAGTTGCATAGAGCGAGGAGTGATGGGTCGGATTCTTTTTTTCGTAGTAAGATGGGTTCTCATAAGATAACAAGTCGAGCCAATAAAAACAGGTTTTTTATTTTCTGGGGATTCTGCAAATTATGTTTGTTCATTGATTTGCTAATTTTATCCTTTTTCTTAATTCGTTTGTGTAGGCCGACAGAGTTAAGTAGCAAGAAACCTGTCGGCAGGTTCAGGGAGGTTATTCAAGTTCCAAAGAAGGTAGGTCTGTTTTCATTCTGTACTTAGAAGTAAAGTTTTTTTGTACAATGGAATGCTGAATTCTACTTGATTGGGCCACTCCATTAGTGATCAACGTTTAAAGTACGACGCAACTGCCCGCTGCTTATTTTTCACAATTGGGTAATGTTGCCTAACTTTTGAACTTCTCAGGTTGCACGTGACCCCCGATTTGAGTCATTATGTGGCGACTTTGATGAGGAAGGGTAAGCTTCTTTCTTCGACCAGCTCTAATTCGTATCGAGGACTTACATTAAATCTTTGCTGGGCTCTCTCTAGTCCATGGAGATTGCCTGCTGCTATATGGTTCATCTATTGTTTTACGTATCCATTTAATACTCACTATGACTTGTAGTAAGTATGGTATGCTCATACTCGCCGTCGTCGGCGGCTGTTTCTTACCATTAAACTGCTATTACCTTGCAGTTTCAAGAAGAGATACAGCTTTCTTTACGAGGAGACACTTCCCGCCGAGAAGCAAGAACTGAAGAAAAAGATGAAGAAAACTAAAGACCCCGAAATCGCCAGACAACTAAAGGACCAAATCAATCGAATCGACAGGGAGCTCAAGTCTGCAGCACCAAAACGTACTGAGAAGGACATCTTGGCCGAGCACAAGAAGAAGGAAAGAGAAGCTGCAAAGAAAGGGAAGAAACCTTATTATCTCAAGAAATCAGAGATTCGAAAACAGAAGCTTATCGAAAAGTACAATGAGCTCAAAGAGTCGGGCAAGCTCGAGTCTTTTATGGAGAAGAAGAGGAAGAGAAATGCTGCCAAGGACCACAAATACATGCCATATCGACGACCCACCGTTGAGCCGTGAGATCAGTAGTATAATATATAGTTTAGTTAGCGTATGTTATCCCAAATTCTTGCTTAAAATGAGTTGCAATTGTTTAATGTTAAATGATACTTAATCCATATTCAAGGTTTTTACATATTGCAACATTGGTATCCAAATATCTCTGTTGAAAAGAAAATCTTTTTCTTATAATGTCAAAATTGGGATTCGTGGTTAAAACCGTAAAAATCAATTTCCCGTCCCCATTCATTAGCTTTCTCACCAACAACCTGCGTAGCTCTTCAGTCTCGTGGTCAAAATCCATTGATATTGCAGCTTAGTACTCTTAATTCTTCAAGGAAGACGATGTCAGCTATCTGTTCTCTGAACTTCTATCACCTCCCAATACGATGCACGCCGGCACAGAGACGGCGGCGCGACAAGCCAAGAACAGTAACATCGATGGCTGTTTCAGACCCACTCGTCCTTCGTATAGCTGAAACCCTCGAAGATTCGATCGTTTCAACTGCCAATTCACCGCCGTTACAGAAGCTAAGGGACGTTTCGTCACAAACCCTCCTCACGACGCCGTGGCCCACGAGGAAAGACGAGTCCTTCCGATTCACGGACACTTCTTTCATCAGGAATGCGAATATTCAGCCCAGTAATCCTCTAAAGACGCAACCTTTGAATTCGTTGGCAGTTTCTGGTGAGACCCTTTTGCCTGGCTTGGTTTTCGTGGATGGTTTCTTGGTTGATTCCTTGTCGAAATTCGACGATTTGCCCGAAGGGGCTTTTATGGGCTCTCTATCTGAAATCAATTCTGATGATCTGATGACTAAGGTGATGAACTCTGTATCTGATTTTGAGGCTGAGGCAAATAAGGATCTGTTTTGGTCTTTAAATGGCGTGGGTGCTAATGATGTCACGGTGATATACGTGCCCGAGGGGTGTAAAGTCGAAAAGAGTCTGAGCTTAAGGTTCATCTCCATGAGTGGGACCGATAAAGAGTCGAAGACGCTGCAAATTTCGAATCCAAGGGTTCTGTTATTGGTGGAGAGCGGCGGAGAAATTAGTATAGTCGAGGAGTACATCAGTAGTGCAGATGAGAAGTGTTATTGGACGAACTCTGTCATCGAAGTTATCGTCGGGAAAGAAGCAACTGTTCGCCATTCTTACGTACAGAAGCAGTCCTTAGGAGCTGCCCACGTTAAGTGGACTTCTGTTCGTCAGGTTTGTCTACATAGCGTTCATCGATCGGTTTGAGCATTTATTCATATTAGGGTTCTTAATTCCAATCTTCGCTCGATATGTAGGAATCGAAAAGCACCTATGAGCTCACAGAAGTAAGCACGGGCGGGAGATTAAGCAGACACAACCTCCATGTACAGCAGCTCGGGCCTGAAACTATGACAGATTTGTCAACCTTTCACCTATCGATGGATGATCAGTTGCAAGATTTACATAGCAAACTTGTGTTGGACCATCCTCGTGGCGTCTCTAGGCAGATTCACAAGAGCATAGTAGCACATTCTCAAGGGCAAGCAGTTTTCGATGGGAACGTTCAAGTAAATAGGTAAGAAAAGAACGAGACCATGACACAAAGTCTTCCTTCCTTAAAGCTTTTTTTCGTTCTCCCAAAAAGATCGAATTTTTCTATGCAGGGAAGCTCAGCAAACTGATGCTGGGCAGCTAACAAGGAGCCTCCTTTTGGAGCCCCGAGCGACTGTGAACGTAAAACCTAATCTCCAAATTATAGCAGACGATGTAAAGTGTTCTCACGGTGCTGCGATAAGCGATTTGGAGGAAGATCAGCTGTTCTACTTCAGGGCAAGAGGGATCGACGCTGAGACTGCTAGAAAAGCACTTATCTTTTCGTTCGCTGCTGAGGTTGTAGAGAGATTACGTGATGATTGGGTTCGTAAGGACGTCGAGGGCGTCCTGAGAAAGTTGCTCGATCCTTCGACGTCCTAAGAAACAACTTTGATTATTGTCTTGTAATAAGTGCATTGTTTTTTTTTCCAACTCTGTATGCTGGGGGTTGTATAAGAGAAGTTGATGAGAGGTATTTCATATGTATTCGTTTCTATGTTGAAAGTATCGAAGTTACAACTTGAAAATATGGAGATTGGACTTTCGTCATGAGAGATATCGTTTTCTTGTGTGTTATATCTCTTGGAAATAATCGAGCAAATGAATCTATTGCATCGTTTGACGTTTGTACTTTCGATGTTTTTCAGAAGAGAGAAGAATACAGTACAACTCCTCTCTGTATATAATAATATACCAAATCACCTGCAAAACCCAAAGTACTGCTAGTCATCTCCATGGGTATTATTTCTTCATATGATTCGCATATTCGTCTAATATCGACGACATGGATTCTTCTTCTCCCGGCCATCTTCTTCCATCTTCTCCCGGCAACTAACTGTACGGACGGCGGCGATTTTCCCAGTCCGCCGCCACAAGAGGAACCACAACCGCCGAAGTACTTGAGAATCTACCTCATAACGACGGCGATGCTAATCGTGTACATATACCTGAGACACTGCGTATGCAGCAGGCAAAGAAACGCAGACGACCCACAAGAAACGGGCCATCAAACGGAGGGGGCCTCCGCTGCCGTCGGAGCTCCGGCAAGAAAACTCGCCGCCGACGTCGTGGATTCGTTTCCCAAGGTGGTTTTTGACCGCGAATCCTCGACGCCTAATAGTTCCGGCGACTGTCATATATGCTTGGAAGAATTCGAACAAGGCGAGGAGATACTGATGCTCCCCATTTGCAGGCATTCTTACCACACAGATTGTGTTTCGAAGTGGATGTCTTTACGAGATTCGAGGTGCCCAGATTGCAGACACGATTATTGTCTACAGAAGATTGTTTAAGATATGTTAGTGAAATAATAAAGGGTCTGATCTTCGATCAATAAACAACCCTTCTATACTCGAAACTTTAAGCTAATAAGCCTTTGTTCCATGGCTAAGCTAACGGCCAACCTTTGCAACTAAAACAATGGGCGAATTTGAAGTTCACGAAGCAGAAGCTTTTGTCTGAAAGATTGAGTTACGTACGGCTCAGTCGAAGTCTTTGAAGAGTTACGAGGAAGGTTCCTAATATGACGAAGAAGACCCTCTATTCACCTATAAACAATAATTCGTGATGAAATTGTATTTTAGTGATGGGCTGGAGTGACGGTTTTTCCTAAAGACCTCTTTTTGTGTGATAGTAATTAGTATCATATCATATATCATTATATCCAATCCAACAAATATTTATTTGAATAAGAGCTTGTTATTACATCTCTCTTGTGCTTGTCTGGACTTCAAAATAACATCTCTTTTGTGCTTGCCTAAATAATTAGTGTGGATATTATCAGTCGTGGTGCGTATGCCATGACGTACATATAGATATATAAGTCTTTGGGTGATGATGTATATATACACTTTTGTGGAATATGGAATAAAAAATGTATGTTCATGACACTGATTAATATATAAAATGAGTGTATTGCCGAACAATTTGACGTTGATTGGTACTGACTGATAAGAGATCCATCGGTCATTAAAGTTAAGTTTTGTCCTTTATCAAATTTGTCAACACCATGAGAAAGAAAACTATCCTTTAACAGTTTTAAAATTATTTCAGATTTTTCAGAAAGTCATCGAAGTTAGTTTTCGTTCTGTTCTGTAGCTATTTGTCAGCAGCTACAGGAGTTGGAGAGATGGACGACTATATAATAACCGTTAATTGAAAATTTCCGAAAGAACTATCTGATCTTATATATATGTATGCATATACATTACATATCGTTGATATGAAAAATCATAACAAGTACATGGCATTTTTCCGTTACGAGCCTTCTATACTATAGAGATATTAACAACATAAAGATTGATAAATTGTGAAGAGCATCTACAGCATTGGGAGGGGGGACATTCCCCGCGATCGCTTTAATCTTGATATGAGATGAATGTTATATATATATATCCTTATGTATACATTTGATCTCATGGTATGGCATGCAACGCATTATGACATTAATAAAATCGTATCATTTTTTAATACAAATATTCACTCCATATGTGGTACGTATTTGGCAAACCGAAAGGTCATTCTTTGCTCTAAGTCGACGATTTGACGAAATCTAACTATTAAATGAAAAAAAATTCAAATGAACACAAAACCCTAACTAAGCTACACAGCAAAGATCTTTAATTCATAATAATACATTCAGCCGGCGTCAAAGCAGCCGGCTATATATACTATACACATATGTCATTGATCTCTGCAACAAAAACATATATATACACACTACACAATTGCATCTACATTCACTATACTCAAAATTACATTTCTATTTCATTTATTGATCCCGAAAAATAAAATATGAGGCAGGCAGGTGCATACTCTAAGCTGATATCATCAGGCAAAACGCCACCTCATTCTCTTCCCTTGGCAAGAATCAAGAAAATAATGAAGAATTCGAGCGACGAAGTGAAGATGATCTCTGGCGAGGCGCCGATAGTTTTCTCCAAGGCTTGCGAGCTTTTCATAGAAGATCTAACGAGGCGAGCATGGCTGATTACCCTTCAAGGGAAGAGAAGAACGCTTCAGAAAGAAGACGTGGCTTCTGCGATTATTACGACGGATGTTTTCGATTTTCTTGTTGGGATTGTGAATGAGCATTCTGAGAATGGCGGTGAGGATAACATATCTTCCATTGTCAACACCGTGTGATTTCAGTTGAGATATATTTACTTGTATAATTTAAGGTGAATTAGCTTGTTAGAACTTGAGGTAATCTTCGGCTGCGTTTACTTCGTCTGATATGTTAGGATAAAGTCCAGTAATCCAATCTTATCATGTTTACTTGCTAAAAGCACATAATCTCTAAAGCCCGTGATAAAGTACAGGCCCGTTATAATAATACTGCGAATTCAAGATAACTTATCCCATGGATCTAGCCCATAGTATTAATCCAACCGTACTGTTAACTATTGAAATTACTAAAACACCCTTTCTTCCTGAAATTAGAAACCCTAAATTCGCAGACTCCTCGGCGCGACAAACTGGCCAAAGAAAGAACTTAGTTTGATGTCTTACAACGTTTTGCTTGCTAGTATGTGGTTTATCTTTGTGTAGATTGCAATTTGTTGAGATAGAGAAGACGTTGATTCACTACTTGATACTCTTGGATGGAGAATTATGGTGCAGCCCTGCATACCCCTCAGAAGCATAAACCATACTATTTTTCCCATCGGCTTGATTATTTGAGCTTGTAGATGAAGAAGGGTTTTGCTATTTATATGGATTCGGTTCGATTTCTAATGGGTTATCCAACGGCTAGGTCGCTAGCTTTACCTGTTGCTTGAGCTTGCTGCTGAAATGGTGTAATACGTCGATGTTTGGAGTGCGGTGCGACTGAAATTTACTGGGTTAAAATGGTAAATTTATGAAGATGAGTTATACTTATCCAAATGGGAACTGAACGGTCATATAAACTGTTACGTTAAGATTATAATGTCTCGGGTCAAGATAATTATCTCAAGATAAATATATACTGCTTTTTTCAATCTCATCAACTAAACGCGGCCTTCATGGATTAACTGATCTATTTACATTTCACATCAGATCCTCTCTCTCTCTCTCTCTCTCTCTCTCTCTCTCGGGTTAAATTTTATTGATCCCACTACTTGTTGGGCCGATCCGTAATCGAATATGGCCCACTTGGCTCAATGCAACTAAAAAATAATAAAAAAATCAAAACTGAAAATTGGTGGATGTGGACGATCAATTCTAATTCTCTACACTCTTAATTAATTTTTTTACTAAAATGATTGTTGATTGAAGAGATTGTTCATGTGACATTCAGTTAAAGAACATAGAGAAACGTGCAATATGCACTCATGACAATCGTATGATGAAGATGCTACTTGGATCAAGGAAATTTCCAAGGGTCAAATTTTCGGTAATTCGTATTATAATTTGTCGTTATTTTAACTCTATTACTTCTCCGTGGGGACGATTATTTAAAGAAATTAAGTGTATAAATATATTTACGTCTGCGCAATGATCGTCTTTTAAAAAATTGAAGGTGGATTAGTTGAGGAATGACGCCCTTAAGCCCTAACAAACCTTTTGAATTAAAAAATATTGCCTATTATTGCTTGGTCAATGTGGCTTTGATTTTATATATACCTACTCTTAGCAGCCATATATATTATATACATATGTACATATATATATATATAGTGTGTGTGGTTTAAATTGTCTTTTGCATATTTATTTAAAAGAAAAAATGTCTAGGAAGAAGTACAGTTCGATTTTAGAACTTGTCGAGACATGCAAATTGGAAAGTAAAATATATCACTAATCCGTGAATTGTCCCAAATTCAGAAAAATGAGGTTCATATTTGGATTTAATGTGTTAGCCTGGATATTTTTTGTTGGAAGAACAAATTATTTACATATCGTAGAACACCACCCCTATCCTATGTCTTTTAATTTCAAAAAACACACGTTGAATTACCAAGCAATGTAGACATTCTAGCATTAGGTAGGATTAGATTAACACTTGTTTATAGTATTTTCCAACGTAGAGACGACCAAAACGAGTAAAATTCAAGTCAAATTTTCAAGGCGTTACATTAATCAAAAAGCAAACCCTCGAAGTTGATATAAATATGCTTGCGTTTCACATCTGTCAAAATACGCTGTCCTCTTCTTTCATAAGCAAAAAAAATCTCTCTCTCTCTCGCTCTCTAACATAGAAAAGTCGTTGCTTCGTGCGTTTCATCAGCTTGGAGTTGAAGTTAAACGAGATATGACGACGAAGGGAATCATGGAAGTTACTGTATTGGATGCTAAGGGCCTCAAGAACGCAGATTTCTTCGGTAATAAAATCGTTTTCTTCTTCGATGGAACTAAACTTGAATTATGCTTATGAAAATTATATTACCATAAGACCCCACTGAAGAACTTGTATATACGCTTTCATGGCGCCAGGCAAAGCAGATCCATACTTGATAATTCAATACGGAAGCGAGGACCAGAAAAGCAGCGTCTGTAAACGACGTCGTAAAGCTTCTAACAATTCCCGCATCTACTGCTGTATCTGCCTAGGATGTGAGTTTATTTTATTAATTGTCAAATTAAATTTCTTTGTTTGAAATAAATGATGACGAAAAAAATTGCAGCGCAAACTATAAACGCTGAGTGGAACGAAAAGTTCAAGTTCAAAGTGGAGTATTCATCAGAAGATGAGCAGAGAAAGCACAAGCTATCCATCAAGGTTATGGACCAAGACACATTCAGACATTCTAAAGAAGACAACCTCGGACAAGCCACGTAAGCAAACAAAGCACTTTAAAACGTAATATTTTGCCATATATATATATAACTGTTCGGCCTCGCAAGATTTGACATATTTGAGTTCCGCCCCTTGAAATTTTGCAGGATCTACTTGAAGGACTTGTTGGAAGAAGGAGCTGAGAAGGGTAATTCGGAGATTGGTACGCAGAAGTACAGAATTGTTTGGGGGGATAAGTCTTACCATGGCGAAATTAAAGTTGGAGTTACGTTTACTACAACAACCGTAAGTTATTATTAAAAGTAAATTAATGAATTAAATGCGTTGAGAAACTGCATGGTATTTTTATTTGTTTCATTAACTGGGTTAATCTAACTGTTAATTGCAGAACGTTGACCGCCATGTTTAAGAGTTAAGACCATTGGAAGCTATTCTTGGGTTTTTTTTCTTTTCTTATTTTCCTTTTCCCTACGTAGTCTGGAAGTGTGCTTTGTATGATTTACTTGCCTAACCTCGGCGGCTCAAATGAAAACATATCCGTGTGTAATATGCTTAATTGAAATAATTTGATTGTTCTTTAGATTTTTAAATATTAAAATGAATAACAACTTTTAAGTAAAAAAATTACCAAATTATGAAATGAAAGATACGAAATCATGAATACAGAAGGACGATACAAGGAAAAATAAATAAATGAATGAATGAATGAATAAAGAAATAAATAAAACCAGACAAAAAAAAATGATAAAGGAAAAGCACCCAAACACACTTTCTTCGACAAAGCTTATTTTATTGTCCCCATAGCTGAATTTCGAATATAAAAACGCCGTCTGCACTAACAATCAGCTGCCATGAGCTCTGTATTTTCAAGAAATTCAGGTCGTTTTCTCAATAATCTCATCAAACGCTCAACGAATTCATCTGTTATTCTTCACCGAACCATTACCAATTCTCCGTCAAGAACCCTGCTTTCTCAGGGAGTAGCAATTTTGAATGATTCGCGCGGTATCGTTGATTCAAGGAAGCCTTTTTTCTTGGGAAAATATTATTCGGTAGATGGAAAATCGAACCAGCCTCAATCGGTCCATGATTTCACCGTTAAGGTATTACACCTCCAAGTTCCAACCTTCCCTAATTATTTCTTTTTTCTTTATCTGATAAGATGGTTTTTGTAATGAATAAGTGTCCGATGGTTCCTCTATGCTGTTGTCTGAGCGCAGGATGCAAAAGGCAATGATGTTAATCTGAGCTCTTACAATGGAAAAATACTTTTGATCGTCAACGTTGCATCAAAATGGTGGGTTGTGTTTGTGATTCAACAGCTGCTAATCGTCTCTTTCGTTGTGAATGATATTTGGCTTAATTGATCTTGATTTCATTGATGAAAGTTTTTGGTCATCGAGCTAATTTTTGCTGCTATTTACATTTTCCGTAAGTGTTGATTCTTGGCTTGAGAGATGAATCATATCACTATCCAACTGTTTATTTGTTTGATCTCTTATGCGATAATCTCTTGCTTCAGCGGTCTCTCGAACTCGAACTACCCCGACCTGACAAAGTTATACGACAAATACAAGGATCAAGGTTCGATTTTTGTCCGATTTCCTTAACTTTTTCCCACACCCTTTTATTACCTAGCTAGATGATCATCATCCCCACAGCTTTATTTATTTTTATTTTTTGACGTTCGTAGGTTTGGAAATATTGGCGTTTCCTTGCAACCAATTCGGCTCACAAGAGCCTGGAACCAATGAAGAGATTCAAGAATTTGCCTGTACACGCTTCAAGGCCGAGTTTCCCATATTCGACAAGGTAAAAAAAGGCGGAGAGAAAAAAAAAACTAACTTTTCCTCCATGAATCGAAGAAAATTTCTCTAGCTACTCATTCGATTTACTATTGCAGATTGAAGTGAATGGCGAGGACGCTGCTCCCTTATACAAGTACATGAAATCGGTCAAAGGCGGGATTCTTGGGGACGACATAAAGTGGAATTTTGCCAAATTTCTCGTCGACAAAGAGGGTCGAGTCGTTGATCGTTATGCTCCTACTACATCTCCTCTTAGCATAGAGGTACTTATGTATATATAAATCATCTCAAACAAAAAAAAACACAAACACACACACAATAGATTGTGAATCTTGGGTGAATGGGCATGCTTGAGAAACTAACTATAAGCTCTCTTTGTCAATGCAGAAGGATATTAAGAAGCTGCTGGGCGCAGCAGCATAAAATGCAGCATTGGTTTATTGCCATGCTTAATATTACTACTGAGGTCTGAGAATAATACTTTCTGTTACTTTTGAATAAACAGTTTAGCTATATCTCAGTTCGTTTTCGTGAGAGATATTTGATATTTTTATGTTTCAAGCTTTGTTTGGGGATTAGTGTGTAATAATTTGATTAGGAGGCGGTTTATTCTCGCAATAAAGGAGAGTTATATCAAGAAAAACATGGAACCCTCATACGCAACGAAACAGTGTCTATCACCATAAGTAGTATCTAAATATGTCCTTTGATACGATGAATCTGCATAAATGTCGTTGTACAACCTTAAAAAAGAAAAGCCGACTCGTTCGTAATATGATTGCAACACCTGAGAGAAAAGCTCACTTACCTCCCCTCAAACCATTAATTTGTATAAAATAATACTATATTATATTACTATCCTTGTTGATATTTAGACTCATGTCGATATGACTTGTTGTGAAGACGTACGTCAAACTACCAAAATTATAAGTTTAGAAGCAATAGAATAAACAAACAAAAGAAAAATAGAACTACTTGGAAACTCAACTGTAAATATTACACTTCCTTCAAGGATGTCTATATCCTCTCTGCCAAATTGTGTGCCAAATCGGGCCTAAAAAATATATTTTTTCGACCAATTATTCGGATCTTCTGAAAATGGCTGTTTCCTGGTTCAGTTTTCATATAATTTGGACCTTGTTTAAATATATAATACCTTTAGCAGGTGCTGGTAAGTGGTATATAAAATAAATAATTTCTTTTCTATATTTTTAAAAATCACGTCAAGAGAGTCCAATTGTTTCCACTATATACAAGATTTACTATTGAACTAAAATTAGGTGTTGAGGAGTACTCCATTGAACTCCCTATAGTATAGTAGTCGTATTCCAATGGATTTCCTATGACCAGACATCAACAGCCTAATGCATGTTTTGCACGTTACAAACACACACTCACATGTATATATTATAGAGCAAGCTCTAAGGCAAACTCATATTTTAGTTCACAAAAAAAAAAAAAAGGAGTGTAATAATAATAATAATAATATCATCATGGTAACGGTAATGGATTCCAAGAGTTTATTAAATCGATTGAAACCTTACCTAATGGTCATGTTCGTGCCTCTCGCCTCTGCGGGCCTCGCCATGATCACGAAATCTGCGCTGAACGAAGGAATGAGCCATTTCACGTTCTCGGCCTATCGAAGCATTATCGGCGCTTCAGTAGTTGCGCCTTTCGCCTTTTTCTTAGAAAGGTACCTCTTTTGATATATTCTTTCAAAAAAAGCTCTTGCATGAAGCTAACTAAAGATCGAATTTTGTTACGTTTCTTTTCTTGCAGGAAAACGAGGCCAAGTATGACATTCTCGGTTATGTGGAAGGTCATATTGCTTGGATTACTAGAGTAAGTAAATTCTAGATATATCGTAAAGATTCAAACTTTTTTCGCAAGAGGCCCTCTACAAGCGCCAACTGGGCTCTAATCACACATAAATTCTGCGAGAAAAAGAGAAATAGGGGTTTTTTTTATGAAATGGTCGTCGGCTTATTATTACATATTTATACGACAGGCCCGTTATCGATCAGAACTTGTACTACGGCGCGATGGGGTACACCTCAGCTACATTTACGACGGCAATGTGCAACGTTCTCCCCGCCATCACATTCTTACTAGCTTGGATATTGAGGTAATAATCGAACAATGACAACCCTCATCTCCTACGGGGCCAGTTTTTTGTTTTAGGAGGCCCTGTTCGTATTAAGGCCCAAGTCCATTCAAGAGGCCCTGTAATATCTAAGGCCCATATATTACTGTAATTTAAGGCCTCGTTACTTGCGAGTTTTTTTATTACTCATAATTATTATTTAAGGCCCATATATTTTATTAGACAAACTGCAGGGCCGATAGATTTTATTAGACAATCTGCAGGGCCCGTTTTAGGAGGCCCTTTCTCCATTCAAAATACTTACTGTACATTTTTTATGTGGCTCTCTAGTACATGGGCCGGATTTGTGGCCCTGTGCACCATCTCCTATGGCATGGAAAATCAATGAAAACGCGAGTACCTAAGGCAGTTTTTACTATTTGTTATTGCCAGGCTTGAGAAAGTCGATATCAGAAAAGTACACAGCCAAGCTAAGGTTTTGGGAACGTTGGTCACATTTTGCGGAGCGATGATCATGACCCTCGTACACGGGCCCACGATCGCACTGCCTTGGACCAAAGATAGTAATACGTATAATAATAACAAAGCGTACGACGACGACGATGCGTACGACGAAGATCAAGTCAAGGGAGCACTCATGATCGCCGGCGGCTGTTTTTCTTGGTCGGCCTTTTACATTCTCCAGGTATACATAATAATATATATCGAATAAGGATTTTCGACTCGTGGGCTACGCATAAAAAAAATATTCGCTCGTATTTTGTAGGCGATCACATTGAAGTCTTACCCAGCTGTGCTTTCGCTGATGGCGCTCGTTTGCATTGCTGGGGCTGTGCAAGGGACGTTGCTGACCCTCGTTGTCAAGTGGGGGAACTTCTCTATTTGGGCCATTGAGTGGGATCGAAGGCTCTTGTCTTACGTATACGGAGTGCGTAATAAAAGGCCACATGCATGTTATGCATATAATTTGGTAGAAGGGCTAACTAAGGCGTAAACTTGATGTTTTTTCTTTTTTTTTTTCGTGATGTTTGTAGGGAGTGATATGCTCGGGGATTTCTTACTGCTTTTCTGGGGCGGTGATGAAGGAGAAGGGACCCGTTTTCGTCACGTCTTTCAGCCCCCTCAATATGGTCACAGTTGCGGTGATTAGCTCCTTCGTTTTATCCGAGCAACTACCCGTCGGAAAGTGAGCTATTTTTTATTTTGTTTTCTGTAAATCTAGTAATTACACATCGATATCAGAAAGAAGAAAATGAAAATTTTCACAGGGTGATAGGAGCTCTAGTGATTGTTGTTGGGTTGTATTTGGTCATATGGGGTAAGTCAAAGGATCATACGATAGGACAGCAGCAGACTAAAGACCAGCAGCAGCAGCAGCAAGAGGAATCAATTTCGACTGCTGTTTAAGGATTAGAGAAGAATGGTGGTGTATGGTGATAATGGTCTTAACTTTCTTTTTACGTCACTAAGCAAGCTCTCAACTGTTTATATTTAACCCCAAATAGGAATAATAAAACTATGGTTATATCTTACATCAGTATGTAATCCTCGTATCTTACGAGGAATCAAAGCAAGGTTACTCACCCTTATTATGCTGTATATCTACGTATATGCATATGGCCTATTCCCAAAAAGAGGCTATCCCACCAACTATCCAAGCTATGTATTACCATGCAACGAAAGTACTAAATTAAATGACTGCAAAGAAATACCTCATCCATCTTGCTTCAAGGTGTCTTGCCTTAACAATGTCAGACCAATAAGTGTGAAGAGGCGTCTTTCCTTCGAACTGCAGCGTAATCCACACGCAACTTACGCCTCGCATCGTTTAGAAGTCGAGCTGGTAGCTAACTAAGATCGGTTACAAAGTTCAATCTCTCCCCGCGGCGATTTTTTCGTTCGCCCACCAATCAGACGATCCATTTCTTGGCTCATCAGCTACGACTCCATCTACGTTGTCAAAGATGAACTCTTTGGCCGATCCAAGAGTAGATGTTCGGCCCCTTTGGTGCTTCCTTTCGGTCTCCGTTGCATCGCTGGAAGTTTCTCCTTCAAAAAAGATTGGCTTTTCTTCCTTCACCAGTCCATTAGCCTCGGGCTTGGGCGAAGAGGATGAAGTGGTCTCCTTCTCCGCACACCTTATGACCTCATCGGTCATATCAAACGAAACTCTGCGTTCGCACGCCGTCTCATCATCTACTAAACCACTGTAATCTCTACCGGGAATGGGACCCACATCCGAATTCTGACGATCCAGGGGGCGACCCGGGGTAACCGACCCGGATTCCCGACCCGACCCGCCAAACTCACGGCGAACGATCCTATCGAGGTCTAAAAACAGCTTAGGAGCATCGCCCGTTCTGAACTGTAGAAAGAAGGGGTGGACCCCAGCGGCCAAATCACGCTCAAGAAAGGGAGATGAAGTGCCCGAGCCAGAGATTCCCGAGCTCGGGGAAATCAGGTGGCTCACCGGGCTGCCCGGCTGGAACTGATAGGACTGAAACTCGTTCTGAGACATTGGGCATAGGTTGGGCATGGGCTCGAGGAGGCGGGCAAAGGGCACCTCAGGGGAGGAAGGCGTGGCGGTCAAGTGGGCAGACTCGGGTGGGGGAGTGTAAGGAGCCGTCGAGGGCTCAGTGGTGAAGGAAGAGAAGACGGGTGGGGAGACTAGCTGAGTCTCGTGGGCGTATGGGCCAGTGGCGAAGATGGAGTTTGGCCCGCCGGGGGAATACATGTTTGCGTGGACCGATAGGGATAGTATGTTGGTCGGGGATTGGGTGGCTGAGGGTGGTTCTGATGGTAGGAAGGAGGCTGGGGAAGAAGGAGGGGCGACGAAGGGGACGTCTGTGGAAGGCGATTGAAGACGATGCTGAGCTTCGTTTGTTTCGGTGGTTGAAGATTCGACGGCGTGGCCTATTCTTTTTGTCTTGTATGTTCCAAAGCACCAGTAATCTCCCCAGCAGCTTCCCCACCTTCGTTTCTGCAGAGAAAGAAATCACAGCTAGGAATTACAAGCCAATAGAGTGCAATAAATTATAGGTTACCAAAATTGCAGCCACAGAGCAGTAGCAATTGAACTTGAAGCTATGGATATTGACCAGAAAACACCTACTCAATCATCAGATCTCCAATATAGAAACTTATACAACAGAACGGAAACGAACAAGATGTCACAGATAGGCATGAAGCGCTCCAAAAACTCGCCAAACAACGATACTAAAGAGGATTAAACTCCAAAAAAAAAGGAAAAAGTTGAGAAAACAATCACCGAAGCTTGAGGAGCGCGATTCTCAGTAGAAGCGATCGCGGTAGCCGCGGCGTTGATCGTCTCCAACGCGTCCGTACCTCTTCTCATCTTCTTTTCTTTCTTTCTTGATGAAAACGATTGGATAAGTGAAATACCGATGAGCTCAGCTCAATCACATAATAAGTTCAAAGCTCTACGCAACAGAGGAATCGAGATTCGAGAGGAAGAGAAGGAGAAAAGGATTTCGTCTGTTTTGCGCGTACAGATCAAACAGTTGAATTGTGTGCTTGTGTGTGACTGCGTGTGCCGTGGAGGTCAAACACGGCAAAGATTAAAATG
Organism: Craterostigma plantagineum; assembly: GCA_027422505.1. Taxonomy (NCBI): domain Eukaryota; kingdom Viridiplantae; phylum Streptophyta; class Magnoliopsida; order Lamiales; family Linderniaceae; genus Craterostigma; species Craterostigma plantagineum. The sequence continues at coordinate 34,906,489 of JAPQWV010000002.1, read as the reverse complement.
GCGAAGAAGTGTGATGATTAGTTGATTATTTATGGAGAAAGAAAGAGTCAGCTTTGAAATTTATTGTTATCGCGTTATTTTAGTTTATCTTCTTGCTAATTAATAATTAATAATTAATAAAACATGCATTGGAAATCGAATGAAAAAAGGCATTTGGTGGAAATCGATGAATGTGCGCACGTGTGGTCATCCACTTACGTCGTGTAAAAGCCTACCGCGTGGGGCCCACGTCGAAAAGTCTCCTTTTTTTAATATTTAATTATTTTATGGGCTTTAGAGAAATTTTATCATGTACCCATCCAAGCCAATAGGATTTTACCACTTAAGTCGTAACAATATTAAGTATAATTTTTCCTAAAACATTCTTTACATCATAGTAAGTCAAATCTAATTCATAATTTAAAGAATCGAAGTATAGTTTAATTATAATTAAGCAACTTGAAGGGGAGCGTACGACCAAAAAGTCTTTATAGTTTATCTTTTAGAACGAACATTTTTCCTTGTAACTAGTACAGTTGTAGTGATGCTTTTTGTTCCAATAGCTTTATTCCAAAAGTGTCGAGAAAGATCCTACTTTTCAACTAAGTTGGGCTACTTGAGATTTTCCATTCCACCGAGAGATATTTGTTGCCTTTTCATCAAATTTCTTATATATCTTACATCAAGTGGTGATAATTGATAAACTACTCAATAAGCTGCAGGTCATTAACCAACCCCAAGAATGATGAAGAAAAAGGCCCACCCCGATATTAACCATTCATACAATATGTTTAAAAACGATATCCTATTTCTATAAATTCTTCAAAATCCTTGCAATAACAAACCAATCGCAGACAAGACCGACTTCAAAAGGAAGAACAATCAATAAGAGATGAGTTTTATTTTTTTTGGTTTTCAATTGCTGAGTAGAGACTCAACTGCTTCGAAGAAGAGTGGAGCCATTTCTGGGCTCGGAGTTTTCAAAGCGCACTTGAGGCCTGGGACGCCTACGGTCGCCGTAAACTCTATCAAGAAAGGTATGCCTCGAGGAACCTTAGCAGAGAGGTAAAGCACATCTTGATTTGCATGCTTGCGCTTGGCTATGAAGAACATGTTATGCCCATTCAGTTTGTCCAAGGTTGCTTCGATGCTTTTAATTACTATGGCTGGGAAGTCCCTCGAAACTTCATTCGAGTCGGGCAAAGATCTCCATGTCTGTACAATCAACAGTATCACGCGATGATATTTCACAATCTTGATTAGTTTATTGAGAAATAATTCGAATGACACATATACCTCGAGAAAGGCGTTTCGCTCCATTCTTCCATCCTCAGTGAATAATACGTTCATCGGGATTTTGTCGTTGAAGTACCAAACGGGCTGCTGATTGTTCTTCACGGCGACTTGTAGAAGCGAACTGGGCGGGCCGGGAGAAACATTTTGGAATAAAACCATTGGCAGGAGAGTGCTTGCTGATGTCCCAGGTTGAAGTATGGGAACCTAAAGTAAACTTAAAAGTTTTGAGCGCAAAGAATAAATGGTAAATTCGTCGCACGTAATAAAAGTAACTGATAAAATTCACCTGGAGTGCTCCGCTAGCTGCAAGGCCAAACGTGTTCTTATTGAACTGAATCATAAACCCGTCTAAGGGAACCTGAGTGTTGTTCTCGAACAACATGCCGTAGAATACTTGGCCGTCTCTTCTCAGTAACTGTGCGCTTATCTGTAAGCCTTGGCCAGTCGAGGCTGGTAATAGAACCGGCAATGGAGGTCTGCAATTATTGACTTCACATTTAGTTCCTTCATAGTCACTAACAAGCAAAAGATGAACAAAGGCAAATACGGGAATCTAACATATCTGCAACGCAGCGAAGGGCTGTTTGGTAGTTAATTAATAGTAATGAAAAGTAATGAAAATTTTACCCAGCGGGCGCTGGAGGCTGATCAGTGAGGGCTAGGGCACTGTTAGTATTGTCCAGGCCAAGGTCGAGCAGGTCAGGGACTGGTGGTGGAGCGGCGGGCTGAAGGTTAGTCGTGGTGGGCGGTGGTGGTGATGAGCCTGAATCAGCTATACGAGCTGATGACTCAGAGTTCCCACCTTCAGTACCATCAGGATAATCCTCTTCCTCTGTTTTCTGAACAGTCTTCACACGAGTGACGAAAGTTTCGGGGGGTTTGTGGTAGACGGAGGACAATGTGGCGATGTTGGCAAGCAGTTCATCGAGAAGAGAAGGCTCGAGTTGGTTTGAGTCGTCGCTAATGACAGGCTTTTCGGCCAGTACAACATCCTTTGCAGCCTGAAAGATTAGGATATATTAGTTGATTTTTTGGGGATAGAATTTGTAGTATGGTTCGATGCAAAAAATTACTACGTACCTCGGGATCAGTTGAAAGAAGGCGCCAGTATATGTATGCACGGTCTCTGAGATCGGGGTTGTCGGTCTCCACAGTTGCATTATTGAGGACAACCTAAAATTTTAAATTTCACACATAAAGTGAATATATTGATTTCCAAGAACATCTCTAAAGGACTGAACATGAAGAAAAAATAGAGCTCAAAATACCAAAAAACTTCAAGGCTATCAACAAATCAGGGGACACAAGATTCTGTGCAAGCATACCTGAATCATCTGTTGTGGACCTTCAGTTGGCTTCTTAAGAAAAAGTTTAACAGTAGCCGTCAACAACTGCAGTTGAACTTGTGGAGGTTCCTCAGAAAAAGTCTCCAGAAAGCTCTCCAACAGCTCATCAGCATTATCAATTCTTTCAGCATACTCACCAATGATCCAGATCATGGAAGCCTGTCAAAAATCAAGAATTGCCGTGAAAACACCAAGAAACAGATGAGCTAAAGCAAGTAAAAAAGGATCATGCCCTTCAAATTACCTTGGCCTCAGGTTCATCCAATGTGTCCAAGCTCTCACACAGTGTTGCGATTATGGATTCATATCTGGAGTGTGTGAAATATGTAAGTCGACGAGGACGATAAATAAAAGATCTCGTAATTTCATCATAAGCGACAAAAAGGGGGAAAAAAGCACTTACGTGTTTGGATATCTTCTGAATATATCCCTGATCACAATGATAGCTTCTTGGACAACGTAATTAACTTTAATCTTAATTAACTCAAGTAAGACACTAATACACCGTTCAGCAGCCCTCTCTAACTTAATGGCACATCGTCCAATAGCACGGACAGCTTTCCTGACAAAATCTACATCAACTTCTGTAGCATACTCTTTGAACTCCAATAAAACCTGAGATAGCAGAAGAGGAAAGATTAATTGATAATGGTCCAATCTACTACAATTAACGATATGCCAACCTGGTCGATGTTCCTATCAGAAGCAAGTTTTATCATGATTTCTAGCTTTTCCATCTTCACATAAATTGGATCGTTATATTTGCAAAAGAACACCTAGAGAAAAGCAGCACAAACATGTGAATATTTGATTTCCTAGTTACCAATTCCAAAAAGAAAATGTAATAGCTACCTTAATTTCATGAGCAAGAACAGTGGGACGCTTTTGCACGATGAGGTTTATATTTCGTAAAGCAACATATTGAATCTCTGGTTCTGCAGAAAGCAACGTCACGAGAGGAGGAGCCAATTTCTTGCAAAGGTTCCTGACTACATCCGTGCTGGTAATCAGTTCCATTTGCAAGAGAATCATCTGGATTTAGCTCCAACAAGAATGGTTTTACAAGAAAAGAAAAAAGTTAGTTTCCAATATTGGTAAGGCAAGCCTTCTAACAGAAGAGGAATCAAGAGGAACAGAAAAAGACAACCAATGGAAAGTTATCATATGATAAAAACGCGAAAAGATGAAAACTTTCTCTAGGTGAACCTTGACAGCTGAAAGGACAACAGCACAATTTGCATGCTGTAACCGAGGCGTAACACGTTCAACTATGTTTTCTGCCTCGCGAGCATCAGCTGTTTTGTATCTTGAGAGAGCATCCAAAATGAAAACCTGACCCCACCTGGTTATAAAACATAGATCCATGTCAATCTAAAGAAACTAAAGAGAAGATCTAATGTGAAATAAAAGCAGCACACTATATTGAAAATTGAAGTCAAAACAACGCCAACCAAGCACTTATGTGAGATGCTTCTCATGAGATGATATATGGTCAACAACTAGAACTATCATCCTATAGTTCAGATTCATTGTCTAATGTAATTTTATATAACAAAACCCAATATGGAAAACCCAGTAAGAGGAAGGCAAGAGTCGCAGCAACATTTTCCCATACGCAAAATATGCTCTAACTATCTCAAATTAAGCTAATCCAAGGAAGTCATATTTATTGGCGTACTCTGTGCATTCATTGAGAGCAGTAAGAAGCTTTGACAACGTGTGACTGGTAATCTCAAATATGGGTCTGCTGCTACTCTCTTGAATCTCAGCGAGTGCAGCAACAGCATTTGCAACTACCATTGGATTGTTGTCAGATATTAAATCCTTGAGAGCATCTAGGAAACCTCTGTCCTCCACTAATTCGGCATTAATGTCATAGAGTTTAGCAACACATACAGCAGCTGTCTTGCGGACGTATGGATCATCATCCTGAAAAAGAAACAGATAGCAACTGATAAGATGTAAATGTTAATTAAGTCTGATCAGCAAAAATAGTTCCAAATATATGTTGGCCGATTAGTAGCAAACACAAGAATAGGTGATTTACCTTGAGACAGCGCTGCAAGGGATCACATAAGTACTCAGTTATCTTATCAACGCGGATGCATCCCATTGTCCTTACAGCCAAAGCACGGATCAAGGGATTTGGATCTTGTGAATCCTGAAAAATACAATCATATGGAATTCCACCCTTGGTCATTATTATCAAGACAGGATATCATAACCAATCATATCAAGTGGGTAAAGGGTATTTTACTTTCACAAATGTATTAACAGCGAGTATAGCAAGATCAGGCTGGCTCTTCGCATAGTTGATAAGATACAAATATACAAGCTTCTTTAGCTCCAAATTTTCGGTTTGCATACAATTCACAACATCGGTAAACAGTGAGGACACGTCCTTCCCCACTGTCATTGCTGCAATCACCTTCTTCACTGCATCTTTTCTCTTATCCTGCACCAAATGTAGTTTAAATCACGCAACGATTTCATAACACAAAAATAGCCTTTTAATTAGAGTATAACACATAAGAGATCGAAGTATAAAACATATAAAAGATCAAATAGATCTAAGTCCTAATTCTCTTTCAAACAAGAAAGCAGATATAGACAGATTGAAATAAAATCTTCTCCAGACCTCAATAGTTTCCTGATCAATCCCAGCGGAATTCTAATTCAAACAGCCATAGATCACGCAATAAAAATTGACATGCAACTAATAACCAGGACTTGTGAAGTATGCTTTAAATAAAAACACGAGAAGCTTCGCCTCTATAAATCATCAACAACCAGAAAGCCCTAAAATAATCAGAAGCCAGGCGAAAAAATGGCAGATCTACTTTCATTTTGAAACGCCAAATCAAATCTCCGATCCACACGAACCTAATTCCAGGAAGCGTGAGATTCGAAAAGGCTAAGCAAACAGAAATCGACCTGAAAAAGCAATTATAATCATCATAGTCATTTATTCAGTCGAAAGCAGACCTTGTACTGGGAATTGAGCTCTTCTTTGAGCTCAGGGATTTCGCCCTTTTTAGTCGTGGAGAAATACTTCGAATCGTGTCCGCTCATCTCTCTTTCCTCTTAGATCAGCAGATGGGCTATGTTCTCACAGGAAGCTACAGAAATGGCGAGATGACTGAAACAAAGGCAAAGTGTAGAAATTTTTATGAGATGCGAACGACGGGTCAGGATGGACCGGGTCGACCCGGCTTACCAAATATCATTTTTATTTATTAAAATGATAAATTTTGTAAAGAAAAGAAAATACGAAATTATTAAACTCTCGGGCAAAAACAGCTACTGCTGAGCTGATAACCCTTCATCTTACGATCATCAGTCAACAGCCATCGCCATCTCTGCTCCGCTCTGTTCCACCTCGCGCGCTCAATCGCCACTCTCAATCCGAGCAAAGATCGTATGATAAATCGAAGCTAACATCTAACATGTCGGCGTCCACCACTACCAAGTTGAAGCTTCAAGCTCAGCTTGTGAAACCCAAACGACGCCGCTCCAAAGAAACAACCATCACCACCTCCGCCGCTCCGTCGCCTTCAACCTCAGCCTACGCTACTTCGCAGGGTGGTGCGACCGACGGATATGTTCAAGAGCACTCCTCTGCCTCGTCGTTCAGTAAATTCAACACCGCGCTCACGGCGGGCTTGTTAAATCCAATGTCCCCACCGCCGCTGCCGGAGGTCGACCTAAAGACACGATCGAGTCCGACGCTTTTCGAAATGATGTCCAATGACGCCTCGAATGGGGATTTCGGGGATTTTTTAGCTCAAAGCCAGCTAAGATCTGATCTCGCCACAGCCATGAACGGTGTCGTTTCGCCCCAATACGACCGCCAACGATCCAATCCTTCGATTGTTTCAAACGGCGTTTTTCCGCACCTAAACCACCAGCCGTCGAATCAGTCCACGGCCCTTGTTCCTTATCCAAACGGCGTCATTTCTTCCCATAATGAGAGAAGATCCGATCGCTTCGCAGAGCTCGCGTTAAATGCTACCAGTCAACCTCAGAAACACCAAACATCAGAATTTCTGGTGAGCCATCGTGGAGAAGCTAAGCAGGCATTGATCCAACGGCGTTTGAGTGAGATTTTGGCTGTAAAAACGATCCCAGGAAGCAGCTTTAATGACTCAGACTCAAGTGATTTGAAGCTGACGCTGAGTTCTAAGGATGGTGTGAGCGTCGACATTAGTGTTCATAAGCAAATTCTCGTGGCTTGCAGTAGGTTTTTCAAATCGAAGTTGAGCGAAAAGGAATCTTCAGGGACTCGGACCATGGAGATTGAGATCGAATACTGCGATGATATGGAGGTTTATGTGGAGATGCTGAAGTTGATGTATTGTAAGGATATGAGGAGGAGGCTGATGAAGGAAGATGTAGATCGAGTCCTTGGTATCTTGAAGGTAAAACTAGATTATAACGTTTTGCTCTAAGATTATGACTAGATTGATTCCTTGGACGAATTTGCTCGACAATTTGATGTATGTGCAATAATGTTCAAACAACTTGATTCTTCCAATAGGCCGTAGTCGAGTAAGATGGAATGTAGAAGGAATCTAACTACTTACATGATATGTTGTCTGTTCACTATTGGATTGCTGCTGTACTAACCAGATAAATGCTGAAATACAATCATGGAACAATCATTTTCGGACATGAATTTCTGTTTTCTTGGATGCAAGTAAGTCAGGGGAAAAGATAAAAGATTCGAGGACCACCTTTGTATAAGGATCAGTATCATGATGTTGCGTTTATTGCTTCAGTAGTTGGAATACTTTTTATGCATATCTTGCTACTGACTTCAATTTTTAATGCCTTCTGATTAGATTTCTGCTGCAATTGGATTCGATGCCGGCATATTATCTTGCTTAGAGTACTTAGAAGCTGCTCCATGGTCAGAAGACGAGGAAGTATCTTCATTACTATCGCAGCTACAGCTCGAAGGGATCGAAGCAGAGGAAGTTCTAAGGAGAATTTCTCACGAATCCACCTCAGATTTTAACAGAGGAAGAAGCCATAACGAAGAAATGCTCCTCAAACTACTACAAGCAGTTCTCGAAGGTAAGGACGAAAAGGCTCGAAGAGAAATGAAAGCCCTTGTCGCCAAAATGCTGCATGAAAGCTCTTCACAGAACGACCTGAGAAAAGAACCTTTATACATCGCCTGCAACGATTGCTTACAATCGCTTCGCCTCCATTTTCTATCAGCAGCAGCGGCGAATGGTGAGAGCTCACAAAAAGCAGAGCATATAGTGAGGCAAGCTGATAACTTGCACTGGCTATTAGATATACTAATAGACCGGCAAATTGCTGATGATTTTCTTACCACTTGGGCTTCTCTGACCGAACTATCGAAGACACACTGTAAAGTGCCCGTTAGGCACAGGTTCGAAATAAGCAGAATCACAGCTCGGTTTTTCGTAGCAATAGGAAAGAGGCAGATGCTGGCTCCTAAAGAGGCAAGGTGCATGCTTTTAGAAACATGGCTTGTTCCCTTTTATGAAGATTTCACATGGATGAAGAGGGCTTCAAATGGACTCGATAGGAATCTAATCGAAGAGGGCCTTAGCAACACGGTATTAACTTTGCCTCTGAATCTTCAGCAGGAAATTTTCATGTCGTGGTTCGATAGGTATTTGAATTCTGGCGAAGATTGTCCGAATATTCAGAGGGGATTCGAAGTTTGGTGGAGAAGGGCGTTCTTGAAACATGATGACGAGGTTGATGGTAAGAATCTGATGAGGATTGTGAAATTGGATTGAACGTCGAAGCTTTGAACTGGGCTTGATCTGTTCGATGTTGTCAATTGGTTTTTTGCTTGTATATGAATTCTATCAAATGAAACTTCAATACGATACGAAGATGATGATCAGCGGCCGTGGGTGGATTTATAACACCTCAGCTCAACCCTTGTGCTTTTCCAGCCAACCTAAGTAATGAGTGACAAAATCAAGAACAGAAGAAAACAAAAAAAAGGAACTTTTTTTCTTTTATGAGATTCTGAAATGTAGCGGCGAATGGTCATCCATAAGCTTACAAAGAGAACACCGATGAAATTGGCAGTAGTAAAATCACTCACTTGCAGTTGCAGGTTCTCGAGTATTATCTAATTGGAAAATTAAAATTAGAATATTCCCTCTTATCTCTAAATCGTCACAACACCAGGTTCAAAGTTTTCGGCCATTATATTCCCATGTGATTACCATAAATTTCATTCAATCGAGGCTTCAATCGAGATTATAAATGGACCAAGTATTATTGAAAAATGGATCAAATTTAGGTACTTAGTAGCTGGAAGACGGAGAGACACGACAGCATATCAAATCGGCTGGGATACTATACAAAGAAAATAAATTTAAATTGAAATGGAGAACCTACAAAAAAAGATTAAAACAAAAAAAGATTTTTATATAGATTCTTTGAATGGACGTACCGTAATTTAGCGACACCTCATTTCTTCATGCGTATTCTTGATGGGGCCTCACAACAGTCTAGTGACACCTCATTATTTCCAGTAGCTTCGATACGCATTACTTAGACACATGCCATCACAGCATTCGGCCAAGTCTTTTTACCCATTGAATCGCCCATATAAACGAAACCAGCCTTTTCATACATTCACTTCGTTTTTGCACACTTGAATCGTAGTTGATAAGATTCTCTCTCTCACACGCAGACAAGAAGCTTTTGTGAAGAACACACCAGGAAGTTGAGCAGACATGGAAGATCATCACAAGGAAGAAGAGAAAAAGGAAGAGTCTTTCATCGAGAAGATCACTGGAAAGATCAGCGCCCACGATTCGTCCTCTTCTTCGTCATCATCAGAATCCGACGATGACAAGAAGGAGAAGAAGAAGGAGAAGAAGAAGAAGGCCAAGTCGAACCGTCTCTTTGTAAGAGATAAGCCTCTTCACCAAGTCCTCGGGGGTGGCACTGGTAAGCTTTAAACTAAAGAAAAAATTGGAAGAATGAAAAGAGAAACACGTGAGAAGGATGAAGATTAGCTAGCAGAAATTTCCCAGATGGAAAGTTTCAATTTTTATTTACTAGCCTTCATAAAGATTGAATCTTTTCTATCGCTATGCTGATAATATTAGGCTGAAGATGATTGATTATATCGCAATTTTTGGATCCTTTTATTATATCTTGATGGCTTTATCAGGAATCATTTCTTTTATAGCATTCGTTCTTTCTGGTATTAGTTCATTTCCATTTGGATATCGGGAAACCGGTAATATTAGATCGTGTTAGAACAAGTCGAACAAGAAATGGACAAGCTTTTCGATCAGATCTCATCTTTTCATATAATCTAACGATCTGTAACCATCATCAGCTGCAGATGTCTTCTTGTGGAAGGACTGGAAAACTGCAGCCACGATTTTAATCGGCGCTACAGCCATATGGCTTCTTTTCGAAGTCTTCGAATACCATTTGCTCCCTCTGATCTGTTACTCTTTGATCGGCGGCTACACCATCTTCTTCGTGTGGGCAGTTGCAACTGCGTTTTTCACCAAGTAATAAGCTTTGGCCCCTTCTCTTCTTATTAAGGCGTTTACCATGATGCTCTCTGTAATTTTCAGACATCCTTATTCGAGCACTTGTGCTTTTCCTTACAGATCTCCCCCGCCGATCCCTGAATTAACTCTCCCCGAAGACTCGGTGCTCAGAGCTGCCTCTGTTTTGAGGGTCGAGTTCAATAAGGGGATTGAGTTCTTGAGGGACGTTGCTTTCGAAAGGGATTTAAAGAAGTTCATCGGAGTAAGTGATTGAATTTCTTGACCACTGTGTTCGTGTGTTTTTCAAGAAAGAAGCTTAAGCTCAAACCACAAATGAATTCATCAAACAGGTGGTTGCTGCTCTATGGATCTTGGCCCTCGTTGGCAAAGCCTGCACTCTTCCTACGCTTATATTCTCAGGTGACGCGCGAATTCTCTCAGCATTTTTTCCCATGGTTTTTCCGCCGGCGGCTATCTTCTTACGACTTGATTCTTCTTTTTCTGAAAAATAGGGACGGTGTTGCTTTTTACGGTGCCCGTGCTTTACGAGAAATACGACCACAAGGTGGATGCTTTGGCTGAGAAGACGATGTATGAGGTGAAGAAACAGTACGCAGTTTTTGATGAGAAGGTAGTGAGCAAAATACCGAAAGGGCCTTTGGAGAAGATCACTAATGCCAAGAAGGAATGAGCTATTACGCCTCTTTTTATGTATGTAGAGAGATCCATCCCCTATTGTGAAATCTTATAGTATATCATGTACTATTACGAAGTCTGTGCTTATCTTATGCTTTTCTTTCGGTTTGATATGCAGATGTTTCTGGATATATTGTGTGTTGGTCTCATGTTGAAATAAGATTTGGATTTACGAGTTCATTCTCAGCTTTTTCTCAAAAGTTTTGTGAAATTTGATATCCAAAATATTGCCGTTCCGTATGTGATTTCAGAAATAGGAGAAACCGCTGCGTGGTATGGCACGTCACTCCAGGTAGCGTGTACTAACCAAGGTTCTGAAACCCGAATCGGAAATTTATCGGAAATTTAATGATTTAAGGTTTAGTGGTTTAATCGGTATTTTTATATCGGCAGAAAATCGTTACTCTAAATTTAATAAATATATATTTTATGAATGGATGAATCAAATAATATCGAAAATATACATGCTTTCATAAACTTTTTTCAATTAGAATTTTATAAACTTATTGAAATTGTGTTGGTAGTTCAAATTAATAGTATAATAAATCTCAAAAAGTAAATTTATAGTTTTCAGGGTCAAAATGAATAAAAAAGAAATATTGAGTTAATAATTTAATTAAAAAATAGAGATGTAAAACTTAGATAAAACGTATTTGTACCTATTTTCGTGTTTTTCTTATTTTTATATAAAACTTAGATCGGATCGGAACCGAATCGGATTTCCGACCGGTTCATCGATTTTCGGTCAGAACCGGCCGGTCCGGTCCGGTCATGAAAACCATGGTTTTGACTTAAATTTTTTGTTTTCTTTCCTTAGCGTTTTTTTGTTTTGTAGTCAAAACAAAACTTATCTAGTAAAATAACATAGGTAAAAATTCGAAATTTATTGAATTTTCTTCTTTCTCGAAATTCTTTCGTAAGTAAATTTTTGTAAGTATTTTAATAACATAGTTAACATAGTTATTTTTTTTTGTATTTTTTCAAATTTTTTGTTGTTTTTATTTGAATAAAATTTCGTAAATAAATAAAAAAAATTAAAAGTTCGAAATTTTTTGAAGCAAACAAAACATTATATTACAAATAAAATTATTTAAACACACATAAAACTCAAAACATTTTCGAAGCAAACAATATTACACTGCAAATAAAATTACTTAAATACACATAAACATACACTCCAACTTTCAAAATAGTAACAAGTTTACTTAGCCTTATCTACCTTTTTGTCTTGCACGCCTCTCAGATCTATCCATTTCATTTGTAATCCTCGTCGTTCGATTCCTTCTGGCCCCCCTTCAATTTCTACATTGCGGATTGTGGAACAACTGGAACTCGACATCATTTCAATGACGCTCGTCGTCCAAAGGAACAAATCGACCCTCATAAGTTGTCAAATAAGCTTCTTTACTATAATACGCGGCAACGTATTGAGCACTATTAAACTCAAAACTACGACAAGTTGCTTGTGCATGTTAACATGGTATTTTGAACATACTCAGTTAGCGCATGAGCACCGAAGATCACTCAATACCACTACGTACGTCTTAGATCCCCTTCCACTTAAGTACCTGGTGTAGACCTCGACGGATCTTATCGCATAATCAAATTCTCTCACCGTATGACTTCTTGAGTCGTGCTCCAATCACGATACTTTTTCGTGGCATAAGATGTCCACGCTGTTTCTGAATTCTCCATCGCAAGGCATTCCTCTTGATACCTGTTAAAAAAATATGTGATAATGCGATGGAAAGTAAAACGGACAATTGGAGTTATGGGCAGACACTCTGATATATTGGTCGTCATGATACCGCAACGACGACCCCTATCATACGCCAACGTCCAGTTCTCCTTTGGGATCAAGCCACTTCTAAGCCTTCTCATTGATTGCCTTAATTTGATTCATCGTCCGCTTAAACTTCAACTCCGTATGTGCCATGCCCGCTCGATGACATACGTCTTTTAACTGTTGGTCTTTAAAATCCTTAAGTAATTAGATTTGACATGTCGAAGGCAAAAACGATGAACACCTCTAATTGAATTTCTCTGAAAAAGCAATTTTACTGTAGATTTTATCCCAGAATGAGGATTTGAGATTAAACATACTTCCTCATTTTTCAACGCATGAACATTCAATAAGTGCAAAAATCAGTGCCAAGATTCACGGGTTTCCTCATCCACGATCGAGAAGGCTAGTAGAAAAACATTCTGGTTAGCATCAAGGCCGCAACAATCAACATCTTGTGCTTATATTTCGTGTAAAGATGAGTTCCGTCTACACATAATACCTTTCGACAATGTTGAAAACAGTCTATGCAAGGTTTAAAGCTCCAGAAAACATACCGTGGAATATTCTGATTATTGTTTGTGATATGTCTTCACATCACAATCGTGTCCGAATTTTGTGCTTGTAGGGCTTTCATGAATTTCGGTAGTTGTTGGACAGAACTCTCCCACGTACCATATACGATCTTCATCGCACGCCTTAAACCTCGCCATGCTTGAAGATAAGAAATTTTGTAGCCGTAGCTGTCTTTGACCCTTCACATCCTTTGAAAGATATTGACCTGAACGACGAAAATCAACATCTCGGCAATAACATCTGGAGATATGTTGCGATGTGTGTCTGGCAACTCATTCATCAAGCACGTGTGCTCACTAGGATACCTTGTTTTCATCCAGTAACCTTTCTTCTTTTTGTGCCATGCACGCAGCCTCCACACGCAGTTTTGACTATGGTTGCAGGTAATATGCCATAATGCGCTGTTACTCTCCAAAACTCGGTATTCGATTCTTGTATGTTTAAGTGAGTAATCGTTGACTGCACTTTTTAAATGTGATTTGCTCTGGGATCATCTTAACGCCAAGGTGACCTTCATTGTCATCGTAGAATGAACCATGTCCTTCGTAGTCATCGTCATTTGCTTCTGGAGCCATCTCATAAGTCTCGTAAAATGGTACAGTTGGATGTAGTTCTCTTTGCATCTGCGACGAAGTAGGTTGATGTTCGACGGTTCATCGTCATCTTCATCGTCAACAGGATCCGGTAGATCTTCTATCTGCCACCAATGTCATCAGCTTCTGAGTCGCTCACTTCCTGTTCATGCTCCGGCTCAATGGGATCATCAGGGGAAGGATTGTTGATGGACCTGCTTCGTCGAGTTGAGTCTGAGGCTGTTTGATAGTATGCAGATTGGTCAAATACGGGTTCTTCCGTGTTCATCCGCTCAGAAACACAACCTTTCAAATCCCTCGTTCTGTCTAGAACTACCAGCCTCATCGTGTCGAGGACGGCAAGACCAACTCCTACGTGCCCGGCTCTGCGATGACCTCTCGGGACTGTTATTCCGATCACGCATTCCTCTTGGTCGCTCTAATGCGATCAGTCGAATTCGCTCGGCAACATTCGCAACTCTCATGTCATCTGACATGCCCTCAACTCGAGCTAATATATCATATACAGCGTCACCCTACATATAAAGAAATAGTGTGAATCATAAATAATATTAAAACTTATCAAATTAATTATTCATAGACAATTGTTATACCATGGCGCGCCATGAAACCGCTTCTCCCACCTGAAGTGGTGATGCGTAAGAGACCAATGTAAGGCTCTGAGTACGGAGCTGATCTACGCCAGAAACCATCTCCAAAGCAGCTTGCCATGGTCCACGATACCCATCAATGGTTTCATCCTCTAAAACTCTAAATATGATTGTCGCATTAGGTAGAGAAGATAAGTCTTCCCCTACGTAATCAGACGTGCAGAAATTCCCGAAGGTAATAGCCCTAAGCCGCGAGGCACTTAGAGTAATATGCAAATTTTGGGTTCACGACCGAGTCCCTGGTCACATATGGGCCGAAGTACGGATCATGGTCCCGGATGACCAACTCTATTAACTAGGATGACTCGATAGCAATGGTGTTCAATGAAAAATTCTCCGATATCTCGAGATATGCCAACATCCGTAGGTTCCGCATCGCGTATGCGAACTGGAAGTCGCTTGCAAAGTAATCGTCCATTATTAACCTTCGGAGATTCGTGGACCAGTTTTGGGGTAGCGGTCCGCTGACGATTGGTTGACAGCAACGAAGCTGCAAAGTTGTCACCGCACTCCTGCCGAGGAGGTCCAATAGGTAGATTGGAAAGCTTAAAAGATTTAAAAACAAAGCATATAAAGACAAAAATCATATAAAAAACAAAATAAATCGAAAACCAAAATAGGGACAAACCTGTCATATTCGACAAATCGACGAATGTTGATATTCACCTCCGAGGCCCTCAACTCGATTGCCCGAACGATCCATTCGTTTAAAGGACCGCTGTCATCTTCTCCATGATACTCAAAAGCAATAGTAAATGAATCAATATCTCCTCTTCGCTCACGCATTGCATGTAACACCACACTAATAAATCTCAATTGAGTTTCACGTAGGTGTGGATTTGTCAAAGCATACAGGTCGAAACTAATTTGATCAAGAGACTCGTACACGTCCCTCAGTTCGTGGAAAAGAACACTTAGACGCAGCATATCAATGCATGGAATGCGGGACATAATGTTTCTCAGAATATCCCGAGGAAGTCTGCCCAGACCATCCATCTGCGTATTTGAACGATGAAATTTTCTATCTATCAACATCGGATAATTCAACTCATCAACTCAATTAACATACGCAGATGTCAATTAGAACAGCTTCAACATCATAATTCGAACAAATCAAGAGAAGATTTCCAGATCAACAATTGCAAACGATACCACGCAGAAAGCAAAAAAATCGAGAAAGGGATAACCGAAAAGGCGAAACAATTGCGAAAATAACGGCATCCATACCTTCAAAATTTGCAGGCAACTAATCAAGCATAGATCGCAATTTCCTCCTGGTGGATTCAGCACATGATGCTGACCTTGATCGAGTGCGACGTGGTGTGGGTATGGCTTGATCGCGACTGTGACCTTGATCGCGATTTCTCCTGGTGGTTTCAATTCAGTTCTCCTTGATCGAGTGGGCCTAATCCTTCTCTTATTGGGCCATGGCCCACGTATTCACCTTGGCATTTTGCTCTTATAAATATCGTGTGGTTCCTCGTGCAGGGTTATTTTTTTAACAATATTGCCTTCAATCGTTTTCATAAATTAGGCCCCACCAAATTTTAGATCAATAGCCTTAATAAATAACTAGTCACACCTGCACACCCAATGTGTGTGCAACCAACATATGAAAATTTTAGCAACAAAATCAAAATATTAAAAGGTGAGCAAAATGACTCGCATGTCACATCTCGTTGTTCAATCCCATGTGCAGTTTTTAATATAATATATGGCAGTTTTGGTTGTCTTGGCAGTTTTCTTTCAACGTGTGTGCAGAAATAGTAAATGACGTGGCCTCTATTAAGAACGTCAGTTATTACGTGGGAGTTATTATGAGGTTATACACGTGGCCTTTATCGATTGGTTGATTCCTGAAATTTACAGACCAAATTGGCATCGAATTTTGACGGTTTATAGACGGTGCTCGCGCTTAATAAATAGTATAGATAAACATCCTAAAATTGCTTTAATTTTGAAACTTTCTATCCTAACATTACTTAATTAAGTGCCTTCAAACTGCTTCAATTTCGAAACAACCAACACCTTAATTCAGATGACATTAAAATGTCGCTCCCCATATATACATGATTGAAAAAATAATTAATTGTTTTGTTCCTCGAGATCGGCGAAGGAATGTATCTTACACGAAATAATTGCGCGCTTCTTCGCCCCTTAACGCGTTGTTGGGAGTAAATTTGAATTAAATTTGACAACCGCTCAGCGATCCTTATTTTGTTAACAAACATGTGAAGAGATCTCAAATCTTTGCTGTATCAAATGAATAATTGCAGCAGAATTATAAGTGAAGGCCAATGCTCTCACTTGGCCATTTTGAGTTGAAGTGTTCAGATAAATTGAAGGCCGTTGGATGAAGATACTTGGTGACAAGTATTCAATGGTCAAGATTTGGAAGATGCTAATAGCAACTTAGCAAGTGATAGAGCTGGAGCTCAACACAAGTAACAACTGTAGCAAGCTATTAACGTGTGATCCATATTGTACGATCATCACTATCATATGTGATGGTGGCCAGTGGGTATGGTCCCTGTAAGGACGTGTACTAGGTTGTAAAAACAGTGACTCTTATGTCGCAACTTTCAAGGCGACATGGTATTCATGCAAATGCCCTCCCGGCGGATAGTGAAACCTTGAGGATGATACCTGAGGGAAAAGCGACACAGAGGGTATCTCTAGTGTTGGCAATCTCGGAGTGGGCTACCAGCGTGAAGCGTCCGCATGACGTATGAAACCACCTTGGGATCGAAAAGACGCCCTAGGATTAGCCTCTCAAGAGTGGGTATTATCACTTATATATCCCTAGCGGATTCGAGCTCCATGATGGTGCATAGCGAGATAACCGAGAGCCCTACATGAAATGAGAGTACGAAAATGATATGAGGTCTAGAAAGCACTGGCGCGGATGTCTTTGCGATTTAGGGCACGTGTATGGCATGCATGACTTTCACTTACTGAGCTTTAGAAACTCATTCCGCGTATTTATGTGTTGTAGGTTTACGAGGTCGCGGTACGTGATCACTTTTAGGGCGAGGCCTATTTGTGAAGCTTTCGGAGGACTTTTGAGGTGACAGTGTGTACATGAATGCGACTGATGTGGCGGGCCGATATATTATTTTTTTATACGCATGCGCACTCACCTATGTATTTACATCCATATTTTGTAATGTACAAAATGACTTCCTTTATATAAAAGGAAAAATTTTGTATGCATTCTTGCATGATTTATACTTTTATTTCAATAGCACTCACATAAAATAGCATTAAGAGTAAGTGGTAGAAGGCGGGACGCCACATATGACACTTTATGTATCAGCAAAAACAAGTTTCTTGTAAAAAATAGCAGAAAAAGGTGTCGGATACCTCTTCTTTTAACGGTTTTGCATGGATATTTTGGTCAGATCAAATTTTAGGTCTTTTACTCTAAATTTTCTACCGAATAGGTCCTTAAAACTATCTGAAAGCGGTTTGAATCCAAAAGTTAAACTTTGATGGCCATATTCGTTAAGAAAAGAAATAGATGGGACCATCACGAGAATTGAGTAACTATTGCTTGAATTAATAATATAAAATATAAAAATATTATTATTAAATTTACTAATTAAAACCGATTGATTGAGTCTAGGGTTTTGTGAGAAGCTAAAGCTCGGTGCTCGGCTCAGCTCAGCTAACTGCAAAGTGCAAACATCAAAGACAAAGAACATATGAATATCCATCGCCGAATATTACATTAAGAGGTTGAGCCATCAGCTCTTAGAAAGAGGAAAACTCGTGACCTGTGATACAATCATGGATAAGTCCATTTTGGTACTCGAAGAAGGTACGACTTGCACTGCGTGGGATTACAGTGGCCATAGATTGGCAGCTGGCTTAGATGACGGCACAGTGGTTATTTATGATGCAACTGATCCAGCTTCGTCTACCTTCACCTGTACTTCTAAATTCAAGGTAAATATGGCGTTTTACTTATTTATTTCGTATGCATTTATTCTTTATCTGCCTTTGTAGCGTGCGTGTGTATAGTTGCGTCAAATTTGAGGTCTATGATTGTAGAGGTTGGATGGGATGTTGAGGGGAAGGCATGTTGAAGTTTCTTACTGATGTCGCTGTTTGGAGAGTGGCTTTTGTTCTTTTTTTGTTCGTTTGTTGAGTCAAGGTTGGATTTTTTTTCGGAAGGAGAGTCTTATCGGTATAAAAGAACTTCGTTCAAAATGTTACAGTATTCAACCTAATTCAGGTTTCCCAATTAGAAAAAAGTAAAGTATAGAGCAAGTGGCTCCAAATTCAATCCCAATTTTCTTCTAGAGTTGTGAATTTGGATTACCCAGCTTCGGTATTAAGTTTTTTGCACCAGTTCTCGTTGAGTTGAGAGCATTTCCAATCTCAAATTGTGCTCTGCTCACTATTGATGTTAAAAGGGTTTTTTTTACATTAACATATAGGAAAACCCCTTTCTCTCTCTTAAATCTCTCTCGCCTCTCTGGCTCTCTCTACAGAAAAGAAAAAAACCTTGATATCCTTCCTCCCCTCCTCCGTAATGGAGGTAGGGGAGCTCACTTTATTTTCTTTTTATTTTCCTTTTCTGTCTTTTTCAATTTTTGGCTTGCGTTTCTTCCTTTCTTGCTTTGCTTCCCACCGTTTTGTCGCCTCCAACCATCAGTGTGCTCTCCATGTCAAATCCACACCCGCCATCACCACTAGTCTCCTGATCTAGGAGCTCCAAGTCTCCCGATTTGGAAGTTATTTTCTCCTCTAGTAGGAGTTTTCCTCTCCATTTTTTTGAGTGTTCCTTCCGAAGAGTACAAGACTCGAAGCCGACGCTAAAGAAAGTGAAAAGTATTGTAGATCTGGCTTAATAGCCACTTGTGTAATAGGTTCTTTAGCTCTTTGAGCTGAACCGTTGAAGTTCGGGTTTCTTGTATTCTTTCGGCTTTTTATTTTGCTTTTTGTTGGTTGTTGTTGCTCAGATTTGAGCCTTTGTTCTCTTCCGGGTTTCGATGTCACCGGAGAGACCTCTTTGGGCTATTTAGCCTATGTAAATTTGTTTTGATATGAGAACTACCGTTTCGAAAAAAAAGGTTTTTTTTAATGTGAACGGCAGGTCAAAGGAAGCAGCACCTCGAAAATTGTTTGGTGTCCGCCAGAATATGGTGATGCGGTTGCTTGTGTAACTGATGATGGGGAATTATCTATATGGGAGGAGGTCCTAGAACTAGAAAGTATGCTTTTGATTATATACTATTTTCATTTTCTGAGGTGCTGGTAATGGGAATTGCCTAATGTACAGGGGAAAGGAGAATTTTCGTCTATATTTATTTTAATCATTTTGTGAATGGAGAAACTTTTTGTACTAGTTAATGCAAATATAGCAATTTACCATACTGCAATATATTTTTATATTATGCATTATGTTTTTGTAGTCAATTTTACCAAACCTGTACCTGTCCCCTGGTTTGGTTCACAGAGTTGGATTTTCCTTTTGACTTACTGAACTTCTCGGAGAGCCATATAATGTTGTCTGATCTTTTATGTTATAGATACTGATGGAAATCACTGGAAGCTGTGTAAACTGTTTGAAAGAAGCTCAAGTCGGGTTTTAGATATTCAGTTTGGATGCGGTCAAGGATGTCTCAAACTGGTGAGGATGTCTCAATGAGCAATAAATATATTTTTATGGTACACATAGTAATTACATTCCTTTTGTTTGAATTTTTCTTTTCTTTTTCATATAGGCAGCTGCGTACACTGATGGTCAGGCAAAGATATATGAGCTACTGGATACACTTGTACTGGAGAGGTGGCAACTTCAGGTGTGCTTTTTTCGTTCCTGAATAATTTCTAATATCAGCTATTAGACACTCTAGGGATAGTTGACATTTTTTTTATGTGGTAGTTATATGTTGGGATGACGTTACGTTTGATAATAACTTACACTTTGTGTAGTGCCTCTTGTCGTACTCTTAAATGATGCTGATCTTTGAATATGCCGTGCTGTAACTGTGCATTGCTTTCTGTTCATGATGGTACTCGAAAAGATTTTGATCGTTATATATGACGGAATCATGGTTAGCCATAAGGTCTTTCACAGTAAATAATATCATCCTTCTAGAGCAGATATTATCTTAGTTCTATACATCTGTTTTTTTCTTTACCAGCAGTCCATTGTTTTAATTTTTTTTTTTTGAGACTTTTATATTGATCTTAAAGTCACCCGCTCTGTAGGCCGAGTTCCAAAACATCATTGGTTTGGCATCGAAATCGTCAAGTACTTCGTGCCTCTCTGCTTCAGTTTCTTGGAATCCTCAGAGAAGCGATGTTCGCCAATCGAGTTTTGTGTTGGGTTTTAACTCAAATACACCGGACATGAACTCTGCAAAGGTACGTTATTTGTTGCAACGTGATAAGTGACAAGTTTGTGAGGGAATTGTTGTTCTTTATAGAATCATGATGGGGAATTTTTAAGATTTTAGTAATCATGTTACTTTTCCTTCCAATTTTCTTTTTCTGAGATGAACATCAATTGTGCTGATTACACTGTAGATGTCAAACAGGTTTGGGAGTTTGATCAGGATCATCAAAGATGGCTTCCCGTGGCAGAACTTTCTTTACCAGGAGATAAGGATGATCCTGTTTATGCTGTTTCTTGGGCATCAAACATAGGAAGGTAAACTTGATCTCTCACTCCCTCTCTCTCTCTATATATCTCTCTCCCCCCTCTCTCTAGCACCCATGGCAGAGGATGATGTATCGAAATTTAAGCTTATGCTTTCAAAAGGTTGCTGTTGCAAACTGAATAAATTAGGATGATTAAGAAAAAGGCTCAAAGGATCTGAGTTGGTTTTGGTTGATGGTCCCAGCTATATCTGATTAGAAGTGGAGGGCGACTTTTTAGTGAATCTCTGAAGTTTTTTTAAGGTGTATTGTTCCATTTTTTTTCTTTCTTCTCCTTATGCAGACCATATGAACTGATAGCTGTTGCTACTCAAAAGGGGATATCAATATGGCACCTTGGCTCAAGCCCCGATTCTGATGGTAGACTCTCAGTGAATAGAGTTTCATTGCTCTCTGGTCACAATAGTGAGGTAACATAACACCATCCAAATATTTGGCCTTAATTATAGTAGCACTGCAATTTCTGAAACTTTTCGGAGATTTTTTTCTTAGCGGAGATCTTTGGTTTTTTATAGGTTTGGCAAATGGAATGGGACATGAGCGGAATGACTTTGGCTACTACAGGCGGCGACGGTGTTATAAGGCTTTGGCAATCAGACTTGAACGGTGTTTGGCGCGAACAAGCTACTTTGGCTCCCTCAACTTAGGTCATTTCTATTGCATGCCTCAGTTTATCTAAAAACATGAATTTAGTTGGTGTCTGAAAAATGTAATTCTATTTATCATGACCCTCCAAAAGTTCTTCAACTGTTAACCTTTTCTGTATTTCGTTGGCTAGCTTCCTTCCTCTGCGTCTTGTCTACTTATGTCGAGATCTCGGACTTTGTAATGATTTACTCCTTGATCCCTAGGCATCATCGTCGTAAAACTATGTATTACACATCAAACAAATTATATGAATTCTCTACAAACCGCGAGAGAAATACAAGGAAAAATCACTAGTCAATTATAGGTGGGGTTGGGATAATACAGTTCTTGGCACACAGAAGACTTTTGTGTTGTGTGGTGCTTGACAAAACTAATACTCCATAAATACGTACAAAATATATAAATGCTCGTGAGCAAGGGCATTACTTGTTCCACTAGAATAATGTAAAATTAGGGCTTCTGTATAAATACATACATTGCATATTCCAACATTTCACAGTAAGAATAAAACAAAAAAGAAATCAATGGAGAAGTCAAAAGTCTGTGTAACTGGTGGTTCGAGTCACTTGGGCTCTTGGCTGATCAAGAAACTACTAGCGAGAGGTTACACTGTTCATGCGACTCTCAGAGATCCTTGTGGGTGTTGTATAAAGAACAGAAGTGATTATTTGACAATGGAAAAGCAAAAAGTAATCTTTGATGTTTTTTCATTGGTAATTTTTCAGGCGATGAATCGAAAACTGGCCCTTTAAAATCGCTGCCCAACGCAGAGAGCAACTTGAAGCTGTTCAAAGCAGACATCTACAGCCCCGAAGAATTCCAAGAAGCCATAGAAGGCTGTCAATACGTTATGCACCTGGCGACTGCATATCTCCACGCGCCGAGCTCTAAGGTTGGCGAGCTTTAATTTCATCTCTTATATTTACAGTTCGAGGAAGCTTAATCTTCTCTAATTTCCAAGCAGTACAAAGATACGACAGAAGCAGCAGTAGCTAGCGTAAGAATCATCGCCGATTCTTGCCTTAAGTCAACGACAGTTCGACGCCTGGTCTACACTTCAACGATCATGGCAGTTTCTCCATTGATCGAAAACGGCTATGGATATAAATCCCAGATGGACGAATCTTGTTGGACTCCCTTCAATAACTCGTTCACTTACAGCGACGAATATACGCTGGTAATCAATCAAATTATAATACTATGACGATACTCTTCAATATTTGCATAAACTTGATCAAACTTCTCTTACATGACATAGGACTATGTCAAGTCGAAGACATCATCGGACAGAGAGGTACTCAGCTACAACGATCATCATCATAATCATCAGCTCGAAGTAGTGAGCTTGGTTTGTGGGCTCGTGGGAGGAGAGACTATCGTTTCGAACCCGCCGGCGAGCTTAAAGGTTATACTTTCTCAGCTAATGAGCTTCGAATTCGGCGTGCGAGCGTTGAGGTTCATGCAAGAACTGTTGGGCTCGATCCCTTTGGTCCATATCGACGATGTCTGCGAAGCTCACGTCTTTTGCATTGAGAAGAAGGGTTCGTTGAAAGGTAGGTTCTTGTGTGCTGTTGAGAGCAGTTCAGTGGAGGAAATGGCAGAGTATTATGAGAGGATTTGCCCCGAGGCTCAGATCCCTGAAGAGTTAAGATATATATATGCTTTTCATCTAATCGATTTTGAGTTTGTGAAGGAAGAGACTTGTAATATTTTGGTTAAATAGGTACAAGATTGGACCAGATGGAAGGTGCAAGTGTGACCTGTCTAAGCTGAGAAAAGAGGGATTTGAATACAAGTATGGCGTCGGAGAAATACTCGAAGATGCATTCAAATGCGGAAAAAGATTGGGGCTTTTCGATCAAAGCAATGGGTCTTAATGGATATTACTTTCTCTTGATGCTGAAAATTTCTTATCGTATGATGTTAAGGCGAAACAACCTCCTTGCATTCGCTCTCTTTGTTGTTTGTAAGGATTTTTCTTGAAAGGCTCTTGTTGATATTTCGGCCGCTTTAGGTTCGCAATCCACACTTCTACCGAATATATGTGTGAATTAATCCAAGAAACACGTTCTTGAAAGAGAACGAATTGAAAAATTGATGAAAACGAAAATCAGAAAAAACAGAATTTTACGTGGTTCGACCTAACTTTAGTCTACGTCCACGGACCAATCAGAGCTTATTTTATTAATCGAGAAGAAGGGTTTACAAGACTCACATGCCCTCTACAACTTTCTCTTGTACACTTCACAGAGATTTCACTCTCTATCGAAAGTTACAAGCCTCAAAGTTACTCACTCGAAATTGCTAATCTGATATTTATAGAAAAAAATTCCTGCTGTGTGCATCTGCCACTTGTACCATGCCCGCATTATACGACTTGTACCTTGCGCGCTTCCCACTTATAAAAGTGTTTAGCAACTTAAACTTTGAATCTCAGCCCTTAGATCAATTCTCGCCTCAAGATCGGACGTTTGCTGCTCGTCTGCGAAGCATATTTTTACAGCTTTTACTTCATCTTTTCTCAAGCTGACCCATCTGAGCAACTTTCCGATCATCTCCGAGCTTGATCATCAGAGTTTAGGCTCACTTATCCTCAACAGCTCTCAACACTTCATTTTATCGAAATTGTTTGAATGAACTCAACTCATAACGACGAAAAAGATTCAATTGGGCCGAGCCGAAAACTTAAATGAAGTAGCTCGAAAGATACACATACAACACAATAGTCAATAATTACTCCATTATCAGATTATTTTAATGTTAAAACTCATCTATTCTCTCAACTCACTTCCGTGTGAATTAAGCGCTAACCAATGATACATGTAATACAAAAACAGTCATTTTAAGTGGGACCGAATAAACTCCCAAGCCACAGCTTAGCCACGCATCCTCCTCCAAAGCCTTACGCTACAAATTTGTCTTCATTCGTAAAACTAAGGACCCATTCGTTTAAAAACACAGCCACAAAAACCACAGACAAAAAGGCCAAACATTTCCACCTCACAACAGTACAAACGAAAAAATTTCCCACCAAAATCCCATAAAAAACAACACAAAGCACAAGTTGGTCATCAATCAAGAAAAACCTTATCTCCTTCCTATCTATCTCCCTCCACTCTTACAATGGGCTGTGCTTCTTCCAAAAGGATCGAAGCCACGGCGGTCCTCGACGTGTACAGACCAGCTCCGTCGAGCTTTGCCCTCTTCGATATCAACTCCGTCCAAGAACCATGGCTGAAGCAAGACGGGTCGGGTCAGGTCCAAGAAGAGGATAATATTGGTCGACCCAATAAGCTAATACTCGATAAGCTCAACTCCATAGACGAAGCTCCTCGAAGTTGGGACGAAGTCAGCAAAGAGTTAGAGGACTTGAAGCCTAAGCTAAGGGACGCCGTTTCACTTCCCGCGCCGACTGATCAGAACCCTCATAGCCCAGATGGAGCCAATCAGAAGCTGCCACGTAAGAACGCCTCCTTCCACACTTTAGAGGAGCTCGAGTCTAAAGTATCCAGCCATAAGAAGAAGAACGAAGTCGGCGGCGGCGGCAGAGCTCTTCCGCCGGCGCTCACTGGTTCAAAGTCATTCGGCGGAGAATCGAAGGCTGGCTCAAATGTCTCAAAGTCAAACGTAAGATATGAAGAGGAAGTTATCTTATTATCACGATATCAATCAGTACACAGTAATTTTTGACTGTATATATTTCTATCTGCAGGCGGGCGATGTTCCCAAGTCACTCAAAGATAACATCTTCATAATCAGAGACCGCGAGGAGAGGAACAAAGACGGGAAAACCCAGAGCTTAGTCCGATACAATCCCTTGAACGATTTCCCGGAGATATGTCCGCCGAACGGCTCCGACGCGGTGGTCCTCTACTCAACCTCCCTCGGCGGAGTCCGGCGAACCTACGACGACTGCAACAGGG
Source organism: Craterostigma plantagineum (assembly GCA_027422505.1). Taxonomy (NCBI): domain Eukaryota; kingdom Viridiplantae; phylum Streptophyta; class Magnoliopsida; order Lamiales; family Linderniaceae; genus Craterostigma; species Craterostigma plantagineum. Next base: position 34,880,816 of record JAPQWV010000002.1, on the reverse strand, counting down.
TCAAGCAGCTCCTCGAGATCCACCAGGTGGTGTACGACGAGCGCGACGTGTCTTTAGACTCTGGGTTTCTGACCGAGCTGAGAGACCTGCTGGCGGCGGCGGAGGTCGCCGAGAACGTCGCCGTCGTCCCTAGGGTTTTCGTCAAGGGACGGTACATAGGCGGCGTCGAAGAGATCGTAGGGCTTAATGAGAGGGGGGTTCTGAGCCGCATCTTGAACTGGGCTCGAGTGGAGAGAGGGGTGGGTCGGCTGGGGTGCGGCGGGTGCGGCGGCGCGAGGTTTGTACCGTGCCTGAAGTGCGGCGGGAGTTGTAAGGTGGTGGTCGGAGAGAGTAAGGAGAGGTGCGGCGAGTGTAATGAGAATGGCTTGGTTCAGTGTCCTCTTTGTGCTTGAATCTTCTGTTATTATGATATATAAGATAGTGTTCGCTTATAAAATGGCATGGTTTTCTTGGTTGTGTTGGGTAAACTAAGAGAACCTTGTGTGGTCGATGCATTGTATTATACGGAAAGAGAACCTTTTCACATCAAACTTTATATATGTAAGACTATTACAACAGAACATATATTGTTTCGAGCAACTGCCAATTTGCCGCACAGACTGAATTGGGCCATCAAATTTGCACTGATAATTGGGCTTATGGTAGGCCCATATGAAGCCCAATACTTGCAATGTTCGTCCTCGCGAGCTTTCTTGCCGCAAAAGAGGGGAGGCAAAGCCTACCAACAAATATTTAACTTCTTGAGATTGGAAAGGAAGGAAGGAGAAGGAAATGGATTCGAAAATCACGGAAGTATCTCAAGTGTTCGAGCGCTTCAAAGCTGCCTTTGTCCGTAAGGATTATGATGCCTGTACTCAGCTCCTATCGCAGCTCAAGGTACGATTTCTCTATATTTTTCACGTAGTTCCTTTTTCCCTTTCGTTTGTTACTTCACAAATTTCGATGTGTTGTTGGGTAGGCAAATCCGTTGTGATCTTGGTGTATAAGCGAGGTGTGATAATCTTGCTTTTGATTTTGGTGGTTTATGATTTCTATTGAGATGAGCGTTTACTTGGAACTATGAGCTGAATTTACTTCTTAGCGTTGCCTTTCCTACTCTCTGTTACTCCTTAAATCAAAGTATATCATTCCATTTTTTTCGGGAATTCCGAATTCGTAGATCTTATAGTTGTTGAAGTATTGGGCACATCTGTATATCCTTCCTGCTACATGGATATAGTGACTTCTTATTTTGCGCACGCTATATATTCATGCATCCAGGAAATGAAATGACATTCTTTTCACTAATGCAGAGCTACTTTGTTGTAATGTATTTGTGTGCCAGGTTTCGCTAACGGGGTTCAAAAGTCTGCCTCCACTGTTTCAACAAACACCTAATGCAGTTCATGAATTGACTCTAGCAAGTAATATGGGGTTCCCTTTCACTTTTGTATCTTCTGGGATGTTTTAGTGTTTTCCTTTTTTCCGAATATGTTACTTTTCCTGCTGAAATTCCTATTATTATCTACAATTTTCAGGGGACATATATGAGCATGCAGTTGTTTTGAGCGTTAAGGTTGAGGATCAGGATGCATTTGAGAGGGACTTCTTTCAATTGAAGCCGTACTATACAGATGCTCGGTAATTTGTTGCTTCAATGATGTTGAGGATTTGAAAAGTTTTAACTTTTGTGCTTCCTTTTGTTTGAGCAACAATGTTTGTTCAATGTAGGCTCTTGTGCTGTTTGTGTGAGAGTTATCTTAACCTGCAACTTCTTGCATATAAGGAAACACTTCTGATTCTCTTCCATGTTATTTCTCCAGCGGGTTTATCCCACCGTCTCCCCAGGAGTATATCATTTTAGGTCTCAACCTTCTGAGACTCCTCGTTCAAAATAGAATCGCTGAGTTCCACACTGAGTTGGAGCTTCTTTCCCCTGATGCTCTAGAGAGTTCCTGCATCAAGCATGCTGTTGAACTCGAACAGTCTTTCATGGAAGGAGCTTATAATCGTGTTTTGAGTGCTAGGCAGACTGTACCACATGACACATACGTCTACTTCATGGATTTGCTTGCCAAGACTGTGAGGTTGTTGTCTTCGTAGCTCGAGCTAACTTCATGTCACATGATCATAGTAAATTGCTAGTTAAACTGATTATATGTCATGTGGTAACTGATCAACCAACCTTTGGAGATAGTTAAATTCTTGCTGTTGACACTTGAATTGTTTGCAGGGATGAGATTGCAGGACGTAGCGAAAAGGCTTACGACTTCCTCACTCTGAAAGACGCACAGCAGATTCTGCTGTTTTCCTCCGAAAAGGACTTGCTTAAGTACATCGAGGAGGTAAAAAACACTCACCTGCTTTGTTTACTTCTCTTGCGCGAACGCACATACTGATAGTATTGGGATTCAGACAATTAAGAAACGTATCTTCATGGTAATAATCGAAAATTGCAGGAACAACCCGAGTGGGAGATAAAAAAGGGATCGTTGTTCTTCCGAAGGGCCAATGAGTCGGCACCTTGCAAGGAGATTCCTTCTGTGCAGCTGATCAATCAGACGCTTAGCTACGCAAGGGAATTGGAACGCATCGTTTGATCCACTTTCTTATGTTTCTGCCATATTGGTTTCTTATTGTTTGTTCTACTGTGGTTTCTCGAATATCTTGCTTTGCATTGGCGAACCAAAATTGTCTATTACTACGACTACGAGTGAGTAGTGTGATTACCGTTGGGAAAGTCCTTATAAATCTTGGACGTATGCCTTGCAAATGTCGCTTGTAATAGTTCAATTGTATTATTTTCTTTTAGTTGTGTATGGAGTCAAATTAATTCATCCAAAAAATAAAGAAACCGATGCCTATTTTTGTAGCAAATTTGTGCAGATAATAAAGTTACTTTACAAAAAGAAAATAAAATGAAAGAATGTCTATTTTTATAATATAATACACATCTCAACGTATGCCTTTGGGGCAAAGTCCTTATAAATCTTGGACGTATGCCTATTTTTGTAGTAAATTTGTGCATCTAATAAAATTAATTCACAAAAAGAAAATAAAATAAAAGAATGTTTATTTTGTAATACAATACACATCTCAACGTACAGTAAAACCTCTATAAATTAATAATATTGGGACCATGTAATTTTATTATTTTAGAGAGAGATTAATATATCGATAAATTAATATTTTATTAATTAAAAAAGAGACTCTCTAAATTCAACAAATTTAGATTGTATTGCCGATAAATGAATTCAAATATGTTCCATTAATTAAATTTTATGTACTCAAAACGATTTACAAGTGTGAATTAATGAAAAATAACGTTTGAAAATTAGTTAATGTACAATATCAAATGCTCTCAGGATATCATTTGGAGTATGGTTCAGCCAACTTTCAGAAGGGTGGAGATATTAAGCGACACAAAATGACAACAACAACCCTTCACAATTTTTTATTGTAGCTAAAAAACTCGACATCGGAACTATGATTGCAATTAAAAAAGTTGGGAATAAAATCCAATTAAAATTTAAGAAAATTTAGTAACAAACAGATTCATATTTTAACAAATTACCATAAATTATAATTGTAATTTTTATGAATAGTGGGACCTAATATTTATAAAGGGATTTTCCAAAAAAAATTATTATATTATTATCTTATCGAATTTGATGATTTTTTACAAAGGTCCAAGTCGGCACGGAAAGATGTTATTATTTTAGGGAGTTTATTAATTTATCGAGTATTAATTTATAGAGGTTTTACTGTATTTGCAAACGTCGCTTGTAATAGTGAACAATATGTATCGAATACATATCTCAACATACGAAGCTAACTTCTGAGTTCTGACAAATTGCGCAGAGTTTGCTCATAACAAAATACGGGGTAAATCTTGATAACTAGTAAGTAGGAGGATCAAAATGCAAATCCTTGTTAATCTCGGTCTCGGTGAGTGCTACACCCAATATATATTTTGTTACTAAATTAATATGGTGGCTTCTCGGGGACTTCACGCCCATTCAGCTCGAAGGGTGGAACGAGATCGATCGCGGGTTAGGAAGGGCGATTTCGGTAACTTTCGCAAGCTGTAGAATCAAATTCCGATGCTTGTGTTTGTCTAAAGATCTTATTCCGTATTCTTTTGTCGGGGTAAACTGATTTGAACCATTGGTGGTTACGTGGTTTAACAGCTGTGGATCTCGCGGGCGTTGAAGGATTTAGAAGAGTAACTGTTGAAGAAATGGCAGTGTAATTCTTCTCCAGATTCTTATGAAAAAATGATGGGTTTCTCTTATTTGATCACCTAGTGCATGATTGTAGCTTCGTGATGATTTATACTTTCAGTGTTGCTTCTGCTCCCGGAAAAGTTTTGATGACCGGTGGATACCTTATTTTGGAGAGGCCTAATGCTGGGATTGTCCTGAGTACAAATGCGAGATTTTATGCTATCGTCAAACCTCTTTATGACGAGCTTAAATCAGATAGTTGGGCATGGGTATGTGTTGCTTCATTAATGTGTGCTGATAATTCTCTCCACATTCTTTTTCTTCTTTTTCTTTGCAATATAGATGGTGATTTGTCGATTTTCTGCACGTGGTATCCTTTTTTTGCCTTGTGTGGCAGTGACAATATCCAAAGTTACAACATTTCCTAATTTTTATGGTATGTGATTATGTCCTGAACCAAGTTCTTCAATTGAATTCCAGGGATGGACAGACATAAAACTGACGTCTCCTCAGATGGGAAGAGAAACCATGTACAAATTGTCCATGAAGAACTTGCAGCCTCAGTGTGTATCTTCAAGGTAGTCGTCGTACTGCAATTCCCATTAACATGAATGGTATAAGCCTCAATATGAAGATTTGTCTATGAAGTCAAGAATACTGCTATTTGGTTTTGTATTGCTTACATTAATTGTTCGTTCATTTTGCTTGCTATTTGGAAGCTACTTGGGCGTATTAGTTTTTGGCATTGAAATTTCTTCATCTTACCAACTTCAGTGACTTAAGGAACCCGTTTGTAGAATATGCTTTGCAATATTCCATTGCAGCAGCATATGCGACACTTTGTAAAAGCAAGGAGGAGTTACGGAAAATTCTGTTGCTTGGTAATGCCTGATTCAAGAACCGTCTTGTCCACCTCTCACACTAAATATTTTGTGAAGATCTCATGTCTCCTCTGGACTAATATGCAGGTCTTGATATTACTATCTTAGGCTGCAATGAGTTCTATTCATATAGGAAGCAGGTAATGCATTTTGCAAATTGCTTTGCATATACACTGCACTGCAACAGGGAACTTGCATTCTCCAGAATATGTTTACATACATGGTTAAATTATCAATAAAATGCTTTTCTAAGAAATATGAAAGCTCTATGAGCATCATCTCCCTTATTGTATCTGGACAACATTGATGGTGGGAAAGAAGGCATATGCTTTTGTTTAAAGTTAAAAGCTTCCGAAATTGTTTTAAGTGGCTTTCTTTTGACCCGCTTGTTGCCCAAAAATCCTTCAGAACACCTATACAACAACTTTCGAGTACTAATTCACTGCATTTTCCTATCATATTACTATGAGAAGTCCCGCTGAATTAGTGTTTGTGTAGATTGAAGAACGAGGCCTACAGTTGACTCCAGAATCTTTAGCTTCTCTCCCACCCTTCACTTCGATCACCCTTAACGCAGACGAATCGGGCAATCAAAGCAGCAAACCCGAAGTTGCCAAAACTGGGTTAGGCTCCTCAGCGGCAATGACAACTGCAGTTGTTGCTGGTTTACTGCATTACTTTGGAGTCGTCAGTCTCCCATTAGATGATTCTAGCATTCATATGCCTGGGGATAATATATTTAAGGATCTTGATGTTGTTCACATTGTCGCCCAAACCGCACATTGTATAGCACAGGGTAAGGTTGGTAGTGGCTTTGATGTTAGTTCCGCTGTTTATGGAAGTCATCGGTACATCAGATTTTCACCAGAAGTACTATCTTCTGCTCAGGTATTATTCTTGTCTTCTTTTATTCCAACGTAAAAATTGTAATGGTTGTTGATTAAGTACTATGCACTATTAAATCTTGAAAATCAGGATACTGCTCATGGGATGTCAGTTGTGGAGGTGATAGGTGACATATTAAAAGCCAATTGGGATCATGAAAGGACGAAATTTTCATTGCCTCCAATGATGACATTGGTGAGTTACCGCAACTTTAATTCTATACCAAGCTCTGTCTGTTGCACTTTCTACATTCTTAACACTTTGTCTAATTGTGATTTTAAATTTTATATATATATATATATATATATTGCATGAAGTTTAATGCCTCTTTGTTAAACTTTGATGGATCAATTAAATTGTGCTTGAAGTTACTTGGAGAACCTGGAGCTGGTGGATCATCGACACCGTCAATGGTTGGTGCAGTGAAAAAGTGGCAAAAGTCCGATCCAGAAAACTCTTCAAAGACATGGAAGAAACTGTCAGAAACAAATTCTGCTCTTGAAATGCACCTCAGCACCTTAAGCAAATTGGCAGAAATAAACTATGATGCTTATAAGAGTGTTATAGAGTACTGCAGCAAGCTTACATCAGAACAGGTAATTACTTCCTATGGGTGTCTTAAATTGATAATTGTCACGACATTCCTTGTTTACTCGTAAACGCCTTCTTGTGAATTCGGTGTTTAAGGTGGATTCGTCTAAATTTTTTCTCCAACAGTGGACAGGAATTGGCGAACCCAACCAAATAGAGGCTGAGGTTGTCAAAGCATTATTAGGGGCTAGAGATGCAATGCTTGAGATAAGGTCGAACATGCGCAAGATGGGCCAAGCTGCTGGGATACCCGTAAGTTCTGATCTATTTTAACCAATTCTGATTCTCTCCCTCGGCTCGTTCTACCATCTATGTAAGACATTTACCATGCTCAAGTTCTCCTATGGTCCAAATGCACTTCTTATAATTCTTTCGCCATAAAGAGTTGAACTTTGAAGACATGTGTGTGTGCGTGTGCGTATTCTAATGAGGTGAGGTCATAAACTGTGGATTTGTTGACGTCTTAGGAATTAAAAGGAACCTCTCTTTGATTCCATAAAAAGAGCGATCTTCTGAAAGTGAGAAGGGAAGATTTCCGTGTTCTATTCTTGGCGAGAGAGGCTTAGTTTTCTCAAATAGACTCGTCTAATTCTTGAAGCAACCTCCGATAGTTTGAGTTCTTTTTGCAGACAGAGCCTGAATCACAAACACAGCTCGTAGACGCCACGATGAACACTGAAGGAGTTCTATTAGCTGGCGTCCCAGGCGCAGGTGGATTTGATGCTGTTTTTGCTGTTACATTGGGAGAATCGAGTGACAATGTCTCCAAGGTTTGGAGTTCGCTCAACGTCCTCGCATTGCTTGTAAGAGAGGATCCTCGTGGGGTCCGCTTAGAGAGGAACGACCCGCGAGAAGCAGTGAATATCACCGCAGGCGTTTCTTCTATCTGTATTACTGAGTGAAATCTGCTGTTACTGAGTTTCCTTAAGATGATGGTGACAAGAAAGAATGAAATCGTTTGTTGTAAGAGATATAATACAATAATCTCGTTTGAGGATCTTTAGTGTTTTTTGTATAATAAAGTGCATGCGCAACTTGGGTTATTTTAACAGAAGGGAGCTATTCCTATTTTTATTAAACAAAAGGGAACGGACTGAAAGTTACCGAAATACCTAACTTAAGTAGCATTTATTCGAGTAATTAAAAAATTCGAATTAATTCGAATAATTATTTTTTAATTCGAATTTATTCGAATTAATCAATTCGAGTAAAAAAAACTCGAATAGAAAAATATTAATTCGAATTTTTAATTCGATTTTTTTTTACTCGAATAAGTGCTATTTTTCTATTCGAATTCACTCGAATAGTTCGAATAAAATATTCGAATAAATCGTTTTTTACTCGAAAACGTCGATTTCAAGCTCAAAAACACGAAAATTCACCCAGATTTTGGGTTAATACATGTAAAAATCACGAACTCATCTATTAAAATCTCGTTTCGACATGAAATTTCAGTCGAGCGGATCAAAATGATAATCAAACACTTCGATTTTTTTTTAAACACCCAATCCCCTTTTTTTAATTAGAAAACCTAGAATCCTTTTTTTTTTTAATTTCACACAAAAGTAATCCTATTTAACAAAAAAATCCGCGCAACTTAGATTGGAGTTATGGATTATAATTGAGATTAGTTTACAATTTGATACTGAATTTGGAATAACTTTTATTGTAGGGGCCAAAACAAAAAGTTCACAAACCCGAACCACCGACCTTAATATGCCTCTTAATTAATTCAAAAATTACGGTTGGGGGAGAGAGAGCAAAGGTCGGCCGATTTCATCAACCATGATTTGTCGATCGGCGAACAATGGCAGAATCAAAGGCAAAAAAGGGATAGCGACGGTAAGCCTAGGGAGACTTTCAAGTTATCTTTCGGAATCCAAAGGCGCTTCCACTGACCGTTACCGTCGGCGCAATTCCGGCCGAGACCAGGATCGCCGTGACTGGGATCGGGACTTATAAACGTCTGAAATTGCCGCGATTATGATAATCGAAATCGCGAGGAGGATCATATGTCTCGTGAAATTGCTCGTATGGATAAATTAGCCGCGAGAGAGCGAGAAGTCGAGCTTGCCGCCATTAGGGAGCAGCATTTGGGGTCGAAGCGACTAAAAAAAAAAAGCTAACCTAGCGAAGTCTAGGGTTTCCTTCGGCTGGAAGGACACGGAGGAAGGTTGCTGATATCGAGGGTTTTAGCACGAAGAGGTACAATTGTTTGCGACTGATGTAGTTGGGCGAGGTATGAAATACCGCCCACCTGGTAAATTATGAGATGCCTTGTAGAATCGAAGCTTACACTCATCGTATAGGTAGGGCGGGCCGGGCTGGGAAGAGGGGCGTGGCTACAACTTTCTTGACTTTTGATGACACCAAAGTCTTCTATGACTTGAAGCAGATGCTGATTCAAAGCAACAGCGCTGTTCCCCATGAGCTGGCTAGGCACGAAGCTTCTATGTTCAAGCCCAAGCTACCAAGGCGTAATGGTACTGTTTATGCTCATTGATCGATCGATTTTTGATGTGGAGTGTGTCATTTGGTTCTGTTCTGATGGTATTGTTTTGGTATTGTTGACTTTTCAACTCCTAAACACATGCGATAGGGTAAGGAGTTCAATTTGATATTTTCTTCAAGTGACGCATGCAATGATGATTCTTGCCTGTAGAGCTGCCTATATAAAGGGCGTAGAGATCACTTGTAAGGTACCCCAAATCCAAGAGAGAAAGAGAGCGAGGGTGAGAGAGAATGAGAGGGAAAAAGAAAAGAAAAAAAGGGAAATCTTGTCCGGGCGGATAAGGGTGAGAGCGGGTGTAATTTTACTGGGATAGTTGGGAGTAGGTACAAACACATTACCCGGGTGAGTAAGGGGTCTCAGGTTTTGGGTGTAAACACGAGCGTTATTTTGTACGATGTAATATTCTCAAATATAGTAAAACTATTGTCTCTCCGTGGATGTAGGCGGTATTGACCGAACCACGTAAAAATCTCGGTGTTCTCTTGGTGTCATTACGACTTTAATTTATATCCCGATAAATTGTCGCGGGGTCCAAATACAACTACCGCTGGCCCGGAATTAAATATTACCGCTCAACCCCAACAAGTGGTATCAGAGCCAAACCCTGCTGATATTCTGAGTATGCTCTGTGGTTGCAGCTGTGTCTGATCTTCCACATCAGAAAAGATATCAGAAGGGATCATCGATCGGGGGGAGCCAGTGTCAGAGCGAGGTTCAACGAGGTGATGGCTTGTGCTCAAAAAAAATGATGGTACAAGATGGTTATCGTTGATGGGATGCTCGGTGTGGGCGGAGCTTGTGCGGCGGTGGAGTTTTGGCGAGTTATGGCAATAGTATTGTGAGGCAGGTCGTTAGCCTTTCCTGCGAAATATCTGATCTGTACTATTTGGGCCGGGCTGTTGAATCTCTGCCAGGATAATAGCGACGGATGACAGCAAATTGCGACAATGTGCTAGTGCGGGAGGTTTCACTCTGTGGCAGAAAAGAGTAAAGGTGTGCTCGTTTGTCAAAGCTGGGTGATAAGCTTTGATGGGAGACGAGAAAAAGTCAGAGAAATGACGGAAATTTTGGGGTCATGATGTGTCGGAGAGGAAGAAGTAAGGCCCTGTTACTTCTTACCTCGCTTCCTGATTCGGGTGATAATTTGATCACAACCATCCGGTATGAGATGGCGCAGACGGTGGATGGTGGAGTAAACTCTTTTGGAACATGAAAAGAGAAGACGGTCAAATTGTGGTGATAGCCGGACATTGGCTATTTTTCAGAGTGGATCATAGAGGAAGGTGTTACGCCGGGGGATTTGGGGACAGCAGCAGGTCCAAATCCAGGTGGCGGGAAGGGCATGTGATGCCACAAATGTGGTGAGTCGGGACACATCAGGAGAAATTGTCCGATCTTGGAGGAAGAAGGACAGGCGGCTAGGAAAATTCCACATGGGTGTAGCACACGGTTTATCTTGGAGACGTTCTCACGGTCTCTAATGATGGCACTCGTTCTCAGGAAGACGGATATTAAATTCGAGTTTGCTTCAAGAGAATATTTTGATGCGTTCTGGAAAATGCGAACGGGTTTTTTTTTCGATCTCCATGGGCCGATGGATATCGTTGTTTTGTTCGGTGTGTTGGAACGGAGAAGATCAAAATGGTTGGTGGAGCGGTGCGCATTTTGGGTGGTGTGATGTTGTCCCAAAGTTGCGTAGTTTTTAATATTCTTGAGCCAGTCAGATTCCAGGGCTATGGGGTTTCATAGCAGGGGGAGTCTGGGAAATCACACATGGTGGAAATGGTCCTACAGAAGGAGAAGAGTGCAAAGGTTTGTATCGTCTGGACATGAGTATGGTATATAATACTCAGACTTCGATGGGTTCACGAAAATCGTGCGCGTGGTATAAAGGCAGACGATGGTGAGAAGGGAAATCCTGCTGGTGAAGGGGTTGTATCGAAGTTCCTCTTCGGAATCGACGGGTAGAATCGATTCGTCGGAGCTGCACATAATATTGGTCACTGAATGAATCAAGTGGGGTAGGATCAGAATTCTTGATTCGGATTATGTGTAGGTGCTACAAGGAAGGCCAATGGACGTTCGTGGTATTTACGAACGGGTTACTCTCATTCTCGGGTTCGCTGGAGTGCTCTCTAAAGAAGACGCAAAGGTTGAAAAGGGGGGAGAATTGTTGACTTTTCAACTCCTAAACACATGCGATAGGTTAAGGAGTTCAATTTGATATTTTCTTCAAGTGATGCAAGATGATTCTTGCCTGTAGAGCTGCCTATATAAAGGGCGTAGAGATCACTTGTAAGGTACCCCAAATCCAAGAGAGAAAGAGAGCGAGGGTGAGAGAGAATGAGAGGGAAAAAGAAAAGAAAAAAAGGGAAATCTTGTCCGGGCGGATAAGGGTGAGAGCGGGTTTAGTTTTACTGGGATAGTTGGGAGTAGGTACAAAAACATTACCCTGGTGGGTAAGGGGTCTCAGGTTTTGGGTGTAAACACGAGCGTTATTTTGTACGATGTAATATTCTCAAATATAGTAAAACTATTGTCTCTCCGTGGATGTAGGCGGTATTAGCCGAACCACGTAAGAATCTCGGTGTTCTCTTGGTGTCATTACGACTTTAATTTATATCCCGATAAATTGTCGCGGGGTCCAAATACAACTACCGCTGACCCGGAATTAAATATTACCGCTCAACCCCAACAGGTATATGTCCTTTCTCAGTATTGCTTCAAGTTTACTGCTATGATTGTGCTTCTCACTGGCTAGCTAGCTATTGTGTTGTGTTTGTGCATTGAACGCTTTATTCCTTGTTTCCTATTTTGGCTATAAGCAATTTGGTGAATAGAAAACACAAATGAATTCACATCTGTGTTCTCTTTCCTGTCTTAAAAATCATGACAGTTCTTGGGTTACAAGAGATGGCACAGAAGAAAATCACAAGAGATGCAATGTGTGATAAGGTCGAACATGCGCAAGATGGGTCAAGATTTTGGAAGAACCGCTCCGCAAGGTATCATTTTAATTTTACGTCGAAAGAAAAATTGCAGTTCTTGGGTTACAATTGCGATTATATTCTCATTTGAGACTAAGTTTGAAATCTGTTCATTTTTAAGGACCAAAAATAAAGAAGAGCTACAAACCGACCTTTTTAAAACCACGCCCTAATATCATCTGAAAACTACAGCTTCTTACATCAACAGTGTGTGATATGGGCAGATCATCGAACGACGGCGTCGGCAGATCATCTCAATTCCAGGATCGGTACTCCGATCGTCGCAGTTGCTTAACGCGAGGGTAGGGAGATTTTTAAGTTTTCTTTTGATTGGGAGAACACGGCGGAATCCGAAGCCGCGTTTAAGGATTCTGATGTCTGTGCTTAGCAGCTCCTATCGCTGCTCAAGGCACGTAAGCGGCGGCGTCGAGACTCCGATCACTGCAAGCGCCGAGAGACGTTGAGGTTTTCCTTTGATTGGGAGAACGCGGCGGAGAGTACAGACGGAGCCTCAGGCGGAGAATCTCATGCGAGGGCGGCAGGGATGAATGAAAGGGGTGGAGAGGAAGACGGCGGAAAGAAAGTGGGCCTTACAAATTAATTATTGGGCCACTACGATACATTTATTTCTTATTATGTTCTTCAGTACTGAATGCTTATTTTATTTTATTCTAAAGGTAATTGGGCGTTTTTCGAACTGTTTTGGGCTTTTGTTCGATTTACGGACAAATTGTTTGGTCTAGCTAATTTATTTGGACCGTAAGCTGGTATATATTAGTTGGGCCTAGCTTGAGCAGGGCTTCATATTGATTAGGCTTAATTTGGGCTGGGCCGACAATTGTTCTATGAATTATTTTGTGGCCCAACAACTCGTTGGCCTTTGTTACGGTTGTGTGGTGACAAAGTTTGATCTTCGGGCCAACTGTTGGTTTGGGCTTTTCTGGGTTAGTCCGAAGCCTAGTTTGGGCTTATTTGGGTGGGTCGACAATTCGTTGGGCTTAATTTGAATTGGACCTAGACCTAGTTTGTGCTTTATTTAGGCTATGTGAGACCTTATTTGAGCATTTTGATTGGGTCTACGCGTTGGGCTTAAGATTATTTGGGCCACGATCTTTTTGGGCTTTATCATGAATGGGCCATAAATTCGGTTGGGCTTTTTATTTGGGTTGCTCCAAAGACCTAATTTGGGCGTTATTTTGGTTGAGCAATGTTTGCTGGGCTTTGTTCTGGTTGGGCCGACACTTTGGTCTTTATTTGGTTTGGGTCTGTTCCTAGTGTGGGCTGTTATTTGTGTTGGGCCGAAAGTTGGTTTGGGCTTTTGTCGGTAGGGCCGATCTTTATATGCGCTTTATTTTGATAGGGCCGAGAGTTTATTTGGGCTTGATGTATAGGGTTGGGCTGAGACCAGGCTTGGGCTTATTCAGTTGGGCTTTTTTGAATTGAGCCTTATTCATTTCGAGAGCCCTTCTACCAGGTAGTTTTGTTCGTGCAATAGAACTTCCAGAACTACGAGCGGTATAAAAACTTACAGGTATATATTTTTCTGTTCTCCACAAATGAACTCACAACACAACGCATTCTTTTTCCGTTGATTCGACAAAGGAAAAAGGTTCAGAAGATTTACTAGTATAAAAAGCTACAGATATCACACACTCTCACACACACAATTCGACAGCATAATCAAGCTCTAGCCGCCGGATTACCATGGCGTTGGTTCTTGAAGTAGCTTAGCAGCTGTTGAGCCTAACAGAACAAAAAAATTGACTTCATGAATCAGACTTTCTATCAACACAACCAAAGTGCTAGTTTCCTAAAATATCCCCGCCCGATTTAGGGTTCTTTTTCAAAAAACGAAGAAAGATTCACAACAAGCCATCTCATGCGCAAATAGTAAAGAAATGCTCACTCACCAGGTTAAATTTGAAGGTTCCGTATAGATTATCATTAGTAATAGTAAAGAAGAGTAGGCTAGCCACTAAAGTGAGCTGAGTTGAATTCTAGTTCTCCATGTCAGAACTCTTCCAAGTTTCATCCTTATTGAAACTATAGATATAATCTTTGAGGCTTGAAAACCGATTCATGAGGAGTTGAGAGAGAGAGAGAGAGAGAGAGAGAGAGAGTCACCTTTTCTCGCGCTCTCGGCGTACCCGACTGTGACAAAGCCACCAACGGCGGCACAGCGCCTTCTTGGAGGACAATATTGCAAAACCGATTGCTGTTCGTACAAAGCTGTAACAAAGCAGCGGCGGCGTTTTCCTTGCCTCTCCCCGAGCCGAGCTCAACTACTTCAACTAGGACAGGTATTCCATTCTCTTGTCCAATAGCCGTTCTTCCCTCGGGAATAGTCGAGAGGTTCGACAAAACAGCCACGGCCTTATCAACCATCCCAAAAGCGGGGTCCATAAGATCCACGAGGTGCTTCACAGCACCAGCTTGGATAATCCGAGCCTTGTTCTCATGATTGATCGAAAGGTTAAACAGAGCCGTGGCTGCATCTTTCTTACCTCGAGGGGTTCCATTTCCCAGCAAATCAACCAAGGGCTTGATGGCCCCTGATCTCCCAATGTTCACCTTGTTTTCTTCGATAACCGAGAGACTAAACAGAGTCGCAGCTGAGTTCTCTTTAGCTTCGAAGCTGCCAGTCTCAAGGACGTGTATCAAGGGTTTTATTGCTCCCGCATTAGCAATAGCAGTCTTGTTGTTGTCATTGATAGATAAGTTCAGAAGTGCAGTGACGGCGTTCTCTTGCACGGTGAGGTCGGGCGAACGGAGCAAATTGACCAGTAAACTGATCACCCCACAACTTGCAATGATGATGCGATTGTCCATGTTGTGCTTGGCCAGTAAACGGATATCACTTGTGGCACTTCTCTGCGCTTCGACGGATTCGCTCTTGAGGTCCTCGACCAGCTTTTTAACCTGTGCTTCAACTTCCAAGAGATCTGGTCTCATCTCCATAGCTGGAGAAGCGACTACTCTAGGGATGAGCCTATCAGATGGCCTTCGCCAGAATAATTGCCCTCGAGCCCGAGTTTCTAGTCTAGTTGGGAAGTCGTTTTCTCTTCGTGTAGAGGCCAGAGTGTTAGGAGCTTGTGGCTCCATAGGGAGCTCCCCCGAAGCATCACTTCCGTAAGTATCACCATTCTGCGTCGCTTCATTATCATCATTTCCTAGAGACGCGTTAGAATTAGATACCGTGCTTGACACTGAATTGGCACGATTGTGACCAGGCGACGACCGTTCATCAACTGCAGAAGTAGTACTGTTTCTAGACGGTGAGAAGAGGCTCTGACCGCCAGATGTCAAATTTCTCTCACCTGAATGATCTGATCTGGCTTCAGAATGCCTCGGGGATACTCTCTCAATGTCTGAAACATTTCCATTGTAAGAACCATCTGGTAAGGAATCTCGCGAAGGTAAACGAGGATGGGACGGGGATGTTCCTTGTCTACCTGCAGTTGAAGACCTCATCGGTGAACCAAACGAGCGACCAGGCGTGCCTGAAATATCGAGCCTTCCAATACCAACAGAACCTGCGTTAGCAAGTAGCGAAGACGGCTCATTCCAGACAGGAGATTTAGTTGGGTCGGGCAGCTTAATGTTGTTAGATTCACACCAACTTGCGATTAATGCCTTGACAGTGTAGTTAGGTATGAGATTTGTGTGGGCTAAAGTTTGCCTCGTCTTTGGGCAGACATTCAGTCCGAGATCAATCCAGTCCCGTATGAAAGCTCGCTCGTAAGTTTGTCCAGATCCAACAATCACGGGATCGGTCATGAGCTCAAGCGAAAGCGGGCAGCAAAAGTCGGCAGGTATCTGGACAGGATTACAGGCTTGAGACTGTTTCATCAAAACAAGGAGTTCATGCATGTGTGTGACTAGGCTGATTATTTGATCAATGTACTCGACTTCACTGTTCTTTTCGGCTTGTTCGGCGCTTTCTTTCAGTTTCTCAAGAGCCACAGCCTCTATTAGGAGTTCCTGATTTGATTTCAAGCTCAACTTGTCAGCAACTTCGGCCAAGGTCTCTGAGCTAGCTCCTGAGCCCTCTACATGATTTTTAATAGCTTTTGAGATTATTGGAGACGTTTGCTCAAATTCGATGTTCTTCATCTTCTGTACGTAAAGCTGCAGAAAGTACAAAATATGTTGCGAAGTTCAAACATGCCAAATCTTCCAACCCTGGACAAGCCTAAGTGAGTTTCTAATGCAGACACATAAATGAGCAAGAATCAAACCTCAACAGCGGAAGCACTGAGTTCAGCAGGTGTCCTTCGATCCAAAGATTTAAGCTCCTCAAAGATTTCAAAACTATGGGCCAAAATCTTCTCAACAAGTGATTCAACTTGTAAAACCTACACATACATAATAAAAGAGGTCAGAGCTACCGCAAGTCAAATTCTAGAGTGACATAAAAATATCATATAATATCTGAAGGAAAAATCAGCTGCTCAGTGCTTACCCTGCATTTATTTGTACAAAATAAAGAAACAAGGAATGACAGTTGAAGACTATATTACTTACAAAATAAACTTTGCTCATCAATGGTTGCCAATTTTCAAAAATCTCTCTCAATTCATCAATAGATAGGCAAAGTCCAGCAAATGCTTTCTGAAGCATTTCATCTGAATCAATCTCAACATCCACGATGGCATCAAGAACTGGTTTTAGTAAATTCAGAATCTCCTCAATCTTCTGATAATATTTCTGTGCGAGTTCACACTTTATTTCTTCAGCAGATGACAACTGGAGAAGACTTGCGATGCTTTTGCAAAGAGATTTGAGCAATGATATCTCCATTTAGGCTACATCAAAGTAAAAACCATCTTAAAGGTATATACGAGAACAATCGTCTATTTGTCATAGTGTGTCTCGCTGTGTTGTATAATCGCCACAACTAAAACACAGCTGTTACCAAGTAACAACGAATCATCATTTTAATAAAGCAACTAAGCACCAGTTGCTTAGCTCGCATAGTTTCCAATAATGCAGATATGCATTCATCTTTTTAAGAAAAAACGTGAATGGAATTTTTTACAGATGTTCAATAGTACTAAAAGTAATCATAAGACAAGTAGATTCACTTTGGAACAACAAATCAACAAACGAACGTTTCCTTTGAAGTCGTTACAAAAAACAACGCAATGCTCAGCTATTTCCGAAGATTATAGTCAACGGAATTAACGTAATTAATAAAGTCACTTATCTATCAAAAGTAGCATAACTATTGCCAGTGAAGACAATGCATCTACAACTTATCGAAATCCTATAAATTCACAAAAGATTTTCTTCCTTGATTGGAAAACGTGCCACATGTGGATAAACAAATTATCCGACCAAATCAACAATCCATGCTAGCAATTAAAAAGTATCCAAACCCAAATAATTCAATGGAGCTCAAGATCTGCGGTAACAAGGTGAACCAGTAACAACAGAATCAGTAACAACGGTTGAAAAAAGAAGCTCATATATAGGAATTGGTCGAAGAACTAATGCGTTAAACCAAAAAAAGGAACAGAACTAAATGCAATTTTACCAGACGGTGGAATCAGCAGATTGATCAAGTAAATTTCCAAGTCTGCGCCTCCTTCAACAACTGATCCAGATAAACAGACGACACTTATCCACTAAAGCTTGCCGAGCTTTCAAGTCTTCATATGAATCAAAATTTCGTATAAGAAATATATACGATATACGAACTGAAATGCAACAATAATTCCCCAAAACAGTCGGCGGAGATGACTTAAAGAGATTAATCAATTCTCTAAGGAGATCTTCAACGAGTACAAAAATAAATACGAAGAGAATTAGGGTTTCGCCGAGTAATTTTAGGCTGAAGACGACGACGACAACTTGGCTGGATGTGTCGTGTCTTTATAGACTCCGGTTTTGTTTTCTTCAACTACGTCCGGTTTTATATTACCTGCTACCGGACAAACCCGTCGTTTTTCCACTTTTCTTATTTCTAGCACTTCCTCATTTGGAATTGATGTCAAAAAGTTGCAAGAGACTAATTCAACAATTCTAGCGTAATAGCCTACTGTCACTTCCAATTTTGACTTTGACATTTTCAGTTTATGTGGTTGTTGAGATGAAATGAAACAAAATGATTGTCAATCACTTGTTATTCAATTGACCATTTTGTGAAACGCGTCGAATTATGTCGGAAAAAACATAAATAGACCTCGTCAAAAGAAAAGAAGGCAAAGAATTGAAAATCTTGTGACCAACATGTCACATAAATAATCACTACAATTTCAAGAACCATCCATTCATTCATCATATGTTCGAGCATAAAACCAAACAAAAATTGAATATGGTGTTTCCCTTTATGAAATACATGACCTGATATAATGAAAACCCTATATGAAAATAAACACCACCAAGATCATTATCCCGGCAAATTCTCGAATCAATCGGAGTCATGGAACGTTATCTTTGTGGCTTTAGGAGCATTAGCTTCGATTTCTCTAAAATGGGCACCGTATAACTTCGATTCCTGCACAGCCCCACAAGTAGCGTAAGCCAAACGAGGAACAACGACAATGTAAGAAACATCGACTTGCGCAACGACAATTTCAAATCGCCTATGGACCGAATCTGAACGTGCGGTAAAATTAAAGACTGAAGATGTAATTTCCCCCATTAGAAGCTGACAAACTTGTGTCTATCTAACATTATATATACCTTTTTCTTGACGTGAGTCCCAAACTTGAGCAAGTCTTCGGGGACGACCTGCTTAGCTTCCCTGAGAACATTTATCAGCTCCCCAGCAAGTCCCTGCAAGTATTTTGAATTCTTACGCTAAAAAGGGGCTCGAAATTCGTAAGAATCCATAGCTTCATAACACAGAAGAGAGACGAGCAAATTCACCTTATTTTCCTTTGTAAAGAAAGTGTGGGCCACTCCTTTCTTGCCAGCTCTACCAGTACGGCCAATACGGTGCACGTAATCTTCGGTTGTGAGAGGAAAACTATAATTTATTACCACTTCGACGTCGGGAATGTCCAATCCTCGGGCAGCAACATCAGTTGCTATCTATGAAATCAAAGGCAAATCTTACATATTATACATATAAAGTTCCGAAAATTTTAGGGCGTGATTCAAAAGGATGCATACCAGTAAAGGACAGGTTCCCTCCTTAAACAATGACAATGCCTGATTTCTTGCAGTTTGTGCTTTGTCACCGCTAATAGAAACTGCTTTCCAGCCCCTGATATTATATAATACCAACAAAAGATGTATATGCCATAACTTCATATTTTTGGGATCTACTGACTAACCGTCTTCACTACAGGCAATAATTATAACCGTAACTCAAATACCAGAATCCTACCTTCTTTGGAGCATATTCTCCACTCTGGATGCTTCTTTCTTGTATAGGACAAAAACAAGTACTCTATTCCTGCCAAAGGTTATTACTCTAGTTAGAACGAGTTCAATATGATACAAAACAAATGATAAAAACTAGAACACTAGAGAAAGGTTTCTTCTTTTGTAGGCAAAGGTTTAATTTATTGTGGCAATAATCGTACATACTTTCTAGATTGGTGGTATTTTTCGAGCAACTTCTGCAGCCTGTCATCACGAGCACGTTCGTCCAAAACCTAAAAATTTAAGCATTTAAAATATTATTGATACAAATGGAGATTCTTGGAGAAAAATCATCAAAAGCCCAATATACCTCCACGATTTGCATGACATCATGGTTGGCAGCTAAATCTTCTGATCCTACAACCACCTGAAACATATATAAGCTCCTTAATAATAGCATCAACATTTTATACGGTTTAAAGAAGACAGGTACCAAAAAAAAAAAAGCAACTCTCGCATGCAAATATTCACACCTTAACAGGGCATGGATCCATGAATTCTTGGGCTAACTGATGTACAGCTGTAGGCCATGTTGCACTGAACATTACCATTTGTCGAACTGCAAATATACGACACGTTTTTATTAAATAAAACTCAGGAAATAATTATGTGGATGGAAATGTCATTAAACAAGCAGGAATCAAACCAAATTTCTACCATTGCATGTTTGACTTAATATTGCCCGAACTTCAGGCTCAAATCCCATATCAAGCATTCGATCAGCTTCATCCAGAACCTACAAGAACAGTTCGCATAAAGAAATATAGATGTAAGAAGGTGAAAAGGATAATGTTACCTAGGTTGTAATAACAGCTCAGGCGGCAGAACAAGTAAATATAAAGATAAAGAAGGTATTGATATTGCATTGAGAAATGTCAACTTACCACAAAGGAAACCTCCTTTAGGTTCAACACCTCCATCTCAATCAAGTCCTTCAAGCGACCAGGGGTCCCAATAACGATGTCCTGTGTAAAAAAATGTTACAGATTTTACAGTGGAATAACATTACATAATACATAATAAACAGAACTATACTTAACGGTTTGTAACTCAAGCGTTCAGAAAAAGAGCATAAAATTCTTAACACCCTAATTTAAATTCATACGATATCACAAGAAAATCCCTTACCACGCCAGATTTGATAGAAGAGATCTGTGGCCCTTTAGAGGTTCCTCCATATATACAAACTGATCGCACCCCACAGGGTTTCCCAGCCTCACAGAGAACATCGGATATCTGATACAATCATGTATCATCGTCAGTTTCAATCCAAGAAATAGTTTCAAATTGCAAGAACATGCTAGCACAACAAAAAATCTGCACAGGAATCAAAGGGATACATCAAGAAAGCCGTGGAATGAACAAAAAAACATACTTGTTGAGCCAGCTCCCTTGTAGGCGAAAGAACAAGGCAAAGTGGCTTCTTGTTTTTAACAACTCCCTCACTCTTTCGTTTGCCTAGCACATGCACAGTAGCAGGAATCCCAAAGGCCAGTGTTTTACCTGATTAACCAAGCAATAAACTTTAATAATGAATAAGCACATTTGCAACCAAATTTCAACACATTTAAGGACATACCAGACCCAGTTGCTGCGATTCCAATAAAATCACGGCCGTCAAGCAGAAATGGCCACGAATGGGATTGGATAGGCGATGGTCTATCAAATGTTTTACAACACTCCAAGACATTACTTGGGAGATTCGACTCAGAAAAGGTACTCAAAGCTTTATATTTCGAGTCATTCACGTCTCTTCCAGACACAACCACACCACTGCTTTCTCTAATCTGTTCAGCAACATTGGCTCCCTCATCTTTGCCGTTTGTCTTATTTTGTTCTTCGACCGACCCATTACTCGTAACCTCGCATTTCTTCAGTCCCTTAGATTTTTTCTTCTTTTTTTCCGAATCGCGGACAGAACCGTTTCTTAAATTCTCGTCTCCATTCTCTCCATAGCCTTTTTTCTTCTTCTTCTGAGAAACTTCATCAACACCGTCGCTCAAGGTCTCACCCTTAGTCTCTTCCTTCCTATGTTTCTTCTTCTTTTTTACGGAAATCTCCGGCGAAGAATTCACAATCTCTTCCTTCCCGCATTCAGAAATCAACTCAGCATCAGTTGCAGCTTCCAGCTTTCTTTTTTGCTTGCTTTTGAGCTTCTTCGGAAGCATGCCATCGCCATTTTCCATGTTTCCAGTGACTCTATGCCTATTTTAGGATCCTTTCGTCTGCCCCGAACCAAATTCGGCCAACGTCGGTGCGCCCCAAAAACCCTAATGTGAGAGTTTGAGGGTGTGGCGTCTGGCGGGCATTCGAGGCAAATCGTAGAGCGAGGGTTTTTTGCAAGAAGCCAAAATTACATCCAAGTCCTTACACTTTTCCTTTTTTATTTTTTAGTTTAACGAACCCAATGAGTTCCAACTTCAAAACCCATGTAGGATTTCACGGAAAGAAAGACTTGCCTCTCGACACATGAAACAAAAAACTCTATTTTCTAGCGTCAGCTTTTCGCATCAGCTCATTAGAAATCTCTCAACAACAAATCCCCACAAATGGAACTCACTTCCAAACCCCAAGCTCAGAATCACACACCCCACTCTTCTCCTCATAGAGTCCTGCAACTCCATGTCCCAGGCAAAGCAGATTCATGCCAACATGACACGAACTGGCCTATTCTTCCACCTATTCCCTGTCAGCAGACTCTTGTCTTTCATTGCCTTGGATACAAATGGAGACTTCGGTTATGCGAAGACATTATTTACTCAGATTCTCGAACCGAATGTGTATATTTGGAATGCTATGATCAGAGGTTGTGCTAAAAATTCATTTTTCGACATGGGTTTTGCTTACTTCGTTAGAATGGTTAGAGAATGTGTGGAGATGGATAATAGAAGCTATGTTTTCGCATTGAAGGCATGTGGGGGTTTGGAGGATTTTAGAGTGGGAGAATCTGTGTATTGTATGGCTTGGAAAGTCAGATTTGATGATGATGTGATCGTTAGGAACGGTTTGATTCATTTTTATTCTGAAGCTAAGAAGTTAGACTCTGCGAGGAGAATTTTCAACGAGACTGAGCGTAAAGATGTGGTTTCTTGGACTAGCATGATTGACGGGCTTGTGAGGAATGAGATGGTGGATGATGGCTTAAAACTGTTCGATGAAATGTGTGAATGTGGTGTTGAGCTTAATGAGGTTACCATGGTCTCAGTTCTCTCTGCATGTGCACGGAAGGGCGATTTGAGCGTCGGGGAGAGGATTTTCCATTTCGCAGAGACGAGAGGAATTGAGTTTACTGTGAATATGAAGAATGCAATGCTTGACATGTACATGAAGTGTGGAAGGTTAGACATAGCTAAATTGCCTTTCGAGAATATGGAAGTAAAGGATGTCTTTACGTGGACTACTATGATAAATGGACTTTGCAAGAACGGAGAGGTCGAATTGGCTCGTAAGCTCTTCGACGAAATGCCTAGAAGGAACGTGGTTTCTTGGACCGCAATGATAGGAGGTTATGCACAGAATAACAAACCGAAAGAATCCTTGGAACTCTTTCATGTAATGGAGGGACAAGGCTTGAAGCCTATGGAAAGCACTCTTGTCTCCGTTCTATCTGCTTGCGCTCAATCAGGTTATATGGAAATAGGGCAGCGTATCCTCGATTCCTACGTTAAGCAGCAAAAGATTCCTCTTACAACAATATTAGGCAATGCTTTGACAGACATGTTTGCCAAGTGTGGGAATATTCATGCAGCTAGAGAGATCTTTCACGCTATGAAAAGCAAAGATTTGGTCTCGTACAACTCGATGACAGTGGCTTATGCATCACATGGCGAAGCAGATGAAGCCCTAAATCTCTTCAAAAAAATTGAAGAAGAGGGATTTAAGCCCGACGAAATCACATTCGTAGGCGTTCTCTCTGCTTGTGCGCACGGCGGGCTAGTAAAGGAAGGCTGGGATTATTTCAAAAGGATGGAGCTATACGGTCTCAAACCAGCCAAGGAACACTATTCTTGCATGGTTGACTTACTGGGCAGAGTCGGGCTATTGAAAAACGCTTACGAGTTGATCGAATCGATGCCCATGGAACCTGACGAAGCTATTTGGGGGGCTTTTCTTAACGGCTGTAAAATGCATGGCAATGTAGAGTTGGGCAAAATTGCTGCAGAAAAGATCATATCTTTGGACCCAAATGACAGTGGCACGTACGTTCTTTTAGCTAACCTATGTGCAGATAAAAGGAAATTGGCAGACGTTAGACTGGCCAGAAGTATGATGAGAGACAAGGGAGTTAAGAAGAATCCAGGCTCAAGCTCGATCGAAGTTGAGGGTCGTTTTCACGAATTTTTAGTGGGAGACGAGTCCCATATCGAGTCTCCAGCCATATACAAAGCGGTGGGAGAAATTTTGTATTTCACAAAGTCGGGCGATTGCTCGATGGATTATTGCCAGTTCGACGCTGTTCTATGACATGGGAAACTTAAAGGGGTCAGTCAATGTAAGAATTCTGAGATCAATGTAAGAACGATCACATATAATTTCGAACTATGTACAGTGAGAAATAGATGAAGGCTTTGTTCGCCTTTCGGCTTATCTACTGAAGCCCCGATAGAATTCTGGCGAACACAATCTCCACGGGGATGCAAGCTTCCCCCGATTCAGCCTTTCCTCCGACGAAAAAATCTACAGCAACATTCTTGGGCATCATCGTGGGATTTTGCACGCGAGCTTCTTCTTCATCGGCACTTTTCTTGGAATTTGGGCGAGAAACAGAGCTTCTCATGTAGCAGACTGGCGTCCTTCTAGAAGTCTTCCATGAGAGCTGATGAAAGGTAGCTTTCTTTCCCATGTTAGCCAGGCTGCTCTTATTACAGGGAATTAAAGCTTCTGAGCTTAGTTCTGTGACTTGTATGGGATATCCTAATATGGCTTTGTCGTAGGATTCGCAGGTCAGGCATATGAAGGGAACATCATTCTCAGCCTGGGAATCAGCTGCATTGATCGTCAGGCGAACGTCTACTAACGTATTAGCTTGTGATATATTGCCGTCCATCTCATATAGTCGTCTCTGCAACTGTGATAATGAAGCTCCTTCTTCGTCTCCTTCCATGGAATGGAAATCTTTTGTGGGCTTTTCTCTTACATGAACAAATAGCTCATTACATCTACGATTGAGAACCAATTTGTAGAGATACGAGGGACTAAGGACCTTTTCCCTTTTGTCTTTTTCAAATTTTAACGGCTAAAGATCAAAGATAACAAAGCAGTACAACGTTGTCCAACGGCGATTAGCTGCCTGTCTGCTTTTTCAGGGAGCGTGCATGTTATCGTACGATTTCCGTACAGCGAATTGCCTATTTTGTCTGCCTATGAGAGCCAAAAAAACAGTATACTGAAAAAGTAAATGGTATGACATTTAATTAGCTGCATGCACAGAAAAGTTTGCACCAAAAAGTAACCATCTGTCAACAAGAAAATTCAAAACTCCCAGCCATGGCCTAATCATTCTTCATGCAAACATACTTCATCATTACAGAGAGCATACTGCACTCTCTTACATGTATATGTGGATTGGCTTTTTGTATACTCAATAAGATACCTCGTCACACCTTTACATGAAAATTTTAATTTTTTTTCATCATCTTGAATTTTTCACGGAGGAATACCACAGTTTCTTCTGGCAGATTAGTATCTTCTCCTTCTTTGCAGAAGCGTCGCCTTGCTCCGTGTTCTCTTTACGACATGTCCATCTCATTCCTTGGGCAAGCGTAGATATAGCTTCGACAAAGTAGTTGGATTCTCGGATGAACGCGTAACCGTTTGGTCTTAGGATCCGATCCATTTCGAGCAAGACGTACTTCATGTCGCACCTAATCAATCGATCACCAGAAAAGAAAAATTAGAATCGTCATCGACCCGTCAATCTAAAACGGTAAGGAAATGTTTCTTAAGCTCTAAAAGATTTATGATCTTTTCTTTTCTGGCGACCAAGGGTCAGCAACAGTCTGCAAATCACGCCAATCAGATTCCAAAACACAAATACAGGTCCATGTGTGATTAACTCACTCAAGGAGAAACCTTTGATCTGACTTCTAACATTTTGCTTCAATAATTTCTCGCATTACCTGTGACTTTCGGCGGTGAAGAGCGAATCCACATGGAGAAGATCATATGTCCGTGGATAAGTCGAGAACGCCTCACACCTGAAAAACGATTCAAAAAAGTCAATCAACATAATACAACCTCAAAAAAAAGTCAAACATATTAACCACCAAAGCGCAAAAAGTTTACCAGTCGTGATAAGTCCCTATGAGCCCACGATCGTAAACAACCGCCAACGTGTTCGGCGAATACGACGAAACGACGTTCATAACCCACAAAGGATCGTCGACCAATGCCGAGGCAAAACCTCCATACACAGTATTCATATCCATCACGTTCCTTATCTCATCGCTTCCCAGGCCGGGCAACAACCTCTTGTAATAACTCACTCTCTTTTTCCACTTGCTATTATCGCTCTTGAACGCGCCTTCGCTTCCGCCGCGCACGTCGCGAATGCGCTCGGGCGCACTGTTTAGCCTCTCGGGCCATTTAGGAAGCGTATCGAGCGCTAACTTTTTGTGCCAACTGTCGGGAGAAACGACGCACGGGCGAATGGGAGTGTACCAAGCAGAATCAGGCTCGGTCCCGTCGTCGCACTTCAGAGGGTAGTAGTCGGGAGCTTCAAGCTTTTTGTAGCATTCTTCGTCGGACAACTTTTGCCACACGGCGATGTCGCCTTTCTTCGCGTACATTTTGAAACACATTGAGGTGAGCAATTCTAGGAGTTTTTCGTAGTTCGACCTCTGTTCTTCAATGGTAGTGTTCCATCCCTTCCATCGACGCTCGTAGTTCACGGGCGGGCCCGAGAGTACCCAGAAACCGCCGGGCCGGATAATGCGGTGTACTTCCAAGAGATAAACTCCGCCTAAAAATAAGGTTGTTAAAGAGTAATGGTTAGCTGGCAAGAATGAGAAGCACTTATAGGAAATGGTTTTTTTTCTTTTTTAAATTCTTACCGAACTCTGTCCATGGAATAAGGCACCTCGAACAATGGGCCATGTCGAATGAGTTCGAAGGGAAAGGAAGTCTTTGGGTCGAGATTATCCCGAGAATCGCGGGAATTCCACGTTCGAGGGCGAACTGAACTTGAGCTTGATGATTGTCCCTTGGAGCCAAAGACATCGTTAGAATCCCACGATCTAGCAGGTCTCCTCCCCAACTAGCAACCTAGGTATAAACCGAAAGATAATATAACACCTCAAATTCTTATAGACATACGCAAAGTAGAACATGAACTGAGACTTACCCCACAACCCGTATCAATGGCAGTTCTTACGGTCCCGTCCTTCATTTCTGGGATCAAATCTTGCATCAGATCGACGTACATGCCGACCCCATTAGGAAACATGGTGCCGCCGCCTGGGAATAAGAACTTCTCGCCTTCTTTCTTTAGCCAATGTTGATCAGATTTTTGCTTGTTTATCCAATCGTAAGGCACGTTTCTGAGCAGATAAACAGAGTTTTTTAAGATCTGAGATGCATGCAATTTTGTAAATTAATCATCAATCAGAAGATTTGAGCTTCTTTTGATCTATACCTATACCAACATTCATCTCTACTCTTTGGCCATCTAATAGGAGGCTTGTACCCATCGGGCGGAGGAACTAAGCATTCTTCCCTTTCGAAGGCTGCCGGGCAATGTCGTTCAAGAAACGCTAGCCTGTGGCGGCTAAATTTCTTCCACCTCTGTATATAAAAACATCGCAAAAATTCACATTTTTTGCACATTGTGACAAAGAAAGCTTATAGACCCAAAAAAATAAAAAGTTCCAGGTAGCTTGTTTACCTTAGGATCAGTACAAGGGGTGTAGTCTTGAAGATTCGGGCTACATTCTTGAAAAGTAACAGCTTTAACTTGTGAATTCCCTGAAGATTTCTCCACCATCTTATTGATGTCTTGAGATGGAAATCTATCCCTCTCTGAGAAAAAGATCCCTCCGAGGTAGAAGGAGAGCCCACAAAGTGCGGCAACTGTTATAAGCAGAGGAACTGTCCGAGAAGTTCTCTCAGCTAAGATCCCTCCCTCCTTCTGTTTCATGATTTGGCTAATTTTTTATCTACAATCTGCGAATGGAATAGCTTTGGAAGTGTTATCATGGATTCAGTGAAATTAACTGTTTCTTACGTGAAGTGAAGTAGAGCAAATTAACTATGAAAACCAAGTTTTGCAGCAAAAGATAGTGGAGGAAAGGGAAAGAGGAAAAAGGACAAAGGGAAAAAGAGAACTAATAAAGTAGATGCAACAAACACAGTGAGGAAAACATGATCACTGTACCAATCGAGCGGTCAAGATAAGCAATTATGAAGGGACTTTAAGGCCTGGGAAAAAAAATCTAGAACATATGACAGCAACAAATACTTGTAATGATATTATCCTGGCTCTTCCTTTATTAAATTCACATGAAATTGGGCTCAATGCCGTTCATGGGTTTCACAGTCCTCATAATAACGACTTCCACCAATCACCACTATAGTCAGAGCAGATATTGAAGGAAAAAGAAACATGTTTCACCTAACACTCTGACCATGCAAAAAGAGACAAAAAATTGGCAATAAGAGAAAAATAGAAACAAAAGCTAAGGCATACATTGAAATAATCTGCCCGCAGAAACTCGAAGAGAAAAGGAGAAACGGAAAAGGAAAAGCTAACCCCTTTCAGATTCAATCCTCACTATGAGTCCCAGAGATCAACTTTTGCTTCAGAGAGCTACCTGAGATTCAAGGGGATCATCGTTTTGTGATTAGCTCAACTTTCCAAAGCAATCAACTAATATACGTCGAAACAAAACAGAAGAAATCAACGACCCACAAATCAAGATAAAAGAACTCGCGCGATTGATTCTATTAAAAACTCAAAACATCAATGAATCATAAGATCAGACATCAAGCTCGCCGTAGACGAAAGGTCACCCTTATCTGGTCATAACATCATAAGCATACTACACGTGTCCGCACATAATTCATCGAAAGGGATGAAACTAAACCAAAATCAAGCTCATAGAACCGTCCCCACTCCTCAGTTTCAGATTGCCGCTATATCATATACGCAGAGATATACACAAAGGCAATCACTTAATTATTCTCTCGATGAAATAACTGAAGGGGATGAATGCTCAAGCTCAACCTCAACCTCGTCACGCAGATTGCACAATCTCACATACACATAAAAGTACGTGCGTGTCCGTGTGGGTGTTTCTGAGATTGGAAAGAGTGGCAGTGTCTTTTATCATGCCGTGTTCTTTGCTAGCTGTCTTTTATTCGCGTTTTATTTAATTATTTTCTATTTCTAAGGTTCTTATTCTTATCAAGTTCATGATTGGTTCTGTATTTATATCTTTCTATACAGTGTTTTTGTGCCTCTTCTTAAATTAGGGGCATTTTCATTTCAGGTCCTACTATAACCATCATTTAGGATTCAGATCCTCTTGGTAAAAAATATAGTTTTAAGGATCCATTTTTGTGCAGTACCACTTTATTGCTCTACATACCAGTATGTTGAAATTTTGTACCACAAAATTATAATTCGGTGCCAGTTTATGATTATCTAATACCAGTTTATTTTCTGCAGTACCACTTTATTGCTTTCACATATCAGTATGTTCAAAGTTTGTAACACAAAACGATCATTCTGTACCAGTTAATATATCTTTTGGACCACTTTTTTACACCACTAAAATGAGTCCTTTAACCTAAAAAAATTTCAAATATGGCCTGAATTCGAAATCAAATCGTTAAATGGAGCCTGATTTCAAATTGACCCTTGAATGAATATTAGGCGCGTGCATGTCAATCACTACTTGTGATGTGACCCCGTCGGCATAAATTCCAACGGAGTAAAAGTTGATCTTTGACGTGAAAGTTTTTGCATTTATTTGTTAACGTTAATTTGAGGAATTATTGTACTGCCGTTACCATATATAGTGATGATAGTTGATAGGAAACGAAATTCAGATTTTGGAATAGTTAAATTATATAGTTATCTAAAATATAAGACGATGCTATAAAAAACACAATATCTAGAATACCAGAAATAACTGTTTTACCTCGGTCACGTTGTCCGGCAAAATCATGCCACGTCATCACCTCGATTGTTGATCCGACCCATAGAAAAGGGTCGGGTCGTATAAAAGGGGCCCACACTATTAACATAGGGAGAAGAAAAACAAATCGATGTTCTTAAAAATATAAGTTAAACGTCCGTCGGTTAGCAATAATTTGATTCGTTTAAAAATATAAAAATGGATGGATATTGAACTTCATGAAATTATGAACTGTGTGAACGTCAGCGGCGGTGGCGCTCTGATGCAACTATTAAATGAAGTTGCAGTCTCTATTATTTATTTATTACCAAAGATTCCTTCACTTCATCTCAACTCTTTCAATCCATCCTCCCCACGACGACAACCGTTGAAGTCATTATTAATCAAGATCACCATTCACCAGTCACCACCACCCTGGCCTTCACTCTTATTTTCATATGACATTCTATTAATAGTATATATTATACTATTTATTAACTTGTATATCTAAAATTCTAAAATCGTTAAGGTTTGGGTTTAGTAAATCTTTTAAAATAGTTAATATAGTGTCGTCAGGTTCCTAAGCCCCGGCCCGAACAAAGCCCAACATAAAGCCCATTTTTTAGATTGTCGCCCGTCTATTTAAACCAAAACCATTTTCGAAACCTTCGCAGCTTAGGGTTTCGGCTACTCAGTTCGCTTTTCTTCTTCCTTCCGTGGCGTGGCTGTTTAACTTGGACAAAAACTTCGTCTTTTTGTTTTAATCCTTTTATGTTTTGCTTGTGTTGCTTGCACTGTATTAGAGGCTTCTCCGAATAATGGAGAAACGTCTGATATTTGAGTGCAGAAATCGAAAGCTGAGCTTAGAATCAGCGGCGGCCAGACAACCGTTGAGATGGATCCACAGATGAGCTTGCCTGTTTATCTTTCAATGGCGCTCGTCTACTAATTCCATCTCACATTCTTTAATTGAACAAGCTCCGTAAAATTGGATCAAAGTGTTTTGGGACAAGAACACAGCACACTCTGATGTGGGTCGTTAATGGTGTCTTTCACTGGTTTCATATAAGTAAACATTCAACTTTGTTCGGAGTTTGGAGAAGAACATATGTACAAAAGGTCTCTTTCGTCAAACTTATAGATCATTAGATGGCGTAAAGAATTCTGCTTTATTTAATTTGGGGCAGGGCAATTGATAAAGAGCATGATGTAAAAAGACGCCCAAATCTTTCAGTTTCAGCAATACTGCCACAAAACTAATTAGAAGTTGCCTAACTAATGATGGATGAAGATGACTGTTTCCTTATTCCTCCGTGAATTGTGAGCAAGTTCGATGTTTTGATGTAGTTCGGTAAATTTGTAAAAAGACTGAGAATAAGAAAGAAGACAGAAAAATTATATTGATTACCGAGATTTGAATAATCAGATTGATTATTGCATAATTGGAAGAAACCTCAAGTTATGGAGTAGATGGGCTCAAGAGCCTTAAAATTAGAAAATAATGAATAAAAACGGAGCCTTTAGTGTGAATAGCCCACATAACAGGCCCGCCCCGCTTGACCCGATCCACGAACGCGAACAATCGGAGCAGAGAATATATACCCTGTTGCAGAACAGCACTTCGCAATGCCAGAAGAATAGACCCTTCGTTTTCATTTGTACCTATCAACCACCTATTTAATTTACAGAAACAAGGAGAAGATGATGACGACGATGATTTCAATATTATACAGACAAGAACAAGCGATCGATGCAAGAATGGTCCCATGATATCAGATTCTGAAGGAGGTCAGCAGTTTATCCACTGGAGGAACAGCTAAGGACCACTGATCTTTGACATCTTTCTATACAGAAACTCTCCAAGAATTACCCATTAATCATCTCATTTGGACCTCTTCGATCCTTTTTTTGCAGATGAGCCCTTCTATGATGTTTGGTTGATCTGATATGAACTGAGCTGGTAAAGTTGGGATCTTTTTTGCTGTTTATGGTCCTCGGATTGTACAACTACCAAGGACCATGAACACCATCAATCCTACATAAGACTTTCGAAATTAACTTTCCTGGACAACTGTGGTCTAGGTGCAATCCAAAAAAGGGGGACTCGGGCAGCAAATTTCTCGATGATTAGCCTAAGCAGAGTGGAAGAAATGTCTTGGGAAGCAATCATTCATCTTGATTGAACAAAAGGATACCTTGAGACGTAATACTCTCCGACCCGTGTGGGCCCACTCCTAGCCAATATACCTTCGAGATCTCCGATGATTCTAGCGAGCCATATTTCTAAGTTCCTCTGAATTTCTTTGAAGTTATTTCGGATAGAGTCCATATGCCTTTTCGTGGCTAGTTTCGCCTGGTCTTCAGCTTCGCTGCCATGCCAGCTCTTACCAGTCTCGGCTTGTAATGCCATGAGCTTCTGATTAATTTCAGACGCTCGTTGCTGTAGTCTGAATGCTTCTAGCAAGAACTCTGTTTGCCTTTGTGTTCGAAACTCAGAGCTTAGGGTAGAATCACAAGGATCGCTGGCTTGCTTTAAGGGAGGAGACAGAGGACAGAGAAAGAAAGCTCTTTGTCAGTTAAGAAACAGTTTGATGTTAACATAAGATTGAAGGATGAAGATGTTGTGTACTGTACCATTCTTCTGCATATGTCGTCGATTTTTTCAGCCAAGGATTGGTATCTCTTGGCCTGTTTTCGCAGCTGGGAAGGCGTTTTCGACAGGTCGTCTTTCCCAATTACTTCCAAGTTCTGCAGTTCTTGCTCGAGAACTCTTAATTTAGACGAAATCCCTGCGGAGTTGCCATCAACCTTCCATGGAGACTCCCTTCTGAGATAAGAAAGAAACAGTATATAAAAACCTTAGAATAACAGTTTTCGTAATTGTGATTTCATCATAAAGGAAACTTATAACTTTACCTAGTAACGAAACTCTTCGACTGGTAATGTGATTCAAGACCTTCATATGGCTTATCCTGCATTTTGTTTTCCAGAATCCAAACTTAAGACCCGTAATCAAAATTCTAATCTTAAATGAATATACGACACAAGCTCTTCTGACCAAGAATCCAAGGTAGTATAGTGCTAGAGGGGAAAGTTCATAAAAACATTGACATTATCACACACAAAGAGACAGACATAGGTGATCTTTCAGAGCTTCACCTGCCACAGACTAGTTTTCTCAGACCAAAACTTCGAATCAACAGCAGAAGCAGAGTGACTCAAGAAGCTCGAAGCACCAAACCCTCTACTACTATTATCCCCACCGCCGGCGCCATTATCATCACTTTCACCGTACATCACAGACCTAATCTCCTCATCATCGACGACGCCTTGCTCGGAAACTGAAACGCCACTCTTCCCATACCCAAAACCCATCTCAGAACCGTAAGCTTCCTCGCCATTCCTACTCAGAAAGCTCAACATCTCATCCTTCTCACTGATCTCCCTCCTCAAACCCTCGATGTTAGCCTTCAAATCGGCCTCAACGCCTTCGAGCTCTTCGATTTTACCCTTAAGGTAAGCTATTTCCTCGCCGCCGTCTTCGATCTGCTGCAATAGCCTCTTCTCCTCTTGCTGCCAGGCGTGCCTATGGCTAGCGTAGATCTCTACGACCCTCGCATTCGCCTTTGAGTCCTCTTTTCTACGGTAGTGGAGCTGATTCAGCTCGTCCTCGGCCTGCATTAGCTTGAAGGCGAGGGCTTTGTTCTGTCTGCGAAGGGTTGAGAGGAGGGTTAGGGTGTTCTTGGGTAATAAGCCGAGGAACAGCGTGAAACTGAGACCCAAGTAGGAGGTGAAAAGCTTCTTAAAAGGGCCGTGCTCGTCGCTGTCGTCGTCCTTTTGGTGCGCTTGTTGTGGGTTTTCTTTGCCGTGCTGTTCTTGGGCAGCCATTGTTGTGCAATTAAAGCTGTCTGATATTGGGAGGTGTGTTGCGTGTGTGTGGTCTTTGTGTTTTGTGTGAGTGATAAAGTGCTACGCTTTATGAATGATTTGAGGAGGGTAGTTGGTGTTTTTACGAGAGAGAGAGAGAGAGAGAGAGAGAGAGAGAGGAAATAGGTTTCTGTACTTTGTGGTGTTTTCAACAGTGTACTCTTTTTTGGCATTTACCTCTGAGAAAAGTTCATAAAGCTATTCTTTTTATCACCGTGGAATCTTATTTTAGGAAAAGAGTAACTTCATATCAATCTATAGCATGTTTGATAGTATAGACATATTTATATGACGCATTTTAAAGCTTGTTTATTTCGTGTAATTTTTTCTTGTGTGGGGTTAGTTAGGCTGCCCGAATATCGAAGTTTTTTCAAGTGAAAGAATGTAGAAAGTGAAGAATAATGTAAATTTAAGCATAATACCCATTACCATGACATATTTTTTATTACTAGATTAAAAATAACTGAATGTCAAACAACTTATTTTCTTAATGACCACTATTATATCGAATTTAGATCAGAAACGAGGGATTGATGATTCAACATCAACGGTCGGTATCTGGCCTGCCATTAATGAAGATGCAGTTTAGATTCCTCCTTCTCATGCAGAAAACAGAAAGTAGTTCATGTTTTTAATATAAAATTTATTATTTGGCAGATCTTATTTTTTTTTTCCAAAGAACGACTTCTATATTGGCAGATCTTATAAAACCCGCATGATTATAACTTTTTAGATCAACAGTTGACTTTCCAATAATTGTTTTAATTTCTTTTTCCCTAACAATCATTATAAATACATTCATATAGTGAATACAACAAAATAACATACATGAGCCGGACCAGTCTGGCCCGTTTTAAAGCCCATCCCGATAAAAGATGTCCGTATTTTCAAGCAACATTTTAAGCCCAATAAAATTTTGCAACGGCCCATAATATTTCAACGGACTTTTCACGATGTCCAATTCGGTCTGCAGAATGTATGACATACGTATGATCATTGATCAGAACAAAGGTTAAAAGCCGTAGAGTATTTGATCGACGCCCAAGGAGAGAAAAACCGAGAGATTTACACAAATAGTGTTATTTTTAATAATATTATTACAAAATTTAACTTTTTCACCCCGTTACAAAATCTGGTTTCAGAACTTTGGCGAGGAGTACGCCGTCGTTTAATACGGATTAGAAGTGTGTTGATTGTTAAATTAACTACTTAATTGATTTGTTGATTGTGTAGCGAGATTGGAGAAATCGTCAGTAGTTGTTCAATAGAAATAAACAAATTTATGGTGTAGTGAATTAAAACGCTTTCTCAGTAACACTTTTATATTGATTGCAAATTCTTATTACGGATTTTTAGATGATATTAACAATCCGTCGTCTTTTTGTCAAATTAATGCAGAACCCACAGTAGCTCTAATTTGCCTAAACGTTCATTCTCTAAAAAAGATAAAGTTTATTTCTTCATCCAACGTTGAAGAATCTCCGCTTGTGGTCGCTTGGCTCTTCGTCTCATCATCTTGGTCAGGCTCTGATTCAGGAGTGAATCAATTCATCCCACGCAGGCATGTCAAATTCACTAGGTGCTAGTCGTGCTCGGAGGAGGTTAGCGCCTAGGCGGTATAGGCGGGGCCTAGGCGGTTTCTAGGCGGGAACTTGTCGGTATGTCAATTTTTTGTTATTATTTTTGTAATATTATAAATTTTTTATATATGTTAGTTTAACGTTTAATTTTTGACTTATTTTATTTCAGTTTTAAAAGGTATACATACTCCAACGTCATTTTATTATTACTAAAACTCAATGTAACTAACTACTAATTATTTAGCTCACACTATTCTCTTATATATTAAAAAAATCCTATAATGGAATAAACCCACGCCACGACAATACCTAATACTTATCACTTCTCCACAAACCACTGGATTACTTAAATTTCTTTTCACATCTATACTCTTATATTAATTGTCAGGGTCAGTGCCGTTTAAACACTGCCAATTAAGTATATTAATTAGCCAATCAAAATTTGACAAGTGTTATGTCTTTTATTTTCAATTAATTACTTAACTAAGATGACGTTTAATTATTGGGCCACATAGTGGTGCAATATTGGGTCGATCAAATTAGGCCCGCTATGAGGTCCTTTAAGTCATTTTATGCCTTGACATGCGTCCACAGGGATATTGTTGTCTTTTTCATCGACGATAGATTTGGAAAAATAAGCCCAGAGAGGGAGAGGATAGAGCGAAACCGTCACGAGGCCCAAAATCCAGATCGACGTTGATCGTTTCGAATAGCTGAATTGCTCCGGCAATAATCACTGATCAGCTGAGGTTCCTTTGATTTTTGAGGTTTGCGAGTGTATTATTATGATTGTTGTTTTTCAGTTAGTGGTAGGTTGTCGCTGGTTTTCCATCTAGATTTTACTGGTTTGGATGATCGTAATTTTTTCCTTTTTTTTTTCTTGACGTGGTTGGCGATATGTTGTTTTTAAGTTTTCTGTGTTGTGGTATTTGGCTTTGGAAGGGTACTTCCACCCAGGGTCGTCGCGCTCACAAACCCTATCCTCACCGTGGGAGAGTATCATCTCTGTTGAAGTGACAAAGCCCAACCTCCCTTGCCCGCTGCTCTTCCCATTCCATGGTAAAGCCTAAAATTATTGTGTAAACCGCGCTCTTCCGCTAGTAAACCGGCCTCTGTAAACTGTGTAAACCTTGCCTGCTGTTCTTCCGCTAGTAAACTGTGCTCTGTAAGCCTAATACTGCTGCTGTTTTGCCTTTTCTTTTTTTTTTTAATTTCGGTAATTTCGGTAACTCTGTTTTTGTCGGTAATTACCGAAGAAATTTCGGTAAAAACGAATACTGAACCGGTTATTTCGGTTCGGTGTTCGGTTAGGGCATTTCTGAAATTTTGGTTCGGTACGGTATGTACCGAACGAACAGCCCTACTAGTATTATTTATTAGCGTTAAACGGTCAGTTCTTTATGTGATATAATTTGTCCCACACCGGTTGTCTTGAAATTGTTGGTGAAGTCTCTCTATACAAAGAGAAGTTTTGTGATTTAGGTAAGGATAGATTGACTGTTTTAGTCCAATTTCAGCTCATAAACAAATTTCCGAAGACTTGGGTTTTCGTGGCATTTGATTATTTTTGTGCATGTTTAGTTGGAAATTTCGATTTTCTGTGTCGCTGTAGCGTGAATTCGTTCCTCTATGGTTTTATTACATGCGTCTACTTTCTTATGGCTAATTGGTTCAGGTGTTCGCAAAGTTGAAGAAAAAAGAAGTTACATTGGAACATGAAAAAATACGGTTTGCAGCTTAGAGTTCCACCTCAGCATAAGAAACAGCCGACCAAACCTTTGCTTCCAAAAGCTTCTGCATTTAATGAGGAAGATGACGATAATGTCGAAAGAGAAATATTGAGGCAAGCCTATAAAAGCAAAACACACAAAGATGTGAGTCCCTTTTCTCGCATTGTAGAAACATATGTTTTCACATAGGCTTTCGGTGAACTTCGTTGCTGTTCTGTTAAGTTTGTGGATAATTGTTTTTTTTTCATGTGATTCGTAATAGGTTGAGGAACAGCATAAGAAAGCTCTTGAAGAAGACCCATCAGTGTTCGATTACGATGGAGTATACGACGAGATGAAGGAAAAACAAGTTCGTCCCAAGCAACAAGATCATCAGGAGAGGAAGGTACCATATGAAGCTGTCTCTTTTTTTGTTGTAATATGGCATTGCATTTTGGTTCAATATCTTATAGCTTGTGGCCTGCCTTAACTTCTCTAACGCAGCCTCGATACATTGAAGCGTTAATCAATAAAGCAAAGCAACGAGAGAGAGAACACGAAATAATCTACGAGAGGAAACTTGCCAAAGAGAGAAGCCAAGATGAACACCTCTACGCAGATAAAGGTAAGTACGTAACGAGTGCTTACAAGAAGAAACTTGCCGAGCAAGCAAAGTGGTTGGAGGAAGAACGACTTCGTGAACTCAAAGAAGAGAGCGAAGATGTAAGTGAAACTCGATTCAATTTTCTCCATAGTATCATAAGATGGTTCAGCTTACGGGATGCAAAAATGGTTTGCCTTGTTACTGTGTTATCCTATCGTTTCTATGATTTGAGTGCTCATTGTTCTGTTATCTTCCCAGGTCACCAAGAAGAAAGACATCACAGACTTTTACTTCAACCTTTCCAAAAACGTAGCTTTTGGAGCCTCTGGAGAGACGCGCTCAAAGAAATCTGAGACTGAAAAAGAGAACGCAGTGAAGCATTCGTCAGAAAAAGCAGCTTCCCAAGCAACTGAACAACGTGCTAGTCAAGAGTCATCTATGCCAATCGAATCGAATAAAGAAGTGTCTGAGATTAATGATCTCTACCCAAAGCATGAGCCCGAAGCAGCAAAACCCGAGCCTACCAATGAGGCTCCTTTGCAAGATCAAGTCGAAGAAAAGCCATTAGCTAGCGAGCAGCCCAAAGCTGATCATCACAAAAGGAGTGTGGATTCAGTTGCTGCAGCAAAGGAACGGTTTTTGGCTCGAAAAAAGGCGAAGAAGGAACAAATCTGATATTCTTATATAGAAAAGTAAGCTGTGATGGCTTGGCTGTGTGTTACTTTTATATAGAATGTGCAATCTTTGATGTATCTATTGCGTCTCATTAGCTACTGTGTACTCCGTTTTCCATTTTCTTGATGTAATAAATTCGATCCTCAAGGGGAAATTTCTTCCATTACTCATTACTGTGTTGACTGGTGAGAACTTTGAAAAAACCTCAACTTGGAGTATAACCTTCGTGATTTAATTGAAATTTAAAATATTGCAAGTAATTTGTTTTTGACAGTTGCGTAATATATTATAGTAGCAAGTTTGTTTGTTATTTTTTCCACCATCAGAATATTTGAAAATTAATAATGCAGCATTTATATTCAATGGTATAGTAAATACAAAAAGAAAAACATTCACGAGTACGGCCCAGTTTGGCCCGTTATAAGGCCCTAGCCCGACAAAAGATATCCGTAGTTTCAAGCAACAATTTGAGCCCAATAAAATTCTGCAACGGCCCAAAGGATTCAACGGACTCTTCACGATATCCAAATTCAGTCTGCAGAATTCGATCGACGCAACACCGATAGGAAATTCTCGCTAGATTCTTACCGAAGGAAGAAGTATAGAGAATGGCGTCCGAGCAGTCTATTATGACGGTGATACGCGCCGCGCGTCCGACGTTTCGTAATCGCCACGATAAAGCCGCCTTTGCCGTGCACGCCGCCTTCGCAGCTGCCGGCTACGTCCTCCACGCCACCGGCCTCCCCGCCTTCGACGATGAAGCTCTGTCTACTTCGTACACTGGTAAACATAAAGTAAAATTGAGCTGAAAGCTGATATAATTTGGTGACCATATGATTTAGTGAAGGTCGATTGTATATGTGTGATGACTGATGATCAGTTAAACTGTAAAGAGGTTGGGTTCTGTCGTGAGTTACGGCGGCCAAATCGATTTGGGTATTTGGTGAAACTTTCAATTAAGGCTTATTGAGCAAGAAAAATAATATATTTCTTTTATTAAATTTTCTTTTTCCTGATAAAACTAGCTTGCAGTCCTGTAGCCTTCACGCTTAACAGACGTAGTAATTGAACTACAAAATTTGCCCAAGTTTTTTTTTATCGTTCAGTTGCTCAACTTTGCTGATTGTTATCTGATATAATTCGGTTTGTTGGTGTGTTTTTTATAGACGAGGTAGGTATTGACAACTGGAACGAGGCAGAGGATAGCTACGCATTCGTTTATTCGAAAAATGACAATAAAGGACCTCAGAAGGTTCTGGTGAAGTCTCTTGTCCTGAATGACAAATTGGTTACGGATGTTTTAAAGGAAGGCAATGAGAGCCTGCTCCATCTTGAACTTGAGTGAGCTGAATGATCCATTATGTTGTGAGTGTTTCCTTGTACTTGCTGTTTGTTAGTGATTGGAGTTTCTCTTTCATTAACAGTGTCAATGAGTACGCTGAGGACAATGGAGGATCTAACTATGCTGTGCAATTCAAGAATTTGGGGAAACTTGCTGATAAAATTAACAAGGAGATATTGGATAAGATGGATCCTATTTCTGCTGCTGTCTCCTCAGGCCAGAATCCAAGGTATTTTTTGAAGTTGTTTAAATACGTGTATATGAGTATGAACGATTATATGCAATTGGTTAGCCGAATGAAAGGTATATCTGTTACAAATGATGGCTGTCTGGCTATATTCAATTACATTCTGCAGTTTCGAAAAACTTGTATGATTTTGCAGTTCTGGGACAAGCCTAAGGGATTCTCGAGCTAGGCCTGGTGTAGAAGGTTTTTTTACCGAGGATCCTTATGCTTCACCTACAGCGTAATGTATTTATTACAAAGTTTTTCCGAACATTTGGGACAAATTTAAATTTTGAATAATAACAAACAAAACAAAAATAATCATCGTAGCATCTGATATTTAAATCTCCGCTGAAAAGTTCCAACAAGTTCTTTTATGTGAGATTACCTCAATTCTTGAAGTTATCTCCTTTTTTCTAAGCAGAGGTTTTCTTCCTCGAATACCGGCCTATGGAGGCAGCGACCTCATACCAGGGCCTGCAGCAGGAATGTATCCTTCAAGGTATATTATTACCCATCTCTAAATATTATTTTCTCCTTGCAAAATCAATCCTTAGACTTGGTATTAATTTTCACAATCATCTTAAGAAATCTATTTTTTAAAATCGTTTCCATCTATGGGTTGCTAATTGTGTGTCAAATCAAACCATTTCAGGGGTGATTTTGGAGGTGGTAGCATGCTTGTAGGTCAGTCAATGATAACTCCATCCTATCATATATCGATCGAATATTATATCTTTTACATTATCAAATTAATCGATCCAATTTATATGAGTCGACAGGCCCAAACGACCCTAGGTTCTTCGGAGGTGAACCTCGCCAGCCTGGCTTTCCCGGCGGTGGTTCGCCGTGAGTTCCCTTTGATAATTTATAGAAGAATAAATAATCTTTGAGATATGTTATGAGTTAATTCAAAACCCTCATTTTGATGCAGGACTGTGCCTCCCGGCGCTCGGTTTGACCCGTTTGGCCCGCCCGGAGTTCCCGGGTTTGAACCGAACCGTTTTACCAGGTGTACTTTTTGCGGGTTTTATTTTGTCATTTTTGTGGAATTGTGATATGTTTATATCGACATTTTGTACCATTGATGTAAAATTTTGTACAGAGGCCCACGGAGGACGCCGGGCCAACATCCAGACTTAGAGCAGTTCCCTGGCGGCGGCGATTTTATATGAGTAGGAGGAGCATAGATAATATATAAATAAATAAATAATAACGTTCTCTGTAATATTAACGTTACTGTTACATTCCCCTTGTTTTTCTTCATTACGCAATGCACTTTTATGGATTCCATTTAATATCAAGATTGTGAGCTCGGAATTCGGATGATGCTTCACCTATCTCTGTGGGGAAAAATGTAAAATAAACAAAAACAAATACTATGAAAAAGCAAGAATAAATTGACATATACTAAGGAAAAACATGTTGTAATAATCACGTTGCGTCTTTAATTATCCATTTTTGGTCCTCTCCTCTCGTCCCTACCGAGGGAAAGCAGAATCGTTATTTAACTTTTTTTTTTAATTTCATCAGCTGGGTGGATACTCTCATCCTTTTCATTATTTATTATTACCGTAAATTGGGCTGTAGAGCACAAACCGATGGCTGATCATACGAATGGGCATGAGATCAGTGAAGAATCTCTCGACGTCCTAACTAAAACTGGAGAGAGAACTGGTGTAGCTAAGCCCAGGTTGACCTCTCTTTTTCTTGAACTTTTTTTGAGTAATTACATTAGACGTTCCTCAATCTTTCTCAGTAGTATCCCCAGCTAGATTGAATGTCCAAGGTTTCTTGGTCAGACTGTTCTTACCATATATATTGGTAGTGGTGACTTATATTGTAAGGGGCAGAACATGATTACTTGATACGGCTTGTCGCGGATATGATGTTGCTTTCGTACTTTGTTTTATACAAGGGGCGCACTAGATTCTCATGATTTGATATGGTTTCTTATGTTTTTTCTTTTTCTCTGTCATTTCCACTTGATTTGGACGGAGGGAGATGGAACACCCTTTCGATTTTCCTTTTAGAGAACACTACTTACTACCTTTCATTATTTATGTTCTTTGGCGGGGAATGACCTGTTCTTGCAACAAGATTTCATCCCTTTTTTGCAATGCCTTAGCACAAGTTACGACGTTAAAGAAGTGAAAAAATTCGTTTCATGGCTGCTTCATCACTTAGGTTGCTTTATGGGATGTTCGATTTATTATTGTAGGGGGGATGTTCACCGCGATGGGGATTACCATCGAGCAGTCCATGTATGGATATATGCAGAGAGCACGAATGAGCTTCTTCTCCAAAAACGTGCTGATTGCAAAGATTCATGGCCTGGTCTATGGGACATATCTAGTGCTGGTCACATATCAGCTGGAGATTCATCTCTTGTAACAGCAAGGTGTAGCTCGTTTTTTTCTAGAGTTGCTTCATTTTTTAAAATCATTTAAACTCTATTCTTCAAACTATTAGCTGTTTTATGTGAACCTCCCTATTTTTTTCTCCTGCAGGAGAGAGCTACAAGAAGAGCTTGGTTTAACACTTCCAAAGGATGCCTTCGAATTGCTGTTTGTGTTTTTGCAAGAGTGGTCAGTACTGAAACACGTCATATGGACCGAGAGATTTGTCGAGAAAACTTAATTTATAATTATTCCTATCATTCGTAGCATCAGCTACATTTTTTTAGTACTGGGCTGATTTTCTGGTAAATGGTTTTCTTTTTGATTTGTTGAATGTTTTACATTTGTAGTGTCATAAATGATGGCAAGTTCATCAACAATGAATTCAATGATGTGTATCTCGTCACCACCGCACATCCAATACCTTTGGAGGCCTTCACTCTTCAGGTGTCAGTTTCCTGTTTAAGCTCAATAGGTTTTTTGATACCGATAAAATGATTATTTCCACATAGAGTTCTAACTATTATAACTTCCTGTGCAGTAGAGTAATTTTTGTTCCTAACTAATTGACAGCATTGAATTTGCTAACAATCTTAACAAAGTCCTTTGTAATGTTTCTGTTGTTCAAAGGAATCTGAAGTTTCGGCAGTTAAATACATCCATTTGGATGAGTATAGATCCTTGCTTGCAAAAGAAGATCCTCATTACGTGGACTACGATGTAGATGGTCAATATGGTCAGCTCTTTGAAATTATATCGAAACGGTATGCATCAAATACGTTTCGATGCTTTCTAGAATCCTAGATTAGACTTATCTCCTTTAATCACAGTGCAATAATGTGATGTGTGACTGTCATGCATTAAATACTGACCTCTTTAGAGTTTAGGTACAACCAAAATTCCGAAGCCCGTGCTCGACATCTGCAAAAACAGCTGAATCGATATGCTCGTGTTTCCCTTAAAGCAGAGGTTTTTAGTGAAGCATTTCTTTTCTCGGCTTATTTCTGTTCTTTATTTTGGCACCTGGACGATAAAATAACAGAATCAAAATTTATTTTCTTTAACTGACATACAGATTTCTCAATGCGTTAATTTATGGCTGAATTCTTCGATTTTGTCTATTTTGCATTACAGTTAAATGGCCTATCCAATGCGGATAAGGAAGCTCTGAAGTTGATTGTTAAAGCTGCTAGAATAATGGATCAAATTTTCTTCCAACAGGTTGAGACGTGATCTTTTTGCTTCCTAGACGTATTTGTGTTATTACTACTATTTGTAAACTTATTTGTATTATTTAAGATGAGAAATTGATTTTCTCTTCTGTGAAGCAGGTATGGTACTGCAATCCATCGTTAAGAGATTGGCTAGAGAAGCATGCTGAAAAATCTCAGTTGGACAAATTAAAATGGATGTATTATCTTGTCAACAAAAGTCCATGGTTAGATTGTGCATTGTAGTACTGCTTTTTCAGTAAATGTCTTCTTTTTAATATGTCGTCATGGTTATTGTTGTGAGCCCTTTACCTCTTCTAAGTTTCCTGTCATCTCTTTTCCATGTAAGGTCCTCTCTGGACGAGAATGAGCCATTTTTAACAACCGCAGACTCAGCTTTGAAGTTGCTTACTGAGGCCGCAAAGCCAGTGAGTGGATGGAAGGGAATTGAATACAAAACAGCATTTCCTTTGGTGAAACCAGCGGGTGCAAATTTTTATCCACCCGATATGGACAAAATGGTAATTCTTGGCATGTGTAGTGTACAATATTGAATTAAGTTCTCCATGATTAGCATCTTCCATGTGCATCTTTTCTCCTCTCCTTGTGCTGGCAGTTTTTGGTGTAATAAGGTTTGGGTCTTTATAGGAATTTGAGCTATGGGCAAATAGTCTAGCCCATGAACAGAAGAAAGAAGCAATGGGTTTTTTCACTGTCATCAAAAGGGAAAGTGAAAGAATCTTGGATGAATCGGTCTCAAGTGGCAAGAAGGTCGCTCATGATCTCTATACCGTCCCTTACTCTGAAGAGTACAAAACTTTTCTTACGAAAGCTTCTGGTTTGCTACACCAAGCTGGAGATTTGACAAGCATTCCCAGGTAAAGTTGCCTTTTATAAAGAAAATAACTCACTTGATTACAAGGAAGTCGGGTTGATACATTAGTCTTTCATGATGCAGTTTGAAGAAGTTATTGCACAGCAAGGCTGAAGCATTCTTATCAAATGATTATTATGACTCAGATATTAGCTGGATGGAATTGGTTAGTTCAACTCTTAAAATTCATCGTAACTGGTTTCGTTAGCTGCCCTCGAGTAAATATTTGAGATTTATGTGTCGATGATTGTGAGTCTGCCTCATTTAATTTTTTTGGTGCTGTGATGTCATTTAAGGATTCAAAACTGGATATCACCATTGGCCCATACGAGACATACGAAGATACAATTTTCGGATACAAGGTATTCTATCCATTTTTTTTTTCAATACGAGCGCATGCAAAGATACCAACCCTGTAAACTTTTTTGTGCCTCTGTCCTCTCGCCAAAAACTATGGAGCTGCACCATACTATTTACTGCCATTTTTTATAAATGGTATGTGCCGTCTTTCACAATTTGCCTGTAGGCCACTTTCGAGGCATTCATTGGAGTCCTAGATGATGAGGCAACAGCTCAAATCAAACTATTTGGCGACAATTTAGAGGTGATCTATATTATCCCACCATTCTGTTTCCTCGTGTTGCTTAACCTTAAAAAAGAGCTGTTAATAGGTTTTAGAGAAGAA
Source organism: Craterostigma plantagineum (assembly GCA_027422505.1). Lineage (NCBI taxonomy): Eukaryota > Viridiplantae > Streptophyta > Magnoliopsida > Lamiales > Linderniaceae > Craterostigma > Craterostigma plantagineum. The sequence goes on along the minus strand of JAPQWV010000002.1, from coordinate 34,836,034 downwards.
TCTTCCAATGGCTGAGGCTTACAAGTCAGAAAGCGTAACAGCTGCTCCAATTCGAGTCGTGCAGCTTATTTATAATGCTGGGGTAAATTTTCATCTCTTAACAACATCATGGAGCTTTAATAAATCTCTTACTTGCTCTGGCAATGGCTGATGCAATTTCATCGCAGGACGTAAAGGGCCCACAAACAGTTGCGTTCAATCTTCCAAATGACGAGCGGATTGTAAAAGATAGAGGAACCTCTATGGTCATGCTCAAGAATGTTTCCGAAGCAAAGTACGTTATCCTTCTTTTACATATATATCTTTGGAATTATAACTGTTAAGGGACTTACCCAAGTCCCAAAGCAGCATAAAGATCTATCTTAGCATTCATAACTGTTATGGTGAAAATGATCCATTTTGCTGTTTTCTTTTCCAGGTTTGAGCTTATTCTCCAGCCCATAGCCCGCGCATGCATCACAAAGGAACAGAGGAAACACGTTGACTTTGACTCGTTCTTCACTCATACGATTTGTCACGAGTGTTGCCATGGGATCGGGCCCCACTCAATTACACTACCCGACGGGCGAAAGTCCACCGTGAGATTGGTGCGTTTTCGCTGCTACTCAATTTAATGACAATTTTCTTTGGACGACTTTTATGTGCTGGAGCGATCCCTTTACTGTGACAAACAACTAAAACGAACTGTCCTTTACTACGCAGGAATTGCAAGAAGTTCATTCAGCTCTAGAGGAGGCTAAAGCTGATATCGTAGGTCTTTGGGCCTTACGATTTCTTATGAAAAAGGTAGCGAATGATGCCTGAACTTGATTTTTTTTCTTCTCATATCTCTTTTCTGTTTATAACTTTAAAACGCATGAATAAGCATTTGCTCTTTTTTCTCACATAGTTTTGTGAACTATGCAGGATTTACTACCAAAGACGTTGATCAACTCTATGTATGTTTCCTTTCTTGCGGGTTGCTTTCGCTCTGTGCGTTTTGGACTAGAGGAAGCTCATGGGTAACTCTCTCACTCTCTCTCTCTCTCTCATACACACACACATATGTCTTGTTTGAAATCAAGTTGCTTTTAAAATAATCTTAGGAAAGGGCAAGCATTGCAGTTCAACTACTTACTTGAACAAGGCGCATTTATCTTATGCGACGACGGGACATTTGCCGTCGACTTTGATAAGGTATATATAATCTGGTTTGGGAGAAAATTTCCCGGGTTATTTTTCTTGGTTGAATAAAGCTGTTACGTTTTGATTCATTTTTTCGTTTCGTATATATCTTAAAAAAAGGTCGAAGATGCAGTGGAGAAGTTAAGCAGGGAAATCCTTACGATACAAGGAAGAGGTGACAAAGAAGCTGCTAAAGCTCTTCTCTCCAGATACTCCGTAATGACACCACCGCTCAAATCTGCTCTGCTACAATGTGTCGAGGTGAGCTCAAATTACAACTATATAACTACTGATTAGTAGATAAATTGCTTATTATGATGAAGGAATATATACATATATATTTATTAAACTTGAATTTCACATTTCGAACAGGTTCCTGTGGATATATTGCCTGATTTTCCCATTGCAAACGAGATTCTGAACTGAATGCATTCACTACCTTGAGTGCTTTGCTTGAACTATTGCGTGTGAAGATAATAAAGGACATCTTTTCCTTATTCTGTCCGGTATTTGATTGCTGATTGTTAACTTTTTTTTAGTATGTGCGTTATCATTTGTCACTGCTCCCATTGAATCTATCATCTTTTTTATATAGAGTTTATTGGAGACTACTCTGTTATTGCAATTTCATAGATTTTCATGTTAGAACTTTACATGTCCCTCCTTCGGCCCTTTCCTTATACCATAATGAGAATATTTGGCTTTCATGTTTTTGAAGGTAAAACTATATGCAAGTAGTTTAACGATTTTATTTATCGACGCCCCATAGGGAACGTATTCCTTTTTCCTTTTTCGACTCATTTCTATTGAAGAGATTTTTCATTGGTTATAGTTATAATTGAGTTTAAATTCTAAGAACAGCATACTTTCCTACAATACGTTGAAACCCCGCCTAAGTTCGCTAACCACCCATCAACGCTTGGTGTGTATGTGTAAATTATGTATGTGAGTACAAAAATCTCATCTTTAAAAAAGGTCAAAAATTGGTTCTCTCTTAATGAATAAGGAATTGAAATCCACTCCCCAATAATAATCTGAACTTCATTCTATTGTAATGTAATATCATAATAATTTAAATTGATTAAATCTCACCCAGAGAAAAAGTTTTGTTTTCTTTACCTACTAAAGATTAGCGTAATCACACGATCATGTAATTAAGAACATTAGACATGATCGTCGTCTGTTCTATCAATCAGTCGTCGAACTGAACTCCCCACAGAAAGGAACAGTAGCGTACATAAACACATCCACGTACAACAGCCCAAAAAAATACTTCTCCGAAAAAATACGATCTTTCCCTTAAATTATCATCCAATCCAATAATGGGTCGCCGCGACTCTCAGAAGTGGATGATACTCATAGCCACGGTATGGCTGCAGGCGTTCACCGGCACAAACTTCGACTTCGCCGCCTACTCGCCGGAGATGAAGACGGTGCTGGGCGTTTCTCAGGTTCAGCTCAGCTACTTAGCCGCCGCATCGGACATGGGAAAGGCGGTGGGCTGGTCCGCCGGCGTGGCGTTGAAGTCGAACATCCCTTTGCCGGCGGTGGCGATCGCGGCGGCGGGCATGGGCTTTGTTGGGTACGGCTTGCAGTGGCTGGTCATGAAGCAGGCGATTGCAGTCCCTTTTTTCTTGGTTAGTTTGTTGATCGATTTTTCTATCGAAACCCCTTTACTAGTATTGATTGGAGATCCAAGCTTTTGTGCAATAGTATCTCAATTCGATTTAAAAGAAAGCTTCAATCTTTGAATTGCTTCAGGTACTTGTGCTCTGTTTACTATCAGGAATAAGCATATGTTGGTTCAACACAGTTTGCTTCATCCTCTGCATAAAGAACTTCCCTACATCGAATCGCCCGCTCGCCCTTTCCCTTACGATAAGCTTCAACGGCTTAAGCGCAGCCTTATACAACCTCGCCGTAAACTCATTCAACCCTTCGTCGACATCGACCTATCTCCTTTTCAACGCATCGATCCCCTTAATCGCAACATTCGTAACCCTAATTCCCATTCTTCGCCAGCAAGAATCGGACCACTCTGCTGACCTGTCGAGCCCAAGGGATCAATCAATGTTCGTCGTTTTGAGCTTATGGGCCGTAATCACTGGCCTTTATCTTCTCTTGCTCCACCCCTCGGATCATGGCACGGGCTCTGCTCCATTTCTGTTTACGGGCGCTGTTTGTTTGCTGATTATTCCTTTAGGAATTCCCGGGATTTTCTACGCTAGGGAATGGTTCGATGGGTTCAATTGGGCTGAGTGGTCCACCCTTGATCATGAACTAGGTAAAGATCTTCTGATCCATGAAACGGGCGGGTCGAATGGGGCAACCCGTGAAGGGACTGTGAAAGAAGATGAAAATGGATGCTTTTCGTGGGGTTTTTGCAGGCCCGTGATTGAGAAAGATCGACTGAGTACGATAGGCGAGGAGCACGGAGCTTGTCTGCTCGTCAAAAGATTGGATTTTTGGCTGTACTTTATCGTTTACTTCTGTGGAGGGACGATTGGCTTGTCGTACAGCAACAATCTCGGGCAGATATCCCAATCGCTCGGGCACCATTCGCTCAACCCTAAGCTCATAACGATATACTCGTCCTTTTCGTTCTTCGGTCGCCTCCTCTCCTCTGCCCCCGACTTTCTGACGAAGTGAGTATTGTAAAAAAGCTAACTCAAAATCGAATCTTGAAAGCAAATAACATCAAATTTATTTTCTCGTCAGGAAAGTGTATTTTCCAAGAACGGGGTGGCTAGCCGTGGCTCTCTTAGGCACGCCCACGGCCTTCTTCTTGCTGGCTGCATTAGGGACCGATGGGTTAGCCCTCGAAGGAGGAACGGCCATGATTGGGCTCAGCTCGGGCTTCATAATAGCAGCCGCCGTTTCGATAACCTCCGAACTATTCGGGTGCGAAAGCTTCGGCGTGAACCACAACATTCTCATCACGAATATTCCAATCGGCTCGCTTTTCTACGGTTTTTTAGCTGCGATCGTCTACGACTCGAACGCATGTCCTACTAAAGCTGGGCTCATGGCCGACTCCATCGTATGCATGGGAAAGAAGTGCTATTTCTTGACCTTCGTATGGTGGGGCTGCATTTCCGTGCTAGGGTTTCTGTGCAGTTTGCTGTTGTTCTTGCGTACTAATCGAGCCTACGTTAGGTTCGAACATCGCCGTAGATGGGCGCTATTCTAACAACGCTGTACTGTGTATTAGAAAATCATGTAAGAAAAAAAAAACACCACCAAAAGAATTAAGGGTAGATACAGTAAGTCTCATTTTTTATACAAAGGAAGAGCCTTTCGTAAGCCAAGGCCATCTTCGTGGCGGTGAACATGGACGACGCATATTTGCGACAAGCCTTTCCCCTCTCCGCCAACTTTTCACGGCCTTCGCCGACGGCCAATTCCAAAGCCTCCTTCAGCGACTCGACGTTGGGAGAAAACATAAACCCAAAGCTTTCGTCTACCAGAACCGTCCCCTTAATGCTCGGAAACCTCGAGGCCATCACTGGCTTTCCGCTCATCATCGCCTCCATGAGCGTAAGGTCGAGCCCCTGCGGCCTGAGAGTAGGGTTCACAAACACGTCGATCGCATTGTAAAAAGCCCGAAGCTCCAACGGGCTCATCGAGCCCAGAACTATAACCCGCGGGCCCAATTCCCTGTACCGACTCTCCCAGGGGCCCGACCCGGCCACCACCAAGTAGACTCCGTCGAGCCCTAGCTTGGAGAAGGCCTCGTAAAGGAGGGGATGGCCCTTGTCCTTTACGAGCCTGCCCGCCACTCCTAATACTAGGCTGGCGTTCTCGGGAATTCCAATCTTGGCCCGAAAGGAAAGCCCGAGGCCCGAATCCTGGACGAAGTCGTCCTCATTTACGCCGTTGACGATGACGTGGACACGTCCCCTCGGGATTTGGTAGACGTCCCTAAGCATTTCCCCGCAGCTGTCGCTTATGGCGACGTGGTGGGCGTAGTCGGAGAAGAACCGTATCTCGGCCAGGACCTTGTGGACCATCCCTTGGAGGCTGTGGTTGAACGATGGAGCCATGGGCTCGCCCGGCGGTCTGGTCAGGTCCTGGTAGATGCTCGACTGTAGGCTCTCTAAGGCTATGCCGTGCCAGGAAACGGCTAGGTTGGGGGACCCGCGGGCTAGCCAGTGGGGTAGGGCCACGCTCTCCGAGTGGATCGCATCGAACGGCTCGCGGCTGTTCTCCTCCTCGAACTGCTCCCACGCCTTGTTGTACCTCCACCTGTATTATTATTATTAGAGCAAAGTGCGTCGCGTTTAATAAAATTACATGTATAAGATAAGATTAAATAAGAAAGAAATCGGAATATACCTTAGCGAACATATTGGAAATAAATTATGTAAGATTAAAAAAGGACCGTTCGTACAACAACCTGTCGGGATCGCCTTCGTGGCGGTGGATCACCGGAGAATTCGGCTCCGGAAACTGCTCCGGAGAGGCCGGCGGCGCGGGAGAGGTGTAGACGTGGACGCGGTGGCCGCGGCGGGCGAGGGAGGTGTGGAGTGTGTGGGCGTGGCGTTCCATGCCGCCCGGGACGCCGGTGGTGGGCCATTTTCGGGAGAAGACGGCGATTTTGAGGGAGGTCGGGGGAGGGTTTTCGCCGGAGAATTTCAGGCGGTTCCATGGGAACTGGGCTAGGCGGAGGTCGCCGGAGAATGGGCCGTCGCCGGCGGCGGTGGAGGAGGAGGAGGAAGGATGGTTGTTGTTGGTGCATGTTGAGGGGGTGGTGTGGAGGAGGAGCAAGGCTGGGATTGTGAAGAGGACTATGAAGAAGAGTGTGACGGCGAGCTTTGAGTGGAGGCTGCTGACTAACGGCGGTGGTTTCTTGGCCGCTTTGTTGTTTCCGGCGGCGGCCATTGTTGGGCTTTGTAATGAGATGGTGTGTTGTTAAAGTGTTTGTGTTCGTTTGATGGAGAGTTGCTTTTGGATTTTTGTTTTTATTCAGCGACTTATTGTTTTCGTAGCCGAGTTGGAAAAAGATAGTGGGGATATGTTTAGGCAACGCGTGAATTATTATTATTATTTTTGCGATTATTTTATTGTTTTTTGACATGGAGGTTTGCTTTTTCATTATGAATTCTACGTTAATTTGGGACGAAGAACGTGAGACGTTGGCAAGGGTTCACATCCTCGTCCAGCACGTTTTCTGTCGGTGGTGAAGTAGTAAACTCTTAACATATCGTGGACGAGCGTTTTATACGTGCAAAAACTAGGTGACACATGAACTTAAAAGTTATTTTCACTTTCTCTTCAAGTAAAAATTTATTTCAAAACAAAAATTTGATTGGAAGATCTAGATATTTATGTTATTCATTTATTTTCTCAATTAAATTCTCAAAGCTAGTTTAATAAAGCATAAGTTAAGGTCATGCACAACCGAGATGATATATTCGTATCTACTTGTGCAGAGAATGTCTTTGTATAATAATCATCGTAGTTTAGGTGCGGATCCATTTTCCAAACAATTCCATTGAATATAATAAGTTTTACGTATTGGTCAAACCTTTTACATTTATTATCATTAATATTCACCGGAAAACTCAACGGCTAAAAAGTTAGGCTAATGTCGACGCGAATGAATGCGCAGACGTGACAGGCCAATTTGACTCCGCGTCCTATTTTGACTTTTTTTTTTGTAGAGGTCATTACTCTGCTTTGTTTCTATCTAATCAAGTTCTTCCTTTTCCATATGATGATTCGTTCTAATATATTGACTATCTGATATTTATTTTTTGTAATATGTAATTTTCTGAAAACTTATCACATGGTAAGTTTAGGCCGATCAAGAAAAATAAAGCCCAAAATACTTAGTTGAAAGTTGGCCCAACAACAGTCCATTTACGGATAACAAAAAATTGACCCAAAACGATAGATAGGGAAAGGACTCATTTTGCCACATTGGCACTGAAGCTCTACACTCTCTCTCACGCAAGCGATGTCAATACAGTCGCTCCCTTTCCATTGCCGACCCGTTTTGACCCAACAGAACCCGACCCGTATCAAGTGCATTGGAAAGCTCGATTTCAAGTCGGGCGAAACGTCCACGTCATCCCTTTGGCCGCCGTCGGACTGTGCCCGCTATTTCCGCATGCTTTCAGCTTCTTCGGCTCTAGCACTGGGCCTGGGGATTGCCTCTCTTTGGTCCTTTCCTCGACCCGTTTCGGCCCGAATATTACCCGCCACTCAGCTAGCTCAAGGTTGAGAAGAGCACTTTGAATGAGTGTACTGTTTACTTTCTGCTTTGGTTTTTATTTGATTTTCGTTTGCGTACCGTTGTTTCTTGATGGTAATGCTGAGATTGCTTTCTTTTCTGTTGATTTGGGGGTCGATTCGTACGTATTTTGATTTTCTACTGTATTATGTGAATCATCCGACATGTGATGATCTTGATCATGGTTGGATGATACAAGTATGTGTATGATGTATGTTGTTTGATGCTTCTAGTTCTTCGTTGTATCTCTTCTTATACAGAAATCGATGATGTGGAAAAGTTTGTGGAGACGGAGGATATTGAAGAGGAAGATGAAGATACGAAGGCTGCATTTGAACAATATAAATCCAAAACATACGCATTGAGCGTCCCTCTACGAGTTGTTGGTTTGGAAGGTTCGGTGCCTCCTGTATGGATCAAGGTGTGTTCTAAACTTTGACTAAATTTACTTATTAGCACCTGCAGATCTTTTCTGAACTCCTTGACTTGCAGGAGTTCATGCGATCCCAAGGGAAGAGAGTGCGTTTCAAATCAGAGTTTCGTCGAAGCCTTAAAGACATTTTCTATGAACTTTCAAATCCATTTCGCAAAGGGAGAATCAACCCAAAATCAGCCGTCGCTGCTGATTTAGTCACAATTGGGGATTCTTGGCTGGATTTTGCAATTGGGAGAGGCTTAATTGAGCCCGTGGAAGGAGCGGGAAACCAAGAATGGTTTCAAAGTTTGAATGAAAAATGGAAGGTGAAAAGTAGTCAACTTAAAGCTCGTATCTTTTTATGCTTTCCAGCGAATTCCAAATTTATCATGAATGGATTGTTTTCTGCTTGGCGTTACCTCAGGTCTACTTGCGCAGAAGCGATGATGGAAATTTAGATTCTCAAGGAAAAATATGGGCGGTTCCATATCGATGGGGGAGCATGGTGATAGCCTATAATCAAAGAGAATTTCAAAAGCATAACTTAGCTCCCATAGAGGTAATATTTCTTTTCTTCAGCCCAGTATCTATCCAGCTTTTATACTGCGTCACTGTTTTTCCGTATTCAAATACTATCTTTCTCTAGTTTTTTTATGTGTTTGCCATTTCGAATCGCTTTTGTTATTTGATAAAAGATAAATTCGTCGGGCAGGACTGGTCAGACTTATGGCGTCCTGAACTATCGGGGAAGATTTCAATGGTCGACTCACCCAGGGAGATTATCGGCTTAGTGTTGAAGTACATGGGAGCTTCATACAACACACAGGACCTTGAATTTGAAGTAAATGGAGGGAAACACGAGGCGCTGAAGCAGCTCCAATCGCTTTTTCAGCAGGCAAGCGAAATCATAAAACTGCAAGAAACTGTTCTACAAGTCGTAATTATTGATCTTACAGGTTCGACTCTTTGATAGTCAGCATTATCTTAAAGCCTTCAAAGCAGGAGATGTATGGGTAGCAGTTGGATGGAGTAGTGATGTTATCCCTGCTGCGAAAACAATGTCCAAAATTGCTGTGATTGTGCCCAAGTCTGGTGCTAGCTTATGGGCAGATTTCTGGGTAAGCCTTTTCTCAGTCTATTGCATCTAATTAGTATAAAGTAAAATCAATCTTTCATTCTTAAACCAATCCCCATGGAATTTAGGGACTGAAATCAAGAAAACTTAATGCTTTTTGATATGCAGGCAATACCAAATGCTTCTAGGATTGATACAGACAAACTCGGTGGAAGAATAAGAGGACCATCACCTCTGATTCACCAGTGGATAGACTTCTGTTTTCAACCACAGAGAATTTCGCCTTTCCAAGAAGGGATAATTCCAGGCGCTTCACCGATTTCTCTCAACATGGCGTCGTCAAGTCAAGTGCCTGAAAAACCTCGCAAGGGTAGGCCCAAACTCGAGACAAATCTCGTTCGTAATATACCGCCGTCTGATATTTTGTCAAAGTGCGAGTTTTTGGAGCCATTGTCCGAAAATGCTATGTTAGATTACCAGTGGTTGATAAGTAATGTACAGAAGCCTGAACCTAGCGTTGTTGAAAGAGTGAGGCTAGCTGTCTCTTCTTTGAGTTCAAGATTTACGTCGAAAGTTGAGACTAAGGTTGCTTGAATGGTCTGTGCTAACAAGAGGTGTGACCATATGTATAAGATCGGCTCAATATGGCTTAATTTTATTAATGCAGTTCGTGAATCTATATTATCCAGCGACCATTTTATTGGTTTATGTAAAACTTTGAGAAGGTATTTGTATCGTTCTTACATGAAAAGTACAGACTGAAATGGCAGTTTCCTTGGTTATACATCACAGTAAAGCATAACTGCAACAATTACCAGCCAAAACATCCCCCATTTACTTCTTCATGAAAAAGAACGAGTATCGCCGCATCTCTACCGAACAGAGCAAACTTATCACCATTATTCACGGGCAGCATTCATCTAAAGATGCACAAGGAGTTCAATTGTGTTAAAATGTCTAAAAGGGTGAGAAACCCATGCTGACAAAGCAATGGAAAACGATACTGTGATATACAAAGGTAACGACAAAAGTATTCATGAACATAGCTCGATACAAGGAAAATGGCTTTAGAGGCAAAATGATAGATCTCCCAAAAAATCTTAAATCAGACAACGCAGATATGCACGTCGAACCAACATAAAAAGAAACTTCATCAGACAAGAAATCCACATTGTTTCTAAAAGAAGACGATTAATACTTCTACACACAGAGAAGCAGCTATCATATAACGTCAGCACTTACCTCATTAAAGACCATTCATTCATCGAGCAGAAACACCCCCTCACTAGCAGTGTGCCAAATTTCACTCAGTAATCAAAATCACTAGGATCTCCCGTGTATTCTGCAATCTGCTCGAGCTTGACATTGAGCAACTCGTGCGTATCAGCGTTTCGAACAACTCCCGTCTCTTTCTCCGAATCACGTTCCACCAGATTCCCATAAACCCCCTTGTGGCTACCAAATAAGACGAGCACCGGCCCACCACGCTTGGGCAGCGCAGTTTCTAACCAGTCTTGATCCACCCCTTGTACAAGCTCACTATTCTCATCCATAGATACGTCACACATCCCGGGACCCACAACATCCACCACCACCCCCTTTTTCAAATGTAGCCTTCCTCCCTTCAATTCTTCACTCACAATCCTAACCCTGATATTGTTCCTCAACCAATTCACACGGTTTCTAGCTTGCTTATCATCTTCGCGCACCCTCTTCTTAACCTCCTTCTTATCCTTTTCCTTCAGATCTTTATCGCCACGACGGCTCTCCACATCCCTCGATTCTTTCAATTTCCTCAAACACCTACTTTCCTCCTCAGAGCCCATCTCAGCGACGTCGCTTAGACGTACTTTCAGCCTCTGATCGCTCCTTGAAATCCTGAGAACCAGAACTTCGCCATCACTCCTCTCCCCAATGATCTTTCCCTTGGTCCCAATCTCCTTCCCCCTCACAATCCTCACTTCTTTACCAACCCAAGAACTTCTCTTTCTTTTACTCTTCTTATTCTCATCGACACCATCCCTTTTCCCGAAATTCTCACCACCAACATCGATCTTACTATTCTCCACCGTCACCTCTCCAAAAAACCCCAGCCCTCCTCTCCCCACCCTCTTGGTGACTTCGTGAACCTTCACATCCTCCTTGGCATTTCTCCCTACACCACGACCTTCTTTCCATCCATAACCTGACAACAACGCCAAGCCAAAACCCTCCACAGGCACATCTCTAAACTCATCCATAATATCTTCTGCGACATCTGGCAAATTACGTAAATCTTCTTTCAACTTCCTCAACTCCATGTCGGCTAGTTTCTCTTTTTCGCCCCTGGCCCGGAGATTGAGACCATACCCCATAGAATCATCCGTTTTGGGGTTTTGAGATTCAGTATCAATCTCGAATTGTAGGGTTGATTCCGAAGGATTCGATTCGAGAGCGAGACTGGTGAGGTTCTTGAGCTTCTTGTTAAGAGTCAGTCGGTCGGGTAATGGGGCTATAGGCTCAGGCTTGCGTTCGAGCGATTGCGGTGGTTCGGATGAATTGAATTCACTGACGTAGGTTTTGGTGGTGGCCTGAGGTCGATCATCGTCGGCGAAGGTCGTCGAATTCTTGACCGTTTTGGACTTCGATTTAGTCTTCGAAGGGATAGAGAAAGAGAAGCTCATATTGGTACTTTTTGACTTCAACAATGGAGGATTAGAATGATCAGAGGGAAGAAAAAGAACTGCCCTAATCAATCCTCCTTTCCATTAAGCGAGACAACGTATTAAACGTTGCAGATTTACAAATTGATCCTCAATTATACTCAATTCTCAAAGCTACCCCTCCTTCTAAGTACATTAATTTATCACCAAGTTTTTAATTTCTGCTCCTAGTGCTTGTTTGATAATACTGACCTTAATATTTAGAGTGTTTATATAAAATTAATTTCGTATATGATAAACCCACATTTTAAATTTCTTACACCCACGCACCAAACTCATGTCGAATTTCTTACAAAAAAAAAAAAAAATCAATGGGATTTCATTTTCAAGCCACAAATCCAATCAACACTACTCCTCCAAGACCTACCAACACCACCATTCAACTCCTTATTACCATAATCAGCAACCTTGACATAATAATTCCTCCAATCATCAATGACCAACTTCATATCATGGATCTTATTCTTAATCCCAACACAGCAATTCGCATGCATCGTCACGACCAAGTCGAGATCTTTCCCGGGCTCGCAGAACCCTCCAAAGTAAGCCGTGTCCAAGAACCTAATCGCCAGTCCAATCTCAGACACGAAAGGTTCGAACTTTATCAGGTTTATGACGCCTTGGTCGTGCTTTCCCGGGAAACGATCCTTACCCTTATACCAATAGTCATAGAAATCGATCGTCCTTCTGCTAGACCTAACGTACATGAAGCCCGCGTTGGGAAGGTTGCGCACGTCTGTCGAGTTGTATTTGTAGAGATCGCAAGCTATTTGAAAGTCACCGTCTTCGATGAATCTTGGAAATGGGTCCCTAAACCACATTATGTCGGCGTCCTGAGAAAAAAAAATACGGAAAATGAGTTAAGGGAAGGGCGCACTGAATGGGGATTATATTATTTGGAAAGATATGATTTTGGTTTGACCGTGAAAATGAAATTGTATCCCAATTCGAGGACGGTTTTGAGGAACTCGACCCTCCTCCAAATCATCTTGACGTATTCTTCGCCTCCGTAAAAGGCGTGTTTTGAGAAGTCGACGCCTTCGGTGGTCAGTGCGAAGCAGTGGGAGTGTACGTTAAGGCAATGGGCGTACGCCTTTTTGTCGAGGGCAACGACGACCAAGTGGTGGAGAAGGCGCTGCGTTTTGTTCCCTACGTCGAAGCTCTCGAGGAAGAGGTCGAAGATGGAGTTGGGTTCCATCCACGGCGAGTTTAGCGTAGTTATGATCACTGTATTCTTGTGATCTTTCATCGATGCTTCGGCCAGCGTTTTCTCAAGGATTACGGTACTCTCGTCTTTTGCCTGAACGAAGAACGAATGGTTTAGGAAAAAGAAAGTCTTTTTTTTGTTATGATTTCGCAAGGAGAATAAGGGCAAAACTTACCGAAGCTCGAGGATGTGATGGGTTTGGAGAGGAAGACCTGCGAGAGAGTTGGGTAAGAAGAAAATTGGACTGATCCAAGACAAGGCACGTCGTTATGATCGCCAGGGCGAATGGGAGCGTTACCTTCAAAATTGCATATTTACGATTTAGTTGGCTATGACCAAGAACACTGTAGTTAGGCTTATTCATCTTCTCTCTGTGATAGCTTTTACGATGAAGCGTTCTTCTTCGGAGAGGATGCGTATTTATAGCGATAAGATGTAACAACGTAACGCATATTCGATATAAAAAACGAGTTTCACGATTCTGCAGAAACAAATCCTTTTTTACGATCACCGTTAAACAACTATGCAATGCATCAGATCCATTCCGAAGCACTATAATGATTTTCTAATCTCGTCAATTTCCTCATTCTCATCAACGGCAAACAGGAAGTATCACAGAAGATAGTAAAATGAAAAGGTGATGCAACTAACTGACTCATGAGAAATAACTCAAACGACTTCTAACCTCATCATCTTAGCGTGCCTTCTTCTTTAGGTCGTCTTTCCTATTTCTTTCCCTTCAGAACTTCAATTCTTTCAAGCACTTCCTCAAACACATATCTTCCTCCTCGGAGCCAACTGTCACTTCTTGCCAAACCCAAGTTTGATCTTCCCTTTAATCTTCTTATCCTTATCAACACAGACAATGTTGAGAAACTTTGATCTAATGCGAAAAAAGAACAAGTAGACAACGAACTGGAATTCAACAACTTTTATCTTTCAAGGATAATAATGTTGGCTTATATATCCATACAAAATTACCAAAGTTGGGGACAAAAACACAACTAAGTGTCCCTAAAGAATAGGATTATATCCTAACAACAGCGAAACTCCTTCAGGCATCAATCCTATTGTTCTCCATTTTCGCCCCCTGAAAATCCCAGCCCTCCTCTTCCAAACTTCTTCTTGATTTCGTGAACCTTCACATCCTCCTTGGCATTTCTACCTATACCACGACCTTCCTTCCATCCATAACCCGACAACAACGCCAAACCGAAACCCTCAACGGGTACGTCTTCAAAATCGTTCAATCCAAGATCATCGGGCAGATTATCTAGCTCTTCTTTCAGCTTCCTCAGCTCGAAATCGGCTAGTTTCTCCTTTTCACCCCGGCCACTGCGATAGCTGCCGTACCCAATCGAATCGTCGGTTTTCATGTTTAAAGACTCGAATTGTAGGCTCGATTCCAAGGGATTTGATTGGAGAGGGAGACTGGTGAGGCTCCTGCGGTTCATGCTTGGAGCCCATCTGTCGGGCAACGGCGCTATGGGCTTAGGGTTGCGCGGTTTTGGTGCGTCGGATGGGCTGAATTCAGTGATGTAGGTCTTGGCGGCGGACGGTGGTTGATGATCGTCGTCGGAGAAGATTGCCGGAGATTTACTGGCGTTGGAATTGGAATCGGATTGTGAACGGAGTGAGAAAGAGAAGCTCATAGTCGTATAAAATCAGTTCTTCAGTAGATGACAAGCAAGGCTGAGCTTATTTATAGAAGAAAATGAAAATCCTTTTTCGGATTTAGGGAGTATAGTGATTTTCCAATATTTGGGCCCGTAATGGGCCGAGTTGTTATTAACACTGTGCTTATATTTAGCATATGGGCTTTATATAGTTTGAATGAAAACTGGGGTGATATTGGGCTTATAATCGAGTCTCTTGGGCTTCATAACATCCATTAAAAAAGTGGCATTATTTGAAATGAAAGATTAGGTAGATTACCTTATAAATTAGTATTAACTAATTTTCATCAAATCACATGCAGTAGTGTCTATATATGTGTGTTTTAATTTTAATTTTTTTTCAATAGAGTTGCGTGCGTGTTACATAGAGAGAAACCCAAGTTGGGCAACTATCGTGCATGAAAAAGGTTAGGCAAAGCAAAAAGGACACTAAAAGCCAAATAGCAACGTCTTCTTTACAATAATAAAGCTGAGATTGGAGAGACTTTATATGTAATACTTTTTTTTTTTGTGATATGGAATATAAAGTCGGACGTGACGATCTCTGAATAATTTGGTTGTAAGAGATTGAAACTTTTCGTGGTCGGTTTGCTTTTGTCTGAAATCTGATACATCCTCTTGTACCCATGATAGCTCTTGCAAAATAGCCGCAAAATTTGTTTTAATTACATCTACACCGACTTAATCGTTATCTTTTTCTTTCTCCGCTAAGCTCAATTTTCAATCCCTAACTCGGAACAAAGTCTTATCACTGATTAATGATGGGGCATATTAGGTTAAACATGATTAGTATATAATACAATTGCATCGATGAGATGACTAATTTAAACTATAAACTATTTGTGGAACGTGATTATTGGTAACGAGTCATTTCATAGAAGAAACAGAAGGGGTATAGATAATAAAAGTTAAACCATGGATGATAAAGACGATTTTCTTGATGTTGAAATGCATATTATGATATTGCGATAATTAATTAGCCAGTTACATGATATTTCAAGGTGTCCCAGAAAAACCAAAGTTCTACTAAATCAACAAAGTTCTGCAATTACCAGTTTATATGGACGTGGCTACAAATTACACGACGAAAGTACATTCTAACATGATGCAATGATTCCTTTCTCTTTTTCCTTTATTTTACCTCAACTTTGAACACAAAAGCTACTTTGGCTTCTTCAACCTTTGATTTTTGTCATTATATATCATCAGATCCCTCATTCATGTTACTTCCCCTTCTCTCTCTCTCTCTCCCCCACTCTCTCAGCCTTCGTAGCTAAGTAATTCATAACAAAGAAAAAGAAAATATGGAAAACAAGAATAATATCCACATGAAGAGAAGCCCATCCGAGCTAGCACTTGAAATGTTCATCGCCTCAGATTCAGACCACAAAGCTTCCATCTTTGGGAGGTTCAACGTTCACTCCGAACTGGTCAGTTTTGTGCTTTGTCATAAGAGTATTTTCAAAGATGCAATTTTTACTACTGATTTAATCCATTTAGACAAATCTTACGACTAATTCTTGATTTCAATCAAGGGCCCTATTGAAGGGGTGACAAATCCCATTGAATTCGAGGAAGATTCACTTTGGTCGTCCAAGAATATGTTTTCCGACCAACATCATAAAGCCCCCCTGCCTGTCAACTCTCTCTCATCAGTCTACGGTAATAAATAACAAAATCCCAACGTAGTGCATGTTTTTTCGTCCATACATATTCGCAACAATCCTCTGTTTTTTTTCCCGACAGTCGACAGCCCTATATCGGTAAACAACTCCTCGAAAGTCGGCGATTCTTCCCACGAGCTCTTATCCGATGAAGAAGACTACGACCAAGAAGACATCGAAGCCGGCCCTTGCGAACAGAGCACAAATCCCCCCGACGTAAAGCGCATGAGAAGGTACGAATCGTTCGATTAAATTGAAGCGCCGAAAATTGTCCGACGATAACCGTTTCGGGAATTTTTTCTTTTTCATATTCCGTTCGTAGGATGAAATCGAATAGGGACTCCGCCCGACGGTCGAGGCAGAGAAAGCAAGCTCACTTATCCGACCTTCAGCAGCAGGTATCTATCTATCTAAGTCACCGCATCGAACGATGATACTTTGCGCTTCGACTGTCGTACTGAAATCTGCGTACCAAACGCAGCCTTAGTACTCAGTTCTTCGACCTTCGAAATAACAATCCTAATTTTCGGCGTTTTTTTTAAGGTCGAACAGCTACAAGGAGAGAGCGCATCGCTGTTCAAGCAGTTGGCGCTCGCCACACAGCAGTTCAAAGACGCAACGACGAACAATCGAGTCCTTAGGTCAGACGTCGAAGCGCTTAGGGCGAAGGTAAAGCTGGCCGAGGACTTGGTGGCCCGCGGCTCGTTGACGACGAGCTTGAACCACCTTCTCCAAAACTACTTGAGCACGGCCCACGACTGCATCGATAGGACTAACCTCGACGTTTTGGACCATAACATAGTCCCTGCGATGATACCTTCTCAGCTCAGTGGGTCGACTGATCGCAGTCTCGGGCCCGAGCCCGAGCCTAAGCCCGAGCTTTTCAATAGCATCGTATCGAGCGGGGGAGGGCTCGATACGGAGATTTGGAGCTGGGAATCTCTCATTGATTCTCCATTGTCAAAGTGAATTGTAGTAATAAGCTGGCCTTTTGTCTTTTCCTTACAGTGTTTGTTTTTTCTCTGGCTTGTGTGTTTGCTATGAATGCATAATCAAGACGTTGGCAAGAATTAAGGAAAAGTCTGTCAAAATCTACCGTTTTTTTTCCTCGTCGAGCTTAGAAATTCAGTTTCTCGCCGTCGCCTTCGTCTGGGAATGTGACGCACTTGAAGACTTTACATCTCGAACATAGGACGCTTCCAACCTGCGAATAAGGCGCCTTTTCGAAACGCTTAAGGATTGATTGAGCTTTGATCGGTTGGAAAAACACGAAGTACTTACGGCTTTGCAAGTGGGACAACGTCGATAAATTCGATTATTATCTCCTCTGACGTTGGTCTTTTGTCCTTCGCATAACTCACATAGCAGCCAGCCTCTACCATTGCAAGATTCGCACATAATCCCGGGCTCGTTCTTCCCGAAAATGAGAAAAAAAATCAAACATAACTCATTTGTAGGAGTCGAGCATGCCATAAAAGCTATCCTGTAAACTGCAAAGAAAGTATGTTAGAATGAAATCAAAACCTGAACTTGTTGTTGAATGGGTAGGCAAGATCTCTTTGTTGTGGTTGTAGTTTGCCTTCTGTTGAAGTTAAGATTCAAAGTACTTATCATCGCCATATTCAAAGGAAACGCCATAGCTCAGATGTTTTCTGGAAAAAAAACATGAAGTCAAGACATTTTGGTATAGCAAGAACTGTGCTGCATTTCTGATGCATTCTTGGCCACTCATTTTGAGGATCATGTCCTTATGAACTTTCCACTGAATACCAAGGGTATTATGGTATTTTAACAAAATCTGGTCAATAAGAATAATACAATCCCACTTCATAACTGCTTTAAATGTATGCTTCCACAATTGCAATGGAACTTTACAAGATGGTCTCATAAGTCATAACAACACTCAATTGCATCGCTGCACATTATCACGGTATTGGCTCAATGTGGATGACATTTTAGCAAGGCAGTCGATCAGCTGATCGGCCTGTTTTCTCACCGTTTCGGTTTCGGCAGCTTCGGAGTTTCTCAGTTCCCACAGTTTAAAGTCTACATCTTCGGCTAATTTACCTTCCAATATGGCGTTGATCTGCAGTGCATTCTCTGTTAGTATCGTAACCAATTGTTGCTCTTTCTTCTCTGTTTCATCACACTCTTCACTCGGGCCGTTGACTATTTCTTTGGCGGCATTCACCGCGTTTTCGTTTGCCGTACAAGATTCTTCGTTCTTTACGTTTGTGGAGGTGAAGTATCCCCAAGGTTTGGCTCTACGTTTTTGACGTTTCATTCTTGGCCTTTGCTTCTTCGGACCTACACCATAAGGAAATAAATCAGGCATGGGAAAAGAGAGAGACATTATATTGCGAACCTGCAATTTTATCAAGTTCTATAACAGGAATATGACCGAGGAAATCCTAATCACTTTGAAGACTCTTTTTTATCTCAATGCAACCAAACAAGTTTTCCCGCACCGAGAGCCTAATTCTAAAAGGGGCCACAAAGTTGCACTTAGATTAATCGTTTTTATGCCTCATTAGAAAAGAAATCGTAACATGGAAGATTGGTAAGGTATCAATTAGATATTATGTCAAAGAGACACGAGATTGATCAATGAAAATCATATATCATTAACGCGTAATCCATACATGCCGCCGACTAGAGACGACACGGTTCATTAGGCATTCATGCTTTGATCTACATTGAGGAAAGAATTCTTCCTTTCAGATACTAGATAGGGTTTATCAGACCAGAGAGTGCTATAGACTCAGAGCAAACAAGAGCATCCATCCAATATAGTATCACTTTCTAATTAGATCAAGTAAATGTATGTCAATGCTTAACATATTAACTGCGCCCCAAGAAAACGAAAAACGCATGTATCTATGTAAAGCACTCACTGTATCGACATAAGGTACATTAACAACACTGCTTCACACAACCAACTTCGAATATTTCCAAGTTAAACAAACACCAGGCATTAGATATGTGTACTCCCAATGCTAAATTTAGGAGATTCACTAATTCCGAGCCAAAATGTTGCCACACATTGGTCTCAAAAGAAGACAGTCACTTGCAGGTGAACATATGTAGGAAAGACTTACCAGCCACAAGGGATAATTTGTTGAACAGATCCATGGCATCATGGTCATCTGTACCCATAACCTTTTGTTCTCCCACTTCCTCTTCAACCACATCACCATCATACTTCTGCTTCTTCTTCTTCGTTGTCGTCTTCTTATTCCCCTTTTCATCATCATCCCCACCACCACCGCCGCCGCCGTTAACACACTTATCGACGGCCCTGAACAGCTCCAATGAAAACGACCAATTTTCTCCCAAAGGCCCCTTTTCATCGCTACTAATCCTTCCGTACTCGCCGAGAAGCGCGTCCCATCTACGCTTACACTGGTTCAAGTTCCTGCCGACGCCGAGCGCGTTGCAGTTCTCCACGATCTGCCGCCATCTCTGGAAAGAGGGCAGCGCTGGGCCCCATTCCGCTTCGACGGCGTAGATTTCGTTGACGAGAGTTAGAGATTCCTCCACCGTCCAGTCCGGCGCTGCCCGCGACCGCGTGCGGTGCGATCCTCGCTGTACCTCCATTCCTATTCAATTACTTACTATTTCTTCAGCTGCTTCGTGAGCTGGGCTGGGCGTCGGCAGTCGTCGAACCGAGTAGGCAAGTTGATATGTTCTTTCTCAAAGGACTGAATAGAAATACGTAATAAGTCGAGGGGCGTCCATTGAAAACTTAAATTCTCGGCCTCTCTTTCTTTTTACTGAATCTATTGTATTGCCACCAAATCAACAGTAGAGCAAACAACAATGAACCGAAAGTTCGGCGGCGGGAAGCAGCCGACTGGGACGCCGTCGTTGGCGTGGTCGTGCGTTGTCGTGGTGGCATCGCTCCTCGCCGGCGCTTCCATCGTACACAATATTTACAAGCCCGATCTGGTAGGATTTGTGTACTTTTATTCACAACGCCGTATCGTCGGTTACATGTTCGACGAAATGTCCTAATGAGTTCTTCGAAGCTTATGTTCCTTACCTTCTTCAACAATAAAACGCAGACACTCCCAGCTGTTGAAAGCGTCGAAGAAGCACATGAGGAGCAGAAGTAGAGAGAATCTGTGAAATCCTTCGCTTTGTGACAAACATTGAGCATTTCTTCGGAATTATTACGTTTTTCATATGAAGTTGGAAACATGAATTTTGTCTTTCTTTAAAATTATATTGAATTTTAAAAAAGAATACTTTGTCTGGATCGAAAGGGTAAATGCCACTTTTTCTCCTCGTACTTACATTGAATTTCACCAATATACCTCATAGTTTTTTTGTTACATGCTTGTCCCTTATGCTTTCAAAAATATTGCACGAAACCCTCGGGCAGCTTATACTGCCCGAATTTGTCGTACACGCGCTGTTACTGCGACTTAAACATGATTTGATCAAATTTTACGCCGTAAAATGACTAAAATAACCCTTAGTCATCTTCTTCCTCTCAAAATCTTCTTCCCCTTCCCCGACTCTTTTTCGAGCTGAAAAGAAACGCTCAGATTCACCACGCGGTGCATAGGAAAGATTTATTAAACTAAAGGAAAATGGATAAAGTCCTCGTATCTCACCAAAGAAACACCTTGGGCTGCTTCAAGAAAACCTTCTTCCTCTACAGATTGAAAGTAGCAGCGATGTTTATTAACAAAATAACAATGAAACAAATAAAAAAGCATTGGCTGTGCGGAAATGCTTACCTGCTCAGCCATGTTTGATTTTGAAACGATTATGAGAGGGGTGTCGTCATTTCTAAAATTTGTTTGGTTGTGACGAAGATGTCTGCTTCTGGGACTACGTCTTCTAGGGTTAGGACTTGGTAGCCTTTCTTTAGGGCTTGGAGTGCACAGATTGGGTCAATTTCTGTGACTACGACTCTTTCCCCGGCCTGCTTTAGGGCGGCGGTAGGTTGTCTCCGACGGTACCGTAGTTCACGCCGATGGAATCTCATGGTGGTGGTAGTGAGGAAAAGGAGGATGAAGACGATGAAGAAGAGCGGCATGGGAATTTCCTTTTTCTTTTTCTTGGTCACTTGAAGAAGAAGAACACCGATGGATCTCCACCTTGTAATCACTCTGTAAGAAGAAAGGTTAAAACTTAAAAGAGAGAGCTGATACAAGCAAACCCAAGAGAAAAAAGTAAAAGAAAACAGAGAAAACCCATAAAAAGGGAGAGAAATTTACAGAGAAAACCCAAAAAGGAAAATAAAAATAGAAATAAAGAAGATAAACAATGGGATTGATCAAAGGCGTAGTCTCTTGGTGGATGGATCCCGGAATTGAATAAATCGAAGAACACTATCGCATTTCAAAACACCATTGACAAATGTATAATTGGAATTCACTTTTTTTTTTTCTGGCGGTCATACTACATTTGACCGAATAGGAAGCGTATGTGTGTTTAGCCTATTTGTAAACTGCAGGGGTTTTGGTGCTTTTTATTTAAACCATAAGTAGGTTATATGTTATTTACCCAGATCGAAATTAATGACGTAAAGTTCGAACCAAACATCAATACTAATATTTTGCATGTTTTCCCCTAATTACTTTATTTTTAAAAATAAATTCGTGTATTCTACTTCTAGGTATTGCTACCAAACATAACCGTAGTTGGCCCCCCCAAACCGAAACACACGACACAAATCGTTGCTTCAGATCCATAAAACACGCACATACACAGTGCAGTTCTTGACTGCTCGACTCGAATCAACCTGATTGGCAAATCGGATTGTATATATGAAATCGATTAATGGTTTTCATCTTTTGATTTTGATAAATATTTAGCATTATTCAGTTGCTCTCCAGATTATTTCGTTCTTTCCCAAAACCATCCGTGTGGTTATTAGGGTTTCCGATCCAGTCAGTTTTATGGTTGTGTAGATTGGGATTGGATGGAGAAGAATAAGAACCGTAGTGATCTGCTTGCCGCTGGCCGTAAAAAGGTAATTTTCAAGATGTTCTATTTATTTTTTTGTTCATTGGTTTGGAATTTTGCAACATAAGTTGGCGGATTATTTGATATGTGAGGAAGAAGATGTGAGTTTTTGTGTCATGTTTTATGGTAGAAAACGTTAATTGTAGCTCCGTAAGGTGTTTATTAGTTAAGGAATATGTGCAGATTAGTTGTAAAGTATGTTTCACGGAGAATTTAAATTTGACCTGCGTTGCCTTTTACAGCTGCAACAGTTCAGGCAAAAAAATAATAAAGGAAACAGTGGTAAGTCTGCGGGCGGCAGCAAGCCGGAACGAAATACAACTACTGATGTTGTGGATGAAGTAGCAGAAACGTCAGTAAGTGTTACTGAGGGAGAAATATCTAAAGGTACCATTGCTTCTTCCGAGTCATACTCTAGAGCTGACTCTGGGGCGAGCGATTCTGCTGCTGCGAATATTGAACTTTCGGAAAAGGATGGTACTTCTGAAGCATCATCACTTGAAGCAAAGACTCAAAGTATTGGTGATGACAGGGTTGCACAAGAAGGAGATTCTCTTTCTTTGCATCCTAAAAGTTTAGACGACAATATGCCGCGTAGCTCAGAACAATCAGGTATCGGCTATAATTTTGCAGATGTGAGCAGTTCATCTTTGCAAACTGACCCAGCGCCCCAAACAGAAAGAACACGAGTTGATGAGAAGGTACCAGATGTAGGTTTGTGCCACAACCCTTGACAATAACTAATGTTTGATATGTTTGCTTTCCTGTTTCTGTTTTGAAATTAATTTAAGATTTTTATGGGTAGAGGCAATGCAGGATGTTGGCAGTTCCAGTGATACTCCAACTGATAAGGCCGGGATAATGATTCATGTAGTTGATGGTGATCTCTCGGTAAATGAACTTTATGAGCCTGTCAGAGACCACAAACCAACGCTCTCGGGGAATGCTGTGGAAGAAGAGGTAGTGCCTCTGACAATACTCAGCCAGAATGACGATGACACGGAAGATTATTCTGAGTCCAATGTCGATAATGTTGAAAATTCTATAGGATCTAAGCACGTCAATTTGTATTCTGGATTAGATGGAAGTTTAATCAAACTCTCCAAGCTTGCAGATATTTTACGATTCCTTGATGAAGACGAATTGAGGTACTTGTTCCTGTCAAGAGAACCAGTACATCAGAACAGTAGATCAGACCAGAAGAAAGATCACGACCCTGTTGATAATGTCGTTTTTGAGAGGGTCATTGAGCAGTTATATGTCACAAGCCTTCTCAAAGATGCATATCATCTGCAAATTTCTGAAGGTCAAGAGTTGATTGATGAAACAATTGCGTCAAATGCCTTACTATTGGAAGCTCGAGAAAATAATGATTTTCTTTCTGAAGAAAATGCGCGAGTTAAGTCTGAACTCGAAAGGGTTTTGTCTGAGAGGGATGAACTCCAGAACCAGCTCTACATTTCAAAGGTCGAGGTTGAGGAAGTTGCTGCTAAAGTTGATGAATTGCAGAATAAACTTGAAATGACTCAGAGGGATCTATCGAGCGTATCAACGGAGCTGGTTGACACAAAAAATATAGTGGAGGCTTTGCAGGCTGAGGATGAACATTTAAATGGGAGCCTGAAACTGATGTCCGAAACAAAAAAGATGCTTTTGGATCAAAATGAGAAAGTTTTGCTTGAGAATGAGAAATTGACAGGGGAACTGGCTATGTGCAAAGCTTCTTTAGAGAGCATTCAAAAGGAGATGGTCGATGTTACTGACAATTTAAGTCTGCTGAATGACGACAGGAGGCGTCTTCAAGAGGAAAATGATTCTTTAGTTTCTGAGAATGGAAAGATCCTTGTTGATATTGCAGAGTTCAGGAGTAGGGTGGCAGCTCTTGAAGCAGAAAACAAACATGCTGAGGAAATGATCATTTCTATGTCAGAAGAGAGAAAGAGGCGCGAAGATGAAAAGGAATTGTTAATCCGTCAAACCGAGCAATTTTCAAAAGAATTGATGGAGGGCAATGGTTTGCTTGCTTCTCTTCAAAAGGAAGTCTCCAACTTAAATGAGTGCCTCATATCTGTTACAGATAAGAGCATCAAGCTTGAAGAAGAAAATAAAAGCATCTCTGTTAACTTCGACAAACAATCCGAGAAGTTGTTTGAGAATGAGATTCTGGGAGTTGTTCTAGAAGCAGAGTTCAGAAAGAATGTACATGAATTGACAGAAGCAGCACTTCACATCGACAATCTTATTTGCGAAAATGAGATCCTTAAGGCTGAGTTAGCAGCCCAAAAGTCGAAAACAGAAGAATTTCATGAAAAGCAACCACAATGTCTGTCTGAGGAAGTTGTGAATAAAGGTTTTGAAAGAGATATTATATTGCAGAGGTCCAAATTTCACTCACACTTTGTGGGTGAAGCCAAATTGGATGTCGATGTTGGTTCATCTGGGTTTAGTTCACTGAGAAGGAACTTGAACGCTGCGGGAATTTTGTTGCAAAAGCTTGAGAAGGCAACTGAAGTCATGGACCTGCATTCAATGTCCTTGAATGGGTCAAATGATACAGTTGTTTCATCTGGAGTATCAAGATTGATTCAGGCTTTTGAGTCAAAAAACCAAGCTGATGACCATGATTCATTGCAGCTCACGTCACCCGAAGATGAAACAACTGAAGATCCACACGCAGTGGCCACTATGGTAATGCAGAATTTTGGGGAGTTGCTCAAGGATTTAATTCGGGATGCTGAAAATGCCAGTGAAATGTATAAGAAGGAACTTCATGGTAAACTACTTGCTGATGCAGCCATACTAGAGCTTAGAACTGACTTTGATGATTTGAGAAAGTACACTGATGAGGTGGAAGAAGCAGGCATGGTGCTTATGGTTCTATATGAGGCTGTAAGGGGGCATACTATTGATGTTCATGGTAAAGAGACAGAGAGCGACCTTCATGTTTTACGTGATGCCCTGCAGAAGCAAGAAACTGTTATGAAGTCAATGAACAACAAACAAGCGGAGAAACTGAAGCTCTTTGAAGCAAAAATTACTGAGTTGCAGTGCCACTTAGATGGGGTACACAGAGGTCATGATGAGATGTTTGCTTCCATCGCAGATCAGTTACATAGTCTTGAGACAGAGGTGGCTGAAAGAGAGTCTGATCTTGTAGATAGCTGGAATTTTGATGTGGCTCGGGTTCTTCATATAACTGCCGAGCTGGATAACACTGTCCAAACTGTTTACACTGGTCATGAAGGCGGTATTAAGAAAAAACTTGATTTTGTTGCCTGTGTTTCTGATTCCATCTTTGGCGCAACCAAATTGATCAGGGATCTGCATGGACAGCTTCATGCTGCATGTAAAAACCATCAAGAAGCATCAGATGCCTATAATGGTTTATATGATGAGTTTGGTGATCTGAAATCTAAGTACGAGACTGCTTTAAGTGTGTTGTCTAGATTGTACACTGAAACCACTGATATTACTAACCAGATATCTGGATATGATGAAGCCAAGGATGTCGAGGTGGGTGATAAGGTTCACGATCTGTTAAATCCAGATGTTTTCAGCCCCATCTTCAAACAGCTAAGGAATTCACTACGTGAGCGTGTGCAGCTGGAGTCTATGAACGGCCAATTGACTTCACAACTAATTAACAGAGTAACAAAGATTGCTGAACTGGAAAGTAGTTGTCTGATGCCAGATACCATGGTTAACTTGACTAGACATATTCAGCAGTCTCTAAGGCTGGAAGGGATAGAGATCGATGCAGATCCACATGCTTCACAGCTAGAGTCTCTTATCAATTTACTTGTCCAAAAATATGACGAATCTCAGCAGGATATGAGCTTATCAACATCTCTGAAAATGCAACTAGGTCAATTGCAGGAGGAACTGGACAACTTGAGCTTTGTTTTCATCCAAATGGAAAATGAAAATCTCGTTTTGAAGCATAGTCTGAAGAATGCGCGAGACGATGTAGCTGCTCTTGGTTCTCAAGTTCAAGGAAAAGCTGCTGAACTGGATCAGTCGGAGCAAAGAGTGTCGTCCCTTAGGGAGAAGCTAAGTATTGCGGTTACGAAGGGGAAAGGCCTCATCTCACAGCGTGACAGTTTGAAGCAATCTTTAGCCGAGGTGTCCAAAGAACTTGAGAAATGCTCTCAGGATTTGCTTTTTAAAGATTCAAGGCTTCACGAGCTTGAAGAAAAATTAAAAGTCTACTCTGAGGCTGGCGAGCGCATGGAAGCTTTGGAGTCTGAGCTGTCATATATCCGTAACTCGGCAACTGCACTAAGAGAAGCATTTCTTCTTAAAGATTCACTTTTGCAGAGGATAGAAGAAATCTTGGAAGATCTCGAATTACCGGAAGACTTCCACTCAAGAGACATGATTGAAAAGATTGATTGGCTGGCGAAATCAGTCATTCGGAACTCTGGGCCTCTTGAAAATTGGGATCAGAGAAGCTCGTTTGGTGGAGGCTCGTTGGACCCTGCGGGTCCTGATGGGTCGAGAGATGATAAGCAGCCTAATGAAAACTCTGACGACGAGTTAAGAAGGAGATTTGAGAATCTCGAAAACAAATTTTATCAGTTGGCTGAGCAGAATGAGATGCTTGAGCAATCGTTGCTGGAGAGGAACAACCTTGTCCAGCGATTGGAGGAAAGTTTGGGCAGGTTAGATATGCCCTCGCAATTCCTTTCCATGGAGCCTGAAGATAAGATTCAGTGGTTGGAAAGCGCCTTATCAGGTGCTAAAAATCTGTGTGGTTCTCTCCAGGACAAGGTTGACTCCTTAGAGGCTTCATGTGAAACCCTTAATGGAAACATTGAAGTTACGCATAGGAAAATATCTGAACTTGAAGTGGCCTTACAGCACGCCTGTGCAGAGAAAGAATTCCTGACTAGAAACATGGAAATTCTGAGCCGTGATGAGGAAGAAACTTCAATTAAAATAATCGACTTAAGTGTCACAGCTGAATATCTTCGAAGTGTAATAAATTCCTTGCAGGAACACAAGCTTGATCTTGAAGAGGTTATCCATAATACTGATTCTGTGGTTGGATCACTTCAGGAATTCGTTAAAGACACACTTCAGGATTCTAGTACAGAAATTTTGGAAGGCCAAGAAGGTCTTAAACGTTTTGAAGAAATGCTCAGGACGCTTGTAGAGAGATATAAAGTACTATTAGCAGAGAAGCCTGTTGGTATTGATTCCACTGACGTCAGTATTGCTGACAGAGATCCATTTTCTCAAATTTCTAGTGCAACTCTGGAGCATGATCTGTCAGAACTGAGCAAAAAGCTGGAAGATTCTGCCAGTGAGATCAAGTTCTTGAAGGAGGAGAAGGATCAACTGATGATCAGCAAACAATCTTTGTTACACGATGTTGAGAGTTTGGGAGTGAAAAAGAACGAACTGCAGGAACTGCTTAATCAGGAGGAACAGAAGTCAGCTTCTCTGAGAGAGAAGTTAAATCTCGCTGTCAGGAAAGGCAAATCATTAGTTCAGCAACGAGATGGCATGAAGCAAGTTATCGAAGAGCTGAATGCCGAGGTTGTGCGCCTCAAATCCGAAATCACCAATATGGAAAAAGTTGTTTCTGAGTACGAAGGGCGATTCACGGCCTTGATAGTTACCCAAGAAAAAATGCAAACTCTGGAACATGAAAATGGTCATCTTAGGGATCGACTGGAAGAAACTGAGAACCGTTTACATGAAAAAGAAGGTAGCTGGAGAAATATTTTAAATGCTCTCGATGATATTGGTGTTGGTGTCCCCAGTGATTCTTTAAACCCAGTTGAGCAGCTAAAGAAGATCGGAAAGCAGTTGCATGATCTGCAGACTGGTATGGATTCTGCACAACAAGAATCAATAAAATCAAGACGAGCTGCGAACTTGCTGCTTGAAGAACTGAACGAGGTTCAAGAAAGAAATGATGGGCTTCAAGAAGAACTAGCCAAAGCCGTGGAAGAACTTTCGCTACTATCCAGTGAAAAGGATTTAGCTGAAAGCACAAAAAATGAAGCTCTTGCAAATGTTGAAAAGCTGTCCTATGTTCACTCTGAGGAGAAAAGAAGGCTTTCATCTGAAATAGCAGCGTTAACATCTGACATGGAGCAAATGAAGGAGAAACTGTCTACCATTGAAAGAGAAGTTGGTAATGTTCTTTCTGATGATTTGGAAGTTCTGTGTAAGGTGGAGATGGTAATGAGATCATACTTGGAACGAGGTCGTGCTGCTGATCTTGCTGATCCATTTTCTGGTGACCAGTCAAGAATGTTCACGAACAAGGTAGTGATTATTTGTTTTGTTTTTTATCATTCTTGGATTTCTTCCAGATCTCACGTTTCCCATTATCGCCCTATTTTTCAAAGGTTTAAGTCATAAAGCAGTTGTCTCCTTTTAACATTTTGTTGGCTTGGCAGCACCTATTAGTTACCTGTGATCCCTTTTTTAACACCGTGAACATTCTTACTCAGTTGTAAGACGTTTGACCTTATGTTTCTATGCCAACTGCAGGTTTCTAATTCCGGAATTTCTCCCCTCAGGGACTTACTTGGCAATCATTCCAATTTGTTACATAAGGAAGCTTCCCATTTATCTGAAGTTGTGAGGAATATCTTCAAACAATATACTTCGATTGTAGAGTCATATGAGTCAACGAAGCATGATTTGGAGAAGCTGGAATCACTCGAGAAAGAGAAAGAGTCAGAATTACATATCTTACGGCAGCATATCTCCTTACTTTGTTACACCTACAATAGTGTAATTTCAGAAATAAAAAACTTCAAGGATCATGGATCTCGAAATGCTTTAGCGTCTAGAACATCTACGGAAGAACAAGTTAGTTTAATCGGCAATACTCAGATCTTCACCGAAGAAGAAATCAGGTGCATTAGTGACGAACTTTTGTTCGCTGTGAAAGATCTCTTGAAGACGCAAAGCGAACTCGTTGAAGTTAGCGAGAAGGAAATGAAGATTTCCTTGTTAAATCTGCAAAAAAAGCTTCAAGAAAAGGATATCCAAAGAGAAAAAATGTCAATGGAGCTTGTTAATCAGGTTAAGGAAGCTGAAAATACTGCAAAAAGATATTTGCAGGATTTTCAACAAACGAAGACAGAGCTACAAGATTTACGGGAACAAGCAAATGTAAAAGACGGGGAGTGTAAGATGTTGGAAAAGAAAATCAAAGAGCTACAATATCATGAAACAACTTCATTAGATTTGCAACAGAAAGTTAGCTCTCTGACGGATGAGCTTGCCGCAAAAGAGCAAGGTTACATGTGTTGCCACACTAGCTCCATTAATTTAAATGCAATTGACTTATTTTGTCCCTTAAAGTATTTATTCTTATTGCATTTCAGAAAATGAGGCGCTGATGCAAGCACTTGAAGAAGAAGAAGTTCAAATGGAAGACCTTTCAAACAAGATTCGAGCGCTGGAAAATGAGCTGCAGCAGAAGAACAGAGCTTTGGAGAGTCTCGATGCTTCTCGAGCTAAGTCGCTGAAGAAGCTTTCTGTCACTGTGGGCAAATTTGACGAACTTCATCACTTCTCAGAAAATCTGTTGGCCGAAGTTGAGAAGCTTCAGTCCCAACTGCAGGAGCGTGACAGTGAAATTTCTTTTCTCAGGCAAGAGGTTACGAGGTGCACCAATGATGCCCTAGCTGTTACCCAAACGGCCAAGAAGAGGAGTTCTGATGAACTTCACGAATTCTTCATATGGTTAGATTCCTTGTTACGTCCAGTAAAAGCACTCGATGCTGAAATGGACAGCGTGCAAACTGAGCCTATAGGTGTATACAAAGAGAGATTGCAGAAGCAGATTGCAGATGTTTTCACTGAACTATATAATCTGCGGATGGTGGCCCAGAATAGTGAGATGCTGCTGCAGCAAGAGAAATGCAAAGTGGAAGACTTGACACTTAAAGAAGAACGTCTTAAGAACGCATTGCGTGAAAAGGATTATCAAATAGTGATGCTTGAAGGCGCTGTGGATTCTGGAAAACCTACAACTTCCAGTTCAGAGATCGTTGAAGTGGATCCTACGGTATGTTTACTTTTTAGTTGATTCCGTTGACTGACTGATTAACTTCATTAAGTGGTAAATATTTCTGACACTAAATAACCTTCATTTCTGTCTTAGTTCATGATGTCAGTTTTCAGTTTTGCAGTTGAAAGCCTCATGAACTTATTTTTTCTTGTTTATTGGCAGACAAATAAATGGGCCTCTGGTGGATCCAACATTGCATCACAAGTTCGCAGTCTGCGTAAAACAAATAACGATCAACTTGCTATTGCAATAGATACAGATCACAGTGGCGACAGACTAGAAGATGATGACGATGATAAAGGTCCCTAACATCCTATGATTTCTATTGATTCTTGGTTTGTTATCGTACTTCAAGTACCTCTTACCTCCTTTTTGGCACTTCAGCTCATGGTTTCAAGTCACTCACTTCGTCAAAGGTCGTCCCTCGATTTACAAGGCCAGTATCAGACATAGTTGATGGGCTTTGGTAAGTACCATGCACGTTTGCTCAGTCGTCATTCTTTTATTTACCATAGCAAGAAATCATTTCCATTTAACGAAAACTTCAGGATGTCCTGTGATCGAGCACTCATGCGACAACCTACTCTACGGCTTGGCGTTATTTTGTATTGGGCTGTTTTGCACGCACTCCTTGCAACTTTTATTGTGTGATTAAAGGCATCTGGTAAGTTTCTTGTAACCTCTGCAAACCTCCACCCTTCACGGGCTTTTTCCCGAGTTACTGTTCCATCCCTTTTTTCTCATTATTTTGAGCCAGCTTTATACGAAGCATCGATGCTGATTGTTCTAGTTTTTTTCCCCTCTTGCTACAGGTTTGGCAACGTAGCTTCAATACCCTTTCTCAGATGCTTACTACAAAGCACTCTTATTCCATCCATAGTTTGAGTTAAATCATTTGGTCTATTATTTTAATTATTTTGGAACCGTGAAATGGCTGTGGTTTCTTCCTATTTACGACGATCCACAGAACTATGCTCGGTTCGTTCCATGAACAATAAGGTGCAGACTAATACGGAACTGGTATATGAATATACTTATTTTGGTAGTTCGTTTGAGGTTGTTTCTTGTAAAGACGAAGTAAAAATACAGCAGTTATATTTCGTCCCCTTACTGATTTTTAGGTTACTCAATGTTGTTTGCTACTGCTGGTAAAGATCGGTTTTTTGTTGCTCTTTTTTGCCGCACAAACACAAATATTGGTCATTTGTTGACGTTTGAGGGGAAATGTGTCACATGACCATGCTTTCTTTTGATCCAAGAAATTCAAAATGATTACATAGTGTGACATATGTTCATCGTTCGGTTCGGTTTTTTCAAATTTCGGTTCGGTTTTTCGGTTTTCGGTTCGTATGCTTAATCCGATATCCGAACCGTTTTAATTTGGTTCGGTTCGATTTTTTTCGATTCGGTTTTTCGGTTAGGAATTTAATATCAACAAAAAAAATATATTATGAGCTGAATATACATAAAACAACTTATGGTTGTTAATTAACAAAGAATATTTATGAAACGTGACATTTAGCAAAATAATTCAAAGATCCGAATATAAATAACATGAAAATGGAACAAAATCTAACCAAAATATAAAAACATTCGTATGAAGATACAACAAATATTTGGGAGAAAATAAGTATTTGATTGGTGAGGAAAACATTCACCTAAAAATGAAAAAAAGTATACCATTGAAATTATATTTACTGTATTGTTTACGTTACGGGAGAAAAACAAATGATTTTTTTATATTTTTCTATTTTTAATGTAGTATAATAATTTTCGATTTTTCGGTTTTTTCGGTTTTACGCATGCTTAATCCGATATCCGAACCATTTTAATTTGGTTCGGTTCGATTTTTTACAATTCGGTTCGGTTTTCTCGGTTCCGACCTTTTCGGTTCAGTTCTTTATGGTTCGGTCGGTTTTTTCGGTTTTTCGGTTAATTTGAACACCCCAAGCAGTGAGACTGAGAGATGAAGTCTTCGTTGTCATGATCATATAAATTTTTCAAATGGATAAAATCTGAACGAGTAATCGTCATTCAGTCAAGACAAATGAAAAATATCTTGGGGCAATAAAGTCATTACGCTGACGTAGTATATATACGATGGTTTCAGCAATCGCTGCAGGTGCTAGGGCTTTTACATCAGAAACTTTAATCGAAAGGTTTGAGGCGTATTTCTCTTGATCTCATATCGTCGATTCAAAAATTGTGCTCGTGGACATCTTAGTTTTTTTTCAATCGCCAGTATTGTTTGTCAGCTTCTTCTTTTTTGGTTCCGTTGTCTGAGCTTCACGTGTAGAAGTGTTGCTCCTTTTCTCTCGATCTACTTTGAAGATTAGCTTGTAACTGGTTTCGCGTTGTCCGCTTGGATTTTCAGGTAGAGGGAAGTCAATTGAAGATGGCTAAGGTTTACATCGGAAATCTTGACCCGCGTGTCACGGAACGCGAACTCGAGGACGAATTTCGTGTCTTTGGGGTTATCAGAAGGTAAAAGATGTGGCTATTCATTATTTTTTATCATTGTTTTTCACCTTTTTACACGGAGTTTCACTGTTTAAGGAATGTATAGATCTGTTTCTCGTGCTTAGAGCGAACATTTGTGCTAATGTAGATCTGGGCATTTGCAGTTATTGAGGTATTTAACTATTACGTGACAGTCTCAACGAAGTTATTTGCGTGGTTCTTGTTTACATTATGTTTTCGTTGGATTGAGAACAATTCATTCAGTTGTTATTCTTTTGCAGGTAGTAACTTGAGCTTGTTTCTTTCGTCAAAATATCTGATGTAAATATAATTCTGCAGTGTGTGGGTTGCCAGAAGGCCACCTGGTTATGCTTTCATTGATTTTGAAGATCGACGTGATGCACTTGATGCAATCAAGGAACTTGATGGTGAGTTTGGCTTTCTTGTCTTTTGTACTGCTGACATTTGACCAGCTTTTTTATTATTGGTTCACTTGATTATTTAGAAGTTTATTATCTTTATTCCTATGAACTCTCCACTTGTTACCTTGCTTGTGTCGAGCCCGTCAGTCACCGTATGTACATGATTCATGAAACTGATTTTTTTAATTACAGCTCCATTAACTTCTTTTATTCTCTTCTCAATATGCCAAACTCTTGTTGTGGAGCAGGTAAGAATGGATGGAGAGTTGAGATGTCACACAACTCCAGAAGTGGTGGTGGGGGTGGAGGCGGAGGCCGTGGACGTTCTGGTTCTGATTCAAAATGCTATGAATGTGGTGAGCCTGGTCACTTCGCCCGTGAATGCCGATCAAAGGGAGGCTCTGGCAGACGCAGAAGTCGCAGCCCAGCGAGATATCGTCGGAGCCCAAGTTATGGTCGAAGGTATGAGTGAGATAGATGTAGAATATACGTATTGTTGTATGGTGGAGTTTTAAGGGGACATTTAATTGTTATTTTTAATCAAATCGATACCGAATTAACATGTTCCAATTATGTGGAAACAGGAGTTATAGCCCCCGCGATCGATCCCCTCGTCGTCGTAGTATTTCACCCAAGGGTCGCAGCAGCCGCTCGCCATATCGTGGACGAGACGAGGTGCCCTATGCCAATGGGTATATATCTATTTTCTCAAGTCACGAAGTTTCTTGGATGTCTACAGTTATATACCTCATCGAATGTCCCTCATGTAGGCTACAAACCACTGCAGAGTTTAGCTTCTCTGACCAAGTGAACTTGTTGCAGTAGCCAAACTAGTATTAAATGTAGGTGCAGTAACCTATTTCCGAAAATATGTGTGCACTTTTCTCTGCATATGCAGGAATGGAGGCAGGGACAGGCGCAGAAGCAGGAGCAGGAGCTGATTGTTGCCCAACCAGTAGTTGCGTTGGGTCTATGCTGTGCTTAATTTTCCGTCTTGTGTTTACTGTGGTTGGACTTGTTACAACTGTGTAAGTGGGGTGTCGCTTCTGCTTCAACTCGTTGATGGTTGTCGTATCAGTAGTAAGTTTGTTTAAGTGATACTTCTCGTTATCCCGTTTTCATCCATGAACCTTGACATCTTTATTCGTATCTTATTTGATCTGATGCTTCCAGCTATGTTGTAGTACTAAAATTCTTGTGATTTGTTTTTTTTTTGTGTTGAGGTGCACTCGTGCTTCTGCCTCACTGCATCTGCACTCGTGCTACTGCATTATTCTGCATCTGCAATGGTTTCGACCTTCGCAGCCCTGCTACTACTTGTTTTGATTGAATATCTGCATTCGACGATTCGCCTCTCCGCAAAATTATTGTTGATATATGATTAGATTTTAAGGCTGATGAGCGACTTCGACATGCTTCTTCTTGGTGCTGCTTCTTTTGGTTGCCTCTTCTCACTAGTTATGACTGCTTTGCTTGGTTTAGTATAATGCCTCTGCTCAGTCAGGTACTTAATTTATCTCAATAGAAGTCGTAATCTGACTTATCACTTTATACAGTAAGTTCTTCACATATAGATATATATATATATATATATATATATGTGTGTGTGTGTGTGTCATGTGTGTGTGCGTGTGAGTGTGCGTCTTCACTTTTTGAAAGGAGCAATGTGATCTCTATTTCTTTATTTGTGAAATTTCAAATTAGAACCTTGCATTCGGACCTCCATCCTCATCACTCCTTTTTCAAAATCTAGACCGAAGTATTTTCCGTATTTGCAAAGAATTGTTCGGGTGTTTCGTCTAAACAGCTTCGGTAGAGCTGACAGAATCGTTCTTTTGCAAATTGTGAGAGGTGAGGTGAATGGTAAAGTGAGAAAGAGAGAATGAGATACAGAGTTGTCTCATGGTAAATAAGAGAAATTGTTTGTCTGGTTGGATCCATTTATTGTAATAGTGCTCTCTTTTCTTTAGGTGCTTGAATAGATTTAGAATCATGATCATTATTTTTACCTTGATTGCTACAATGCTTGAGATAGACCATCATCCATCTCGTGCCATAAATTTCTAGTTGCATGTGTATTGGGAATTATAACCGTATGAGAAGTGCGTTTGCGGACAATTGAGGAACTTGCAAACGACAATATTGAAAGAAGCTGCTAAGTACGGACAACTATTACAACTGAAAATTCACAGAATTCGGCCCATTTGATATTTCGGGCTTTAACATTACTATTGCCCCTCCACAAATTATATAAAATACTTGAAGTCCTCCAATTATATTACTAATATATAACCCCTTTATAGCAAAATTGCGACGTTTTAGATTCAAGATTAGAAATGATTAATTGGTTGTTCCCTTTCCTTAACACTCCAAATTTAAGTGATTGCATTCATGTGGGCGGTAAACCCGCAATCACTTTTCTGGAAAATGCAACATGTACCACTTACCAGTGGGAATTGGCTCTATTTACGCAAGTAAGGGTGTAAATTATTATAAATAGATAGTTTTGGGCACATTCGGTAATTATTAATATACGGTACGGGCCCATCAGCATAAATATCCTAACGCTCCGAAATCAGCTTTCCTAATTTAATTTCTCTTTTTCTACTGTCCCGCCGCTTGCCGTCGACTGTGATAGCAGCAGCAGCAGCAGCTCTATTTCTCTTCTCTCTGTAATTAAGATATGGGGAAAATTCGCGAGCCTAAAAGGCCCATCGAGCCCGAGGAGGAGAAGAAGGAAGAAGGAAGCGATGAGGTGGAATCAACAGAAGCTTCGGAATCCGAGCCGGAACCCAATTTGGTTCAATCTGCCGAAAAGGATCGCGCCAAGGGACGAGATTCATCTGAAGACGGCTTAGATTATGAATCAGGGTCAGATTCCGATGGCACAGGCGAGAAATTCAAGCCCGAAGCCGTCAGATCGAAGACGGATTCCGATCCCGCGCCGCCGTCGCATTCCAAGGCCGTCAAACGGCCGGCGGGAGATGGAAAATTGGCCGAGGCGAAGGACTCCAAGAGGCCGAAGACAAAACCCAAGCCTGGGGGTCAGACTTCTGAGAAGAAGCAGAATCGGCTATGGAGCGAGGAGGACGAGATTGTGATATTGAGAGGTCTGATCGATTACGCCGTGAAGAAGAAGGCAGATCCGTCGGCGGACATGAACGCATTTCACGAGTTTATTAAGAAGAAGATTCACGTGGACGCAACGAGGGTCCAGGTTCAGGACAAAGTTAGGAAACTGAAGGGCAAGTACGTGAACAACAAAAGCAAGGAAATCGACGGTAAAGGCACGACCTTTGTGAAGCCACACGAGGAAGAGGTTTACGAGCTCTCAAAAAAGATTTGGGGCGAGGAGTCTAAAGTTGGCAATGGTGGAAGCTTGTTGTCTCCTAGGAAGGTGGCGAATAGAAAGATCGAATCAGCCAAGGAAGTCAATGCTGAGAATGGCAAAAGTGAAAACATAAAGAGGGTTGTGAATAACAAGGTTGTCGATGCTGAGGCAGCCAAGGAAGTGAAGGCTGAGGTGGGCAAACGAGCTAATGTGCCGTGGACTGTGGAAGAGAGGGTCATGAGCATCGGTGCTGAGGTGTTTGAAGGTGGAGCTGACGTGGAAGGAGCCGACGAGTGGAGGAGCTTGACGGTTCGAGAATTCGAGGGTTTCTTGACTCAAATGGAAGTCAAGACAGCACAGGTGAAATTAGTGTTGGATTACCTGAAGAGCCATTGATGGCTGATCAGCTACTCTGTTCTGTGATCTATCTGTGGTGTTAAAGCACCTTGTTTAGGTTTTTCTTAGTTTATGACTGTCTCTTTGTTATGGTGTAAGTGCTTTCTGTCTCGGTTTGCCTATGTGATCTTTTTGCTTATTTTGCCGTCTTGTAGTACTTAACCGTGAGAAATGCCATTTGAAGTGTTTTTAGAACTTTGTACCAACCTATGTTCCAAGGATCAGTAGCATGTGTTACTTTTCCTGGGCATAACAAAATGGCAATGCCAATGCTTTATACATAACAAACCTAACATTTCATCAAGTATTGAGAGCCTGGACAGGTGCTGAAGCTACTACGTCAATGGTGGTAATGGGATCAGACAAAGTTTAACTTTTGCCTCGACTTGCATTCTCGACATCTGATGAGGATATTTTCTCCGTATATCTACAGCAATCTTGGAATACTTTTTGATACTAACCTTCACAAGCACTAGCGTTTTCATAATTGAAATCAGCGCTTTCGAAGTATTGTGTAATTACAGGTTAGTCCCTCTATTATCTAACAATTTTCCATCGTCCCTTAAACAAAGGTAAGTTGCAAGATTTGGAAGTTGGAACAGCTCAATACATGACACTATAAGAAGCAAAAGGCCTAATGTATAATTTCCCCACGGTATTGTCCTATATCTAATTCAGGCATCAAGAACAGTGCAAGTCGTCTTCAGCAGCAAAGAAGATCCCTTGATCCAGCTCTGCAACGGCTAACGATGGATAAGGGGAAAGGGATAGTGTCTTCGGTTCGTAGATGGGCCGTCGATTTCACCGACAATTCGACGTCGCATT
The DNA here is from genome assembly GCA_027422505.1 of Craterostigma plantagineum. Lineage (NCBI taxonomy): Eukaryota > Viridiplantae > Streptophyta > Magnoliopsida > Lamiales > Linderniaceae > Craterostigma > Craterostigma plantagineum. The sequence continues at coordinate 34,798,442 of JAPQWV010000002.1, read as the reverse complement.
CATCTCGCGGTTTTTTGGATCCGCCGGGCTTCAATCGCGCCTCACACGAACAGGTCTCGATTTATTCGGTGTTGGTTTGTGGGGGATTTTTGTGAGTGCGGTTTGTTTTTTAATTGTCTAATTTTATTTGATTTTTTTCTCGGATTAGGATGATTCAGCAGTGAGTAAGCAGAAGAAAGACGCTGAAGCTGCCTGGAAAGCTCAGGTGAGAACCTTTTTATTGAATTATCCGTTATTGCATAGTAAGGGATTTTTTGAACTTCTATTGTGTTTGAAAAGATTGCTTTTTTTAAGTTTGGTTGCTTGTAATTTGGTTGCTACGGGGTTTTGGATAAGAATCAGCATAACACTATTTGGTTTCCTGATCAAATTGTCTTGATAATAGTTAGAACTGGAACTGCCTATAGATCCATAGTTAGCTCATGCATAAATTTTCTGTCACTCCCAAGCAAAGTCCTTTCTTTTGCATGTTTACCCTACTTAAACTGCTTTGTCTTTCTGTGGGTATTACTGCGATGTTTGTCCATTCCTTAATAAGTTGATTATTTTTCATTTGTGTTGGTAGAAAGCATGGGAAGTAGCACAAGCCCCATTTAAGAACTTGCTCATGATGGGATTCATGATGTGGATGGCTGGCAGCACGGTTCACCTCTTTAGCATTGGTATAACAGTTTCAGCACTTATGCAGCCCATTAATGCTCTTCGAGGGGTTGGAAAGGGTAAGCATCTGATAAACTTCATCCTTCATTAGCTTGTCTCCTGTTCCACTTTGTGCTCCGTCTTGTTTCAGTTCAGCATTTTACAGTCTACTTTGTTTAAGTTTTGTTATTTACCTTTGCTGCAGTATTTGAACCTTTCAAGGACAACCGAGTGGATCTTCTCACCTCTAAATTAGTATACATCGCCCTTAACTTGGTCGGCTTAGGGCTGGGAATATGGAAGGTCTACTTGTTGCTTTCCAATTTGTCTGCTAATCAATATGACCCCATTTTCAATCTGTAGTGAACAAATCTTCAAGTACTTCCATTCCTTATCTGTTTTCGACAGCTCAATACATTAGGCCTTCTTCCAACTCATGTGTCAGATTGGGTCTCATCCATGCCTCCACCCCAGGTTTTTTTTTTGCCTTACTCTGTCTTTTCTCTTATTACTTGCTTTCTATCTGAGATTCACTGTAAAATTAAAAGAGGAACTCTACTTTTATGGGTGTTAAAGAATTACCACAGACTGCATAACCGACTGATCATGAGAAGAGAATAGAATGAGTGTACCAAAAGATACATTTTTACCTTCGATATGTTGAGTTTCGATTGTTAGACATGGATTCTTGGAAAGGGTACTGTAAATTAGTGAACTTAGGTGTAAGATTTCCCTTCTTTCGTCGATTGCTTTTACGTATCCATGCCGTAATCTCTATTAACTCGCATTTTTCTGATCGTTTTCTCAAGGAAATCGAGTTTTCTGGTGGTGGCATTCCATTCTACTGAGCCAGCGTTCAAAGATCATGATGAATCCACCATGGTGATAGATGTGTTATTTCTTAAGTTTTATTTTTTCCATTATATATTTGATATAGTTTTGCTTTTTCTTATTGGCCGCCAAAACATGAAACAATAAGATGTTCATCAACGGTTTTTTGTAACTATTTTCGAATACTTTTATTTAAACAGTTGAGTCTTGTGACTTTTCAAAGAAAATAATCGATATGATGACTTTGAACTAATCCTCCTAATTGGATTTGTCTCGTCCTAAATTCACATTAAAATATCCAAGGAAAATTAAAGAGAATTAAATTTGGAAATTTTGCAGAAAAATATTCATTTATATAAAAATTCGCAAGTAAACCTGCCAAGTTTTTTTATATGCAGGTACCTATCAGAATAAATTATTGTACATTGGTACCCGTTTCGCCGCAAGTACGTCATAGACACATTTAGGACCATATGAAATCAATTGTGGTACATAATACAGTGAGAAAATGGTACACCATATAACACACATTATGGTACCATATAGACCGTATAAAGGTACCTTATGTGGGTATCAATAGACGCGTGAAATGGTACTTAATACACATAAAAAAAGATACATCAAGACTCGAAAAATGGTACACACAATCGAACGGATACTTAAATAAAAATTTTCTGATAGAGGGTCTGACTTTCAAATTTTTTATATAAATGAGTATTTTTACGTATATACACCTTAAATTTGTTAGAAAATAGCAAATAATTTATTTGGTGTTTTTCTTCGAAGCCCTAACTTACGAGTCGGTGTCAGCTTACAAAATAGAATCCACTTCACTTACGCCTCCATTTCTCACTGTGGCTCACCTCTCTTCTCCTTCTTTCTCTTACCTATTTATCCCAAGGAAAGAAAAAAAAAACAAAAAAAAAAGAACGCCATTATTGAATCACTGGAACAATCTTTTTTCGTTCCATCGAGGCGTTCATCTTATTCAGATCAGCTCTAATTATTATTCTTAATTATTTCGATTTTTTCCCCGAATACCTTCGACCCTTTCCGATCGATTCATCTGTACATATGATATAATCATCCCAGCTTATGTTTCTTCTTCCCAGCTCAAAAGATCCAACCTTTTCATCAACATGTTGTCAAGAAATTCACCTCACAGAATCCCAAAGCCTTGCAAACACCTTGTGGATTACAAGCTGAACCATGGTCAAAAGGGCTACGACAAGATCCGAGATCTTTTGAGCTGCACGCCTTATGGGATGCCATCGATTCGTAAGAAGAATGAATCATCATCGATGCCCATATGCAGTCTTTGCTCAGGCCAAAAGGGGAGATTCTTTATGTGTTTGATATGCTCCTCGGTGACTTGTTGCGTGGATCTTGAGCTCAATCACGCCCTTTTGCATAGTGAATCATTTGATGGGCACGAAATTCATGTCGACGTGGAAAGGGCTGAGCTTTACTGCACGACGTGCTCAGATCAGGTGTATGATCCTGATTTTGACAAGGTTGTGGCGTGTGAACAAGTTAAGAAGTTACCTCGATGTAAAAACGGAGATAGAACTGTGGGCCGTGGTGATTCGAGGATGGAGAAGAGGCGAAGGTTGGATTTTGAGAGCGATTTGGACTGTAATAGCCTGACAAGAGTTGTCTTGAGGAGGAACAATCACAGATCGAAATCTTGCGGGCTATTGGGATTGCGTGGATTGAACAACCTTGGAAGCACTTGTTTCATGAACTCCGTGCTTCAGGCGATGCTTCACACCCCGCCTTTGAGGGATTATTTCCTCAACGATAAGCACAATCACAAGATCTGCCGAGAGGGATCTTCACATCTGCTTTGTCTGCCCTGCGATTTGGACGTTATGTTCTCTGCTGTTTACTCGGGGGACCGTACGCCTTATAGCCCCGCTAAGTTTCTTTATAGGTCAGTTTGTTCTTTGGGAATCTGATCTGTGTTTTGAAGCAGTATCTCAATGGCTATTGTATGTATGTATGAAGGAGAGATACTAACCTTCACACAAGTGATCGATCTTAGAGTGTAGCCCTCCTATAGTTTCCGTGATCTTTTGCAGTTTTTGGTGATGTTATTTCATTGATCCACCTTGGAGTCTTATTGTCTGCATAGCATAGCAGTTGGCCATTCATTTAACTGGAAATTTAGATTACCCTTTTGTATGATATGGTGATTTCTTCAAGAATGGATGTGTTTACGTATGATTTTTCTCCCTTGTTCACTCACAGCTGGTGGCAGCACGCGGAGAATTTTGCTAGCTATGAGCAGCAAGATGCACATGAATTCTTCATTTCGTTGCTCGACAGAATCCACGAGAAACTGGGCAAAGCTGCTACAGCGATCGAAGGTGAGTGAATAGGTCAGTCAAATGGCCAAGTTAAACAAAAAAAAGCAGTGTTTAATTAATCAGAAAACTTCCTATAACTTGTTGCATAATTTCATCAAAGGAAATGGAGACTGCCATTGCATTGCCCACAGCATTTTCTCAGGCGTACTAAGATCAGATGTCACTTGCACATCATGTGGCTTCACATCATCCACTTACGACCCGTGCGTAGACATATCCCTCGAACTAAACATGAGAGCAAAAACCCACGACAGAAGATCAACACTCACGGGCTGCTTAGACCTATTCACCCGCCCTGAAAAGCTCGGCCCAGACCAAAAACTCTATTGCGAAAACTGCTGCGAGAAACAGACAGCCCTGAAGCAGATGTCCCTCAGCAATCTCCCTTCTGTTCTGTGCCTCCACATAAAGAGATTCGAACACTCAACGATTCGAAGAATGTCTAGAAAGATCGACATGCATCTACAGTTCCCTTTCTCTCTAGACGTAAGGCCTTACATGTCGTCGTCAGTCGTGGGAAAAAGGTTAGGGAATAGAATTCTTGAAACAGAGGAGGTGTGCGAAGAGGATGTTTCCACGGAGTTCGAGGTCTTTGCTGTGGTCACTCATTCTGGGATGTTAGAATCTGGGCATTACGTGACTTATCTTCGTAGTTTGAGCAAACAGTGGTACAAATGTGACGATTCTTGGATCACCCAAGTCGATGAAGAGGTGGTTAGGGCTTCGCAGTGTTATCTGATCTTTTATGTTCAGAAACTGCTTTGGCATTTGGGAAGTGAGGATATGAGCTGCCAACAGCCGATAAGGCCTTTGAAGGATCCTTATGTGCCTATCGCGGGATGTTGCTGAAGCCTTCCTATATATTTAATTTAGGGAAGGTTAAGTTATAATATCAGATAACAAACTCAACCATGGTTACTGTTAAACTGAGGCTTAGATGGCCTTTGCCAATGGGTATTTCATCGAAAAGATGCGATTTTTGGACTAAAACAGAGCAGGTTCGGCAGTTATGGATCGCCTTGCCTTTGCCAGTTTATCATCAGCAACTTGCTGAAAACTGAAGCCAAATTCAAGGATATATGAGGATGGATTATGTTGTTTCTTGAAATGCGTGGTGGTGGTGGCCAAAATTAAGTATCCAAGCCAAGACAGTTCTTTGTATGTTGAGACAGACGTAAAAGAATTGTATTTGAGTCCATTTTCTCCATATATATATATGAAACTATGGAAACGAAATTGAAACAGAAAAAAGCTTGCAAGGTAATCTGTAAAAAAACTAATAAACAGTTATCAGAGCGAAAATAAGCGTACAAATATGGTTTGCATCTAACCGAAGATAAACGTGAATGAAGACTGAGTTTCATGGCACTGGAGTCGAAGGCAGAGTGAAGAATGCAACCTATCTGAGATATCTCATACTAAACAAGGACTCTGCCACATAGATATATCAGCTATAAGGCTACGAAGCTGATCCATCAAAAGCTTCACATGCTCGTTCTTCTCTGCTATTTCCTGGGGTTGAAAAAGAAAACATCAAGCATTTGGTCATAGATTTGGGACTTGTTTTGATTGGAAGTAGCAAAGATAAGTGGAAACTTCATCAAACCGCATGCCAATGAGGAAAAAAGATCAAAATCTAGAAGTGGCTACAGCCTCGGCTGAAAACATGATCATCTTTAAGGATGGAAAACGAACTAACACAGCCATGGGCTTCAAGAGAATTCACAGCACATAACTGATGGTGTACCTTTCTCAAGATTGAGACACGCTCTTCAAGCTTCTCCACTTCTGCCTGATCAGCTTGAGTCATTGTACTCCTTGTTGGAACCGTTTCAGCTGCTTTAGCCTATTGCACGAAAACACAACCGAAAATCCAATCACGGATAACAGTGTCAGTGCAAAAGCTACTAAACGGTCCAATGTAGACGTAAAGGTAATAAATTTAATAGCTTCATCTCATAACCCAGTGACCAGTGGCTAATATATGGAGCGAAATCAAGTGCAACAATGCATGATGTAAAAGCGCACACCTTCTCTTCATTTGAAATTGCGTTGATGATGGATCTGAGGGATGCAACAGACTCCTTGTACCTCAATCTAGCTTCGTCCAAAGCTCCACCGCCGACCTCAAAGCTACCACCGTGTGCGTTATGTCCGTTGCTGCTATAGCCGAGTCGCAGTTGCTGCTGAGAAACCTCAATGAACGACGACGCATCGGACAAAACATCACCGTTGGATGAGTGCTGAACGTTGGAGGAAGTTGTGGACCATAAATTAGGGTTGCAGAGCTCGTTGTCCATGGCGGATAGGATCGCGAATGCCGATTGGATCGTGTTGTGGAGGTTCCTTTGGGCTTCCACCGCCAGATCCTCAACAGCGGCGGTGATGGTGCTACCATCACTATTAACGGCCACGATACTGCCGGCGGCCGAGGGATTTGCACTATCGTCTTCTTCCATGATTTTCTCCTTGCCTTCGTGAATTAAAAGGAAAACAATAATCTACGAAGCACGAACGGCACCCTTCGCGCCCCACAGAGTGATGCTCGTCTGCCTAGCGATGATGGCTGACGGGCGACGGCTGAGCTGAGCTGAGACTGCCAATAAAAGGAGCGGTGGTGTTTGGCAAATGGCAATGTTATAATTTGCAATTAGACCCTTCCGTTAAACTGATATATCTAATCCGCCACGTGATTTTTATTAAATGATATGACGGGTTTAATATGTTTATTTTTGGAAAATTATAAAAATGGGTCGCCAATTTTCGAGGTGGGTTCACTATGTTTATCAGTTACAAAACTAGGTCACTATATATAGTAAAAAAACTGGGTCACTGACCTCTTTTTTCTTATTATATACATACTTAGTGATCCAAATTTGTAACTATGTACGTACTTAGTGACCTAGTTTTGTTACTATATACATACTTATTGACTTAGTTTTGTAACTAGTGACCCAACTTTGTTACCATATACATACTTAGTGTCCTAATTTCATACTTGACATAGTGATCCAAAATCAAAAAAATGGTATACAGTGACCCATTTTTATAATGTTACCTGTTTATTATGTCAAACTGGTTCCAACGCGCATGTTTGTGATGTAATGAACTTTCATTTGATGAACCATTGTAAAGCTGATTATATTTGGTTATAGGTTATAAGCATCAAAGAAAATCTCATTTATAGGTCATTATAAATGTATTGCAGAAAAATAAAACATCACAAGAGTACAAATAAACATCACGTTACAGGCGTTGCTAAACTGGTAAATTGTTTACAAGCACCACTGCCACTTACCATAGTGTTTACATAAAGAGGGAATAGAAACTGCAAATACTATCTAACGGGGAAGCAGTTAAGGTACACCTCGACGGACTTCAGCGATCGTTTTTTTTTCCTTGAAAAAGCGTTAACTTTCTCGGGCCAATTTCTTCAGGTGCTGCAGTGTCCGTTGCTTGATCCACTGACGATCATATGGCAGATATGCTTGAATCGAGTGATCGTAGCTGCAAAATCAGCACAAACCAATTTTGTGTTTGTTATATGCAGTTCAACAAGGGAAGAAGAAGATAACAGAGGTAACAATGACATGTTCATACAGCAATCTAGCAAACTTTCACCCAGGCAGAGAAAGCATGGCATATATACACGAGAGAGATAGAGAGAGAGAGAGGGAGAGGGAGATTTACACTAATGCGCTCATATCAGCAAGCCCGTCGATGAAATTATAAAGATCTGAAATATCGTAAGTGATGTTTCTCAAGGCGGGATTTATCTCCTTGAGCTTCCGCTCGTACAGTCCGCATATTCCTTCAGAAAACCAAGAATGCATCAGGAAAAAAGAACACCGTAATGTCAATCAGCGTAATGTTTACAAGAGGTAAACACATACATTCCTATGATTTGTAGTCATATGATAAATCTCTCTGGTTACAAGAACCAAGACTAAAATGCATAGAATCAAATATCAAAGAAGTTTGCATCATAACACCCACTAATCGAATCAATATATTGCCTTGCTTTCAAAATTCTTACCTATCTAGCCATGATTTATAGAACTAGATGTAAGAAAAAGAGTGTTAAGTGATATAACTACGTTAAAGAAGTGGAGTTCATCAAACACACCATCCATAGCCTGAGTGATGGATTCATAATCCATGAACGTACGACTCGCTCTGCTCTGAGATGTTTGCATCAGAATGATGGTGTGCCTGTTAGACTGCGATAGGAAACAAAATATCTGAGTAATTCCTATGCTCAACTGCATAGTTACTTCCAATCGACGCAAAGAAACAGAGGACTGAAACATCGTGAAGAAGGGGGTTTTAAGCGAATCAGCTAGAAAAATCCTAAATCCCAACCTAGATTAAGTATACAAGCAGAAATTAAGAATTACCATTCCTGATGATTGATGATTAAGACCAGCAATTGTTTAGCGAAATTAATCTGCGCAATGTGACTCTTCCAATAGTGTTCTTCAGTTGACTTTCATGCCCTCGGGCGTTGGTCCTTGTACTAGAAAACTGCAACTGACCCCTTAGTTTTAAAATATATCAAACGACCACGTTTGTTTGGATGATTTGCATTTTACTTCACTTCAACAAAATAAATTTGAAAAATTTACACCCGATAGTACTTTAAAAAGGGGGTTTTTTAATTAAATAATTAAAAAAAATTCAATCATTAACAAAATAAACAACTAATAAAAACCATTAATAAAACAGACATTTTCGTAATCTCAGATTACGAGTTACTAACTCGTATTACTAGAATACGAGTTACTTGTCCACGTTGGGCTGACATGGCATTTGAAGTAACTCGTAATCCCAAGTTACGAGTTACTCTTTTTTTTAACTTATTTTATATTTATTAATTATATAATCCACCAAGTCATAAAATCATCGTTATCTCATGTGATATACATAATAAAAATCAATAAATGCATCTAATTTATTGTTTGTTTGACGACGATTAAAATGATATGCAATCTTATATTTTTCGAACATCGGAAATATTTAATTATTTTCTAAAGTTATTATTATTAATGGTTTTTATTAGTTGTTTATTTTGTTAATGATTGAATTTTTTTTAATTATTTAATTAAAAACCCCTTAAAAAGGGTATTAAAACACTTTCTATAAGATAATCTAATTATAGAAAATACTAATTTGTCCTCACTGGTAGGCTTGTTAGTGGGGCGGGGAATCCCCGTCCCCGCGGGGATCCGCCCCGAAAAAGGCGGGGATTCCCCGTTCTCATATCCCGGCGGGGCGGGGATGGGGGAGAATTTCTCCCCGTGGGCGGGGACGGGGATCCCCGGCCCGCTCCTCATGGGTACCCGGTACAGTTTTACTATTAAAATTTATATAGAGTATAGACTACGTGGGCTAGTTATAACAAGTAAATTAGTTGGGCTGAACTTTATAATTCCAAGCCCATTCTTATTAAAACACCAAAACAGAATTAAAATTTCAGCCGTAATTCCATTTCATTTCTGCTTTACCTTCACGCATCACTCGCAGCCACACTCCAAAAGAGGAACGACGACTACCGTGGCCGTTCAACATCTTCGCCGAAGTTAATAGCTCATCTCGAGGTTAGTCCATTTATTTATCTCAAGCTTGGTTTATTGTCTTGTGTGTGTTTCTATATATGAGTCGATTGTTTTTTGGGAGTCCGATTATGAGTTTTTGGAAGCTGATTTCGATCTTTACAGATGACATCTTCAGAAATTCCGTCTCAAGACTCGATGATTAATCCATCTCCGGCTGAGGATGTATAACGTGTGCGTTGTTAGAGTTGGCTTACTGCTTTTGTACTGTATGATATGGATTGATACGATTATTGTTGCGATTGAAAAGAATGCATATTTTGAAGTTTAAATTACTTTTTTAAGTCAATGTCGCGGGGTGGGTATCCCCGCGGGGATGGGGATCTCCGCGGGGTCGGGGATGGGGGCAAGTTTTTCCCCGCGAACTTCGCGGGGACGGGGATGGGGATTCCCCGACGAGACGGGGACGTGATGGGGATCAAATCCCCGCCCCGAACCCGCCCCGTTGACAAGCCTGCTCACTGGATACACTAAAAACAAAATTCAATTTAAAGAAATAAGAAATCGTATAACGAGCTGTAAACCTCAATTGAATATTCTTTTTATCCTATGAGATGTCCAAATCCAACCACAGCATGCCTACATTAATATCAATCAATTACAAATTTAATAATAACAACAACGGCTCTTCTTTGCCCATCATTATCCATAGGCTAGGCTTCCTTGTCACACACCTAACTAAAACTAATGTGATGTTTTTGTTTATTAAATATCAATGATATGTCATATGCTGCTGTATTTAGGTGCTAAACTTTGAGCGGACACAAATTTATATTCTGCAAAAGGGATTACTATATTATATCGAATTTATACCAATGCACTTCCCTTGTATGTAGGCTTTTAAAATATTCTAGTTAGGTTAAAGCAATTGCAATGGTAAGTATCACATCACAAGGATGAATTGGTAATAAAATTGATGAGTCTGCTTTTTTAAAAAAAATGAACTGAATTGTTTCACGAATTCGATGACAATGAAATATTTTCTTACTAAAAAAATAGTGTATTTAGAAAAAAAAAATTAAACATAATCTACACATAAAATACCTACTTGAATAAAAACTTACAAATCAGTACCTATATCAGAAATTGTTAGTACCCGAGTTACTGTTTGTACCAGTTTATGTGTAAAGACCGTACCTTGCTATATGTGCATAGCGTACCATGTCACTCCTTTATATGATACCTTATACGATTTCTATATGTTACCTAAATGTGCTAATACGGCGTACAATTTTCTAAACGTATTAAGTATCACAATACGTTGTTAAAGTGTAAATGTGCAAATACGGCGTACCTGCGTCGGGATCGGGTACCTATGTGCAAAAATATTTGTTAGATACCTACATATAAAAAAATACTGACGGAGTACTAAATTACAATTTCTTTTGCACAGGGGTATTTATGTGTAAATTAATATTACCTTTTCTTGTTGATCGCAGCTGGCCATACGTCGTCTCTCTCTTCTACACGGCCCACGGATTTAATAGCGCCAGCAAATATTCTTAATTTCATGTTTTTCAGCTCATAATCAACAAATCAGGTTTGACCCCTCTCTCTCTCTCTGTCTCATACACACAGTAGTCAATGTATATCTCGTCGGCGTCCTTCATTTTTGCATATGAAAAGTTTCATAGTTGTATTTCGATAATCTCTAGATTGTAAGCCCTTTGGCTTTTGGTAATATTTCACAGTCAAGATTCATTGGTTGGTTCATTGGGCATGTAATGATCAATTGCCCTCTCAAACCCGTTTCTATGCTTGCTTTGATTCTTGAAAAGGGCATGAAATTGTGGGAAATGGCGTTGTTTTTGTTATAGCTCACTGTGCTGTATGCATCTGCTTCTTGATTTATATTGTCTGGGTCTCTGCAATCCTTCTGGTGATTTTTGATGGTTTGTTGAGATTTTTATGCCCGTTGCCATGATGATCGATACTTTGGTTATATGTTGATTATATGCTTTGGAAAATTCTTATATTGTAGCGTTTGTCTGACAAATTTAATGGTGGTGTTAAGCTCTCATCAAATTTTGGCTAAGACATCTTAGAATTTGAGATGTGGCCGTAGTGTGGATTTTACACAAGTATCCGGGTGGTAAAAGCTGTAGTTTGAATTTTTGAGCAAGAGGTTCACATTGCATCCATTTCCCATCACATTTGATTTTCTTTTTTCTAATTGGGTTGAAAATATCAATATCTGTTATTGTTGATACGATTTTGAGGTTTTAATCTTAATAATTTTCTAGTGACTGTTTGTTTGTTTGTTTGTTTCACTTTAGAGATGGGGGTATACCTCAGCACACCTAAGACGGAGAAATTTTCTGAAGATGGCGGAAACGACAGGCTTAGCTTTGGTCTTTCGTCAATGCAGGGATGGCGTGCAACAATGGAAGATGCTGTAAGTAGCCAACCAAAGTTAGTTATGTTCTATTAGTACAGAACGCAATAGAGCATGAGTAATGCTTAGCTTTACGCTTCTGCTGATGTAGAGGAATGAATCTCTACAAGAGTGCTTATTGTGTATGTTTGTGAGATTAATGGTGGTGGAATTGAAGTTTATGAGGTTTTTAATAGAAAATGTTATTTTAGGTTGAATATTTCTTCAGCAAATGTTTCTGTGGGTGTCAGTCATCAATTTGAAGATTAGGGTGATGATGAATAGTTCTTTTGTTATATTGTATCTTTGCTATTTTTGGCAAGTTCTAACTATACATACCCTTATCATTTTCTTTCAGCATGCAGCGATTCCCGAACTTGATTCTTCCTCTTCATTTTTTGGTGTTTATGATGGTCATGGAGGTAAAAATTTTTGCTTCCAAGTTTGATAGTTTTCAGGTCCAACTCCATCTCTTATGAACTGTATAGCCAAATATGTTTCACAACCCTATTGCATTTATTTTGGCTACAATGTTTTGTTTATAATTATGTTGTAACTTTTAAGATAGGATATTCGCCTGAATTTCTTCGTTTATGCAGGTAAGGTGGTTGCAAAATTCTGTGCGAAGTATCTTCATCAGCAAGTGCTTAAGCATGAAGCATATTCGGCTGGTGATATAGGGACTTCAGTTCAGAAAGCTTTCTTCAGGTTGTTGGTGAATCTATTGATTATGTTCCTTAAATTGTTAAAATTGTGGATGGTGAATTCTGCAAATAATAATGGCTTGCATGCCTAAGTTTGATCATTTACTTGCATATGAAGACTCGTAATGCATTTCCATGTCTTGTAGTTGAATAAATGGTGCAAAACTTAGTCACAAATCGTTTAGCTGGTGCTAGTTCTTCTGAGTCTCATGTATTGGAATCAATTTTTTAACATTGCAATATAGGATGGATGAAATGATGCGGGGCCAAAGAGGCTGGAGAGAGTTGGCCATACTCGGAGATAAAATAAATAAGTTCACTGGTATGATAGAGGGTTTTATATGGTCTCCAAGAAGTGGTGAAAAGAGTGACCAGTTCGACGATTGGGCGTTTGAGGAGGTGTGTAGTTTGATTTATATACTAACTTAAGGACGTGATTTTTTTGTGTAGTGATGATTAAATACCTTTTCTGGTGGAGATATGATTCTTCTCCATAATTTCTAAATTTTGTTTAACGACACTAATATGCAGGGCCCGCACTCTGATTTTGCTGGACCAACTTCTGGTTGTACTGCTTGTGTTGCTATAGTAAGAGGAAACCAACTTGTTGTTGCAAATGCTGGTGATTCTCGCTGTGTGATTTCTAGGAAAGGACAGGTAGCAAATGTCATCCAACCATTTGACTGACTTATGTTCCCCATTACACCATTTTAGAACTCTGAACTCTGAATTCAGAACTTTGGATTTTGTCAGTAACTTTTTTTTTATGGACAAATTATTTCTTACTCAGGCATACAACCTCTCAAGGGATCACAAGCCCGATCTTGAGGTAGAAAGAGATAGGATTTTGAAAGCTGGTGGTTTTATTCATGTGGGCCGTGTCAACGGCAGCTTGAATCTTACGAGAGCAATAGGTGCTATTCTGAAGCTTCTCTATCTCTTATGCGTTTACGAACCCTTTTTAGTTTGGCTTATGGTTTGGTTCTTTTATATATTAGCAAATTGCTGACTAGTCTGTTCCCCCTGTAGGTGACATGGAATTCAAGCAGAACAAGTTTTTGCCAGCTGAAAAGCAGATTGTTACTGCCAATCCAGATATTAATGTCGTACGTACTTAATTACTTTCTTACGTATTTAATTCGATGATAAGTCGCTCCTACATTGTGATACCTACAATTATTCTTTTCCCAACTGAATCAAGATAACGGAGCTCGTACTATGAATTTGGTCTGTGAGCTTATAGTGAACAAGTTTCAGATCGAGATTTAAACTAGAGATTTTTCGTCATGACAGTGGAATTTCTCATAATGTTACTAATTACTTATTTTTCCCCCTTGTTATTCAGGTTGAACTTTGTGATGACGACGAGTTCCTTGTTCTTGCATGTGATGGTATTTGGTACGGAATCCATACATCGTGTTTGCTTTTATATTAGCCATGTACAAAAAAGCGATTTCACACTTCGTGGTCATTCCTCCATTCATATCATGCTTGCGCTCAACCCTTTTCATTATACGATTGGTTTATGTTTTTGTAGGGATTGCATGTCAAGCCAGCAACTCGTAGATTTCATAAAGGAGCAGCTGAAATCTGTAAGTAGTACTTTAAACTGCGTGACCCTTTTCTCTGTTTCGAGCATAGCCATGACTTGTGTATTATCACACATTTCCGAGGTCAGAAAACATTGTTAGCTAGAAACATCGCTCCATGTCAAGTTTGAGGTTGTTTTGTTACAGTTCTACATGCATGATGATTTCGTATTTCTCGATTGAACAATAAGATCAACTTAGTAGTAATGATATTATTCCATCTAAAAATAAATCTTTCCCTACGACAGGAAACTAAGCTCTCAGCTGTATGCGAAAAAGTCCTCGATCGGTGCCTAGCACCTTCGACAGCTGGCGGCGAGGGCTGTGACAACATGACTATGATATTGGTACAACTCAAGAAACCTAATTCTCCAGACGATAAATCATCGCCTTCTTCTTCATCAGAAGTTCAAGGTGAGTCTGTACCATCACAGAGTGAATCCCCGTCGTTGTCTTTAAAAGTTTGAGAAAGGAATTCTCGGGACTTATGGGAAAGAAACAAACCTTATCCAGTTGTCGATACTTTCTCAATTCTGTAAATGTTGTAAGTTTGTTTGCAGTTTATGGAGAAAAAGATAAATTGTAGACTTCTTGAATCTTGACTTAATTCCATGTGCCATTATACCATGTCTTTTGTGTCTTGTTTAGTTTGGATTTTAACTGTTTGAAGACGTGGGATCTGATGCCAAGTGAAATGATGTACTTGACCCATTGGGTTTTTCTTACATATAATTGGCATATCAAGTGTTGGTTATACTAAGACTAATGTAATGGTGCTCACTTCGTGACCACCAACCATATCAACGCGCCAAATCAGCATATAACGAAATTTTTTATTGATCTATAACTTAAACATGAGATCAGTGAACTCGTCGGTGGTTGATTTGTCATGTTGACGTGGCACAAAAAAATGCCACACAACAGGTGCCTGACGGATATAACATTTCTAGTTATACTAATGTATGATGTATGAATAGAAAGATCGAAATTGTGTCGATTTTTAACATATGTATTCAATTGATAGAATAATAAAAATGGTTTGTCCCAAGTGATATTTACATGTAGAGATGTTTTGTACTTAAATCCATTTCTATTCTTTCACAAGTCAAGAGTTGTATTATTAGTCCCACCAAAAGTAGCGACAATCAGATTCAAATTCGAAGTACTAATAACACATTTCAATTCTTTCACAAGTGTTTCACTAATGTTTTGGTAAATAAAATACAAAAAAACATATATGCAAATAAAATTTCCTGATCGCAGCTATGATTTTAATTTTTTAATTGATCTGGGACGATCTTGCAGTAAGATAAAAATTAAGGGACCAAAAGTGAAGTTTGCCGTCACTCGTACACATTGCATTGCCGCAGCTCAACCAAAAACCTCTGGTAAATCTCTAGCACAGCCGCCGCTCGTAGTCTTGAGCTATGCAGAAGCTAAGATTCTTACAGCCGTTGAGCCGTAGTTTACGAAGAAATGGATTCGTTGATTCCACACATAGGAGCTTCTCTGCTCTCCCAAGTTATACACAGCCCGAGTATACCATTCAAGAAGAGGCAAGCTTTTCTTCACCTCGCTGTATTTGCATCACATTCTCCCTTTTCGGTTAATATTTGTGATTTTCAATAATTTCGACTATGTCGTTGCTGCTTGACGAAAGATCGGAGTTTGTGCAAAATCCCTTGTCATTACAGGTTTTGGTTGAGGGAAAGGCTAATTCGAGGGCTGCTGTTTTAAACAGACCGTCATCCCTCAATGCTCTTAATGCATCCATGGTATAATATGCTCTCTGGTTTTACGCTCGGTTTTGAACTCAGCTGATTTTGCTATTTAGCATGCTGAGCTTGAGCTGGATAGTTGTTAGTCTATAATCGTTATGGTGTTTTGGATATTACGTGGCGTTGTTTATACGTAAACTATCAGACGTATACCTTAGTCGATAAGATGCTCCTAAGGTGATATTCTTTTTATTCTATTTGCTATTGTGCTTGGTGGAGGTTGCCGTTTCTGATTCTGAAAGATTGATCCTCTGAAGCTGAGCTTAGTTCAGGACTGATCGGGCTAATATTTTGCTTCCAATATTTACGTATTTTAGCTCCCCACTATGATAATATTGATAAGTTTCTGTCGTTGTTTAGACAAGTACTGATGTGCCACATGTGATTTTGCTTGCTTTTTGAGTAGGCGGGTCGGTTGAATAGATTATACGAGTCTTGGGAGGAAAATTCAGATATAGGATTTGTCATGCTGAAGGTAACATCCTCGAATTACTTTCCACTTGCACATTTATCGAGTCTTCTCTTTCTGAAAATTTCTGTTTTTCGTGAAGGGTAATTGCGACAGGGCATTCTGCTCGGGGACTGATGTTGTTGCATTGTATCAGCTTCTTAATAAAGGTTAGGTTGGTCTCATTGTGGATGAGGCATTCTGATCACATTGAGTTTGTGAATTTGTTTCGTGTCTTCTGATACGACTTAAGTGCAAACGATGTCAATGAATAGGCCCCTCTTTCAATCCATAAATATCTCACAGTTTCCGTCTGTTGTAACACAGCACCTCAAATTTTGATAAATTGGTTTTACAGTTTTATAGGCTCATGTCTTCATCCCTAAGCTCCCTTTTAATGTTATTCTTCTCACATTTTTCTCCTGGAGTTTGGTTGACAAGATTTAGTTTGCAGGGTCAATTGATGAGTGCAAAGAATACTTTGGGAGTCTTTACAAGTTTATCTATGTCTTGGGAACATATTTCAAGCCACATGTGAGTCTGCTCTCCTACTTGGAGTTGGTACATTGTTGCTCTTGGTGAACCTTTTCATTACACTTATATAGGTGGCGATAATGGATGGTATTGTAATGGGTGCTGGCGCCGGTATTTCACTTCCTGGGATGTTCCGTGTTGTGACCGAAAAAACTGTATGTACCTTTTACCTGAATGTTTCTTCCGACCAAATTGTTTTGAATTCCTGCAGTTTTTCAATATTTTAGGCTTAATCAGTACTAAACAAAAGAATAGGTTACTGATCATCACAATTTCCTTACATGTTGCATTTTTCTTGGTCTCAGGTCTTTTCATTTCCGGAAGTTCAATTAGGTTTCCATCCAGACGCTGGGGCTTCATATTATCTTTCCCGCCTCCCTGGTTATTTAGGTAGCCTTTGCTAAACAGCTTGATAGTTGTTATCAGTTCCTAAATTATTTTGTATCTATAAGTCAATGAATGTCATTAAACAAGATTAGGATTAGTTAGACAAGTCCTTCTCTTTAAGCTTGTTGATAACTTTTTTATCGTGTATTGCGTTTGCTTTTTTTGTTGACATTACAAAACTCCACCCATTCATGTCATAATAAGCTCTTTCCTTCCTTTTTTTTAGTTTTTATTGCCAAGAACTACCTTACCTCATGAGTCTTCATAACATATATTTAGAGGTGAATGATTTGAAAAGGCTTACATCTGCAGGGGAATATTTAGCTCTTACGGGGGATAAGTTAGATGGAGCCGACATGATGGCATGCGGTTTTGCCACGCACTATTCAATGAAGGAAGTTAGTTCTCCAATCACATTTTGAGTCTAATTTCCACTCTAATCTTAGTATATAGAGGCATCTTCATTTATTTACTTTCCTCTGCAGAAACTTCCTTGGATCGAAGGACGTATCGGTAGTTTGATAACTGATGATCGTTCTGTCATCGAGAATTCTCTTGCTCAGTATGGTAGCTTAGTCTATCCAGATCCAAAAAGCGTGCTTCACGAGTGAGTTTCTCGTTCATGATAATTTCACATCTGTTCTCATTTGCTTCATCTAGTTTCTACTTGTCAGCCGTGGTCTATCTCTTCCCTACAATTTTAGGATTGAAACGATCGACTCCATATTCTGCCACGACACAGTCGAGGAAATCATCAAGGCTTTGGTTAGCTTGCACATTTTTGTTTTCTTTTCAGCAGGATTTTATAGCATCGAATCATATCTTTTTTCTTTACACGAAATCTTGGAAGACTATATCTCAAAATTCATATCTAACTTCTGCATAATCACTTGTAGGAAAAGAAAACAGCTGAAGACTCACAGAACAGTCGTTACACTACTATGCTCAATAGAATCAAAGAAGCCTCTCCATTGAGCTTGAAAGTGACATTGCAATCGGTACGTCTGTTAAACCTTGTAGCAATTCACAAACATCATAACGAAAAGTCGTCGTTTTCTTCTCTTCATCCCGTCATATAGATTCGAGAGGGTAGATTCCAAACTCTTGATAAGTGCCTCGCCAGAGAGTATCAAACATCCCTGAGATTTATATCCAATCAAATCTCCAACGATTTCACCGAGGTATATATTTCGTTCCAATACGATCAATTAGCTTTGTTATGTCTGAGCTGCATGTTCATTACAAACAACATTTTGCAGGGTGTACGAGCAAGACTAGTCGATAAAGACTTTGCGCCGAAGGTAAGCCGTTCTTTGTAATAACGGTTTTTGTTCGTTATGATTCGAAGGTTACTATGTCTTATATTTGTATCTGAAATTTGCAGTGGAATCCGCCGACTTTGGAGGAAGTGAGTGACGACATGGTTGATTTCTTTTCATCTCCTCTTGGCGAAATCGAGCCCGAGCTGAACTTGCCCGTGAAAATTCGAGAGCCTGACGTGTAATGCTGATTATGTTTCTGCTATGTTAAACATGTCTTGGTCGAATTCTTCTAAAAGTGTAAGATTTTTCTCCTTTTCTTTCTTATTTGCATTTACCTTTTCTTTTTCCAAACCAAACTTCAAATGAAAATGAACTAAAAAGGGCCCGAGAGAAACAAATAAATTCAATGGAAAAAAGGGGGAAAACAGTAGATTGATTTGCATTGCCATGAAAAATAAGTAATGGTTAATGCATCTAAAAGAATAACAAATCTAGTAAGAAAATTTGAATATTACACGGCATGAGCAATGATAAGTTTTAACAGACTAGATAACTGGCAAAAACATGGCGTAAGTTCAACCTCTTTTAATAAACAAAAGCATGTAACGTAATCGACTAAGAATACACCTCCAAAGACGCGTTATTTCTTCGTCTCAGATTGAGAGATGAATTTGGTGACGACGAAGCAATCGGGCGGAGTAATATTAGTGTAATAGTTGTGAATCGTTTCAGTGACTTCAAACCCGAATTTCTTGTAGAACTTTATAGCTTCGTCGTTGTTTGTCTGCACGTGTAGGTAGACCTCTGTTATGTTCTGCTTTGAGCAAAGATCGAGCACGTGGTTCAGAAGCTTCGTACCTGCGTTATGTTATTACAGACTCGCTTAACATACAGGCAAGCACACAGCCACACGTGCAACTCAAGAAATTCGTTAATTTGAGAATGAAAAGACGAAAAGGAAGCAGAAACTACTTACCAACACCTAAGCCACGGTATGGGGCTAAAACACCCAATGTCATTATGTAAATGCGTATGGCACCACCATCCTTCTTCTCAAGGCGGCATGCTATCGATCCAACGCATATGTCACAGTAATATGCTGCAGAAGGTGTTATACTTATGTTGGATGTATGTTCGAGATAACAAAGCAATCACTAATCTATTGTTTAGGCATCAATGTCGAAAAAGGATCTGATGTTGCTCCACAGCTACTAAGTCAGCAATATCAGAATTTCACGGGGCATTCAATCAGTTTTTTTTTTCTGTTAACCGACTTGTTAACTAAACAATTGCACCGATATATCGTTAGAGATCCAAATATGCAGCTCAAGCCTCAAATTTGACATAGTCCAGAAGTTTCTAAATGATGTATAGAACTGTTGTTAATTTACACGAATAAAAAGTATAACAAAGAAAGAAACATCTTGACGATCTTGACATTGAAACATTGTGGTGTTCTCATTCAATGCAATTCGAAGAGAAGTTTCAAGAAACTTACTTTCTACCACGATTATAATGAGAAACATGAAAAAGAAGATTCACCCAACATCAAGCTACTAAAAAATCCATGATACTCATAATCGAGTCAGCCAATAATGTAGGGAGCATTGCAAGAACCACAAGAACAACACAAGACAGCAAAGAGCCTGGGGCAAATAAGAAGACCTAATTTGGTAAAATCGCCGGAGGCGAGTGCATCGGCGTAGTACTTGTCGTTGTAGCGAACTGGAAAAAGCGCCGTGTTGAGCTTCTTCAGCTGCATCACGTTCTTATCCCTAACGCCGTCCAATGAAATCGACGATTCTCTCCCTCCGCTAACCATTTTCCTATCGATTTCTTCAACAAATCAAATTTCTCTTGCTGAATTGTGTCAAGAAAGACTCGAGTATTTATAGGTCGGCGATGAGAACGAAGAGAGGAGAAGAGAAGAGGTTGATGTTAAATGACTACTTTATCCCTGCCCTTTCTTCTTATTTTCATGGAGGTTGACAATTTGTTCTCTAACGATATTGATTAAGTTTGCAATTGCACAAACTATTGCATTCAAATGCGTTCTTATTACCAACGGAAATAAGTCGAACAGTCATACTACCAATGACAAAACGATAGAGTGTTGCAACATTGTTAAAAAAGTTCAACTCAAATGAGAAAGCAATTGCAATGAAACACTAAAACATAAAGATTGCGTCATACATCCAAGAAAATGAAAGACCAAACAAAAAGATTGGCCAAGAATCTAAACAATATCAAATATGAACTGCCGCGAATTGCTACATCCTCTCCCAACACATATGGACCAAAAATAAAGCCCCGCCAATGAAAATTTCAAGCAAGAACAAAAGGAGAAGGACGAGAGAGGGAGAGAGAGAGAGAGAGAGAGATCATTCATATCTCCAAATCATACAATAAGCTCTGTAACTCCTTGAAACCTTCCGCAGAAATGCTCCGCTCTACTCTACCACGGGGAACTATCAAACTCGGAGGTGGGCCCAACTGAAAACACACGACAACTACAGCTATGTTATCTCCGCTATTTCTCTTCAAAGCTTCGTTGACCAAATCCCGGCTACACATGGCAGGATCGTTGTGTTCTTGAAGTTTTCGACGAGCAAAGTCAACTGCATTTTGGCTCCTAAACACGTCCCACAAACCGTCACAACCTATGATCAAGAACTCGTCTTCTTCTGTCAGTCTTGTACTCATGAGCTCGGGCTCAGCGCTGAGGGGCCCACCATCTTCGCCTTTCAATCCTTCCATGTGCCAATCTCCTATAGCACGGGCAACATTGAGCTGCCCATTGAGGTAGCCATCATCAACGTATCCTCCACAAGATTCTATTCGCATCTTCTCTCTCAGGCAGATTGGTTTGTGGTCCCTCGACATTTCTATGGCTTTACCTCGGCGGCAGAGAACAGCTCGACAATCTCCAGCATTTGCCACAATCAAGGAGCTGAACGTGACATAAGGTATCAAGATAGGGAAAATTACCAGTAGGGGATAAGGAAAAAACATATTCTTGATGTTACACAAGATAAATAATCATGAGCGAAAACTAGGGTCTTCAGTCTTAACTCTTAAATGATTAGACATTGATACTAATTATCAGAGAAGGTGAAGGAAACCTCACCTGGCTACCACCAAAGCAACTAAAGCAGTGGTGCCAGAGGAGAGATAGGCATCATGAGAGCAAGCTTCAGCAAATGCAGTGTCGGTCTGCAGAAATGCTGCAGCAAGAACACTCTCCATGTCATGTGGGAAATCTTCTTTCTCCATGACAAACCTTGGTAAATTGTAAGATGCAAAATCAGCAGCATGCTTTCCCCCATGTCCATCAAAAACCTAAAATGAACATAAAACGAGCATCAATCCACGGAAATGGAAATGCTAGAGAATATTGAACATCGGTTTTTCATTTATCGACGGAAACAAAGACATAAAATGGCGAATTTTAGCGACTCACCCCATAAAGAGCAGCTGGCATTTCAGTAGTATGATTCAAATCATACTCGAAAATCATATTGTCCATACAGACATAGACATCCTCCATGCTTGACCGAGAACCAATATCTGCCCATGCTCCTGAGCGAAGTAGGGGGGTGAATCCGGAAACACAGCCATCTCTATTGAATCTTGGTTCAATTGGAATATCTGAAGATGAGGACTTCACCTATTAAGGTCCCCGTCAACAACTCAATGAATTCAGGGAAAGGGATAGAAACATACAGATAAAATTTCAAGATAAACAGAAATAATACGTATTCAGATATATAGAGAAATTGCATGCCAGTTGTGTCAATGATTAAAAAAAAGAGGATCATGCTACAAAATCGCCAAACCAAAAATCTACTAATTTTGAGACTTTACGGGTGGAAAGGACAACAATATAGCTGATACTAATTTAGTTGCGATCTGTAGCCTTGAGCGGAAAAAAAAATTCCAGAATTCAGTCAAACGTAAAAGGTTCTTGGTTGTACTAAGCAGAAACCGAATTCCCACCTAATATACAAAATCAAACATCTGCATAAAACGCCGAATCTAACATACACAGAAATCAACCCAGAAAGAACTAATTACCAAAGATATCGAGCATAAATGAACCAATACTTACCAAAGAAGGGTGCCTTATAAGAGACTTGGAACACGGGTTCGAGTTAACGCCGTTTCTACACGCGCTCCCGCCTCCATTGGGAATCGGCGGACGTCCATGGCCGACGATGTTGGAAATAACGTTACCACCCTCCATCACATGTGCGAACCATCACCGATACAAAGGTAGAATAAAATACGCGAATGTGAAGAGATTGACAATAATTTACCTTCTATCAGCGGGCAGGGAGTTTCAATTTGGGAACTAGGGTTTATTGAACAGTAAAGCAGGTGGATCTATGAATGAAAAATACCAATATATATTACAAGTTCGCGTTTTCGAAAAGAAAAGAAAAAAACAATTGACTTTTAGTTAAAACATTACATGGGCTGGGCCTGTCGTTGGATGATAATAAAAGGCTTTTATCCTAAACGATAAGCACCCTAAACAATCTACATACTGCAAACTAAATTTATATGTTTACAATACTAACTTTGAAAAATGATTCCTCTTGCCAATTTATGATGAGAATATCATCATCAATCATCGTCGGAAAATGAGTTCACAATAAAATCACAAATCTGAATGTCCAAGACCAAGAGAAGGCTTTGTATGTGAAACAAAGGGTGACAAGAAAAGTGACAAAACGAAGAATAAAAAACGAGTAGGGCAATTTCGTCTTTTTGAGAGACGTGCGAGAGAAAAACCGCGAAAAAAGGGCTCATCATCATCGCCTTCTCATCCCACGGCCACGGCCACGAAAACCACCACCACGGCCTCTGCCAGCCATAGCTGCTTCTCCTTGTGCACTCTCGGACTACAACAAATAACACAAATCATGAGTATGTTTTCAAGATTGGAAAAACGACAACCATCATAATATGTACGTCGAATATGGACGGCTCGATCATTACATAGAGGCGTAAAGAATAACCACACCACGAAGTATTAGTATTACCTTGGGGTTTTTCACAGTTTCATCGACGCTTAGGACAAGGCAAGCAGCTTCAGTAGCTGCATTTATGGCATTTATCTATGCACGAAAAAGGGCCCAGAGTATTATTATCGCACTGAAGAAGTGTGAAGAATTGTCTAATTTCTCTGTTTATGCATGTAGATAGAATTGGGAAAAGTACCTTCACAACCGCTGGCTCCCAGACAAAGTTGGCAAAAGAATCAGCAATGCCGCCGGTGTTAATATCGACACCATAATTCGCTCCTTCGCCTGTATACATTTTGAAATTCATCAACTTTGAAGCATTGTGAAAATTTTCAGGGCTTAGGTTTTTCTATTATCGTTAAGGCAAAGGCGTAGTTAAACGTACTTGCAAGAAGAATGTAACTATGTATGTATGAGGCGCTATATGTAGAGAGGGCTAACCAGATGTAAGAGCATGCTTTTGTCTCAGTTTATTCAAGACATCAGTCGCATCAAAACCAGCATTGTCACATAGTTGTCGGGGAATTATCTGCAACAAGCCAAAAGAAAGCAACGATGAGATGCACTTCACGAAAGTAAAACAACGTTTCAAAAGCGTTAAGCAACTTTGATCATTTAATTTACCTAAAAGAATCATACCACATTTACGTAGGATACATTTCAGAGACCAAATTAAATAAAATGCATGGTTTGAAAATAATACCTCAAGGGCTTTTGCGTAAGAGTTTATAAACAGCTGAGACTTCCCTGCAATGGTACGTGCATGCTGCCTCAGATACCGACTAATTTCCATCTGCAATGACAAACATCGTAGATCACAACGCATATTAAAAAATAGTACTTGTTGTCAAACAGCAGATATTACTTACATCAATCGCACCCCCTCCTGGAACAACAGTTGAGTTTTTCAGAGCCCTTCTAACAATCATAATAGCATCATGCAAACTTCGCTCAGCCTCCTCAATAAACTGAAATTTCCAATGGTGAGAGTTGGTGCGGAATTTCAAATAAAACCAGAAAACACAACTAATAACATCACAGACCTGATCTGCACCGCCGCGAAGAACAATTGTAGCAGTGCGGCCAGAGGGGCATCCACTGAATATGTTAAATCGTTCATTCCCAACTTGCTTCTCTTCAAAGAGCTCGCAAGATCCGAGAACCTTTTTGAAATATGTGTAAACTAAGCATTAAGATAAGAGAAATAAACATGAACCAATTCCATCCATGACTGCATGGCCACGTAACACAACACATAACAGTAATTCATGTGATATTCGCTATATTAATATGAATTTGCAAGACAATAAGCAAGAACCTCGTCAATTATGTTGTTCACAGTGGTCTGCACTGTTCCGCCGGTAGCAGCAGCAACCCTCTGCAAATCCTCTTCACTAACACGTCCAGCACAAAAAATATCCCGATCTGCAAAATACTGCAAATCATAAACAGAAAATGTTATTGAGTATCTTAGGGCACATCTTGAATAACATGTCTCGGTGATATGAGATCATTCTCTTTTATGATCAGCTGGTTATTAAACAAGTACCCAGATAGTGTCTATATACTATAGCTTTATCATGTCAATTGAAGGAAGTCATGGAATTATATTAGACAATACTTTAATCAACAGTCATTTCTTGATATAATATTAGGTGATTAACAGGTGTGAAGTGCAAACTTAACGAGGCACCTGAGTTGCCAGATCACCGATTGCAAGCCTTGAGAGAATCACTTTAGCTCCACTCTTAACACATTTGTCAAGCTTGTCATAAATGATGTTCCATTCAGCATCAACAATTGATTGATATTGGAGAGGATCTGACAGTCTGTGATTTTGTGAATGCCACGATAAGTGAATGTACACTGCAATAATATAGTTCGGAAGACGTAAAACTTATACCTTATCTCAGCATTTTCCTTCTCCGATTTTAACTCCAACTCTATGTTCAGCAACAGGATGTTGGGACCAAGAAATTTCTTTGGTTGCTGCTCAAAACCCGCATATGAGAATGTCTTTTTGAAGGCGACCCCATTTACAAGAAACGAATCCCTCATGGTACCACCAGGAACCTAAAAATAGCAAATGACTTAAAAATATCTTATAACATAATAGGCAGTAAGATAAAAGATCAAATCCAAAAAGTGGTGGAGGCCTCCCATTATCAGAAACTTAAAATCACATTCTCACTGAAGATATCAAAGAAAAAAAAAAATTGCTTCAAGGATGACAGAATAAATTCCTACCTTCTTGATACCGATCATGTTCAACCTGTCCTCATTTCCAATGGCTATGACAGCATCCACCACCATGGTTCCAAAAAACTCCTTTTCTCCACCAATGAGTTTTGAAGATAGCGTTGTTTCCGCACATTTTGCCAACAAATTTTTCTTTTCTTCTAAGGATTTACCCTCAATGCTTGTAGCTAATTCTTTGATCTTCTCAATTGCCTGTCACATTAAGGAAATTCAAAAAAGCTGGAGCATCATAGTTTGGTCACAATAAAGTGGTGTCCGCGAAGAAATATTGTTACCAAAGAAGAAGCTGCTCTGTAACTCCTTATCAGGTTCTGAGGATGAACCCCATCCTCAATAAAAGGCTTCGCTTCCTTTAAAAATTCTCCAGCAAGCAGAACAACTGTGGTAGTCCCATCACCTACCTGAAAGACAGAACAATTGGAACAATTGACGATTCAAGTTTTAACTTGTAAATAACATGGCAAAATTACCTCTGAATCTTGGGACTTAGCAATATCTACAAGGATTTTCGCAGCAGGGTGAACAATGTCGAGAAGTTTCATTATGGTAGCACCATCATTGGAGATGGTGGTGTTACCCTTCTCATCATGGATCAACTTGTCCATTCCTCTTGGACCAAGAGTAGTTCGTACAACATCAGCCACAGCCATGCATGCATTTATGTTACTTATCAACTGTGGTTTCCCTTGGGATGTATCAGTCCCTTCTTTGAGAAGTATGATCTGAGGTTGCTGTTGCATTCACAGAAATATAACAAGCATTAGTTAAAATATTAAAAATAGTGAAAGGATATTGTTATTACAATCACCCCATATCCAAATGTACAAAATCAAGCAAGATAAAAAAGATAGTGAACACTTTAGGTCTGGCAAGTTTCTTCTTGACTAGTAAAAGCGAGTCGAGAGGACCCCTCACGATACCGGATTTTTTCAATTCCAACAACAGAAGGGTCCATCATCTCTATCAACTTCCAATAGAAGATTTTAAGGCTTTCCATAGTGACAACAGAATAGCAAGTCCAGCAGGTGTTAAGTACGAAACGAAGACGGTACAAAATGCAGCAACTCTTCGCGGCTTGCACTAACAAAAAATGTCGATCATAAGAGGTACAAAACAGCATACAAAACCCACAAACAGATACAGAACAAGATCCATTACTCACCCCAGGTGACAAAATAACTAATCGACAAGCAAATTTCGAGTTTAACAATTTTCAGTACATCGGGTTCCTACCAATCAGCTACAGAAGAACTGAGAAGCAGTACAAAGCTACAGGACAATCCAAAACAAAAAAAAGCGAAAAAAAATTAAAGTACATCTAAACTAAAATGAACGTTCATATATATCACGTAAGGCAAGGGAAGGATCAATCGGGCTTACCATCATAGTTGCCATATTCAGATTTACGCTTGTGATGCCGAACTGTGTGATTTTAGTTGTTGGAGAGAGTGCTCTCTTCTAGGGTTCCAGCGACTCGGGTGGGGAGGGTTTTGGTTTAAACCATAGGTACTTTTCTTTTCTTCACGTAAAACATTGGGACCATTTATAAATAAAAAATATTTCCGTGTCGAAAGTGTAATTATTCATGTGTGTTCTCGTCTTGCCTTCAAAACGCCGAAACCCTCATATCTGTCGCAAGAGCCAAGAACTTGTGTTCAGTCCGTCCGCAAAGACCTTAGGAGCTTATCTGATTACGTCTCTATCTATCTGTACTGTTTATCCACCTTGATTTCTTGAACAATCAGAAAAACTAATTCTTCCGCAGTAAAATATATTACCCGCGGTTCGTTAATCAACCTATATCTTGGAGGAGTTTTGATAAGATAATCTGATTGGAGAATCGACAGTTCAATTGTTAGTACCTCGTCGAAGTTTCGCTGGATTTTTCGAAATTTTGCTATTTTCTTGTTTTAATCGGATATCCCTTTTTCAATTGCTCTCGATTTAGCGATTTCTGATAGCTTCTATTGCTCCCAGTACTTTCGACTTTTGATTCAGCTGTAAGGAGTGTGGGAAAACGGATAAAGATGGTTGGAGGTGGTAATAGGAGAGATGAGGGTTCTCTTGGCATGAACAATACCAATGTTTTTGCGGCCTTGGAGAGTTTGAGGAAGAAGAAGAAATCAGATAAGGAGAAGGTTTCTTCGAAAGGCGCTTCGTCGAAAGGTTCGAAGTCAAGGGGCGGTGATAAGGAGGAGGAAAGCAAGGTTTTTTGGGCACCTGCGCCTTTGACCGCAAAGTCATGGGCGGATGTGGATGACGAGGATGATGACGATTACTATGCCACCACTGCGCCGCCGAAGGCTATATGGGGTGGTTCGGGAGATGAAGTGAAGGGAAAAGACGACGAACATGTGGAGGTAAATTGACACGCTAATCGTTGGTTGTGTCTATTGTTTTCTGTTGTGATTGATTGGATTTTTGCTGCCTATGATTAGATATTTTTGGCAACAATGTGGCCCGCTGACTCACTAGGAGCTAGCTTTCTCTGAGATGGCACGATTGTTAATTTATTGAATTTATTGGTCTTGTGTGATTCTCTGAGAAAGTAGGAGCGGAGACTAGTGATGTTTGAGGAGTGCGTCAAAACGTATCTATTTTATGTCTTCCAACATAAAGCTAGGTAGCTTGTGAAGTAATCGTTTGGGACTTCCAAACATTGTTTTTCACCGTTGTCTAACTGAATGCAGCATGAAAGCGAAAGTGAAGATGAACTTCTCGACGATGTTGATGATGATGACGAGGTGGAAGAGGAGCATGATCACGAGCTTGAGGTTCAACAGCAACCTGAGCCAGAGATGAAACAGCCCGTGGCAGTTTCAGCAGCTGCTAAAGAGACGGAGAGACAACTTTCCAAGAAGGAGAGGCGCAAGAAAGAGCTCGCTGAACTTGATGCAATTTTAGCTGATTTGGGAGTTAACCCTAAAGAGAAGACCAAAGATCAGCCCCCTGGTAATTGTATCTCTTCGAAATTATTCGGGTTTCTTCAATAATCCATTTTCCTTCATTTTATCTCCCCATCCATCAAGGGGAACGATATTGTTTGTATCTTACAGAGTAACGTGCCATCCATCAATATAACGCCATTTTATTATCTATTCCCTTCGTGTATGTTTTTTTAAAAATAAAATTTGTCTCATCTTTTGTTGCCACCTGTAGATGCCAGCAAACACGACAAAGCTCTTCAAGTCGACGAAGGCGAGGAGAAAAAGGACAATGCTGCCCATGAGTCGAAAACCGCAAAGAAGAAGAAGAAGAAGGATAAGAAAGACGCAAAGGAGACTCAAGAACACCCGGACGCCTCAGAAACTACCAATGGTGAGGGACAAGCTGCTGTAACTAGCCAAGATGTAGAAGATGCATCATCATCATCCATTGATGTGAAGGAGAAGCTCAAAAAGATGGCAACTTCTAAGAAAAAGAAATCAAGCAAAGAGATGGATGCCGCCGCTCGAGCAGCAGCCCAAGAAGCTGCTGCAAGAAACGCGAAGCTCGCTGCTGCTAAGAAGAAGGAGAAGAACCATTACAATCAACAGCCCACACGGTAAAGCAATAACTAGACCACTTCGTGTGAGAATGAATTCGATCGTTCGATTACGGATTTGGAGGTAATCTTGGATTGTTTAACTGGTTTGAAGGGATAATTGTTGAATGGAATGCTTTTTTTTATTGTTATGAAGACTTGATTTATCATTTGGTTACTAGTTTGACTACATGGACCATTTTTGTAATGCTCTGTTTTATTTTTTCCCATGACTCGTTTGCTCCTAATGGTGTGCTATGGTATGTCTTCCTTTCTCATTGTCTGTTTGTTAGTGTTTTCTTGCATCAAGTGTGGCCTTTGAGTCGAGTATTTAAACCCATTATTCCCATAATTGGGATTAAGTTCTATTTGGAATTTATGTAAAGCTCATAGCTTGGAAGAGTGGGAATACATCAAAAATGCCTTCGAAACTAAATTATCTTTATTAAATACTATATAATTAAGTTGATAGGATTAAAGAACAATATGATAATACGAGGTGATTAAATTCAAATTCTTAGAAGTTTCTAGTTGATGATAATGAGCTCAAACAGCATCCCAGATCGATCAGTATCTTCGAAGCTCGAACCATGCCCATTGCCACTCTTCTGTCACCAATAATAAGAACAGCAAAGTACAAATATATACACATACGTATATGTAAATAAGTATATAATTCACACATGCAATGGCAAATAAATATTATGACATATTATATTTATAACTATATATTACCAATAAGCCATAAGGGTCGTCGGAAGACATGTCAAAACCGCCGCCTCCTCCTCCACTAGTAGAGGTGGTGGTGGTGGTGTTGCTTGCCGTTTGGGCCTTTGGCGACTCATCAAGGGAGGCGCCGCCGCCGCCGTGGTGGTCGTCGTCGGAGCATAGGGTGGCGCCGGTGAGCAAAAACCTACTGTGGCCCATCGCCAACTTATTATCACAAGAGTGGTGCCTGCTATCGCAGATACGGCAAGTCACCGCCCTGTGCTCCAAGCAAAATATTAATGCCTTCGTCTCCTTTTCAGTTTCCAACAATACACATACATACATATATATATATATATATCGTTAATTAGATGATCGCAGGCATGCAGGAATATATATATATATATATATATATATATATATAAATGTATACGGTAAGAAAAGAGAAGACGACACCTGGCAAGTCTCACATGTCGGAAACTGATTGGCTGCGGGGTAGTGAAACTTGAAGCACTGGTGAGGCGGCGGCGGCGCGTGGTGCTTGGCGTTGCAGCTCTCACATAGGGCAATCTCCTCCGTGTAGCAGAAAATGCTCGCCGCCTCTGCGTGGCAGCCATCGCATTGACTCCTCATCTTCTTCATATTAGTGCGTTTCTCTAATATTATTAGGTATAGGTAACGCTTAAGACCCATATATATTACAGATACATCATACATGCAACGCATACATATATATATATATATATATAATATATATTGTGACACACTAAGGGCTGATTGGTACTGTGCGTCACAACAGTTCAGTATGTGGTCGCTCCCTCGTGGATTTTCAGAAATCCGTGAATAAATTATTAGTCGTGTTATGTTTTATTAGGAAGGGATGAATTTTAAAAGATTTTAATAACTTATTTCAAAAAGAATTACGACGGGAAAAATATACGCATAGATAGAAAAAATAATAATGGCATGAAGCCACTGATTGCGCATTACTATTTATGTGATCCCACGAGCCATATGCTGACGGCGGCAGGTGCTTGTTTGTTTTGTTATGCCTCAGAAAATCACAAACCTTAATGGATAACATGAGGAGCATGAGATTCTCGCATTTTACCTTGTTAAAGGGTTTTACTTCAAAGTAACGAGTTCGTTTTTAAGGTAAAATATGAAATTATGAACAAATATTGGATCTAAATTAATGAAGAATCGTCGCAACTAAATACTATTGAAGTGTTTTGTTTGAAATTATAAAGTTCATTTTGAGCTATAATATGAAAATTGTGAACAAATGATGGATCTGAACTAACGGGCTCGGCCCAACCCATTTAGTGGTCATTAAGCCCTTTTCAGTTGGGCCTATTTAATATAAAGCCCACAAACATGACTTCATTTTTACACAAGAACATGTGAGCGATGCCTTGGAATTGATGGGTAATAACGTAATTATCACACAATAATTAATGCCCTTTTCTTTTTTCAGAACGTAGAGATGTTCCCCGTTAAAGCGCATTGAGTGGGGCTTCTTGTTTCTCATCCAAACCAAATTAGATTCCATTATCACTTGAAATTAATTGGATTGTGAAATCAAAAGGAAAACGGAAAAGCAATGGCGACGGCGGAGGGCGGCAACGTCAGCAGAGAGGATAGACGGCGTCGTATCGCGGCGCGGGGATCCGACCGCCTGGCGCTGATCACCGGACGCATCCAGTCGCTCCCTTCCGACACACCTCTATCTCCATCCGACGCTCGTCCAGCTGATGGTACTACTACTAGCAGTTTATCGTCTGATGGATTTATGTGGAATATATGTCTAATTTGTGCTATATTTTTTTGGCTATTAAACGAATCCTTGGTTTTTCAGATTGTTGATTAAGAAGATTTAGAATATGTCTGATATAGCAATTCCTCTGTTTGATGGTTTTGTTGTTTAGTTAAACTCTGGTTGAAATTGCTGAAATATTTCAAAGTAATAGCGAGGGAATGATCTGTGATTCAGTTTTGCTTCTTTTGGATGATTTATTGATGACTTTGCTTTAACATGATGACTAAAATGCCTGAACTTTATCCATTATTGTCTGCATAAGGTTGTTCTTTATATGATTCGTTGCTAGATACCAGTAGTATTTGGCAAATATCTGATCCGTGTTATATAGTAAGTTCCGTTGCCTCAATCCAAAGCTTGCCTTGCTTTTTGTAGATCCTTTCACAAACATGATCGATATTGACTTGCTAGTGATATTGCAGATTCCTCTCAAAACATATCCGTCCCATCTACTCCGACATTGCCAGAGGCTAACCAAAACCATGACCGACGAGACGTTCTTACCAAGAAACCTGAGCCCTCATCACGTAGTCCTGGAAAAGGAAATGACATTGTGTCTAGAGCAATGGGTTTGCTCGATATCGCAGACTTATCTCAAGTAGCATCATCCGTGCAAAATTCCATTCTGAACACCCAAAACCAACAACAGAACCATCACCAAAATACCCTCACAACCGCTCAGATATCATCCATGGTTTCAGATTCTGAGAATACTCGCCTGATCTGTTCTGTATTAGTTGGTTTGCTCGTAACCTTATCCTCCGCAAATTTCCCGATTCTGGGCTGGAACATCGTGAAGAAGACCTTACTTCTCAGGCCAGTTTTTCTGCTTTTCTTGACCAATATGTCGATTGTTTTCGGGCGACTTACACTGGAAACACGAGGGTCGGGGTTCAAAGAGTGGCTAAAGAGAAGTGTTCCAACGTTTGGTGGAAACGATTTGGTCGAACAGCTGGGAAAAGCTTTTGAGATCGCGTTGCTGTTGCAGAAGATACTCGGAGGATTGTTCATCGACTTCTGCATCTATGCCATAGTTCTTGTCTGTGGATTGTCAGTTATGAGAGTGTTTGGATTGTAGATGTATCTGCTCTTTATTGTCGTGAGAGATTTTAGAAGAAT
Organism: Craterostigma plantagineum; assembly: GCA_027422505.1. Lineage (NCBI taxonomy): Eukaryota > Viridiplantae > Streptophyta > Magnoliopsida > Lamiales > Linderniaceae > Craterostigma > Craterostigma plantagineum. The sequence goes on along the minus strand of JAPQWV010000002.1, from coordinate 34,765,460 downwards.
GATCTGCTGATTTCTGGTTCTTGGTTTCTTAAATCGAAGTCTTTGGTTGTACCCTTTAAGCACTGTAATAATTTCATGATAATTTAATAAAGATTCTGCATAGACAGAGAAAATGACAAGATGTAATTAACAAGTCTTTGTTGTATCTGTACACAAGGTTGAGTCAACACTTCATATATCCACACACACACACTTCAGTTCAGCAACAGGCCAGCGCACAGAGGCACAAACTGGCCATGAGTGTAAATCTGCCCTAGAAAACGCCTCTGCCTCACAATTGGACACATTCGTTCCCCAAAACGACAAGTCAGATTCATCGCCGTAGAAAAATTCTTGGCCTCAGACGAATACTCAGCTTCTCTAACAACCACTCGGTTTCTTTTCGAAGCCGTAACAACACTTGGAATTTGAAGCCTCGGAAAATTTGCAGCTTCGTGATAGATCTGTTCCAAGCTATCCAACGGAGTTTCGTCCTGCGTTTCTTCGGTTATTTGTGCCGTGTTCTGCCTTCTGAATGCTGAAATTACCCTATTAGCCTCCTTGGTTAGGCCCGTCGATCTCCATGCCTCTGCAACCAGCGAAAAGGTGCTCTTCTCAGGGCGGACGTTGAACTCCTTCATGAGCAAAAGCACTTCCTCTGCTTTGCGCAGATTTTTAGCTTCGACGTAGCCTCCGATTAGGGTTTCAAACGTCTTTAAATTCGGTGATATTCCACTCTCAATCATATTTTGGAAGACCCTCATAGCAGAATCCATAGAGCCCGAGCTGCACCAGCCGCTGATCACGGTGGTGAAGATCACAACGTTAGGGCTGATTTCGGAGTTTTTCATGGATTTTAGTACCTCTTCGGCTTTCTCGGGTTGTTGGACGCGTACGTAGCCCTTTGCGAGGATGCTGTAAGCATGAACGTCTGGTTTGATCCCTGCCATCACAATATCGTCGAAGATTTCTTGGCATTTGATCATATAACCTGCTGCACTCCAAGCATTCATGATTGTGCTGAAAGTGATCACATCTGGTTTGACTCCAAATTCTTCCATCAATGTCAAAACCTGTTATAGCAAATATGCATCAGTACTTTTTCCTTTAAATCCGTGTGAAGTGTGAAGAAATATATTTGATGAACAGAGAAAGAAAATCGTAAGGAATTACCTCATCGACACCATCTCTATCTGACAAATCAAGAAACCCTTTGATCAATGAGTTGAAAACAATGAGATTAGGCCGTAGTTTCAGCTCCTTCATTTTGTACACGAATCTCAAAGCATCCTTAATTCGACATTCTTTGCAATACCCAGCAATTATGATGCCGTAGGTTCTCTCATTGGGCTGTACGTTTCTCTTCGGCATCTCTGAAAGAACATTCTCAGCCTCTTCTGTTTGACCAGTTTGAGCATAAGCAGTCATGATTGTGTTGTAAGTAACAACATCAGGTTGTACCCCCGAGTCTACCATCTTACACACCATATTCCGAGCCTCTTCTATGTTCTTACTACACCAGGTCCGGATAAGAATGTTGTATGTCTTGAGATTAGGTTCTACATTTGCTTCCTTGGACATTAGCTCCAAGACGTTCAGACATTCTTCAGGATTCCCAGCAATTCCATAGCCTTTGATAAGCATATTGAAGGTGCTGGTCGTGGGCTTCATGCCATGTTCCTTCATCGTCGATAAAGTTTTCATGGCTGCTTCCATGTTCCCAGATTCTGCGAATGCATTGAGAATGGCATTGAAGAACATCGAATCGGGCTTCATTCCATTGTTTTCCACTTGCGAAACAATCGCGTGAATGTATTCGAAGCGTTTCTGAAAAGTCAAAGAAGCTAAAAGGGTCGTGTATGTCACTAGGGACGGCTTATGACCTCCTTGAATCAGATTGTTGAATACGGATAGGGCCTCTTGAGGCTTCCCCTTTTCCAGGAGAACGTTCATCAGTTTCGTTCTTGAGCACACCATTTTGCAACTCTCTTCGCTCACGCAAGAAGAGCAGGGTTTGGACTTTGGAAAGGTGGGATAAAAATGGATCTTAACTTCACGAGATGTCTCCTACAATAAAGCGACATTTTCTTTTCAACATTCAACATCGGAGAATTAATTAAGTTTGGAGAAGTAGATTATGAGAACCTTGAGAGGAGTATCTTGACTCCATTTATCCTTGACTATCGTAGTAGTGCTCCGAATTCTTCTGTAAATCCCCGAATTGGTCGTCCCTTTGTCGTACTCATGAAGGTAGCCCATTTTTTTCCTTAGGATATTTTAAGTAATTTCAAATTTCCTGCAACTTACAACAGCATCAAACAAGGCCCTCTTCAGTTCGCTTGGGGAAATTCAAACCTGCAAGCAATGCCGACGAGCAGATATAACTCGTCTTTGTTCTAATTATCAGCCATCAACCTTCAAAATACCCACGAGCAAAACAAATCAAATTTAAAGTAACATAGTGAATACCACTTACTGATTCTTAGCCCAAATTCTCATTCAATCAGAGTTATACGTGTCGATTTTCGCATTGAACACAGGATAAAACCATTTTAATGCGATACTCTACCCCATTTTAACGCAAAACTCGAGGAGCCTCTCATGAAAGCAGTCAATCAAAAAAATCGCCTAAGAGATTAAAGAAATAAAGGGCAAACTTCAGATAGGATCATCTAGCAGCTACCATTTTAAACAGCAACAAAAATCATCCTAAACATAAATATTAACAGTAACCATCTCCACGCTACATTAATCGAACCCGATGATTACAAATACTTGCAATATTGCTAAGATATAACCTGATTTCGCTATGAAGCTTAGCTGCTGAGCTCATGCAAGTGCCGGTAGGCGGTACTGCGGCCGGATTATAATACAAAAATGGAATAATCTTTTAATTTCGCGACATAAATCTTTGATAAAATATCGTCCACATATTTATATGTCGATGTATATTATCGAAATACAGGGATGATAAGGCTATCATTGTTCGGCGAACTTTATGTAGCCCAATAAAAGGAATTTGGGCCGATATGGGCTCAAAAAAGTTGTAATAAGTTATCTTCTCTGATAAATATTTTAAAAGTATTTTATAAATTAAAAATAATTGTTGAAAATATGATCAGCTCATTTCATTTCAGTGACCATCTAACAAATCCAGCTCGCCCCAAAATCGAACACCGCTGATATTTCCATAATCTGTTTTTCTCTTGAAAAAGGAAAAAGGAGAAATAGAGTTGAAAGAGGAGAGGGAAACGCGGGGACACTGTATTATGTGTTGAATCTCGATTCTTGATGATAATGTTGAAGATATGGAGATGGTACCAAAACTGTTTAGCAACGCACCCGCTGAAGACTCAGGTAGTTAGTTCGGGGATCATTTGGGGATGTGGTGATATTGCTGCTCAAGCTGTAACTCAAGCCGCTGCGAGGCGACGGCAGCTTCGAGCAATCGTCGGCGAATCGGTGAGTGTTATTGTTGAATTTTCTCGAATCACCTCATTCTAGAAATTCTTCATGTTTCTTGATCTTGTCGTGATTCTTCTTCTTTCATTGGATTGCAATGAATTTCGGTGAACATTGAAGTGTTGTAGTGTTGAATTGTTGTTATCTTTTTTCATTCTTCCTATCAAAACTAGTTGCTGTGAATTTGTTTGATTTTGCTTGAGGTTAAAGATTTATCTCTCTCCTTCAGAAGGATGAAGTTGAAGACCTAAAAATCAATTGGAGACGAGTTGCTTCCACGGCCTTGTTTGGGCTTGGATTTGTTGGTCCCGTTGGCCACTTCTGGTTAGTAGTCTTCTGCTGTACCATACTAGTTCTTCTTCATATGAGCAGAAGTTAAGAATCTCCTTTTCAGTGCTTTGTTTATTACTTTTCGATGGTATGGAATACCCGGGCATTTTCGACCAAGTTGTGGTTGTTTGCATCGTCGAGTTGCTTCTAACCTTCAATGTATTATATTCTAAGGAAATGAATGTTCAATGATAGCGTCTTGTCTTTTACAACTCAGAAAAAAATGGTGGTTTTCTGGATAAATAATAAAGCGAACCGACATTCAGCAAAAAGTCATAAACATCTTTCTTTGCTCTGGCTGAAGCACAGATATAGTTCTTGTTACTGCAATTGATTAATGTAGGCATTGGGCAGTATAGTCTCTTGTTCAATGAGTGCGGATTATTCTTGGATCCAGAATTAGCCTTCAGACGTTCCATCTGTTTCAGTTTTTATCTTGACTTCCTTGTTTTAAATAAAATTGAATGACATGAATATTGTAAGCCTGCCTACTCCAAATTCTTGATTGTTGTTTGTATCTCGATGCAGGTATGAGGGACTTGACCGAATCATCAAATTCAGGTTCAAGTATCAGCCAAACTCCTTTAAATTCGTTGCTTCGAAAGTAGCACTCGACGGCGTAATCTTTGGCCCCTTCGATTTGTTCGTCTTCTTCACCTACATGGGATTTTCAGCTGGCAAAAGCTCTGCCCAGGTTAAGGAAGACGTCAAGAGAGATTTTCTCCCCGCTCTGGTATTGGAAGGAGGCATATGGCCTATCGTTCAGGTGGCTAATTTCAGGTTTATCCCTGTGAGGTATCAGCTCCTGTACGTCAACTTCTTCTGTCTACTCGATAGTTGCTTTCTTTCATGGATCGAGCAACAGCAAGACGCTCCTTGGAAACAATGGTTCAAAACGTTTTCCCCTCTAAAGGAAAAAAGAGAACAAGGCAAGTAGTGTTTCTGCTAATTGCTTCTGTATGATCTTCAGTTACATCGTGGGTAAACTCGAGATGGTAAATTCATGAAAAAAAATTTCGATCATGGTTAGATTTCTAGCATTCTTGATGTAGACATCCTTCATTTGACCGATTGGATTGTTTTCGATTTCTTCGATGTTTTCATTCGATTCTATGAACCATAAGCCTCTTTAGAGTGAAAGTTGTAAACAATCTAAATTCCAAGACGCCGTAAGCTCCTAAGAAGAACCGAACTTCAGCTGAGGCGCTGAAAGATGATCTTTGTCAGTGAAAAAACATGAATGATGGCTGCCCAGAAAAAGGGACATTACTTGGTTTAGGCCACCAAATACGAATTTCATAAGCAGTTTCTCTCTCTGTTTAGGCTGTGTTTACTTTATGACATAAGAAAAGCCCATATAACTTTTACCATCAGATAATAATCTTAATTCTCCGGATAATAATGGGGTTATACTAGTTTTGACAACCGTTCAGTTGACATAAGGGATCTCATTCTTAATACGTAAATTTACAATTTTAACCCTCTGTCACAGTGCAATATATCATGCCATCGGACTCACATCTCCAAATCCTCATCATTTTTTTCTTATTCTGTATCCGATCTGACATCATCTCTATTCGTCCGTCCAACGCAACCTCGCCGATATCCGCCTCTGATCAGCGGCCTTCACCACCACATCCTCGCGAAAAGGGGAGGGTACTGAGGGAAATCGAGTCGCTCCGCCTCTTCAGCGACAAACGAGAGGAATTGAGTCTGAATTTTAGCGTTATGGCTCGAAGCTAATGTCTGTTAGCCGAAGATTTTCCCGTCGGCAGCTCAATTCACGTTCGTCGGCATCATCGTCGTTCTCTCTATTGAGGCCGCTCGTCGTATTTTGCTGCTGTAGCATTTGATGAAAGGGGGATTAGGGTTATTATTTTATTTGGAGGGTGTTTTAGTAATTGCTTATTTAGTACATAGGTTGGATAAATTATCACGGCCTATCCATTGGTTAAGTTATATTGAACTTGAATGTTTATAGTAGCGGGCCGTCGTTTATCTTGGGCTTTATACAAACATACATTTTTTGAAGTGAACACTATCACGATGGATAAAAAGTCTTTTATCTTACCATATCCAATCAACTAAACGGACCCTAGAAGGCAGTGATTCTCGGTCCTTGTTATACTAGTGCGAAGTCATTGCTGAAAATTAGTAAAAGAAAAAATAGTTTCATTATTGCTAAAATTACTACAATGAAAAGGCATGATTTTAAATTTCTTTTTATTTTTTACCTGGTCAGAGGGTTTACGTTATACATGGAATAAAATCTGAAAAATCATAACACTATTATTGGAAAAACAGGGGGTTTTAAGTTGCCCCATTCTTCAGGTTGAGATTAACAAGCAATTTATGAATTTGAGTGCCGTTGGCACCATAATATTACAGCCGTTCATCGTGACACGTGGTACTATCTTGACCGTCCAAGGGGTACGTACACATTTGGAATTGGAACCCTCTTATATTCTCCACCCTTCGGCTTTTTATTTTGAATTTTGCCGACCGTTTTATTCATTTTTTTCATTCTATTCCTCTTAAGTCATAAACGAAGAACACAAACACACAGTAGCGATTGTCACTGATTTTCAATCCAATTTGGATCATTCAGATCGAATAAGATCGTTTCTCGAAGGGCAAGCGCAAGAAACTACATACGTGCGTTGACTCAATTGGGCGCAGCGTAAAACTGGCAACCTCGGTTTCTGCGGCTTGAACTTCTGCAACGATTGGCGAGTACTTTAAAGTTTTTCTTTTTTCGTCCATGTGGTTTCTTTTCTTCTAATTTGGATTATTGAGGATATTCTTGGTTCTTGGGTTCTGATTTGGATAGTTGGGGATATTCTTGGTTCTTGGGTTCGTTCACCCTGGTTTACTGTTCGTTTGTATTGGGCGGGGAATTGAAATGAAACCCATATTCGACATAATTTATTGTCTTTTTGTTACGTTGTATTCACTTCCCAAGATGCAGAATCCATCCTGGATTGATGCATCACCTGCCTTGCTGTTTGGCATGCGATGAATTGGAGGAAACTAAATTGAAGAAGTTGCTATTGTGTCTGAAGTGTGCGTCTGCCAATTCGCCCGTTTTATAAGCAAAAATGGAAGGTGACGGGACAAACATCAACTCTTCAGACGGTGCGAAAAATGATCTTCAGAGATCTAAATCTTTACCCGGGTAACAATTTTATAAGTAATTTTTTTTTTCCTTGTACAAGATTTATGTCTATGGATGTCCCTAGAGTGATACTGAAGATCTTGTTTGATTGAATTGCTTGGGGCCTTCATAGCTATAAGAAACTAAAATGCAATCTTGTGTAATCATCGCATCGATAAGTCTTATGAAATTCTATTAGGCAATTCTTCTCTTTCTTTTATCAAAGATAGCATTAAGCACACACCAAAAGCTGAATATGTTAAGAGATATGAAGTTTGTATTTGACATTTTGTATTAGGAGGAGTGGCCCGACAAGGCGTTCCACCAAGGGACAGTGGACTCCAGAAGAGGTCATTCGGAATCTTTTATGCAGTTTACGTTTCTTTACTTTTTTCTGCATTGGTTCCTCAATCAGAATTTAACTATCAAGAAAATCAGACGGAAAAGGTTTCTCTGTCTAATCTGTAGCTGCTTATGTTATTTTCAGGATGAGGTATTAAGAACGGCTGTTCAGCGTTACAATGGGAAAAGCTGGAAAAAGATAGGTAATGAACTTAAAATTAATCCTTTGTTCATTTGGCATCTCTGTCACCTGAGTGTGTTAAATCCTTCATTGGACAGATATTATCCGTATTCCATGTGTTTTAGTGCAATGAAATTTTGAGTTACCGTTCTACACAGAACGAAATACGTTAAGCACTTACGTGCATTCTATATGCAGCCGAGTGTTTTAAAGATCGAACAGATGTACAGTGCTTACATAGGTGGCAGAAAGTTATCAACCCAGAACTTGTGAAAGGTCCTTGGTCGAAAGAGGTGTAGCTATTCTCTTGCTTATTACCGGCGTATCAAATATCCTATATTAGAGTTCGGTTACACGTCTATATTTTTCTAAAGTTATGATTACCTCGTTATGTGATTAGGAGGATGAAAAAATAACTGAATTAGTTGGTAGATATGGGGCAAAAAAGTGGTCTACCATTGCTCGAGAGCTTCCTGGACGTATTGGAAAGCAATGTCGTGAAAGGTTAGGCTGCAGGCTTTTCTTTTGAACTACGACTGTGTAACATATGAATCTTCCGTGTTCATATGTTCTATTCTAATACAATGTGCAAATATGGAGGGGAGCCCTTTTCTTTCTGCTTCATATCATGTATTTCACCTAGTCCCATCTATTTTTTAGGTGGCACAATCATCTTAAGCCCAACATAAACAGAGAAGCTTGGACGCAAGAAGAGGAGCTGGCGTTGATTCAGGCTCATCAGATCCATGGCAACAAGTGGGCTGAATTAGCAAAAGTCTTCCCTGGGAGGTGAATATCATTTCTTTTCACTTTCTTGGAACACACATTACTGCATAAAATGAAAATATCTCCTAGCTACCATCATCTTGATTACTTTCCATTTCCCACACGTGCGGCATCAGAACGGACAACGCGATAAAAAATCATTGGAACAGTTCAGTCAAGAAGAAAGTGTCCATGTATTTGACTTTAGGCTTACTTCCACATTTTCAAGGCGTGCCGGCATCTTCCTCTTCAAAGGCTCAACAAAATAGTCAAGATGATGTAAAAGCTAGGATAGAAGGGGAGGAAGTTTCTGAATGCAGCGCAGGCGTGCATCCTCGAATAGGCCGCGGAAAAGAAGAAGAATCAACTGCACTTCCGTGTTCTGATGTATATCAGCCCGCGTCCCAAGATGTTGAATTTTCGAAAGCAGAGGTTCCACTTGAACTTAATGAGAGATTTTCGGAACATGATATTTCTCTGGATTGGATCTTTGCAGATGATATAGATTGGTCTATTGATCCGTCTGATCTACCTGACATGTCTTCACTTGATCTATCTGGACTTTTCATGGAATCTTCAGAGGGCCTCAACGGTAACCAAGCAGATGATACTAATAATCAATTAACTAATTCAAATGCTCAGATGATAGACGACCATGGTGTATACTTTCCATCTGCAAATGCGATAAGCGATGACGGTGGACATTCAGGCACTTTAGTTCAAGGCTCTTCCGAGCTTCAGCTCCCTGGCTATGGAAATTTTGCATCTCAATATTACATGCCTTCCCATTTTCCGGACAATTCATCTACTCAAGCTTACCCATCTGCCTCACAGATTCCTCCTACTGCTGACGGAATTGCACAGGGTGCAAACATGAATACACATTCTGATGGCATTACCTGTACAGAGGAGTCTGAATATCATCAGCTTGGAAACGACGCTCATGAAATAAAATTGCCGCCGAAGGTAGTTATGGCTACTGATTTTCAGTGTTTTTCTGCTTTGAAGAAGGACAGAGATACAGTTGAGGAGGACGAACCGAATGAATTGGGGGCGTTATTGTATGAGTCTCCCCGTTTTCGAAGCATGGAGGACACACCATTCTTTTGCTGTGATCTGTTACAATCTGAAAGTGATATGCATCAAGATTTTAGTCCACTTGGCATCAGGCAACTAATGAGTCATTCTATGACTCCTATCAAACTTTTGGATTCGCTGCCTGGCGATGATAGGTCGACCGATGCTGTCCTAAAAAGTGCGTCTAAAACCTATCCAGGAACACCTATTCTGAGGAAAAGGAACCGAGACTTGCCATCCCCATTATCAGAGAAGAGGGATGAGAAGAAGCTCGATTCTGCTCTTAGGCAAGAATCATTTTCTTCTAGCCTGGCGAGTGGATTTTCCCGGTTAGAAGTTATTCACGATGAATGTGCAGACATGAAAAAGGAAGCTGAACTGACATATCCATGCAACAAGGAGAACCTTGAAGTGCCTTTTGCTGATACAAAGTCGATGAACGAAAGCATGAAAGCGGAGGTAACGTTTCGTTTTCTTTAACAGTTCATGCAACTAACTCCTTTTTTGTATTTATAATGTGATTTGATTGAATGACTTTACTCCGTCACGATAGGAACCAAATGCACCTGCTGCAATTCTCGCTAGACACAATACCGAGGGCTCACTTTCTTTCTCTCCTGATAATTTGGTAATCAAGGCCAGAAGATCTACTAGGCTAGCTGCTAAAGCTCTTGGAAATAGCTTTGCTAAAAGAATGGAAGCTGCTGCTGCTGTATCTAACTCTGAAGTAGTAGCACCAAGCCTTTCCATAGTCTGTTCTCCTCTTCAACTTTCGACTCCTTCGAGAGAGAAACCCGAGAATTCTGGAAAGGGCGTAGCTTCTGACAACAAAAATGAAACGTAAGAAGACAGCTTTTTCTTGTTGTATCGTCCTCACTATCTCTGTATGTTTTTTCTGTGTTGCTCTTCCTAGAGAGATGATTGCTGTTAACTTTGTGTCTCAGCACATATCCTTCAGAATTCGAATCTCCATGGTCTTGGAGCAGATTCCTTCCCCGTGACCAAGTCGTCGATACGAACATAGCAATCGAGGTATAAAGGCAATCAAACGTATACACAAACCACATTCATATCTTTTGCGTTTCGAAAGTTTTCGTTCTTCTTCTTAATTTGCAGGACATTGGACGCTACTTACTCAGCCCAAGCGATGCGCCGAGCATCGGCGCCATGGAAACGATAATGGAAGGATCAAGACTCACCAACATGACCTACGACGAAGAAAAGGAGAAGAATCTAGCAAAAGAAGTCAATGCTTCGTCGTCGAGATTTGCTGTATATATATTTTCTTAGTCCATTTTATTATTCGGAAAGGCAAACTCCATAACATAACCTCACACTGTTTTTAACCGTTTTCTTCTCTTAACTGATATCATTGCAGAAGATTGAGAGACGCGCTCTTGACTTCAGCGAATGCGAAAGCTCGCCGAGCCCCTAAGTCGTCGGCACCTTCTTGTAAAATCTTGTAGTATATGGCTTCTGCTTCATTACTTGATTTTTTGAACTCAGTTTTTTTCGAAGTCATCATGGGATGTCTGAATGAAAAAAATTTAAAAAGTCTTTGATGGGGTTACATATCTTTGACCACCATAAATATTAATAAATGCAAAATTTGTAAATCGAAATCCTTTGGAGTCAAACAAGTTCCATTTAATTCGTTAGTGTACGCGTCAATCAAGAATATGCAAGCACCAATTAAAGAGTGTGCTATTACGTTTACGCTAAATGTGTGGGATTATCAATGGCAAATCGCACATCCACATTCATGTATATATCTATATATATTTATATAAAACAATGATTTCATATTTCCGAGGAAAACTGAAGGAAAAGCCAAGAAGCCAATGACGAGGTCAAACCTGTGAAAGCCCACGAGGGTTTTATTACACTTGTTAAAGCTACCAGAAAAAAGGTGCCAACATTGCAACCACTGCATGATTGGTAAGTACACGAATAATAAGCTCCCTTTGTCTTCATTCTCTCTTATTTATGTTTCATTTTCGAATCCTGACAAACCGTAAGTTCTCAATCCTATGATGGGCTCCTCATATGATGGCTCTTCGTTAACCTCCTCCTGTCTGTTCTTTAAAAAAAAAAAAATCATTTTTTTGAGCAAAAAATCTGTGCTTTTTCACGTTTATTTCATCTTGTGCTGCGTTTTTCTTGTGCCTTGTCATATGTATGTATGTTTTTTTCACGTTTGAGCTTCTATGAAAGCTTACGGTTATGTTTAATCTGAGAGGGTTGATTGTTTATTGTTCTTGCACGATCGCTTTACCTTTTGTATTGTCTCTTAACATATTATATCTGCTGGTAAGAGATTTCTCAAGTATGTAATTATCTGCTGTATGATTTGCTGATCAAATAACTTCACTATAAATCTTGGCAGGGGTCTCCTTCGAATGAACTCATCTTGATTTGCAGTAATGGCCTATGAATTTCCTCACCTTTTCCCCCGAATAAAATCAAAGAACGGCGGAATTTGGCTTATTATAGCATTAGTCCTCTCTTCGATTCTGGCGATTCAGTATATCGAATTACCGTATAAAAACAGCGTACTTTCGCTGCTACCCTACGCAAAATCCTACGCCAACTCTACTCAATCTTCGCCCGTCGAAAAACTTCGCCTGGAGAATCGAAGTCCCAAAGCTGATCCTATAATCAGCCCCATCTCTCCTTACTACATCGCCCCCAGCCCTCGAGATCCTTTTAGACCCGTCGACGCAGATGAAATTATTGCATTCGATGGAAATGCAACAGTTGCTGATCTAAGTCCTTTAGCCCCTGCAGTTTCGCCTTTGCTTGGCATGATTAGAGAATCGTCGAATTCGACTAGTGATAGCACCTCACTAGTGAAGAAACTGACGAATAACGACAGTATTAGTACTACAGATCGAGCGAACGTTGGCGAATCTCGGGTCGTTTCATTGTCGAAGATGAACGATATGCTGCGTGAGAGTCAATCCTCCTCAAACTCAAAGGTGGGAGAGATCTTTTTACGCTTGCGAAATTATAACTGATCACATGCTTCTTGCCGAAGTGTTATACGTGTTTATTGCAGAATCCTCTTTGGCCGACAACTGCTGATCGAGAGCTAAAAGACGCGAGATTTGCGATCGAATACGAAGGCAAGAAACCGAAAAATCCTGGCTTGTACGCTCCCATCTATCGTAATCTTACGAGATTCTTAAGGTAGTACTAAGTTCGACTGAAGGACTAATTATTTTAGATGATCAGGCGAAACGCTAACGAAAAAAAAGCGCAGGAGCTACGAACTGATGGAGAAGAAGCTCAAGGTTTACGTCTACAGGGACGGGAAAAGGCCCGTTTTTCATAACCCGAGGCTCAGGGGCATATACGCCTCGGAAGGATGGTTCATGAAGCAAATGGAATCGAGCGACCGATTCCTCACTCGAAAGCCGGAAAAAGCTCACCTTTTTTACCTTCCTTTCAGCTCTCAGCTATTGGTGGATTATGTATATGTGAAGGACTCACACAGCTTCGACGACATAAATCGGTTTTTAAAGGATTACGTCCGAGGAATCAAGTCGAGGTATGCTTTTTGGAATAGGACCGACGGCTCGGATCATTTCCTCGTCGCCTGCCATGATTGGGTAATGTCTCGAATAATTACGCTATTTGACGAACGTGTTGGAAATAGTATAAATATACACTATGTTCAAGCTTAAGCTTCTTGGTGAAGTGGTCGTTCAGTAGAATGAAGTTTAGGTTGATTTTGGTACGAGGATTTCGTATAGAGTGAGTTTGGTATGCGCAATTCGATGCGGAAAAGAAAAATAAAAGGAAAAAATGTAACGGTACGACATGCGAAGCGTAACGTACAACGATTCGATGCGTTTTCCTTTCCGCATTGAATTACTAAGGTGCGTTTGCATTCGAAATTCGATGCGGAGAAGAAAAGGAAAAGTCCAGTGGTAGGCAAGAACCATTGTACGTTCCGCTTCGTGTGTCTACGATTTCCTTTTCCTTTCCGCAAAAAATTCCGCGTCCCAAACGTAGCCTAAATCAAACGGACCCTCAGGAAAATGAAAAGAAAAGGTGTGAGTGTAAAACGGTCCAAGCGCAAATTATCATTGTTCGATGCGCTAACTTAATTCCGTCGCGCCTTCCAAACACGAATTCTGCATAGTAAATGCATTCTTAATAATGTTGTCCTTACGCAACGAGAAGCGAAACTCTTATATATTTCAGGCTCCGTTCGAGACGCGGCATCTCATGGCGAACACAATACGCGCCTTGTGCAATGCGGACATAAAAGAAGGGTTCCGCCCGGGCAGGGACACGTCCCTGCCCGAGACCTACGTACGCAATCCCGAAAACCCTATGCAAACCATCGGAGGAAGCCCGCCTTCGAAACGCAAGATCCTCGCCTTCTTCGCCGGGCAGATGCACGGGCACGTCCGCCCAGTACTCCTCAAGCACTGGGCGGCGAACGAAAACAAAGATCCTTCCATGAAGATCTTCGGGCGGATGAAGAAGGGCAGAAGCTACCAATGGCACATGAAGAACAGCAAATACTGCATATGCCCTAAGGGATACGAAGTGAACAGCCCGAGGGTGGTCGAGGCCATACTCTACGGATGCGTGCCCGTGATTTTATCGGACGATTTTGCCTCTCCGTTCTTCGAGGTTCTGAATTGGGAAGCGTTTGCGGTCTTCGTTGAAGAGAGGGACATACCGAAGCTGAAGGAGGTGCTCGATTCGATTCCCGAGGAGAGGTATCGGGCGATGTTTGAAGGCGTGGAGAAGGCGAGGCTGCATTTTGTTTGGCATTTCGGTGGGCCGTTGGAGTTTGATGTTTTCCATATGGTGCTTCATTCCGTTTGGTACAATAGAGTGTTTTCGTGATTATTCCGCGGGCAGAATGCCAGGTTATTACATTCTTTGTAGTTTTGGTCAGAGTTTTCTTGTTTTCATTTTTTCTGTCTTTGGATGCTATGCTAACCGCGTGTATATTTCAATAAAGTGATGATATGCTTATCCGTGCTGAATGACCATTTCATCCGAAAGTTTGGACTAAAGACGGAAACTTTTTAACAATTAAACTCAAGAAATGAGTCTAAGTGATCAAGCGTTGATATCTCCATACGGAGGTCAAAATCAAATTATGTTCGAATTCGCAGGCTGAGTTTATTGACTACTAGTATGTTTAGCACACCCATGTATGTTTAAATGTGTGAATTTTTTTTTTATACTTGGCCATTTCATTACAGTAAAATTGTGACTTACGGAAAAAATTTGTAATAAATGTAAATATCAAGGATAAATTGTAATTGAACAATTAAGGCTAAAATTGTAAATAATCCTTATTAAAATTGACAACAAAATCGGACTGTTTTTAGTTATACTACAACTCTTTATACAATAGTAGACGTTGTTTGTGTGGATTTGGAACGTGAGAAATTGTGAGAAGGTTAGTTAGCTCAAAGAGCATATGACCCAGTCACTATTTTGGGTTAAGGCCCAAAATATAAGCCTATTTAACAGTTTTGGGCTATGGCCCAATAGTATTCAGCAAAGGCAGTTTTGGGTTGAGGCCCAACAATATTCAGCACCGTCGAAACGACACCGTATTGGACCTGCATCTTGCGAAATTATCTTCATGAAATTCCTTCCCAGCAATGGCCACTGACACCAGTCCAGTCAGCCTTTACATCTACGAAACGTTAGAAGTTTCGCTATTTCGATGACGGGTTCTTTCAAAAGACCTTCTCCGGCCTCAAAAAAGGTAACTTTCTGATTTCTTTTGTTTCCACTTTCTTTCCTTTTGAAGTAATTTAGCTTGAGGCCAAAAGGAACGAGAAACAGCGGTGCTGATTATGGTTGTAAACTGTTACAGAAACAGGAAAAAGAATGGTTAGGCGTGAGTTTCAAGCCCGAGAATTTCTTACCTGGCCTTATCATTGGCTTCATATTTGGTTTTTTCATGGACTTGACTAAGCTTAGTAGTAAGAACAATCCATCGAGCGGAAAGAAACTTGGTGGTCCGTCGCCTGACAAAACTCAAAGGAATGTGTCCTCAAACTCTGAGGAGGAGCTGAAATTGGTCCGTGAAATCTACTTAATTTTCTCTTAGAAATCCATTCTCGTGATATGGCTTGATCCCCTGAAACTTACTGTTGCTATTTCCCTGAAAACATGATTAATGTTGATTAGTGCTGTTGGGATATATCGTTGGATGATTTGTTGTATATGCCATTGCATGTGTAGTAATTTCCACCCATTTTAACTGTTACATTACATACTCTTTAAAGATAATAATTGGGAGATCAAGTTGAAAATAAACAGTGGGATTGAATGATTGAAGCTTACTGCTGCTTAAAGCTCGCAACTTTTCTTGCTTAACTTTTATCTTGCAATCTTTTAAGTTATTATTTAAGATGGGGCTGCTGAACTTTTACTAGCAGGTGTTAGTGGTGAGGCAAGACTTGAAGATGGGAACTGGAAAAATCGCATCTCAATGTGCCCGTATGTCGAATCCTATTCGAATGTTTTGTTATTAAATTAGACTTTGTTTATACGAAGTAATTAGGTTCGTCGTAGTTAAGCGATCTGACAAGTTGCTTGCCATGCAGATGCTGCCACTGGCTTGTATTCAGAACTAATGCAAAGGTCTAATTTTTATCCCATTCTGTCTCCATAACTTACACAAGCATATGTGCTTAAGCATAAAAACATCTTCTTACTGCATTCATTGCATCTGCTCAAATGGCAGCCATCCTTCTCTTTTGAGGCAATGGGAGCTTTGCGGACAAGCCAAGATAGTCGTTACGTGCAAGAACCAACAAGAAATGTAAGAAGGTGACTTTGTTGAGAATACTCATTCTTCAGCAAATTGCATCAGAAATTTGAATAATTTATATTAGGAATAAGCTGAAGGATGCAGCTGAGAGTATCGGCCTTCCAACTTATACTGTCGCTGATGCTGGACGTACGCAGGTAGTTAATTATTAGACAATCGCTTTCATGGATCTTATTTACCATTATTCGTTTCTCGTTTTTTTATTCTCTCGGTGTTAATGCAGGTTTTGGCTGGCTCAAGAACTGTTCTTGCAATCGGCCCAGGTTAACCTCTTTAGCCCTCTCTCTATTCATGCTCGACAAGCAAGCAATGATCTATTTTATTTATTTTTCTCAAAATTCTATCTTTATATTCAAGAATCGATTGGCTTTATGGATCTCTATATGCTGAAATGAACAGGAAATAAATCAGCTGTGGATTCAATAACTGGGAAGCTACGACTGCTTTGATGTACTTTAATGGCACCAAATTCATTCTTGTAAATGTAGAAATGATATTTATGCTTTGGAAATTTTGTATTTGGTATTGGTGGAGTAGATGCAATGAAAACCGTAATGGTCTTTTTCCTTTTCTTTTATACTTTTCTTTTAATCTGGAAAAACAAATACGACGACTGTGAGGTACAACTTTTGATGCGTGACGTCCTAACATCGCGCAGAACTTATTTACTAATACCTCTCCAAAACCCTTCACTATAGATTGGATTTAGCATCTCAAGATTCGAAGAAGCATTGAATTAGATTTGAGCAATGGCTTCTCGATGCAGATCCATCTCAAAGCCAGCGTTCAGCATCTTCAAATCCACAATCACGAAGCCGTCGAGCAAACCCAATATTTCCGTCCAATCGACGCCTTCTCCATCAACCAAATTGTCAAGGTGTACCGTCTTCAAAATAACATTTCTTTTGTTTTATCTAGATTGGCTTTCCATTTCATCCACGCGTTTTATGTTTTCGTGAAAATCATGATTTTGATCTCACGGGTCATAGAGATACATGCTTTTTGTGATGCTCAGCCCTTTTTTTCTTGAACTCATAGTGCTCGAGAAAATGCCACAATGGGAATTCTCTTGCAAATGCAACCGAAAGTACAATTTTGTGTAATGCTTATTTCGTACAAAATTTTTCAGGCCAATGCAGCAAGTCCGTGCCCTCCAATCTTTATTACCTCTACACACGGCTTTGTCCTCGGCTAGGCTCACTTCTTGTCTAGGTTTGGACACGAGCGGCTGCAGATCGTCGTCCCTGGGTTTGTTATGCCTTGCCAATCCTGGAGTTTGATGAATTTTGTGTAAGAATCATTCTTTGTTAGTTAGCATATCTGAGAATGTTTTACTTCGTGAGATAGGTCTTAGGTGTGCCGTTGCCCATCAATGGATTTGCTATGTTTTATGAAATTGGTTTCATGGGCAGTTGAACTCACTAGAGAGTGAATTTTCAAAATTTCGACATCTCAGTAGGATCTTACTGATGTCTACCCTGAAACCAGTTGAGTTTCGGTGCTTGATAAACGACCGGTTCTAATATTAAAATTGAACAATGACTTGAGCAGACGCCGTCACATTAGTCGAGAACTCAACTCGCAATTCAACGTCATCACGGTGACCTTTACATGGATAACAGTAACAACGGTAACATGCTGCACTATATTCTCACTATACTAGGTTGACAGAAAACCAAGACTACCTTACGCCATTCCAACCCAATAGCATGTTTCTTTATTGAGTGATATCTTCGACTTGTGAACTCCTTAAGCCCCAAAATGCCTTGGGTTGCATCTTTTTCTTTGTTGCCGAGAAGTACCAACCCAACTGCTTTCCACATGCCATGCATTCAGCGATCGACCATGCATAACTGCAGCCACAGAAGTGTAATGTAATAATATAATTTCATTTAGTAGGAATATACATCCTTAATTTAGGTGATATATTTGTTACCCAGGAAACCAGCTATATTCTTTGGATGGACGACTTGTCACTGCTACGCCATTAGTTCTTTCCAGAGTCATCACCTCATGCACATAACCATGCGGATTTGCATAAGCACCAAGTGGACCATCGCTTGACATTACTGACATATCACTCCTCTTTGCAATTATAGTCTATAAAAAAGAAACATTAGTTATCAGATATGCATGCATACCTGAATGGATACATCCAAACAATATTCACACTACCCCACCAGTGAAGACCATATTATGTCTTCCTTGTCATTCTCTTATTTGTTGGATGGTTTTCTTTCTTCATTAGCTATATAATAAGATTAAGTGCTACTCGAATACTGCAAGACACTGCATTACCTTACAAGTTTTACAGCGAAGTTTGTCAAAACTTTCAAGCAATTCAATCTCTCTGCGCAACCGATAGGTAGTCCCATCAATGTCTAAAAGCTCTTGCCTTGTTGATTCGGATGTTGGAATTTTACTACCTATGAGAAACGAAAGTAGCTCTGGTTGCATTGAGAGGCTGTCCACATTTGGCACTTTAACGATCTGTTTCCACTTATCTGCAGTTCACAATCAAGAACATTTCACTTATAACATATATGGTGTAGCTGCAGCATAATCTATCAGGATGGTGATATGACATCCAAAGTTTTTGACAGCCCTGCAGCATATGTATTGAATCACAAGCATAAACAACATTTCCAACCATCTAATGTCAATTACAGGTCTCAAGTGGAGTATAATACAGCACAGATGAGGGAGTGAATTCGACCAATCATAAGCAAAAATAAAAGCAAGTTCACCTGCTACCTTCCTAGCAAGGTAAAATGAATCATACATGCAGTAGACCCATCTAGGCCAATAGGCTGTAGAGACATCGTGAACGAGGCTTATCTTTCTTCGTCCTGTCTTATATGCATCCTCGAAAAACGGCTGCCTATCCGACGTTGGACTGTTGAATGAAGACCTTCCATGTTGAGATCCAAAGTGCTTCTCATCATCACTGCTTACTGACTCGGAATACGCATCAGAACTTTGATAAGAAATAAGAGCAGATTTATGCAGACTTCTTTCTGCTGGCGAAAGCTCAGTTTCAAAACTTCCCTCTGATACTGTATCCTCATACTCCCTCTCGCATCCACGAAAACCATCCCAAGAACCTTTTAAAGGGGTTACGTGCGTTGAATAACAGGCTTTCGAGTTTCTATATCGAGTCAAATTGCTAACAGCTTCCCTCGGCGATCTCAGAGGTACATCTTCCTGAACAATGAGAACGTCTGCGCATACCTATTGGTTACGAAGATCAGGAAGTAGGAGTTATGGGAAGAAATGTAATAATCCGAGCAGTCTTCTATAAGACTTACTAATCCTTCTGAATCAATCCAATGGCGCTTTAAGCGGAAACGCTGACGTCCACGAGCTACAATATTTATTGAACCATCTTCCAGCCTCCGATGCTGCCGAATCTTTTACAAAATAGGAAAAAAAAATTGGCAATTAGGACTATGCTACTCAAATTAGTTATTTTGCACATAAATGTGTTGAGCCGTCTACTAATCCATAAAGCACGGATGTTGTTTTTCAGTTTGGGCAGACGGTTTTGGTCGGTCCCACAAGAAATAAATGCGGCGTCAAAAGTATCCATCGTGAGTGAAGGGACAAGTTTAAAATTTTGTAAAGAACTTTCTTCATTAAGAAAATCAATATCAACTTCAAACGCATAATTTCATCAAAACAAAACATGCAATGATGCTTAAGTCATCAAAGTTCAATGCCTAAAGAGTTCTGTATGTTAATTCCCAAGCATATCCAATATGTAAAAGTGAAAGTAACTGTCCTTTAACATACAATTCAGGAGGAATCAGTAGAAGGGCAGCACATCATACCTCAGCAGTGGTACCTGTTTTCGAGAATCTTACCCTGGTACTTCGACTATCTCGGAAAATTCGAATCTACAACAACATTTAGGCAAAATGTCAGTGCTTTCTGGTAAAGTTTCCATGAAACGAACTATAATGGCACATGGTGACAAAGTGACATACGACGCCAATGATACTTTCACCATCTTGTCTCATTGCACGGTCAATACCAGCAACAAAACTAGGAGAAACTACTCGAAGTGGAAGTGTTGCATCTGGGAATAAAACAACTCCTGAAAAGAAGTGGAGAAAAAGCTTGTAACTTTCGAATATACGAACCGATCATGGACCACATTACAGGATACTACGCTGTTTCAGAAAATACAGTCTCAAAGATTCTAGGAACCTAACACCAGTAATAGCATCGGTATCGAATAGATTATGACTTTACGATAAACCGAGTACCTTCCATATAGAACAAAGTAAGGGTCACCAGGGAACCACCATCCAAAAATGTCAGCTTACTGTGTGTGTCTTCAACCTCTGGTACAGATAAAGCTTGATAATAAGCCATCCACAAGAAATGAAAAATTTGACACAAAAACGAGAAAAAATGGGAGCGTTCAAGGAAAAATTGCCCTACCACCAAGATACGAATGCAACACAACCACTGAAGTATCGTACGGGTGCTCCCCAGGAGAAGAGCCACGGCGACTATCCTCACATAACAAATAAATTGGAAACAATCCATTAAAAGGAAGTAAATACGAACGGATACTGAAAAAAAAAACAACAGCTACCTTTCGTCATCCGAAGACTCCTCATCTTCCACTTCTTCTACTTGTAATTCTTCCTCGTCGAGCTCAAGTATTTGGGCGATCTGCAAACGCTCGCTCTCGGGAATCCAATCATCGCCGTCCATTCGAATTTCCTTCTTCGATTATCGGATTTGATTTTCGTAAGGGTTCTTTGGCCGATTGCAAATTGCAATTCAGCGGAAGTGCGGGAAATTGCTGCTGTGCGCGCGCCTGTCACGGCGTTCAGCGCCAAAGCTACGTCCTACCTACCTACGTCAACGTGTTTAGATATTGGGCCGTCAAAGCCCATTAT
This sequence comes from Craterostigma plantagineum, assembly GCA_027422505.1. Lineage (NCBI taxonomy): Eukaryota > Viridiplantae > Streptophyta > Magnoliopsida > Lamiales > Linderniaceae > Craterostigma > Craterostigma plantagineum. Next base: position 34,744,437 of record JAPQWV010000002.1, on the reverse strand, counting down.
GATATGAGCGAAGCCCATATGATATGAGAGAGCCCAAAACAGCCCATTTATAAATACCCACCCTTCCCCCAACCCAAAACAACGCAATAGCTGTGTCAGAGAGACGATGAGTTGCTCAGCTCTATCTCAGTTTCTCCTCGGTTGTTCTCCACGTTCGATTTCGGCATTGTACGCCGCTTTCCTCCCTTGCAACTTCATTTTTGTTAAGTATAATCTCAACATCGTGTGCATTCGGTGTTTGTTTATCCTTTTAATGATTGGAAAAGCAGGCCGTCGACAGTCCACGTCAGCAAATGCTTGAGTAGAAGCCTTGTAGTGCACCGGGCGCTTCGTCTTGTTGACGTGCGATGCCTGTGCAGCGTTTCGGTTTCTGAAGCATCGACCACTTCTGAGGCTTCGTCGAGCTCCGTAAAGTAAGTTTTAATTGCTCGTCTTTTTTCGTTGTGATTTCGATTGTTATCGTAATCTCTGTCTCTTGATGCTCTGTTTTAGTCTTATATGTATATATTTATGTTTTTGGCTAGCTTCATTTTTTATATGAAGTATGGATTATGTGTTATACCTTATCTGGATTTAGGGAATTGAAGCATGGGTTTACCTGATAGAATGTTGTATTAACCTTATCTTTCGGCATGTGTTGTCCAACACTGAGTTTACCTTCTCAGGAAACGAATAGTGTCTGGTGTCCAGCCCACAGGTTCAATACATCTTGGAAATTATCTTGGTGCAATAAAAAATTGGATTGAGTTGCAGGTCTGCAATAATGGCAACATAGTATAGAGATAATCCTTAACATTATAGCATTCTTCAATGATTTGTTGTTGTAAATATACGTCCCCCACTTTCCTTGCAGAATGCTTACGAGACGCTCTTTTTCATTGTGGACCTCCACGCAGTACGGTCTATCCTTATGTCATCATTTCCGTTCTTTCATTTAGCAGTTATATATGCATACTGCCACTCTTCAATTATTGGAAGCTTTAAATGTGTTTGATTATATCCCCTTCTTTGTTCATTTAATATTGTATATTTGCAACTAGGAAACTCTTGTTGTTTCAATTCACATTCAATTATATATTACGTCGTTATAATCACGCTTCTTGCAGATTACTCTGCCATATGATACACAGGAGTTATCGAAAGCTACAAAAGATACTGCAGCACTTTATTTGGCTTGTGGAGTGGATTCTTCCAAGGTCTACAGTATACTGGATTTCTTCTTAAAAAGATGATGTCATCTGTTAATTTTTTTATGATCGAAGGCTAACTAACTCTTTTCGTAATTCCACTTCAGGCTTCAGTCTTTGTGCAGTCACATGTCCGTGCTCATGTAGAACTGATGTGGTTGCTGAGTTCGGCCACTCCAATTGGCTGGCTTAATAGAATGATTCAATTTAAAGAGAAGTCACGGAAGGCGGTGAGTGTAATGTTACCGTAGCCTTTTATAAGCTAACGAAACCCATTCTTGTTTCGTGGGTGATCGGGGTAGGGAAAAAATTAACGGATCTGTCTGAATCTAGATAAAAAGCTGGACGTTAATATGGTGCATTTTGTTTCTTTGCTATTAAGACATCATATATTCTAATTAAGCACATATGCCATGCTTACTAGGCAGTCGCCTCTATATTTTGCATGCAGGGGGATGAAAATGTGGGGGTTGCACTTCTGACGTATCCCGTATTGATGGCTTCAGATATTCTTTTGTATCAGGTAATTCTTTGTTTGTTAAAGACTTAATCGTGACAGATTTTTCTGATAAGCTCTTAAGATAGGTACCTCTCTGAAGTTATACATGCCTTCAGTTTTCCTCGTTTATTGGTCGCGTTGTCATCAACCACAATTTCCTTGCGTAGTCTGATTTTGTTCCAGTTGGCGAGGACCAGAAGCAACACCTTGAGTTGACTAGAGAACTAGCCGAGCGTGTTAACTATTTATATGGAGGAAGGAAGTGGAAGAAGTTAGGAGGGTAAGTCGCTTCACAGTTTCATGCTCTGTATGGGATAAGAAATTCCAGTTTCCTTAACATATGTAACCTTCTGTACCAAGATTTTTTCCTTTTATTCTTTGTATTTCAACTTGGGCATTAGGACAACTAAATCATTTGTTTCATCAACTTATGTTTGGCCAAAGACGAGGTGGTGCGATATTTAAGGTTCGTCTCTGTGCTGATTCGATGATGTCATGTTTAGTTCGCAGAGAGCTTTATCAATTAAACTGTGGTGTGTAGGTCCCAGAACCACTCATTCCACCAACTGGAGCTCGTGTGATGTCCCTCACTGATGGCCTTTCCAAGGTTTGGATCGAATTACAAATTAAATTCTACACCGAATTGGCTAACTAAGATCAAATTCTTGTTTTGTAGATGTCGAAGTCAGCACCATCTGATCAATCTCGAATCAATTTGCTCGATTCGAAAGATGTGAGTATGACAAACTCCTATTTGTTTAGAGTTCAGTTGCCCATCAACAGTTGACCTTCCTTAGATCCACAGCGTCACTACTTTCCTCCTTTTTTTGGCAGTTGATCGCCAACAAAATAAAGCGTTGCAAGACCGACTCATTTCCAGGGTTAGTCTGTGTCCTCTGTACATTGAAAATGCGTGCTCGATATTTATTAAAATGGTATGTATATTTTTCTTCCAGGTTGGAATTTGACAATCCTGAAAGGCCAGAATGCAATAATCTTCTCTCAGTATATCAGCTCATAACAGGCAAGACCAAAGAGGTATGCAGTCTATATCAGAAATATTACTTGTTACTTGATTAAATCATACCCTGTCGAGTAATCCATCAACATTACAATTTTACGTTTTGCTTCTGCATTCGGAATTTTAGCTAAGTTTTTTTATATTACGCAGGAAGTTGCAGAAGAATGCGGAGATATGAACTGGGGAACATTCAAGCCCGTCCTCACAGATGCATTAGTCGATCATCTTGATCCCATCCAGGTTCGCCTAAGCCGTTCCACATTGTTGCTTACTTAAATTGAAGCATGAGAAATAGATTTGATTGGCTATTTTACAATTGTCATCTTTTGAGCCCAAAAATCTCATTCTACTGTATCTACAGGCTCGCTATGCAGAGATTACGTCCGACCCGTCTTACTTGGATAACGTCCTGGCTGAGGGTGCTCGTAAAGCTGCGTCCATAGCTGACGTTACGCTCGGTAACGTTTATCAAGCCATGGGATTTCTTCGGAGATAGGATTCGATTTACGATCCTCACCTAAATTGTTCTCAGCACCTGCAAATTTTTTGTTGGACAGATGATGATGATTCGCACGACTCCAAGGGTGGTACCCATTGTTTCATTATTCTTCGTTTCATTTTCGATGGTTTTATGTTATATGTTCTTCATGATTATCATTCATACATCCAATGAGAATGAGAGAATAAAACACATATCGTATAGATGGACTGATGTCGGCCTTCGTTGCTTTTACTATTTCTGATGAGCTTCGAATATAATTGTATCGTAAAATTGCAATTATTATATTATTTTACCGCATATTGTTATAACGCCAAACTTTGTCTTATTTTACACTTTTAGGTTAAAAACCATGTAAAGATTTCTCAAACTTCCAATGACGCGTTGAAATTTTTTGACTATAAAGCAAGCCAGGGCCCATCCAATAATGTTGCAGCTCTAGCTTTTCGACTAGTCCATTAATGGCTATGTTTTACTTTTCCAATGATCGATTTGAATGTTAATTCATTTACTCGACAAGAAATTACAAGTTTAATGTGTGGTCCTTTCCAATAATCACTTTTGACTGCTAATGAGGAAGAAATTAGTAGTAACATAATTTAACACCCACAACAAACTAGTGCGCCACTGAAAAAAATAGAGTTATATAAGCAATTGTTGAATGTATATACATTTATTTTTCTTAATATTGTCAAATATCGCGACAACACTAATAGCGATTGCCGATTATATAGAGAATCACTAACTCGACCGTCGTGCTATGGGCTCAAAATCTACTATGCACAGATATATTAATAATAATTTGTTAAGAGTAGCACCAAAAGATTAAGTGTTACTAGATTTTCTTCTAGAAAAACGTGGACCCACTGCCCTAAGACTTTTCAATGGATCAGATAATCAGACATTTATTATTAGTTGGCTACATCAGTGGAAGCAAACTTGTGTCTCTTGTGACCTCAGTCTTACAGTTTTGGCACACTTCCATTAATTATAAAAAAAATTAACATTACACTCCTATAGCCCCTACTTTTAACCTAAGTCATCATTTTGCATATCTATGTTATCCTGTCAATGCAATATTATTTTGATTGAATTAGTATTTAGATGGAGTAATGTTGAAAGGGATATTTAATATAGATATTCTCGAAGAAATATTTAAATATATCATACAGTAAAAGAGGCCCCCCCTAGTCATTTCCAAAATTGTCGAAAGGCAAAATTAAGTTGACTTTACCTATTTACCTTTTGATATTATTTATTTCACTATCGTATTTTATTTATTATTTCATGGTGAAACTTCACTTATATCCCTATTAGGCAAACTTTTTCACATAACTCCCTTGTCGGAAAAATATAGCACTTAACTCCCCGATTTACTGTTTGTACCAATTTCTTCAGTCGCGTGTACCTTTCTATGTTTGTATTGCGCACCTCAATATGTTGATATAGTGCACCTAAATGTATTTTTAGGTGTACCTGCGGCAGATCGGGTATATCTGGAAAAAAATAGGTACGCTATAACAACGCATTTATGTATACTATATCAACGTATTGTGATACAATACAGACACAGAAAGTACAGCGTGACTTAAGAATGTAATACAAGCGGTAAATAGGGAGTTAAGTGTAAGTGTCACCTTATTTCGGACCATAATTCTTTATTATTTTTAAAAAAATGGATTTGTTATAATATTATATACTGTACTCTTTCATTTGTTTTTTGACATTATTTATACAGCGGCGTTACAACACCTCGGCCTCGTCATAATCCCAATATCTCACAACCTCCAACGTTGACTGAAGCTCAGAAAACAAGGAGAAAAATCACACCTCCTCGCCATGCATGAACTGTCCGTACTACCCTCCGCCGTCGTCCTCCTCCTCCTCCTCACCGCCGCCGTGACCACTCAAGTAACTTCACAGCCCCCCTCAGCCGAACCCACCGCCACCCTGCTCGCCATCAAGCGAGAGCTCAACAACCCAGAAATCCTCCGAGCTTGGAACGCCACTTCACCGCCCTGCACCTGGCCGGAAATCGATTGCGCCGGCGACGGAAGCGTCGCCGGAATTTCCTTCACGAATTACAACCTCACGGGTAACTTTCCACCTTCCATCTGCAACCTCAAGACCCTGACAGTCCTCAGATTATCTTACAACTATTTCGAGGGAAACTTCCCATCTGCCATCGTCGCCAACTGTTCGAACCTCCGATACCTCGACATGTCGCAGAACTTCTTCAACGGGACGATTCCGAGCGGAATCGAGCGCCTTGGTTCGATCGAGCATCTCGATTTAAGCGCCAATAACTTCACCGGCGACATTCCCAAGGAGATTGGCAATCTGACGCAGCTTAGGGTTTTGCATCTCTACATGAACTTGTTCAATGGGTCGTTGCCTAAGGAAATTGGGCAATTATCGAACCTTGAGGTGTTGGGCTTGGCTTATACCTCGTTTCCGCCATGGAAATTACCCCTCGAGTTTCTGGGGTTGAGGAAACTGAGGTATTTTTGGGCGGCCAAAGCAGGTTTGACCGGCGCCTTACCAAGTAACTTTGAGGGCTTTGAGAGTTTAGAGCATTTAGACTTGAGTATGAATAGCATAGAGGGTGAGATTCCTAGAGGGTTATTCTTACTGAAAAACTTGTCCGAGGTTTACTTGTACCGAAATCGATTTTCAGGTTCTATTCCAGGGGATATAGAGTGTTTAAATCTAGCCCAGGTCGATCTTGCCATGAATAGGTTGAACGGTGTGATTCCTGATAGTTTTGGGAAGCTGAAGAAGTTGGAGATTTTGAATCTTTTCAGCAATCAATTGCACGGCGAAGTGCCCGAAAGCATAGGATTAATTCCTAGCTTGAGGGCATTCAGAGCATTCAAGAACAACTTGAGTGGTTCATTGCCTGCAGAAATGGGAAATCACTCGAAGCTCGAGGCTTTCGAGGTTTCAGATAATCACTTCATCGGAAACTTGCCTGCGAATTTGTGTGCTGGTGGGACGTTGCTGGGCGTAGTAGCTTTCAACAACGATCTGACCGGCGAAATTCCCAATTCTCTCGAGAGTTGCAAGACCCTACGAACAGTTCAACTCTACGGTAATAATCTTTCGGGTCACTTGCCATTAGGGCTATGGTCTGTACCAAGCATGTACAGTCTGATGCTTAGTAAGAACTCGCTTTCTGGCGAGCTCCCTAAGAGCGTTTCCTGGAATCTGACGAGGTTGGAAATCAGTAATAATAAGTTTTCGGGCCGAATTCCTCGAGAGATATCATCTTGGTCTAGGTTAGTCGTATTCGAGGCGAGCAACAATATGTTCTCAGGGCCTATCCCTCAAGAACTTACCAACCTCAGTGAGCTCGCGACCTTATTGCTCGATGGAAATTCACTTTCTGGCGAACTTCCTCCTAACATAGTGTCATGGAAATCTCTTACAACCCTCAATCTTTCCAGGAATAAAATATCTGGCTCCATTCCTCCCACGTTTGGTTCTTTGCCCGACCTCCTCGACCTCGACTTGTCTCACAATCAACTGACTGGCGAAATCCCGCCCCAATTAGGCCGCCTAAAGCTCACTTCTCTGAACCTTTCTGCAAATAAATTCACGGGGAAAGTCCCAAATGGATTCGATAACATGGCCTATAGAGACAGTTTCTTGAACAATCCCAGCCTCTGCGCCGAAAATATAAGGCCCAATCTTCCCAGCTGTTACTCAAAGCTCGGACGAAGAAAGAAAATCTCAAAGGGCGTACTAACCGTAGTTGTCCTCCTAACCATGGTTCTCTTCGTCTTGGCCCCTTTGCTCGCCGTGTCTCTGCTTCGAAGCTACAAGAGAAAGAAGCTCAGCCGCGATAATACGACGTGGAAGCTGACATCATTTCAGAGGCTCGATTTCGACGAGGCGAACATCTTGTCGAGCTTGGTAGAAAGCAATTTGGTGGGCAGCGGCGGGTCGGGCAAGGTCTACAGAATACGGGTCGACGGGTTGGGTCGGTGGGTCGCGGTCAAGAAGATTTGGAGCGACACGAAGGTCGACCGAATGCTCGAGAAGGAGTTCTTGGCAGAGATGGAGATGCTTAGCTCTGCTCGCCATTCCAACATAGTGAAGCTTCTGTGCTGCTTTTCGAGCGCCGATTCGAAGCTCCTCGTGTACGAATACATGGAGAATCAAAGTTTAGATAAATGGATACGTAGAAAGGAAAGCAGTTTGGCTGACGATGGGATTTTGTTGGATTGGCCGACGAGGCTGAGGATCGCCTTTGGGGCGGCGCGAGGGCTTAGCTACATGCACCACGACTGCACGCCGTCGATCCTTCACAGAGACGTGAAATCGAGCAACATTTTGCTAGATTCGAATTTCAACGCCAAGATTGCAGATTTTGGGCTGGCCAAGTTCTTGATCAAGAAAGACGAGGCCAACACCATGTCTTCCATCGCGGGCTCGTTTGGCTACCTCGCCCCTGGTAAGTACCTTTCGTTAATTTTGACTGATTAAATTAAGCTTAAGTTTTTATGTGAAATGGTCATTTAAAATGGTATCAGAGCCCATGCCAAGAGGTAATGTCTACGAATTCCGCGTCTAAGGCTAGTTAAGAAAGAAACAAGCCAAGACGTAAGGGGACGTAATGGAAATAATACATAAAATTACAACACTTCGTTTCAGGCTTTAAGCTTTTAGGTGAAGTGAGCATTCAACACTAGCACTACTAGCACTCACGCTATTGATTCAAATGTTTCAGAGTATGCATTTACGACGAAAGTGAACGAGAAGGTGGATACTTACAGCTACGGCGTCGTGCTGTTGGAACTACTGACGGGGAAAGAGCCCAATCGTGGGGACGAAAGTACGAGCCTCGCCGAATGGGCTTGGAGGCATTACTTAGATGAAAAGCCCATAGCTGACGTTCTTGACGAAGAGATCAAAGAAGCTAACTACTTGGAAGAAATGGAGGCCGTGTTCAAGCTCGGGCTCATGTGCACTAGCTCGATGCCCACGAGTAGGCCTTCGATGAAGGAAGTTTTGCAGATTCTTGGCAAGTGCGAATCTCTCAAGGGATATGAGAAGGGGAAAGGCGGGAGCAAAGACTACGACGGCGTTTCCCTTCTCGGAGATGATAAGTACATTTCGAGTTATAGGTGTAATTTTGAGAAGATGGTTGATGATGATAGTAGTAGTACAGTCTGAGAATAGTGTGATACTTTTGCAGCTACCTTCTCAAGCATGAGTGCTTACTGTGGAATACGACGTCGTATTGTAATATTATATTAATCGTTGCTACTTCCTCTGTTCTAGCTGCTTCTACCTATGCACAAAGTAGCAGATTCCAGAAAAACAAACCCAATAAAAGAGAAGGAACAAAAGAAAGAAGCCCTCAATTTAAATCAAGGAAAAAAAAAGAGTGACACACAAGCAAAGAATGCACAAAACTGCTTAGCTAAAATGGCCTACAATATACTTGGAAGCTGAGAGTCCAACCTCTGCTGAAGCTCTTGGACCTTCATGGACAGCTCGGATTTCTGCTCCTTATAGCTCCGAAGCAAGTAATCCTTCGCCTCGTTTAATTCCTTCAGCTCGGCAACTTCGCTCCTCAGCATCTCAATCTTGTCCACTTTCTCAGATTCAACTTTCGCATATCCATTTCCATTCTGAGTATGATCGTTTGTGGGCCCGGGCCATAAAGGAACGCTCGGCGGCTGCCCAACGCAGTGGTCGGCGATGGCTTTCCTCAGCCTCTGAATTTCCCTCTCAGAATCGAACATATCCCTATTCGCAGCGTCGAGCATAGACTGAAGATGGGAAGAATGGAGCTGCTCAGTGCTAAGAGAGGCCTGAAGCTCCGCGAGCTGATGCTGCATTTCGAGGATCATATCGTCTCTCCTCTTCAGCTGCTGTCTAAGCTTTTGGACGACGTCCCTTTTGCTGAAAATGTCTGAGCTTGACTCTGAGAGGCAAGGAGAGTCAGAGCCGTTCGAACGGTGGTGGGCTGGCTCGATGTTGTTGAACTCTAAAGCTGGGACCGTTGCGATGGGAAGGGCAATCTCGTTTTGGCCGCTGAGGTGTTGATTGGGCTCGGCAGTGGGGCCCGACGCTGGTCCACGGGGAGATTGTAAGAAAATGTGAAAAGTAATGATTGATAGTTTTGAATCCAATTGTCTTCGCATCGTCTCGCACGTATTATTAACTACTATGAACGAAGATAGACGCTGAATTATCCAAACTAGATTGTGTCACTCATGGTATGCAGAAACTCAGATGACAAAAGTAGAGCACTATGTATGCTTCGCAGTAGATAAGCTAAGGGGAAAGGGGGGGGGGGGGGGGGGGATCGTAAACATATAGGATTGAATCCATTTATATTGACTACAATAGCATAAAAGGAAAATTTAAAATGTTACGAAAAACATTGATCGAGGGCAAGGGATAGGACCAATAACTTATACCTGCGAAGCCATTGTACTTCCCATCTTCCCCTTGCGCATATGAAAAGCCATTTGAATGCAGATGGCAGCTCCCAGACTTTTTCGCAGGATTTGATTTTCCACCTGCTGCATTAGACATTGCATACGCAATTAATATAAATAAAAGATGCATAATTGATATATATATATATATATATATATATATAATCACGGACCCTTTAAGCTCTGGGTCCTATTATTTGCTTGTTTCGCATCAAGTGCCTGCTTAAGCTTATAACCGAGGCGAACGGATAATGTACTAAGAAGAGCACTCCCGGCAATAAGAATCCAGTTCGGTCCCTCTCCTTGAGTATTATCTCTGGGACGCCTAGGCACTACTTCATTTCTTGGCTTCATAATCCAAGTAAAATAACGAACTTTCGATGCATCCACGAAAAAACTCTACAAATAATTTAGAACATCACAAATGACTTTAAATTGCTACTCGAAAAACAACCTCAATCCATGTATGAATTTTTTTCTGTAGAAACATTTAACCGTGTGTCTATCGCGTGGACCTCTTTTGATAGCTCCAATAGAATAAGTTTCTCAAATCAAATCTACAAGCTACCTAACACACACTAACGAAATAAGCATTAATTGAACTATACTGATCATTCCCTCATATACATGTCATTCTCCTGCGATTCCTACCGTTCATTCCAATACCTAAAGCGCTAATACAACATTCCATCCACATTAAGGTTCATTTCTCGAAAAGGAAAAAGACCAGTCAATGTCAGGACCACACAAACAGGCAACAACACACCCGCCCACGCATCACGAAATGGATCGATACAAAGATTCAGCTCCTGATTAAATCAAAAATCGGTAAAATAAAAACCAGTTCAATCAGAATCTTCACAAACAGAAAGAGCACAAAGAGGAAAACGAACCCAATAAAAGCACCAAACTAGAGCAATAGCTGAGTTTTCTTACGAAGCGCTGACGTGGAGGGAGCTGCTACGATATCCGCCGTTCGACGATGAAGAAAATGGAAGTGAGCTGGGAAATGGCAGATGAGATGGGTAGGGCTTACGTTAAGAGTCTCTCTCTAAACATGAGCACTTTCCTTCTGTGGTTTCGGAAGAAGCTGTTGAATTTTTCTTTTTCCTTCCATTACATAAGATTTTATTTGGTAATTGATTTTTTTTTTTATTTATGTTTGGATGATAAGAAAAATATACTTTTTTTTAAGTTAAATTAGTTTGATAATGTTAAAATCACGATTCTTTTGTTTTTTGTAATTTCTTGTATTTTGGGTAGAGTAATCTATTATTACTTTGTAGCAAGTGGATAGTTGTTTATTGAAAGCTAAAAGAATTGTTTATTTTCCTTTTCCGAGTTGGATTTGTGTTGCCTTCATGTGACATACACGTCACTAACAGTTAAAAATGTTCTAATAATCCAGAAAATAACAATATAAATTATTCAATTAAAAAATAAAAAATTAGAAAAACAACAATATGAATTTGGTCATGTAGGACTAGGAGGATTGATTGTTGTACCTCAGTGACACTTTTGTCCAATTTGGGCCGTTATGGACAACTACGTTAATTCCCAAGAACCGAGAAAGCCCAATATAAATTCTAAAGCCCATATTATATGTCCAGGCCAAATTAACCAGCCCAATATCATGTATGGTTCGGTTCGTCAAGGTATGAAGAAACTCCTCTTTGACTTTTGGTCAAACTCTGGCCAAAACTGACTCTTTGTTCAACAGATTTACCTAATCCAACCCATAGATAATATAATATAATACATAAAATAGTCTTCAAACACCAAAGGAAAAGAAAAAGAAAAAGAAAAGAATTAATGGATAATCGGACGGCCCTGATTCTCCGGCCAATCTGACCTTTCCATAAATCGCAAGGGTTTTGGTTTTTTATTACAATCCACCTTGTTTACAGCTCTTTATCCCTTTCTCTCTCTCTTGCAGCTAACCTAGTGAGAGAAAAGAAAAAAAAAGATAACAGCTTTTATTGCGATCTCAACTAAGCTCAGCTCAGCTCAAGGTCTACATTTCTCGTTATTTTCCTTGTTTTTTTGTCCATTTTCGCGATTCTTGCATCTGTCGTCGGTGTATTACTTCTGTGGTAATCAGATTCAGATCTCTCTGCAATTTTCACGGGCTACTGAAAAAGCAAACTTTTTTTTTTCTTTTCCTACCGTCCGCGCGCCGCCGTCAGTCTTTTTCCCATTTGGGATTTTTTTCCCTTCAATTTAACAGATCGATCTGCCGATTATGGCTCCGAGCACTATACGCAAGGCGATCGGCGCCGTCAAGGACCAAACTAGCATCGGAATCGCCAAAGTCGCGAGCAACATGGCGCCGGAGCTCGAAGTCGCCGTCGTCAAGGCCACCAGCCACGACAACGACCCAGCGTCGGAGAAGTACGTCAGGGAAATCCTCCACCTAACCTCTTCCTCCCACGGCTACGTCAGCGCCTGCGTCGTCACCGTGTCAAGGAGGCTCGGAAAAACCCACGATTGGATCGTAGCCCTAAAGTGCTTGATGCTCATCCACCGACTCCTCAACGACGGCGACGCCGTTTTCCAGCAGGAGATCATGTACGCCACTAGGAGAGGTACGAGGTTGCTCAACTTGTCTGATTTTCGCGACGAGGCTCATTCGAATTCGTGGGATCACTCCACCTTCGTGAGGACCTACGCTCTGTACTTAGATCAGAGGCTCGAATTAATGGCTTTCGAGAGAAAAATGGCCGGCGCTGGAGGAGAAATGGTTGAGAGGAATGGTAGCAGAGAGGATAGGTTTAACAGTAGTAGTAGTAACAGTAACTATTGGTCGCCGCCGAGATCTAACCATGGTTACAGCGATTACCGCGAAGGCGAACCCAGCTATGGTATGCCCAGATCAAGATCTTACGGAGACGTAAGAGATTCGAGGGAGGAAAGGAAAGAAAAAGCTGTGACCCCATTGCGAGAAATGAGCTTAGAGAGGATATTCGGTAAGATGGCCCATCTTCAGAGGGTTTTCGATCGATTCTTGTCTTGTAGGCCGATGGGTCTTGCCAAGAACGAGCGAATGATCCTCGTCGCTCTTTACCCAATCTTAAAAGAGAGCTCAAAGCTCTACGCCGACGTATGCGAAGTTTTAGCCGTTCTCTTAGACAAGTTCTTCGACATGGAGTATCAAGATTGCGTGAAAGCCTTCGACGCGTATGCCAGCGCTGCTAAGCAGATCGACGAGCTAATAGGGTTCTATAACTGGTGCAAAGATATAGGCGTTGCTAGGTCTTCGGAATATCCCGAGGTTCAAAAGATCGACAACAAAATGCTCGAAACTTTGGAAGAGTTTCTCAAGGATCGGTCCAACTCTAGGAAGAGCCCCGAAATAGAGCCCGAAATCAAGGCACTACCAGCACCCGAGCCCGAACCTCCGTCGACGACTCCCGAACCCGAGCCCGAGCCCGAGCCTGAACCTGAGCCCGAGCCCGCTGCAGCGGTGCAGCTGGCCAGCGACTTGGTGGACTTAAGGGACGATGGCTTGGCCACCGCCGACGACCAAGGGAATAAGCTGGCTCTGGCTCTGTTCGCCGAGCCGGCGGCTCATAGCAAGGCAGCCAGCGGTTCGTGGGAGGATTTCTCGGGCAAGGCCGACTGGGAGCTCGCCCTGGTGGAGTCGGCCAGCCACCTGTCGAGCCAAAAGCCCGCGATGGGCGGCGGGCTCGACCCGCTGCTACTGAACGGCATGTACGACCAGGGAACGGTGAACCAGCACCTGGCCACGGCTCAGCTGAGCGGCGGGAGCGCGAGCAGCGTGGCTCTTCCGGGCGGGCCAGGCAGGGCTCGGCCCGTCTTGGCCCTACCGGCGCCGGACGGATCGGTTCTACCCGTGGGTCAGGACCCATTTGCTGCCTCCCTGGCTATTCCACCGCCTTCTTACGTGCAGATGGCTGATATAGAGAAGAAGCAGCATATGTTGGTGCAAGAGCAGAATATGTGGCAGCAGTATGCGAGGGAAGGCATGCAAGGGCAGACGAGCTTGGCTAAGATGGCGCCGTACTATGGGCAGCAGCTGATGAACAATGGCGGCTATGGAATGCCTAACGGGTCGGGTTTTCCTCAGCCCGGATACTACCATAATGCGCCTTTCTGATGATGATCGATGGAAATCAGTGCTTTTCTTTATTAGAACTTTTTTTTTTTCGTTTGGTGAGATATATTGTACGCTTTGCAATTTCTGGTTGTTATAGCTGTGGGAAGGTGTCTGTGTGGTTGGTTGTTCGTGGGACTGTCTATGTATCTTTCTTTTCCCTTGTTGCAATAACTATTCTTGTTAAATCTCTGTTAGGCACAAACTCATTGAACTTCGATATATGGCAACACGTAATCAGTTCTGTAAGAAGATCATCAGATAATGGTCTTTCTCCTCAGTCGCTTTTACAAATTCAACTTTCTAACAACTGTGAGGAGAAGTGATGGAAATCGAAATCTGCTTCTCAAGGCATCGGATAATCAACTAAGATTCATCTCAGTTGCTTCTTCTTCTTCCTTAGTACCGACGCAGGAGCAGATAGCCCACCTCATACTAGATCAGAGATCAGCAGATCAAGCTCTCGAAACATTCGAATGGGCCTCAGAAATTCCCAACTTCGCTCACACGTCGTCAACCTACCGAGCTCTGATCCACAAGCTGTGCACTTTTCGGCGGTTCGACACCGCCCGAGAACTGCTCGACAAAATGCCCGAGTCAATCGGTTCGGCCCCAGACGACGACGTACTCATCACACTTGTGCGCGGCTACGGTCGCGCTAGAAAGATCAAACAGGCGATTCAAGTGCTCGATTACGTGCCCAAACCCTCTCTGAAGCTGCTGAACACAGTTCTCGACGTTCTTGTAAAGGAGGACATCGACATCGCCAGAGAGTTCTTCAGAAGGAAGATGATGGGCGGCGGTGGTGTGAAGGGAGATGACTACACTTACGCCATTATGATGAAAGGGTTTTGCCTGACGAATAGAATCGGCGACGGCTTCAAGCTTCTTCAGGTGATGAAGACCCACGGCGTCGAAACGAGCGCCGTAGCGTACAACACTTTGATCTACGCCCTCTGTAAGAACGGGAAAATCGGTAGGGCCCGCAGCCTAATGCGTGAGATGAAGAAATTCAGCGATGTGACCTTCAACACGATGATCTCGGGATACTGCAACGAGGGAAACACGGTTCAGGCGCTGGTGATGTTAGAAAAATGCTTCGATCATGGCTTTCTCCCCGACGTCGTTGCCCTGACGAAAGTTGTCGAAATTCTATGCCAAGGCGGGCGGGCGACCGAGGCCGTCGAGTTGTTCGATAGAATCGAGGGAAAGGGAGGGAAAGTCGACGTGGTGGCCTACAACACATTGATCAGAGGATTCGTTAGGGTTGGGAAAGTTCGAACTGGGCATGGATTTCTCAAGCAAATGGAAATGAAGGGACGCTTGCCAAACGCCGAGACGTACAATATTCTGATCTCGGGATTCTGCGAGTCGAAGATGTTCGATTCTGCACTCGAACTGTTCGACGAAATGTCGAACGTCGGCGTTCGAAGGGATTTTTCGACGTTCGACTGTTTGATTTACGGGCTGTGCTCTGGTGGGAGGCTTCTCGATGGGGTTGAGATCTTCGAATCGATGCTGGCCGAGTGTAAGAAGGAATGCGTCGCCCGTGTCAGCCCTTACAACAGCATCCTCTACGGTCTTTACAAGAGCTGTAATTCTTCGGACAAAGCTATTCAATTCTTGAACTACATGAGGAATTCTTGCCCTCGAGCTGCTGACACGAGCCTGAGGATCGTACAACTGTGTCGAAAGGGAGACGAAAGCAGCACAAAGGAAGCGAAGAAAGCGTTCGATGAAATGCGCGAGAGAGGGATTATACCGAGCGCTGTTGTTTACGCGGGCTTGATTAGCGGGCTGGCCCGAGAAGGCGACGTGAAAGGGGCGGTGGGGCTGACGAATGAGATGATGGGCAGAGGCTATTTCCCGGGCGGGCCGACGATCGATGATTTGATTCGTGGTTTTTGCATGCAGGGGAAGATTAGGAGTGCTCTGAGGTTGATGGAGGACTTAAAGGCGAGGGGTTATTTGCCTGATTCTGAAAGCTACGGCCTTGTTTTTCGACACGCTTTTCATTGCGAAGAGAAGTGTGTGATCGATGAAGCTTTGTCTTTGTTCGTGGAAATGGCGGAAAAAGGGATTATTACAACTGAGTCTTGTTATTGGAATACATTGGTTATGGGCGCTGTGAAGGGTAAAAGTGGAACTGAAGTTTTTGAAGAACTACTGTACATGTTGATGGAGGAAGAGAACTGATTATTGTGCATGTAGGAAATTACATTTGACCCTTCAGTTTTGGGAAATAAAATTTAACCCTATAAAATAGAACAAATGTATTTTGAGGTTTCGTGTCGGAGGCCGTGTTGTGTAAGATCTCAATCGATTTAATCGGTTTTCTTGTCCTCAGCAATCGGAATGTTGACTCATGCACAATTCGACACTACATAGATCACGTACCAAATACAGTACACAAAACACAGGAAAAAAGAGAAGGAAATTAAATGAAAAGAAGAGTTACAAGATCGAAGAGTCTTCTATCTTCGGTTAAAATTTCAGGTTGAACGGACACGTTTGCCCCTCCAAATGAGAATAATTCGAAACTGTTGCTGGTAAAAGAGATTGCAGAAAATTTTCTTCTTTGCTTGAGCTTCATCGATCTTTTTCTTTGCAGTAGGTGGAGATCTACTATAGATGTGATGATGCTACAATTTATTTGGTGCTAAGTGGCAGAGAAAAAATCTCAAAGCATGAGCTTTTATCCACATGGTTGGAGCCCAAATCCGATAGAAGAAGAAAGATCATATAAGATAGAGGTTAGAGAAGAAGATTAGAAAATAAGCAATTCTTTTTCGGGTTAATTCCTTATCAGTCCCTCTCAAAGTTTAAACTTCCTCTTAAATACCACTCGAATTATTTCTTCCTTATAAGACCTATCTGAAAATTTATTCCTCTGCAGTACCTAAAAAGGTCTTTTCAGCGTTAAAAAGACGAAAATACCCCTGTCTCACATATTCCATTGAAGTTGAATAAATTATTTCACATGAATTATACCAACAAAACTTGTTATTATACCAATAAATTTGAAATTATACCAGAAACTTATAGAAATTATACCAAATGTTCGAACATTATACTACGTTATTATAATTCGAATTTTATAAAATGAAATTGGACATTATACCAACTGATTATGCTATTATACTAGAAATTATGGAAATTGTACCATTTGTTTTCGTAATTATACCAATAAATAAAGGTATTATAATTTATACAAAAAAATTAGGCATTATACCAACTGATTTGCTATTATACCAGAAATTGAGGAGATTATACCATCTATTTTCGTTATTATACCAATACATATTGTTATTTTAATTTTATAGAGCGAAATTGAATTATATACCAACTAATGTTTGCAATTATACCAAAAATTGTGGAAAATATACTATACATTATCGTTTTTATACCATCTATCTCAGTTATTATACCAATAAATAAGTTATTTTAATTTTATACAACAAAATTGGAGATTACCAACTAATTTTGCTATTATACCAGAAACTGAGTAAATTATACCATCTGTTTATTAGGTTCAATTATGCTGGTATAATAACGATAACAGTTGGTATAATTTTCAATTTAACATTATTTTTGTTGGTATAATGAGAATAAGAGTTGGTATAATAATCAGAATAGTTGGTATGATGCCCAATTTAATATCAGGAAAGGGTATTTCCGTCCGTTCACTGTTTAGGGGTATTAAACACACAACTTTTTACAGATGGGTACTTAACAGGAAGATGTTTTCGTAAGAGTACTGAACAGAAAGTTAAGTTTCTGACAGGGCCTGATAAGGAATTTACGCTTCTTTTTATGCTGCATTTTTGTAAAACCCTCGCGTGACAATATCAATGTGAGTTTGTTACATAAAGGACAAAATACTTATGTTGACGTTGCCTGAAAATTCTCCCTAACCATGTGATGACGTGGACAAGTAGAATTAATTCGTGGAATTAATTTAAAATAGATAAAATAATGTTAATGGGCCAATTTCTTCATCTTCAGAGTGGGCCTACTCCCTTGTCAATTGGGCCAGAATCATCTTCATCCACTCTCGGGTTTTGTTCTGGTAAGGTTGGGAGAAACATTTATCTATGGGTGGATTAGCCGAATCATTTCACTACTGAAGAAACTCAATTTTGACAATAAAGCGTCGTACCGTTAATTTGTTGATCGAATTGTCTGCGCGAGCCAAATTGGCAAGAATCACGAAGATGGGAAACGGTACGTTAGCTTAATAGCGCGTACAGACTCGGACTTGATGGTTACTTGTTAATATTCGTTGGTAAATGGTTGATCGAGCATTTTTTTTTGGATTGCAGGTGAAAAAGGCCGACCCAGCAAAAAATTCAAGTCATCCAAGGTTTCTGTCACCGATTTCATTTCGTGGTATCATACGATTTATCTGCGTCTAACATTTGCCAGTTTCTTAATAGGAGGAGAATAGGGCATGGGCTGCCCAAGATGAGTCCCAGTCAAATTTAGATGACGATGATGATATTCGCGATGGTATGTGGTTTGATTTTTGTAGGGTTTCGTTCTTGTTTTTTTATTTTTCTTTCTGGAATTCTTTTAGTGATCGATGCGCTTGATTGACCGTATTATATGAATTTTATGTAAAGGCGAAGGGAAAAAGAGGGATTTTTCTAAGTTGGAACTTAAACCCGATCATGGGAACCGCCCATTGTGGGCTTGTGCCGATGGTCGAATTTTCCTTGAGACGTTCTCTCCATTGTATAAACAGGCTTATGATTTCCTCATTGCGATTGCTGAACCAGTTTGCAGGTATGTTGTTGGGCTATCTGATTCTATTACATACGTTGCAATGTGTTTGTTTGAAATACTGTTTTTGATTGCTATAAAATTCGATTTTGTGCTTGATAATATAAAGTGTTTATATCCGATTTTTATGTAAATAAGCTATTTTTATCCCTGATCATCTTTTCCATATGCCTGATAACCTTCTCTATGCTGTGCTATAATCTCTTTACCAATGTACGTGCAACAGGCCCGAGTCCATGCATGAATACAACTTGACTCCACATTCCTTATATGCCGCGGTGTCTGTGGGCCTTGAAACAGAGACCATCATTTCTGTGCTGAATAAGCTTTCTAAGACCAAACTTCCGAAAGAGATGATTGATTTCATACATAATTCAACTGCTAATTATGGCAAAGTGAAGCTCGTTCTCAAGAAGAATAAGTACTTTGTGGAATCACCATTTCCTGAGGCAAGATGTTTGATCCATGTCAATTTTTATTCTTTTTTCGAAAACGTGTTATTTAGTAGATTTTGCTTACCCTCTTTTTCAGGTGCTGAAGAAGCTTCTTAAAGATGAAGTTATTGGACGGGCTAGATTATCATCTGATGTATGCTTTTTTAGATAAATTTTATCGATGATGCTCTAAATTTCTCTTGCGCTTTTGATGTTCTGGAGTCGAAGAATTTACTTATCATATTTTGCTTTTAACTCCAATCAGGGAAACCATGGAGGCGATGGATTTACAGTGGGTAAGTCTGCAGGAGAAATTGAAGTTGGGCACGATGAGTTGCTAAATGAAGCGGAATTGGCTGCTGCTGCTGAAGAAAAAGAAACGCATGCTTTTGAAATTGACCCTGCTCAGGTACGTTGGTGACAAGCACCATAGATCGATGCTCATCACCTCGCAGCTTCATGCACTTATCTGCATCCAATATTCTGTAGTCCCTTAGAATATGTCTCCTGTAACACATATTAAGTCTTCTCTCAATCTGGCTGTAACACATGGAAAATGCATATATAATTGTCAATTTGTATCAACTGCAAGATGCTTTAGCCACCTGTTTCCTTGGATTGGGCTTTCGTATTAATTAGTCTTGGCGTACAGGTTGAAAATGTGAAGCAGCGGTGTCTGCCTAATGCCCTTAATTATCCAATGTTGGAAGAATATGACTTTAGAAATGATACGGTGAGTGATTTCATTTCAATTACTTAATATAATAGGATATGGCATTGCACCCTTCATCTTTA
This sequence comes from Craterostigma plantagineum, assembly GCA_027422505.1. Classification (NCBI taxonomy): domain Eukaryota; kingdom Viridiplantae; phylum Streptophyta; class Magnoliopsida; order Lamiales; family Linderniaceae; genus Craterostigma; species Craterostigma plantagineum. The sequence continues at coordinate 34,724,651 of JAPQWV010000002.1, read as the reverse complement.
ACTATTGGGATTAATCATTATTCTCCTCATGACAGGTTAATCCTGATCTCGAGGTTGAACTGAAGCCCCATGCACAGCCGCGTCCTTATCAAGAGAAAAGTCTTAGCAAAATGTTTGGAAATGGTTTGTGTTACAACCTTACCTTGAGCTTACTGAGAGATTCCATATTTGTGCCCACTAAGAATGCAGACTTCAAATATTTGTAAACGATTAAGTGATCTAAAGAATTCAAGGTTAAAAGACAACCAATTAGGCTTGGTCCTAATTTGGATGGATGATGTGTGACACCAGTAGATATTGAATCCTCTGTTATGGTGAACGAACATTGAGCTTTTAGCCTGCTGAAAAACTTCATTTTATTGTCCATGTCTTTTGATTGATGAAGTTGGCTTGGCTGATAGACTTTTTCGAAGAAATTCATAATAGCTGATTTGTATCTTTTTTTCATTACAGGTAGAGCCAGATCTGGAATAATTGTGCTACCATGTGGTGCTGGAAAGTCTTTGGTTGGTGTTTCTGCAGCATGCAGAATAAGAAAGAGTTGTCTTTGCTTGGCTACAAATGCTGTGTCTGTGGATCAATGGGCTTTCCAATTTAAGTTGTGGTCGACCATTAAGGAGGATCAAATATGTCGATTCACATCCGACAGCAAAGAGAGATTCCGTGGCAACGCTGGTGTAGTGGTGACCACATATAATATGATTGCATTTGGTGGAAAACGTTCTGAAGAAGCCGAAAAGATCATTGAGGAAATAAGAAACAGAGAGTGGGGATTGCTTCTCATGGATGAGGTAATAACTTACTATTTTGGAAGGCTGATCTTTTTATGCTTTTTTGAGCGTGGAATTTTTTGGATGGCTTAATGATAATATATGCACATTTATTTTGTCTAACTTTTCAGGTACACGTGGTTCCTGCTCACATGTTCAGAAAAGTCATCAGTCTTACTAAATCCCACTGCAAACTCGGCCTCACTGGTATGAATTCAGCAAATTTATTTTAAAAAAAAAAGAAATTATGAATTATGTCATCCTGCGTTGTTAAAACATTGTTGGTTGCAGCAACCCTTGTGAGAGAAGACGAAAGAATCACAGATTTGAACTTCCTAATTGGCCCAAAGTTGTATGAGGCAAATTGGTTGGATTTGGTGAAAGGTGGATTCATCGCAAATGTTCAGTGTGCAGAAGTCTGGTGTCCCATGACAAAGGAGTTCTTCGCTGAGTATCTGAAGAAAGAGAACTCAAAGAAGAAACAGGTACATTTCTTTATCATCTTAACTGTCATGAGCTTTCTAGATCTTCACCGTTCAGTGTGCATCAAATATATTATTTTTCAAACAGACATCTGACTGTCTGAATGTGAATGGTCAACATCTTTGGATTGTTAATTTGATTGTGTTGAGTTGGTATTTAGAAGTCGCAGTTGTTTGATTGCTATGTCTGTCACTTGTTTTCTTCAACTCTAAGTTGTCTAATTGTGTCTGTCTTCAGGCTCTTTATGTGATGAACCCTAATAAATTCCGGGCTTGCGAGTTTCTTATACGATTCCACGAACAAGAGAGGGGTGATAAGATCATAGTGTTTGCTGACAATCTCTTTGCATTGACGGAATATGCAATGAAACTCAAAAAGCCTATGATATATGGTGCCACCAGGTAGGCTAAATTGGATATTTGTTGTGTCAGCCACAGTTAATTGAATTTATGCTATTTGAAATTAAATTTACTATTGTTATTGTAACTTGCAGCCATCCAGAAAGAACCAAGATTCTTGAAGCATTCAAAACCAATCCGAAGGTTAATACCGTGTTCCTTTCAAAGGTATATCACTCGGTCCAAGTTTTTCTTCCTCATATTATGTATGTGTTTATGTGTATCTGCAACTTGTGGTAAATTATTTCATTTCATTTGTCACATTAATGATAATCCACAGGTGGGTGACAACTCCATAGATATTCCTGAGGCGAACGTAATAATTCAAATTTCATCACATGCTGGTTCAAGGCGTCAAGAGGCTCAACGGCTTGGACGTATTCTTAGGGCTAAGGTACGTGTTTTCAGTTGCATATAATTGAAGGTACACTCCCTATTTTCCTTGAGTATTATTAGTTTCTATTTTTGTCACCGACTTTGCTATGTGACTTGATCAATAGGGGAAACCTCAAGATAGGGTGGTAGGAGGCAAAGAGGAGTACAATGCCTTTTTCTATTCTCTAGTATCCACGGACACCCAGGTATGAAAGTACGTACATACATATGTAGTAGTTTAATTCCATAGTTTCTCTCTTTCTTTCTATCTTTCAGTTTCATATGTACTCTATTTTGTTGTGGTCAGGAGATGTATTATTCGACCAAAAGACAGCAGTTTTTGATTGATCAAGGATACAGCTTTAAGGTCGTTCTCCTTCCTACCTCTTTATCTATTTCTAAAGCTACTTAGTTGCGTACGCTCAGCCGTGTAAAAAATATGCCCTGGAATTGTTGTGTATTATTTTCGCCCCAAACAATTGTTCTAGCCGTTTGTATGATGCGTGATTTTGGATGGGTTTGTAGGTGATCACGAGCTTGCCACCACCCGATGTACACCCACCGTTGAGTTACGAACGCCTTGATGATCAGTTGGCCCTCCTAACAAAGGTTTCAATTTTCTTTTTTCTTGGTTGTCTTTTTTTTTCCTGCTCTTTTGATCATTATAATAATGATTGTAAAAAATAAAATTGGGTTGAAAGGTGCTGAATGCGGGCGACGATGCAGTTGGCTTAGAACAACTAGACGAAGATGCAGATGATATCGCCCTTCAAAAAGCTCGGCGATCAGTTGGCTCCATGAGTGCAATGTCTGGGGCAAGTGGTATGGTCTACATGGAATATAGGTATGATGATGATGATGATGATGACATATATTTTAGTACCAAAAGTAACATATTTCTATTGATCTACTGATTGATTTGTCCTAATATGTATCTATCATCAGTACTGGGCAGAAGAAACTACATGGGCAATCGAAGAGCAAACCTAAGGATCCCACAAAGAGGCACCACTTGTTTAGGAAGCGCTTTGTCTAATCTAATCACACAATGAAAGATATGCTCTGCTTTTGAAGAAGCTCTCTTTCAAATTTAACTTTCAGAAACCATTAAAAGAGTGTTTGATGATGTATAATAATCTTTTACCGACTGATGATTGTTGATAATACATAAGACAAACGACTGAAGGCTTTCAGGTGTGTTTGCGTTAAAACAGGTTTACACTATCCCAAGTCCCAACCATCCTTGCAACCATGAATTATTACACAAATGTTAAATGTAACCTTAATCTAATCCAACAGATCTAATGAAGGGACGTTGCGCGAAATTATTACGAACGATGATAAGCGCTGCGCTGTTCGGGAACTCCTTCCTCCGCGCGCTTATCTTCGAACCATTTCACGACCCTCTTTCGTGGCAGATTCGTGACGTGTACGATGCTGCTGATCATCGCATTCTAAATTAGATAAGAAACTAAAATTATCAGTTAATATCCCGACTTGGGAAAATTAAAAAAAAAAATGCGTTCTTTTGTTTGCAAAGAACTTACGGTGGGGCGCTTTGTTCGACGGTAGACTTCTTCGAGGGTTTCGACTTGTGCTTTCTTCAGCCTCTTTCTTGCAGACCAACTGCCTTGCATGGCATGGATGGGCAGTTTGACCTCTTTTTCGATCTTTTTTTCTTCCAACTTAGTCTCCAAAGACCCGGCTTCAGTGGGTTTTTCCAAGATTGTCTCGACGGGTTTTTCGGGCAGAGCGGCGCTCAGCATAACGAGTTTTGGAGGTGGGTCCCGCAAGATGTTGAGTACGACGGTTCTGTCTAGGCATAGTTCGGCGGCGAGGTTCTTTATCTGCAATAAACGGACGGGAAAATAGTAGGAGATTGATCTACAGCCATGCTCGAACATTTTACGACGCTATTAGACGTTCATAGCTTGAGATTAAGATTCCTAGTTAGTTCACTAAACTCCTCAAATTAAAAATAAAAAAAGGGAACAAAGCACCATATAGTAGTAGCTTCAGCATGAAGAAAACGTACGCTGGTCTTGCGACGGCCATTTTTCAAGGCGTAGGCGAGTCTCCTAATTTGCCAGTTCTTAAGATTAAGTGGTTGTTCATCTTCTTCTTCTTCTTCTTCATCGTCATCGTCGTCATGATTATCTTCAACTCCATCCTCGTTTTCAACCAAATCATCACCATCTTCGGCATCTTTTTCTCCACCTTGGGCGACGGACTCAAACATCTTTAACAGTTCATCGTCCCCCTCAAGAGCCTCGGCTAATTCTTGCTCGAGTTTCGCCAGCTCCTCCTCGCTGATTTCCTCGTCTCCACCTTCTTCGTCGAACGACGAATCGTCGTTCTTCAAATCCTCTTCCAATTGACGAAAGAGTGCCTCGAATGCATCTTCATCGATATCACCATCTTCTTCCTCTACATTCAGCTTCTTCTGCACAGAACACAAAGCAGCAGATGGTATGCATATCATACTCATGCCTTCACTTTCAATCAGAAACTTCAGTTTCAATCAAAAACTTCATAATTTCAATCAGAAAACATCTTTTTAATTATATCCTAATCCTAAAGATGGCTCATATTCGATACCCAGATAGCTAAAAGAACAAAGAAAATTGTAAATTACACTGATACCACCATAACTAAAACAATAGTAAACAGTAATTTCACACAGAAAAAGCATTAACACCTACACGATCAAAAGAAACAGAGCAAGATGGGAAATTAAACTGCGCAAGTAATCAAGCAGATATATTTATCATCAAATTAAACAACAAAATTATATGTCAGTTCGAATACATTCATCAACAAGTAGTCATTACCTTGCTAGATTTCTTGGGATTGACAGAACCTGCTGGGCTCTCACGACGACGGCGAGAAAAGCATAATGTTGTACAGCGAGGCCGATTATGCTGACGTGGCATGAAGCAACTGGTCGGCGCATTTATACGAATCGATTGCTCTTGGGGAGAAGTAGCCGTATTGCAATGGAGAGGAGCAGATAATCGAAGAGCCATTTCGTTCTCGTCTCTAACGTTGCCTTTCAGTTCAGCTGCTTTACCCCTCACTAACATTATCTTTGAATAAGGTATAAATACGCAGAAACCCCTTTATTTAGGATTAATGCAACTTTCTCCCCTCTACTTTGTTATATTACGAAAAAGGACAGTTTATTAGCAATTATCGTCGTAGTTTAATTTTTCATTTTGTTTTATTATTGATAGTTTGTCTCGTTCGAGCTCGACTCAATAAGGGAGGAAAAGGGAACTTCGATTTGAGCTCGAAATCAATCTGATCTGCAATGGCGAACAGTTCGATTTCAACGACGAGAGTGGCGCCAGCAAAGGGAAAGTGGAGCAACTTGTCAAAATACGCATGTCGCATATATTTCGTGCTGATTCTTCTTCAGATCCCTCTCTTTAGGTACACTCGGCGCCTTCGAATTCTTCATCTTCATGTCTTAGTTTTCATTACTTGTGCTTTGATCTTAATCAAGCATACTGTTCTCTTGTGGCTTTGATTTTGATTGGAACCATGCGCCGGACCGAGCTTTCCGAATTTTGACTCTGTTCATTATTTGTGGGATTGATTGAGTTAACATTTTTCACTGATTCTTTGTCATCGCTTATGCTAAAAGCTACATGGTTGAATTTCTCCATAACTAGCGTTTCTATGAATACAAAGGAATTTGTGACTTTTACCTTGGTAGTACTTCCAATTGATCCGTTTGTACTTTCTTCAGGGTTCAGTGTAGATCAGGAATGTGTACGACGCCTATCCATGTCACCGCCTCACAACTGATCGCTAGCGAGGTTTTCCCCGTCCCAGTGGTGAAGGGCCTACTCTACCCAGGAGCCGTGGTGAATGGGCTCATCTCTAACATGACCTTGCCGAGGTGGAATGATTTCTTGAATGCATATAACCTGACCAGCATTAAGGAAGCATCTGCAGTTACTGACCTTCAGCGATTAGAGGTTTGCTTTTACCCTTTCCTCATTGCCTCGTTCATCTAAACTGTTACATACACAGCTTAAATATGATTTTGCTTAGAAAGCATTACATAAAAGAACTACATTGAACAACCTCGATAGGTTCTTGCGGGGAGTTATTTCTGTGTGGCGGGTGCATTGATAGGCATCGTAAAACCCGGGAGGATGAGCATGTTCGGGACCCTTTTGGTTATATGGGGACTTGTAAAGGAAGGGATTCTCAATAAGCCGGCTAACACAGATCCATCTAAAGCTGTGTTTGTGTACCCAACTATGTTGCTTGCTCTGCTCTGCGCTTTCATGTCGGTTAAGTACGATCTGAAGAAGATAACGAAAAGTGCGCAGCGCCCAGCCCAACCCGTTGCTAAGCCTCTCAAGAGCTCTTCTAAGTCCAAGCTTAACTGAAGAAAAAGCAGAAGGAATGTTTTAAGGCCCTTACTCTACTCGCCATGAGCATGTAATGTGTAAGGCCACTGACGATTTCATTTTATTTTGTCAATTTCCAGTTTTATGACAGCTGTAGCTCCGGAAAATTTTGATACGTTTGTTTGGGTCTCCACGATAATATAAACTAGTATTTCTTGCACACACAATGTAATGCTTGTTAAATAGTTTTAATACGTAATATACTAAAAATAGTATTTGTTAGCTATTACGAGGTTATGGAAGGTACGTGGTTTAATAAGTCTTTTTTTATTATTTTTTTAATAGGTGTAGAAAAAATGTGATTGGTCAATTGAATAGACCAATTGACTGTTCATCCAAGCCCATCACCCTAAATATAGAATAGATACGTTAGTATCTAGTTTACAACAATAATACTAATACCAAGAATATCAATAATAATCATGATCATCAGAAGTGATTACAATAAACTGGGAGCTATGGGAAGAAAATCAACTGCAAAATAAAAAAGGTGTCGAGATACATATTCACCAACGGCTACACCGTCAAAACTCGACAAACCCAGAAATCTGAGTCAAGTGAGGGAGAGGTTCGTTGTATGTAAACATCGAGCATTAGATTGTCGTCACAGTCAGCAATCGACATGCTATCGTCGATTATAAGTATATTCTGCAAGAATATGCTGTTATCGCTGGGTCTCGATTTTAAGAGGCGTTAGTTCGCTCTCTTGCTGCTGACCTCTTGACCTCAAACTCTTTGGGAACCATCTTCGAACACTTTCTGGTAATCTGTAATAACCACCACCACACAAAAAAATTACCACCATTTTGGTCGATATGGACGGAGCTTCTGAAGTTTCGTTTCAATGACAGATGTCAATGGCTGGAGAATTGAACAACTTACAGATCCAATCTTTCGTAAATTGCCCTTCGAACTGAAGAGTTGAGTCCATATGCTATTGAGTTGAAGAGGCCCTTAAAAGATTATGTATAACGGTATTGGTAAAGAGATCAGACACGAGGAGTCTAGGAAGGAAAAAAATATAGGTTGACAATATCAGGAGACTTGTTACCATAAGTGCAGCCATGCCCACATCAAGAACCGAAAGCCAAAATATTTTGTGGCCTGGTTCGACAAAGTCGTGTATTCGGTTAATTGTTCCGAAAAACCATGATCCAATGAGAATAAGTGGATAGTATCCCCATTTATTTAGCGCCTGCCAAATCGATAAAAGAGTAATATGGGGAAATGCAATCTATAATTGTGAAAGCATTGCAGAGCAGAGCTGATTTCTATATAGCAAAAACTAAATCTTGCCACAAAATAGAGAATACAATTCTTGCCACAAAATCTGGACAAATAATATAAGAAAACGGACCTTCATATCCGATCGTGCATCAGGTTGGTACCCTCGATCTGACATACCCACAGCCATCTGGATACAACAGAGTTTGCGTAAGCTATGCAAAGCATGTGTAATAAATCTTGGTTCAGTACAACGGCGAACAAAGTCGAGGTAAAAAGAGATAAGAGCGACAACATACACGCGCAACATTGTTCAGCATTCGTATGACTTGAAAATATGTGATGCCATTGAATAGAATCGCACCCCACAGAGGAGCGTAAAACGTTACAAAGTGAACCACCTGCGGGAATAGAACTCGTTAAGATCAGACATACGACATCCATGCCTAAGTAATTGTATAACTGAATAATAATAGCAACCCATTAACATTCAGCTACACAGGAACAGTTCAACCTTATGTGTTACTTGCCTTTCCTGTACGGCCTGTTTGAGCCCAGCACCATGTGCTCACACGGGTAATATGACCATGACGGTCATTTCCAATAGATCGAATTACTGTCATAACAACAGAAGTTCCTGCAACCATTGCATAAATTGGAAAATTATATAACTCTAAGCGAGAGAAGAAACCCTTTCTATTCCACAATGAGAGCACATACCCCAAACGTACAAATGAAATATTGACTCCAAATCCTCCACATCACTCTTATGCCTAACAACTGTTCTGTGAAGAGTAAAAGCAATTGTTGTCGTCCAAAGGAAAGAAGCCACACTAAAAAAATGTGTCGTATAGCCCTGAGCATAACAAAAGAATCCTTTAGAAGGATCCCTGCATCCAACAAAACCATATTAGACCACAAACTCGGGGGAGTCAGATTTGGAATTTTCCATCGTGTAAAGATGGCGGCTCAAAAGTGCTCATACCCAAGGATGCTGAAGAAACTGCAGAGCATGTCCTGCAGCAAAAACAGATAAATTTACATACGGGATGGAGGCTTGTCTTAGAAAAGCAAACAACAAAGCAATCAGAAGATATAATGCAACTAAAAACACACCTAGAGACTAGACAATCAATACTACAGCCCAATGAGATTCGCATCCATTGTAAATGGGGAATTTTGATCCGGCCACTTCGTTCAAATTTCCAACGCTAACTAACTACTAAGCAATCACTGTAATAACTCCTAAAATCAAAATTGAAACCAATAAACCTAGCTAACGCGATCATTAAAACACAATGTGATGCGAGCGCTCACCGAGAGAGCGAGATAAAAAACGAGCTTGAAGAAGAATTTCCTGAGGTCTTTAAATAGCAAGTAGCAGAGGACTATGAATCCCGAGCCGATGAAGGAGAGGCTCGACGCGAAAGTGTTGACGTCAGTTAGGAATTCACGTTCGCTCGCCGTCAAGTTCCCCAAAACCGCCTGCACCGTAGCCATTTTCGATTACCTTTTTACCCAGGTCAAATTTTTCCTCTTAGCAGCTCATCGACTTTGCCTGCCTAGCAAAGTTTCACCATCGTAGTGAAAAACGTGAAGTACGTTTTGTTCTCCGGCGTTCTTACTTTTCCTAAAGTCCGACAAACTATATTTTGGTCCTTCCATTTATAACTTATTATGATTTGATCCCTCCACCTTAACAAAATTAACTTTTTAAGGCGCATTATCTCATTGATATACACTACTCATCATCATCCACAAACATTGTTGGAATTAGTTGAGATTCCACCACCAACCATTTTATTTATATATAAATTATTCAGTTGCTGCTAATCATATTATCGTGCTGCTATGCTAAAATTACTTTATTTATTTTAATACGGAAGATATTCATTTTGAGGCAGTTTCCAAGGTGCTTCATCACTTGCATGCTTCCTATGTGCAACAATGGAAAGAAATTTTATGTAGTGAAATAAAAATTCTAGGTCCCTTCTTACAACGATGCAATCATAAATCGAACAACCTCGAAAGACAATAAAGAAAACGCATTCACATTGACCAAAAGATAACAACACATAATTCCCAAAAAAAAAGATAACAACACACAATACAAACCTTCTACTATATCATATTAGTACAAGACGATTCGCATCAAAGCGAGTATTTAGTACTTTCATAGACAGGAAGATCCTCAAACAACACATCTCTTCCGTACAACGACGCCATGTGAATATCGAGCTCGAACAAATCCGAGCTCGAATCACTCTCATCGTCCTTCCTTCGATCGACTCTTTTTCCTCCATCATGGAAGAACTCGCCGAGCGAACCAACAAATTTGTTCCTCGGCTTTCCATTGAAGAGCGAGTGGATGAAGCTCGTCAGCCTTAATGCGCCCGGCGAAATTGGCTGCTTAAGCTTCTTCTTCATCCCAGCGTAAATCTTCGAACAAGCCCTCGAAGATTTCATCTTCATCAAAGAACCTCCTTCTTCTGATGATCGATGACGATCTAATTATTATTCCATCTTCCTCGACTGACAAGGAACGGAGCTTATTAGGCGTCTGAGATTTTCGACTGAAGATGAGAGGCGAAACGTTGTCCTTGTAAAAATGGTTGTTGTTGTTCGCCTTAATATTCGGCAGATCTTCTTCATCGATGGAATTATATATTTCGTCGAGGACGATGGATGAGAAGGATGGAGTGTTCTTGTGACGTCGGCGGCTGATATTGCTCCTTGCTTTGTATAAGTCTTCGTTCCTTGCAAGCTTCTCTATCATGGCATTATTACTATGATACATATTTCTCTTCGCACTTTCGACTCTTCTATCTTCTTGCGCTTTTTGGGGACGATGATGTTTGAGATAAAACTCGAGAAGGAAGTGGTTGCTTTGTATGATGGGGGAATAGAGATGATGTGAGAACATGTGTTATATATTAAATGACCAGCCGAAAGAGTAAGTGAAGCTTTCTCAATATTTTATCAATTTTATATTTGAGCTATACGTAATTTTATAACGCTTATTGATTAAGAACGTGGTTTGTGGTCAATTATTGATGTGTAACTTAACTTAGAACTTGGTAGTTTGGAAATACTTTTTTGCGTATACGATGCTTATTATTTCAATTTAAAAACTAAGTATCAGACGGGAGAGTTGAACATTTGTTGGAAGTCTCTTCTTATTGTGTTTAGGGTTTTAATTTTTTTGTTTTGCTTTCCCTCATTACAAACTATCGGCGCTTGATGTCACCAAATAATGAATGTCACGATTAATGTTGACCAGCACCAACACAACATATTACGACGTGGTATGGGCTTGCAATGATTTATTGCAAGCCATGTGGCTTTTGCTTCCTTGTACGAAATACAAACGACCGTTGTCATGCACTAGCATGCTATTATGCCTCCTCATCAACTCTTCAAGTATAGTTGCTATTTTGTTTTGTTTAAGTAAATAGATTTTGTCTCTTTCAAAGTTGAAACACATGCATAGCAATGAGCAATTGTTCCATAATTTAATCTGTTGAAATGATTCACTCAAGAGTCAAGACCACAAATCGCCACCACCAATGGTGTATTGGGCCAAATTGGGACCAATAACGTTTCTAATCGTTGCTTTCATTTCTACACTTCAATGGCCCATGGTTATTTATCATTTAGGGGTACATTTATAATATTTTAAACCTCAGGTGGCAATGCGCAATTTGATCCTATGGCCCTACTGATACTGAAGTGTAATTCCAAAAATAACCTTCGCCAAACAGCAATATTTTTCAACAGAGAAGAAAAAACCACTGTAAATGCCTCCGCACAGATCTCTAAATTGAAGATCTGTTCGATCTTCGATCAAATTCTTGGCCGAGTGGTAAAATACGTCCAATGGCGTCAGCCGAATCGCGTCCGTCGAACGACGACGCATCGACGGAGATGGCGAGTCCTCTTCTACTGCCACTCGCCTCGGCTGCTCAGCAACCGTACATCTCGGAACTCCTCTCATTCACTCTCGATCGCCTGCACAAGGTAAATTTTTCCGCGCGTTTCGTTCATCACGGGTTTATGAATACAGAATATTGGACTTGCTAGGTTTTTTGTGTTTCTTTGGTGAATTAATGGAGTACTTGATTGTTAGTAGAAAATTAATTGAATTGTTTGTAATTAGCTGCTAGTCAATATTGAGTTTACTGCATGTGCTCGCCACTGTAAAATATAGATGCATTCATCTGCGGGGGTGTTGTTTGTAAGTATTGATCCGAGATTTTTTATCTGTGCTGATGAATCTAAATGGTTGGGCTATGTGTGGTGGCGATTACTAATTTTCGTTGGTTTCTGTGCCTTGTGTTTGATTGATATCGTTAGGAAATCAGGCGATTTTTTTTTTATATTGTTAGTAGCTATTAGTCACGATATCAAGCGATTTGATTTATATTGTTTGTAAATTACTGGACTATTATGTTTCTGAGTTGGAATGTTAACTGCAATTCCACTTATTTCCTCAATTTGACATGTTATTCTATTCTGATGTTTTGGTAATGATGTTTAAGGAACCTGAACTGTTGAGAGTCGATGCGGAGAGAATACGGCGTCAGATGGCGGAGGTAGCTGTTGGAAACTATCGTGCATTTATTGCTGCAGCTGATGCATTGGTTGAGATAAGGGAGGAGGTTACGTCAATCGATAAGCATCTTGAGGCTTTGGTAATTAATTTGTGGGATTTTTTATTTGCAGTATTTGACGTCAAGACGGCATTTTACGTGATATGTTTTAAGTCTACTATTCTAATTAGATTCTTAAACATCTCGTGTAGATAGCTGAAGTTCCAAAATTGACCTCTGGTTGCGCTGAATTTGTTGAGTCAGCGGAACATATTTTGGAGAAAAGAAAGATGAATGAGAAGCTGCTGGAAAATCATAGTACTTTGCTTGACTTACTTGAAATTCCTCAACTCATGGACACGTATGTCCCAATCAAAATTGTTTTGTCTTAACGGATGCTATGATGATATTCTTCCTCGGTAGCGTCATGGCTACTTACAATTGATTGTATCTCTTATTGCAACAGATGTGTAAGGAATGGAAATTATGACGAGGCTCTCGACTTGGAAGCATATGTTGCCAAACTTACAACCATGCACCCTAAGTGAGTTTCTTTTGTTCAAGTAATGCAGTTTTCCATTTCTCAATTGATCCTACTGTTTATTGAGGACGCCTGATTTTCTGCCTTTTTTCGCTCGTTCGAACAAGAATTCCTGTGATTCAGGCTCTAGCCACCGAAGTTCAGTATACCACTCAGTCTCTTCTTTCTCAGCTTCTGCAGAAACTAAGATCAAATATTCAGGTACCATGCTCTCAATCAGATTAAAGATGCTGTTAAGGCAATCTTACTTGAATCTAATGGCTACGATCTTATATGAATGATACAAATTATTCTTTCAGTTGCCTGAATGCCTCCGAATCATTGGATATTTACGGCGAATAGGAGTTTTCAGCGAGTATGAAATGCGTTTACTGGTAGAGTTCCCTTACTATGATTTACAATGACTGTCTAACCGTGTCCTCTCATGTTTCTGGTGTTTCTGATGAAGTATCCTTTCTCTATGTTAAGTTCCTAAGATGCCGCGAAGCCTGGCTTAGTGGGATACTTGAAGACTTAGACCAGAGAAATCCTTATGAATATCTGAAAGGGATGATAAACTGTCACAGAATGCATCTTTTCGATGTTGTAAACCAATACCGAGCTATTTTTGCTGATGACACGTCGGGAAGTGAGGAGAACTATGATGGGGGACTTCTCTTTGACTGGGCGATGCATCAAATTACCCTGCACTTGAAGACTCTCAAAGTAATGCTACCAAAGATAAGTGAAGGCGGGTCGTTGTCCAATATTCTAGATCAATCTATGGTGAGCATTAGTTCGATTTTACCTGTCTATATTTCTATTTTCTGATGTCTCAATCCTGGAAACATTGATGGTGAGCTTACCACACACATGTTAACGAAAGCTGGAAACGAACAGAAAACAAAATTTTTAGACAAGACGACGTCTATCTCTCCCCACATTTAGTGAAATCCTCATTGCACCCCATGTTAGAACCAAAAGGATCATGAGCAAGTTGAAGATGGCTGACCTTCACCGAACAATCCAATAAAACAGAACCCTCTGCTCATCAGAAGCTATAAATGCATATCAGTCTCATAATTTTATTGCGCCGCACCAATGGACTTTCTCTTATGTCTCGTTGGCAGTATTGTGCTATGGGCCTTGGATGGGTTGGGTTGGATTTCCGAGGGCTGCTTCCCCCACTCTTTGAAGAGTAAGATTCATTCAATGCAACTTCTTTTACAGGGTTTTAGTTATCTTTCTACATTTCCATTGTGGATTGTAATGATCATTTGCGCCACAGAGCGGTGCTTAATCTATTCTCGAAGAATATGAGTACAGCAGTCGAAAACTTTCAGGTAAACTTCAAATTTAAACAGTAAGATGTTTGCATGTGCGTGTGTGTCGCGCGCCTCCCTTTCATCAGATATTAGATTTCTGTGGTTGTTCTTGACATTTGATGGATCATCCATAATTGAATATAGCCCATCTTTTTCGCTCCCTCAGTTAATTTTGGATTCCCATCGTTGGGTCCCTCTTCCAGCAGTTGGATTCCCATCCAATAGCTTGGGGGAAGAAACTTCAGAGGATGTTGCACCACCTTCAAACCTCATGGAGCATCCACCTCTTGCAGTTTTTATCAATGGTAGAATGTCTTGTCCGCTACATTGAAACTGAAAGCACTACAATTCAGAAGTCCTCTCTGCCTCATGTTGGTCTTGTTCTGACAGGTGTATCGGCTGCAATGAATGAACTCCGTCCTTGTGCTCCGTTAAGTTTAAAACACATGCTTGCCCAGGAATTAATCAAGTGTTTGCGAGTTGTTTCTGACTCCCTTCTGAGATACAACACAACTAGGATGCTAAAAGACAATGAGTCGTCTCTTTTCCTCAAGCTATGCCAAGCATTCATCGAGGTGTGTCTACTTAAACTCAAATCTCTCTCCTCTCTCTCTCTCTCTCTCTCTCTCTCTCTCTCTCTCTCTCCTCTCTCTCTCCATAGATTATATAAGCATATTGAGTACTCAGCTGCAACTATTGCTGCTTCTATCAGAATATTAAAGGCTGCGTTGTTATTCCCAAGCATTTTTCTCTCACAACTATTTGCTGCTCTTTTCTTTCGATTTGTTTTCTTTTCTCCTAACAATGTCATGGTGTAGGTTGCTATTCCACATTGTGCCACATGCTTCGGTCGCTGTTACCAAGGTGGGTCCGATCTAATCGCCAACGCTAAGAGCTCTTTCGATGGAATCAACCGTCTAATCGCATCTTCGCCCTCAAGAGAGCTACCAAAACCAATTCGCAACGCAAACTCGGCCAACAATATTTCGGAGAACGGCGTGGAAAACGGAGGCGTCCATAAAATCGAAAGAAGTGTTAGCGCCGATTTAGAGCAGAAAGGACCTTCTTCCTCCCTTACTACCAGTCCACACAGCAAGGGTGAGGAAACACTAGGAAAAAGAAATATTCAGGAATCACCATTGTGATCGATACAGTAATCAATGCTTAATTAATCTAAACTGTTTTGAGGCTCTTATTATTTTATTTCTTCTTTTCTATAAAATCAAGATTGATATGGACTATTTGGTCGCAATAGTTGCTTGTGTGGACTGTACCAGAATGTTTTTTGCACTTCCCTGAGGACGCTTGTAATGTATAACAATGTTTTGTAGAATGGTTAGAAACCCTTCTTTTGTCACCGTTGTTAAAATTTCAAATATCCATCCAAAAGTTGAAGCAGTATATTTTTCATTTCTTAACATTCGTCCCAACCAGCGTAGGAGCATTTCTTGCTGGAGATCAAAAATATGTCGAGAAAAAAGGTTATTATGCGTCTGTTACATACACGTGGGAAAGAAAGATGAGCATATGTACATTTCTCCCCTTATTCTAAGGATTTGAGCATCAACTATACAGCAATGGAAGTTCTTGCGTAGCCTTTTATCATCAAATTACAAAGGCCAACACGAATATATGATTCCGCACCTTTGCGGGAGAATCTGTATCTAGCAGGCACAAAAGATGAAATATAGACAAATTAAAGAGATGTCAACTTATCATTCAGTTCTTATATATGAGTAATCGACAGCATATATCAAGACAAAAATCAGTGCCTATATATCCCACTGCCGCCAACCACTGTTGGAATTGGAATTGGGAAACACACACAATTATATAAGTCAATGTTTTCTGCTGCGATATAATTTTACCTTTGTTAGGCCCAATCGGCTTTGGTGGTGGTGCATTGTTGTGTCATCCAACGTCTGTGAAAATGGAATGAACACTTTGAGGAGAATCTGTGTTCAACCATTTTATCAGCATATATGACATACAAATTTGAGCTGTAGGTAGCTCCACAAGAGAGATTAGAACAACTCTAAACTAAATCCATCTTCCTCGATATAGTCCAGGGAATGATGTAAAAAGAACTCTATTGATCTGATGAATGAAGGGAGACAACTAGACAAGCCCATGGCCTTGGGATATAGAAAATTGTTCTTCCTTCCCAATGCATCAAAACCCTCGAAGACTTTGTGTAAATCATTTGTTAGAAAAATCAATACCAATAAGAGCCTAAAGTAGCATAAAACATGAAAAGGGACTCCCAATGCAGTGGCTTCAACATCTATCAAGCTACAGCAAGTGGAATTCAACATATATCATCACTCCTTCCGAAAAAAAAAAAACAAATATCATCACAAAGGAGAGAGAGAGAGAGAGAGCGAGCGAGAGAGAGAGAGAGAGAGAGATGTCTGTGGGGGTGACAGAAAGAGGGTGAGCACGCATAGCTTCAAGCATGTCTACTCAATTCATGCAAGAAAACACCATGTGTGCTCACTCTCTTCTGTCACCACACCCTTACCCCTGTTGTAAAAGATAATCATTTTACCAGTAAATAATATATTACAAACACGCATACATATCATGTAATAACGAAATCTCCACAGCAAAAGAAGAGGAAACACCAATCTTCAGCATAGAACAAACCCTAATTATAGCGAAAGGAAACCTTTTTATTCCAAGCTGAGCCAAGAGAGAGTGCCCTAAGACTCGAAACCCTTCAAAACAGTAAAGCAAAAACCTGGAGTACATATCCACCGCTCTGAACCCTTTGCTGAAAGAGGATAAGTACTAATCATACTGTTCTATTACGAAAAAGGGACACTGCTATTGATTTGATGGGTGAGAGTAGTGCGGTTTGTCGCTTTATGTAGGAATTTGTAAAGTCTTTTAACTAAACGGTGCGAAGTTAGGATTATTTATTTATTTAATTTTTTATGTGGGGAGTTAGCGTGTGATATTATTTTATTCCATATATTGAAAGAAGAACAAGGGTAAGATATATATGGCTCCTACTCATTTACTATCTTTCTTGGCCTTGGCATATAAAATCAATTGTTACTAATTTTAAAAGTAATATATCGATTTGAAATAAAAATATTGTCTAACTTGGAGAAGAAAGACAATAAAGGGCCATGGTGGACCTCATTATAGTAAAGAATATCCTAGATAAACAGCTTGTTCTATTTAAGTTTTCAATGGTAGTGAATTATGATGCCACCGCACTTGAAATAGGGTTATTTTTCAGTTTTTCCCCCAACAATATTTCCGTTTCCAGAAATAGTCATCTTATCGATTTGACTGTTGATATGTATAATCTTTAATTGAAGTTGTAATGAAACGATGGACAAAAACTATAATACAAGTAAGCTCTATATATATATTAGATATAGAGTAATTTTACGGTGATCGCCTTATGTGAGCACCTTATCTATTGATGTGGAATCGATTCGAGTCATTTCAACATCACATATCGACACTAAGGTTATGCTGTCTTAATTAACACCTTTGTCGTTAATCGACATTTTGAAGCTGATGTTGTATATTGACGTCTTACATAACATTTTACATGTTAATGAAATATATCGCATCAACATGCCACATCAGCATCCGAAATGTCGATTAACGACACCTAGAAAGTGTTAAATTAAGACGATCGAACCTTAGATTTCGATGTGGGATGTTAAAATAGCACGAATCGGTACCACACGACAGGTGCCCATGCAAGGTGCTCGTATAAGGGAGCACCGTAAAATTCCTCTAGACATATATATATACTAGGTAATTGTGGCCGCACGTTGTGCGGCAATGAGAAAATTGCAGCCCGGGGATATCAGGGCCTCAGCTTCGAAGACTCACCCACATGATCGCGAAGTTGGTCACTCATGTTGCTCCCACGTAGATATCCTTAAGTGAACAATATTCAGCTCCATTCTGAAGATTTGGCAGAGAGAGGGTTTCGTTTTTTAGGACAAGCATTGAGCAGAAGACTCAAATCCGGGGAAGATATGCTAACATAGCTCAAAGAAAGGGATTTCAAGCAGGGCAATCTCTGATAACTCCGTTTAACCTTTGCAATAGAATTGTGAGACAAGCTAAAAGCAATGCTCGAACTTGAGTCCGCAACACTTTTCGAGCATGTGTATGTTAGGACTCATCATCACGTTGTAGTGTAGCCTACGCAGCGTGTCTAGGGAGTACATGAGTCAGGGTATGATCGGTGCATCAGAGAATTCATCAAATATAAGAATATGAAGATGATTTTCTCATGCTTCTTTTATTTTCGACATGTAGCAGGACACTATCGTCCTTGCTGCACCAAGACGTTATAATACTCCAACAAACTCCATGCAAAGATACTCCATATCAAATGAACATCTTTTCACAAGGCAAAAAGCAAAAGAGCTTCCCGATCCACCAAATACAATCAGACAACCAGTTGCGGGAAAAATAATCACAACTACATGAATGTGGTACTGAGAAGACATTTTAAGACTGTACTGATTTTATGTTCAAAGTTGTTCAACCCAACTCTTATTAGTCGTTATCGATCAGAAATAAATCACATAGAAAAAAAGCCAATGTCTATCAGTACCTCTGCCCAATACAAATTTTACAAAATCAACTTCGAACGATTTTTTTTTATGTTTTGAAAAAATCGAGCATGCCCTTCGATTCCGAAAAAAAAATCGAGCACAAGAGCTTTAATCTGAAACTATCAGTACCCAATGAAATGGAGAGAAAAGCAAAATACTATAGCAGTAAAACAAACATACATCGTAGACTATGATGTACATGATCCGGCCACCATCGTAAAGTTCACTGTGGCAGGAACGAGGTCTTTTATCAGCGAGGGTGCCGATACTACTCATCGAAGTCCCCTGGGAAAAACTTATTTTCCTCAGTCCGAAAACCAGCGGAAGGAAAATTTCCGTATTAAAGCATAATTAGGCGGAATTTAATGATTAGGGCTTTGGTGCTGGAATGAATTTGTATCCTTACAGTTACATGGGAATCATACAGTAGTCAAGCTTAATTACAGTATTGTCCTTTAGGAGAAAGAATAATTACAATAGCCCAAAAATGTGACCGACAACTTATAGGAAACTGGCGATTAACCGGTCAACTCGTCCTTTTATATATGTAAAGATATATACACGCAATATATAATTATATATACATATAAATGATGACGCCCTAAAGCACCCACGTCTACAAGCTTCCTTATATGTATAGAGTTACATTACGGCCTCAACCACTCTTTTGCTTCTCCCGAATGAAGAAAAAGTTGAATTTGTCTTTTATTTAATAGTTTTTTCTCTTTTCATCTGTACTGTAGCATTATGAAACATTATCCCATAAGCGTGTGCCAATAGAAATCATTACCAGCGACGCTCTTGTTGGAATAGAAAAAGAAACTGGTGTTAGCGTAGCTGCGTGGATTATTTGTTCGCTAATAAACCTTTTTATTGTTTGGGCAATGGCTTTTCTCTCTATTTCGGACGAAAGATTGAAATTTTAGAGTGAAAAGGTACTTGGGTTTCGAATTCAATGGAGAGCAATAATTCAACGAGCGGCCGCAAATTTAAGACAATATGTGTATTCTGTGGGAGTAATCCTGGTCATAGAAGAGTCTTCAGTGATGCTGCTGTTGACCTGGGAAATGAACTGGTTTGTTTCAATTTTTCAACTGTAATTGATTGATTGATGAAAAATATTTCAATGTTTGACCATAACTTAGCTGAAAAGATTCCGCTTTTTTTTTTGTGGGCTTCATCTGATTTTTGGAGTTCTTATATTGGTTTGTTCAGGTGAATAGGAGAATAGACTTGGTTTATGGAGGTGGTAGTATTGGGCTAATGGGGTTGTTGTCTCAGAGAGTTCTTGATGGTGGATGCCATGTTTTAGGGTAAGCCTTTGGTAAGAAAACAATGCAACAAAAAGAATTACTGTTCATCGTCAGATTCGAGGTGTCCCTCGTAATAAAAGCAGATCATAAGAGGAATGTGCTGATCTGAGTTTTCCCAAATGTGGATTACAGTCTCATCATGTACTTTTTTTTTAAACTTAAGTTGGTCTATCTCTTTCAATGCCTTGATTTCATTGCTGCCACTACTTCAACATGCAGAGTAATCCCAAGAGCTTTGGTTCCCATTGAGGTATGTGATGTGATGCAGTTCTTGATTTTCTTTTTCAACCTTGTTCGTTCAACTTCACGCGGTAGATTCGTCATTGGGTATGAATTCTTGATAGATTTCTGGCGGGTCGGTTGGCGAGGTGAGAATAGTCGCCGACATGCATGAGCGTAAAGCAGAAATGGCCCGTGAAGCTGAAGCCTTTATTGCTCTCCCAGGTGAACAGCAAAACTTTTCTTCTTCACAGTTCGAATGCATCGAATTCTCATTTTTCTTGAATTTTAGGAGGATATGGGACCATGGAAGAGTTAATGGAGATGATAACATGGGCTCAGCTGGGAATCCATAAAAAGCCAGTAAGTCACTAGTTTAGTTTAGTAGATTTCTCCCATTCAACATAATGTGAATAAAGCTGTGATCTTTACTGATTATGTAACTCTATGTAGGTTGGTTTGCTCAATATTGATGGGTATTATAACCCTTTGCTGGCCTTATTCGACAAAGGCGTGGAAGAAGGCTTCATAAAGCCTACTGCTAGAGACATAGTTATTTCGGCGACTAATGCTAAGGAGCTTTTAACACTAATGGAGGTATACTTTCTTCAATCTTGGGCATGATTTCACCTTTTCAAATCTCAATGTTAAGTACTCAGATGGAAAGATTCTTTCCCTTATCAACTTTATGATCCGTTTTGCAGCAATTTACAGCTTACGAAGATCACGTCGCCCCTCACGAGAGCTGGAAAATGGAAGAACTCGGTAACTATCCCACAGAAAGAAAGGAATGATTTTAAATTCTTGTAGGCCTTTTTTTCTTCTACTACTCACTGAATTAACTGCCCAGGCCAGACACAGATTTGATTCTAATTCTGATTGCCAATGTGTGTTAGAATAAGGCCTTGGCCTACCTTTGATTTCTGTCTTTAAAATTCAGACATGGATTCTCTTTCTTGGACTGGACAACCATTTTTACTTGCTTGGCTGTTAATCATTTCGTCATCATGTTCAGAAGTTACAACGAAAAAACAACCTGAATCCATCACAATCCGTCCAAAACGTACAGAAGATCATCGAATCAAACAGAAAAAAAAAACCCAACTTTACATCAAACGATCAACCAAGTGAAAAAGAAAAGAGAAGGAAATAGAAAAGGTCCTCTAAAGTATCGCATATCAGTTGAAGTATATAAGAAATCCTTTACCTCATCTTCTTCTTCATCATCATCATCATCATCATCATCATCTTCAGAAGGTCATTTTTCACCACCATCCATAAACAGCCTGCGTGTACTTATTCTTGAGCCACCTAAAACTCTTCCTAAAAGACCCTTTGACTTTCCCCTCCACAGAGTAGACTTTATAGCTCGCAACTCTCTTCTTCCTCTGAAACTCAGGATCAACGAACCCCCAAGATTTCGAAGACGCCGACCTTTTCCCTCCGCCGAGGTTCCGCGGCGGCTCGGCGTAAGCATTGGAAGTGCTGTATGACCGTAAACCATCGTTATTGAACGTCGATGGAGGGCCGTAGTACGGCTGAATCTGCATATTTCCGTCTCTATAGGACTTTGATCTGTAATCTTCCATTGATTGATTTTCTTGAATGGGTTTCGTGGAGAAAGATCGATTCTTTGACCTGTGAGAGCTTGAAAGCTTTCGTGGCTGTCTTGTGGGAGGAGAAAAGAAAAATAATCCAATATAAATTATGGGAATGACGCTTCTGCCCCTGTTGTTTTGTTAGGGTGGGAGTTGGACTGACGATTCTGCCCCTGCTTGAAAATTAAAGGAACCATTTCATTTCCATCTCCCCTAAAATATCAGATGAGAGTAGCTTCGTCTCTCTATTGGCCTCAATTGGTCTCTGTAGTTCTCGCTCCCCACGCGGCCACACCATTCACCTTCGCCCCTATTGATTTTCCAATATTCGTGCGAACGTACTAAAATTGTTATCTGTTTTACGAGACGATAACTGTAAGAGATTCGGGAGGAGGACAACGATTTTTCTTCTTCTTTTTTTCTTCTATAATTTCGTGTTTGTATTCTATTTCAATCTTAATAAGTTATGGCTTTGAGGCGCCTTCTGACTCGGGTAAGTTGCGGAAATTCATTATAGAAATCCCTGATGCATTAGTATTTCGTGTTAACATTTTAGGATTCAGTGATTTTGATGATTGTTTTGAATCTGTTTTTTTTTTATCTGTCCGAGAGGCGAGATGTGTAGTTTGAGGATGAGAAACCCCTAGTTATGGGGCTATTTTGACTACAGCTGGTTTGAGTTATGGGTACTTTAGTTGTATAAAAATGGCTTCTTTCGTTAATTTTTTTGTAAGCTAAAATTTTGTTGTACTAAGCTATTGGTAATCGTTGCCGTAGATAATGTTAGTCCTTTTTATCATTTATCATTTCCTTCGGAAGGTTCTTGAGCCTCATAATTCAAGCGTCAATTTGATGAATTTTCTATTGAATCGGGCAACCTTCATATCGTCTTTGGTTTCGTGTTGTTTATTTGATTTTCTTGTGCTTAATTGAAGGAATCCCAGTTGAGGCAGTTAAGCAGTTTTGCTTCTCGAAGTTACCAGATAGCACGATATGCTAAAAGAGCAGCAGGTATTCTCTATCACAAGGGAAACGGCTTAGTTTTATGGGCTTATTATATAATGCTACTAAAGTACATCTTCGATCGAATCATTTGGATTCCTGGGTTTTGTTCAGTTGTGGATTGTCATATCTTCAGTTTTACCATCCTGTGACTCTTGCTCTTTAATTTCTTGATACAGCAAATGGGCGCTCTAGTAATATGGGAACTACTATTGGAGTTCGATCCAGTAACTTTGGGAGTCTAGCCTACAAATTTCGTGACACCGATAGATCTAATGGTGTTGCATACATTAAGGAGCTTTACCATCGCAATGATCCCGAAGCAGTCATACAGTTGTTTGAGACTCAACCGTCTTTACATTCCAATCCCTCAGCTCTTGCTGAATATGTCAAAGCTCTGGTTAAGGTTGATCGACTTGATGAAAGTGAGCTGCTTAAAACATTGCACAGGGGTGAGTATATTATATTGTTCTCAGAATTTCTGTTTCGTTCCTTTTGAGCTCAATGCATGAGTTTGATGTCTATGTGAAAATTATTTTAACTGTGGACGATGACAGGGATGTCTCGAGCAACTTACACCCAGGTGGATAAAGAGAGTGGTGGAGCACTTTCAGCCCTCAAGTCTTCGAAAGATGGAGTCCTTGGTACTGCAAGTGCCCCTATACACATGGTGACTGCTGAAGGGGGTAGTTTCAAAGATCAATTGTGGCGAACTGTACGTTCTTTGGGTTTGACTTTCCTCCTCATATCTGGGATTGGTGCATTGATTGAGGACAGAGGAATTACTAAAGGTGATGTGTTGTTCCTAAAAATTGGTTGAGAAAATCACGACGAGTATAGAATTATTTTACTAATCAACACAGTTCCTGGAGCAGGGCTTGGATTACATGAAGAAGTTCAACCCAGTATGGAGTCCAATACGAAGTTCAGCGATGTGAAAGGGGTTGATGAGGCAAAATATGAGCTCGAAGAAATCGTTCATTATCTGCGTGATCCCAAGGTACTCCATGACTATTGGTCATAGACCTTATCCTTACAAGATGGTATCCTTATCATGATTACAAGAACAAACTTCCCGCTCACAACTACCTGTTTTGTCCTTGCAGCGTTTCACTCGTCTCGGTGGGAAGCTTCCGAAAGGCGTTCTTCTTGTGGGCCCCCCTGGAACTGGCAAAACTATGTTGGCAAGAGCCATAGCAGGAGAAGCAGACGTTCCCTTCTTCTCTTGCAGTGGCAGTGAATTCGAAGAAATGTTTGTCGGCGTTGGAGCACGAAGAGTGAGGGATCTCTTCGCCGCTGCAAAAAAGAGATCGCCTTGCATCATTTTCATCGATGAGATCGACGCCATAGGTGGCAGTCGTAATCCAAAGGACCAGCAATACCTGAAAATGACCTTGAATCAATTGCTAGTCGAGCTCGATGGGTTCAAACAGAACGAAGGCATTATCGTGATCGCGGCGACAAACTTCCCAGAATCGCTGGACAAAGCTCTGGTGAGGCCCGGGCGATTCGATCGACATATTGTCGTCCCAAATCCCGACGTTGAAGGAAGGAGACAGATCCTCGAATCCCACATGTCGAAGGTAGTCAAGTTAAATCCTCATTGAAAAAGAATCATCGTTCTTCACTATCTCTAAATCATATCAACATTTAATCCCATCTCAAAAAGGTGCTCAAGGCCGAAGATGTCGACCTAATGATCATCGCAAGGGGCACGCCAGGATTCTCGGGCGCCGACCTCGCAAACTTAATCAACGTTGCTGCCCTCAAAGCTGCAATGGACGGCGCAAAGGCTGTGTCGATGGCCGACCTTGAGCACGCCAAGGACAAGATAATGATGGGAAGCGAAAGAAAATCTGCGGTCATATCTCCCGAGAGTCGAAAGCTCACAGCCTACCACGAGGGAGGCCATGCCCTAGTCGCAATACACACCGATGGAGCTTTGCCCGTCCACAAAGCGACCATTGTCCCTCGAGGAATGGCTCTTGGAATGGTTTCCCAACTGCCCGAAAAGGACGAAACGAGCATATCTCGAAAGCAGATGCTCGCTCGCCTCGACGTGTGCATGGGCGGGCGGGTCGCCGAGGAGTTGATCTTCGGAGAGAGCGAAGTTACTTCAGGGGCGTCGAGCGACCTTCAACAGGCTACAAAATTGGCCAGGGCTATGGTGACGAAGTATGGGATGAGCAAACAAGTAGGCGTAGTGGCCCACGATTATGACGATAATGGGAAGAGTATGAGCACAGAGACGAGGCTGATGATCGAAAGGGAAGTGAGGGAGTTTCTCGAGCGTGCGTACAACAATGCGAAGGATATCCTCACGACTCATAATAAGGAGCTCCACGCACTGGCGAATGCTTTGCTCGAGAAGGAGACTTTGACTGGAAATCAGATCAAGGCTTTGCTCAGTAACGATTCGAAGCAACCTCAGCAGCTTGAAAAGCCCGCCATCGTTGCTGCTGCTGCTTCGCAGAGTAGTTCGTCGTCGTCGTCGAGCGCTGCCTCGGCGGCGGCGGCGGCCGCCACTGCTGCGGCA
The DNA here is from genome assembly GCA_027422505.1 of Craterostigma plantagineum. NCBI lineage: Eukaryota > Viridiplantae > Streptophyta > Magnoliopsida > Lamiales > Linderniaceae > Craterostigma > Craterostigma plantagineum. The sequence goes on along the minus strand of JAPQWV010000002.1, from coordinate 34,699,280 downwards.
AAGTCGAAAGGTATTGCTTCGGTATGAAAAGATATTATTAATGGAGAAGATGCTGATTTTGGGAATAAGGCCATTGATTTTGGAGCCTTCTGTTCTGTCTGTATGAAGAGATATTACTAATCTTGATTTTTCTGCTGTATAATTTTTGGTTATTCGCCACCAAAAAAACATGTAATTTCGAATCAACCCCTCATTATACCCATTATTTTACCATTATGCCCCGTAAAAAAAACGTTCGTCTCACTAGGATCAACTTGAGGAGGACAATGGAAAATGTGGCCCGGATCTGATCGGGTTTTTGGTTGGGTCGGGTTCATGGGTATGGTAGCTGGACCGGCCCGGACTTATGTGCGTTGACTTGCTTACGTATGGACCGCGTTAGTCATGGCGTTAGCAGAGATAGGAGAGAGTTTCCCTTCGATCGTTTTTGTATAGATGAAATTAGATGGTCTTTTCCCGTTATCAATTGTGTATTACGTCATTTCCGCTGTTTTTGACTCTTTTGTGCTGGGATGATGGAGAGAGAGCGTGCTGAAATCATAGATTATTTCAAGCATTGACTGTAAAGCTAATCGTAATTCTACCGTAGTACAGACAGAGGTTTATTAATAATGGTATTAGAAGAAGAAATGGTCCGTTGACTTTGACCGGTCAACTGTTCATATTTTCCGCGTTTCCTCTGTTTGACTTGGACAAAATACTGTCGTTTTTTTCCTTGGGATTTATTTGCTATCTTCCAAGCTCCAATAAGTACTCTTCCCTAGAGAGAGAGAGAGAGAGAAAGACGCATTTCTCAGCTGGAAAAAGGAGCAAGACTTTGATGAACAGAAGCTACATCGTCCCCAGCTAGAACGCCGCCTTTCTCGATTTCATGCAATAAGCTGATTCTTTTTTATTATCATTATGGGTATCTGCTTTAGTAGCTCTGCTTCTGTCGGCAAGAAGAAATCGCCGGCCAGCGGCGGCCAATTCAATTCAGGTTCTCTCTCATCTCTCTCTCTCTCTCTCATCTCATCTCTCTCTCTCTATCATCTCTCTCGCTTATGTAATCCCTTTGACTTTGAAGAGCTTACGCCACCGTCATCATCATCGGCGACAACGATGTGGTCTTCGAGCGCAAAGGGCGGCAGCATAAGTACGGTCAGCAGCAGCAGCAGCAAATCATCGAAGGTGCTGTCTTCATCTGGGCCGAGTCGGGCGATCGACAGTCAGATGACCATCGGCGGCCACCACCACCACACGAATCTCAGGATGTTCTCCTTCCCCGAGCTGAGAGCCGCCACGAGAAATTTCAGAAACGACACCGTTCTGGGCGAGGGCGGGTTCGGAAAAGTCTACAAGGGCTCCCTTGCTCTCGAAAGGGACGGCAAGAGTGGGCCGTCCACCGTGGCTATCAAGAAGCTGAATTCCGAGAGCATGCAAGGACTCGAAGAATGGCAAGTATGTCTTGCGCTCTACTCTACCGCTCATCCATTCTTGATACTAGTCTTTCAGATTCTGTTCAATACAAACACTCATTGGATCCTCAAATGGGACTGAGTCTAGACTCACTTATGGTGCTGAAGGAGTGTTCACGGGATGCGCTGGAGAAGGTCTAAGTGGGTCTAGACTAAGAACCATCGAAGAGTCGATGGGTCTTTAATGGACATTTTTTGACTAACAACCATACGTATATTTCGTTGCCTAATTTTAACTCGTTCGCCTCGCCCATATGCAGTCCGAGGTGAACTTTCTCGGAATGCTTACCCATCCGAACTTGGTGAAGCTGCTGGGATACTGCGGGGAGGAAGAAGAACTTCTGCTCGTCTACGAGTTTATGCAGAAGGGAAGCTTAGAGAACCATCTCTTCGGAAGTACGCAAAAAAAAAAAAGAGATTCTCCATTATTTCATCCGTTCCATTTCTCGAATTTTTCACAAGCTTGATGAATATGACGTGTTTAGGAGGTTCGGCCGCTCAGCCTCTTCCATGGGACGTTAGGCTCAAGATACTCATCGGCGCTGGCCGTGGCCTCGCCTATCTACACTCCTTGGATAGGAAGGTCATCTACAGAGACTTCAAGGCTTCAAACATACTCCTCGACGGCGTAAGTTCTCCCTCTCTCTCCTCTTGACCCGACATTATTACACGATATAAAAAATCTGAGGTTTGTCGCAGTCTTACCATCCCAAGATCTCTGATTTCGGCCTGGCGAAAATAGGCCCGACGGCGAGTAGGTCCCACCTGACGACTCAGGTCATGGGGACCCACGGATACGCCGCCCCGGAATACGTGGCTACCGGCCACCTGTACGTAAAGAGCGACGTGTACGGCTTCGGCGTAGTTCTCGTAGAGATGCTGACCGGGCTTCGAGCCCACGACCCGAACCGCCCGAGCGGGCAGCAGAATCTTGTCGACTGGATAAAGCCTCTCTTGAGCGATAGGAAGAGGCTTAAGAAGGTCATGGACTCACGGTTAGAGGGAAGGTACCCTTCGAGGCCAGCCCTTAGAATAGCTCAGCTCGCCATAACTTGCCTCGAAAACGAGCCTAAGAATAGGCCGTCCATGAAAGAGATCGTCGAGGCGCTTGAGCTCATAGAATCGGCGAATGAAAGGCCGAGCGATCAAAGAGGAAGGTATCAGACAAACAGCAATTATGCTTCTTCGGCTAATCTACGCCCACAGTACTATCAGAATCGTTCTCCGCTTCATCCGAGGGAGGAATCAGCCCGTCGGGCCTATCCGTTGCCTTCAAGGGCTTAGTGATGGGGCGGGAATTGCATTGTTTTCTTGGGAAGAGTCAGCTAGATTCGGGTAATTGGTAGAGGTCTCGAGTAGTAGTGGCTTCATCTTCTCCTGTCTGTGTATTATAGAGAGTGCAATCAATGTGTTAATTACTGCTAAGTTTTGTGGAGTGTATATTTAAGTAAGACATACAATTGAATGCTAAACTCTTATGGAATACCGCCAAGTGATAGTTAAGACACGAATATCATGATGTATAAGCAATGTATATTGAATGATAAAAGAAGTTGGGTTGAGGAAAACGAACTGCAGAGAGAAATGAATTTTGTTGGTCTATATTGCCAATCGACGGAGTTCGCCGGTGTTCAGGTCAAACTTCCGATGCTGGGAGAGAATAGGAGCAGTGCAGATTGCATTTATTTGGGAGATGGTCAAGCCGTTTTGACCCTTGGGAGCATTTGCGGACATCGTCTGCAGAATTTGCAGAGGGTCGCCATGGCTAACGATCAGCACTTTACAACTGCATAAGGTAACACCATGCCAAATTTCATTTTAGCCCCGCCAATAAGGTAAAACAGCTAATGAAGTTCAGTGATCATTTAAAGATGTGAAGATATCAATCAAGCATTACTGTTGAAACTCTGATTTGATCGCCACTAAAGCATGTTTCAGTCTGGTTGCTACATCGGCGACACTTTCTCCTCCTTCAGGCTTCAAGAAGGGATCTTTCTTATCCATGGCCCAAATCTCAGGGTACTATTGAAGAAATAATTAGGATACTAAAGTTGTGAGCTTGTCTTTATCAAGAAATGCATTGATTTTATGTTAGCTAATCTCATCAGGTCCAAGAAACTGAAGAGAAGAAGACAACACCATTGTAAGCTAGATAAATTGGAGCTCATGCACATTAATCCAAAAATTGACGAGTGCTTACCTTATCAGCAGACATCAACTCAAATGAAGGACCGAAATATCGCTCTCTCAAATCGTCCATAACCTGTATATATTATGCGAATAAGGCCTAGAGGACAAAGAGACAATAACTGTAAACCCCTAATTTTGTGAAATTTGTATCATTATCATCGGCGGATTTGGTTTAGAGGTGAAAAAATTGAACGACAGAGAAATAAGAACTCTACCTTGCATTGTGGAGGTTCGAATGGTATATTCAAGACGGAAGCAACGAGTTGAGCTGTATGAGTCGTCCTTGCAAACGGTGAATAGCATATCCGTACATGTTCCGTACCAATAGAATTCTCCTTTAGTTCCTGCACAGATAGACGTTCATGAATCGCCGATCAAATACAGAGTTTGTCACATGACTCTCAGCTAGATACTTCCGATTCTCATCCGCCAAGCGATTGAATCGTTCGTAGAGGAGATTAATTCATCGATTTTCAATCAAACTAGCTACTCGCCTTCAGAAAACATTCTCCAGCTAGACGAGCCTGATGCTCTCCATCGACAGCCAGTCGATACTCTTCGCGAACACCATTTTCCTGTCATACGTAACAATCCAATCATCAACGACGATATGAATTCAGAAAGGTATAGAAAGCGGAAGCACAAAAAAAAAATGGTAGACCATAGAGGAGACGATGAGCCCCTTCTCATTGGGGATGCTTTTCCCATGCCTGAGAACCCAATAACTGTTCTTCAAAACGATTTCTTCATTCTCCATCCCAAGACGATGATGTTTGGTAGAATCCACGCTGCCTCTGTACACTGTCGCCAACGTTGAGATCGCAGCTCAAGGACTTTTGTTGTGTCATGCGCGCGGCACGTGACTCAGATTATACTTTTTCCAATTTTTTAAATACTTTTATTTTCTCCAATTAATAATACATGGTAATTGAATTTGCGCTGTATTTATTATTGGCATCTATAGAAAATATCCAATTTGAATAAAATTTTTTGGAAATCAGCATATTGTCAGAAGTTTTTACCACCCGTTTTACTGTTTGTACCAATTTTCTCAGTCTTTCCGTACCTTTTTATGTTTGTATTGCGTACCACGTCACGCGTTTATACGGTATACTACACGATTTCTATATGGTACCTTAGTGTGTTATATATAACGTACCATTTTCTCAACGTATTACGTACCAAAATGCGTTGCTATAATGTACGTAAATGTGTTATATGGTGTACATGCGGCGAATGGGTACCTATGTGCAAACAATTTATTCTAATAGGTACCTATATAAAAAAATACTGATAGGGTACTGAATTACAAGTTTTTATGTAAACGAGTATTTATGTGTAGAGACCTCGACGATGACGTGCTCGACTCAGCTCAGCTGATACGCTCCCGATTCGATGCGACGCAGAAGATCCTCGTAAACCTCGACGGAGCTCGCGGCAAACCTCTCCGCCGCCTCTAGAGCGCGCTGCAGACTTGCTTGGAGGCCCTTGGCGTTCTCCGTTCTGTCCCTGTCCCACAATTGAAGCACGTTTGAGGCGAAATCGCGCATGGAGTCGACGGCTTCCCTCTCGGATATTCTATCCACAGATTGCCACCAATGGTCGCAGACCACGAAGACCGACGGCGCGCCGATGCTACCCGGCGAGAACGGGACGATACCGTCTAGGGTTTCCTCGGGAACGTAGAGAAGGCATTTCATGAGCCATCGGTGCATCGATCTCACGTACTCCTTTTGTGACCCAACCCAATCGGAGAACCTCTGAGCCCAATCGACGGCGTCGTGCTCGAGCTGTCTGGCGGCCTCAAATTGAGCTTCGGCGAACTGGTTTCTCAGCGCCGTGGAGTCTAATCGTTTGGCTTCTGCAATGGCTCGGCGCTGATTTCGGCTGCACTCAAGCATGGACTTCCACATTGTTGCTAACCTAATCGACAAATTCGACGGACATTGATCAAGAAAAAGAACGACTCGAATCGATCGAATGAGATCGTTAATACGAACCGCTGGATGAATTCACGAAGCTGCGGCCACATTTAGTCGTCCCTCAAGGCGTTTATCTTCATGGAGATCTTGTCAATCACCTGTATTGCAATGTTGATTCTAGCAGAGAGGCTCCTGACTGAAGCCTTAGTTTTATCGACCTTATGAGCCTCTGCGCCCTTCTCGTCGAGTAGCTTCAGCTTCTGAGACTTTCGTTCGTGTATTGTTCTCAGCTTCTCCTCGGCCTGCAAATCGAGCATCATTGGAGGCCTCCGAGAAACTTAGACACATACACACGCTCAAAGAATTTAGCGTTGGCTGATGTACCTTGACTTCTTGGTGCAGCTTCTTCTCCCACAGATGCAGCTTGTGTAATACAGAGGATAGGTTCTTGGATCTCAAATCCATTTCTTGGTCCACATCTAAGGCAGGTTCATCACCACCGTTCAAGCCTTTGAAGGCCGAGGAAAGCGCCGGAAAATGCAGTAGCTTGGGATAAACTGCTACATCAAAAGAGGCAAAGAATGATCGGTACAGAATAGACTAATCGAATCTCTAGCTGCTTCTTTCGTATTTGATGCAAATGGCGCTTAAAGATTGAAGCTTTAGGGTCCGTTTGGTTTACGGATTTCGACGTGGAAAAGAGAAAGAAAAGTGTAATGGTGCAACGTGCGAAGCGTAACGTACGATGATTCGATGCGTAGCATCACAATTTTCTTTTATTTTCCGCGTCGAATTCCACGGACCAAACGGAGCCTTACCGTAATGGACGCCGTGCTTTCTCTTGTAAGGTGGAAGCTTCTCAACCTCGAGAAACACGGCAAGCTCGGTTAAGGACTCAGAGGCTCGTTCGAACTCTAGGCGAATCTCTCCGACTACATCGATATCATCCTTCAATTTGCTTCCAGCCCGAGGTTTAGCTCCCAAAGTACTAGCAACAGCTTTGGGTTCGCCGGCCACCTTCTTATCCACCACCTCATTCCTAACCATCTCAGCCTCCTCCATCGGTGGCTTAGGCCGGCCGGCGAAATTCTGATCATCAAGAACTTCCTTTACGACTTGGTCGTCCTCGTTCTCATCCTCTAAATCAGGGATACCTTCCTTTTCTCTGACCTCCGTGGAGTCTTGACTTTGAGGGTAAGACGGGTAATAATAATACCCCTCAAAGCTGCTTTCGAAAGGGTTGAGAAAATCCCAGTTGGAAGGCGGCGGCGGCGGCGGCGGAGGTGGCGGTTCTTGGGAGGATGTCGGGCCATTGTTTTCGTTGCTGTCGTAGTTATTGTCGGGATTAGTACTTCGGTAAGGAAAAGAGGATGGCGCTGATTCGCCCACGTACACAGTTTCAGTCGTGGGCCGCTGCTGAGTGTGTATGACAGAAAGATGCGCCTTTCGATTCTTCTTCATATAACTGACTTTCGTACGCCCGACTCCTCCGGCGAGGCTGAGCTCCGCCGGCGAACCATCTCCGGCGTCCGGCGGATCGCTGCCCAAGAAACCCTCCAGCGAGGCGCCGACGGCCTTCAGCGAATGGATGTACGCCACGTGGGCATCGGCGAGGGCGTAGCGCTTCTGTATGGCCTCGTCGAGAAACCCACAGCGCTCGCGGCAGAGGCGCACGGCTGGCATCTCGTCGACCTTCGAATTCGCGCACCCCATCCGATTAAACGGAGCGATCGATCACCAAATCATATTAAAGGTTCGTTTTATTTTCCCCGATTCTGTTGTGCGTTTGAAAGATGCCTACACCGTTACTTGGAAGTGCTATCATATCATATTATTGCAGCATTATTATAATTTATGGTAGATGGGTTGGGTTGAAGGGATCGGCGAGTATATCCATACAGTGGCGCCTTTAAATTCATCTTTATGGCATATAACATATGTATAAAGCTACCACGCACTGTAGGGAATTCGGAGAACTTTACTAAGGATCTCTTAAAGAGTAGCCCCCACCATGTATTGTATATCGGAATATGAGAAAGTCGAATAACTAAAGAGCTCTTTCTGTGCTTGATTATTCTTACACATGGGGTCGGCTTGAATCCTGATATTCTTGATAAATAACGCCAAGTTGCTGCATGCCTAGGAGCTTCCATAGCCGTCTTCTTCAGTCTTGTTTGTCGTAGAACCCTAATGTAATTCGAATGTGAATGAATAATCCCTATTGCTTTAGCGATGCATGGAAAAAGATGATGAGAATGTTGGGGTTGAGCGGTAATTTTCGGGCACAACGGAAGGTTGATTTTGGACTCGCGACAATTTTATTGGACAATATAAAACCGAAATGACGCCAAAAGAGAACACGAGATTTTTACGTGGTTCGGCCAATACCGCCTACCTCCACGGAGAGCACCAGCTTTACTATATTGAGAATATTACACTGTACAAAATAACGCTCGTGTTTAAACCCAAACCCGAGACCCCTTACCCACTGGGTAATGTTTTTGTACCTATTCCCAACTACCCCAGTAAAACTATAACTCACTCTCACCCTTATCCACCCGGATAAGTTTACCTCTCACTATTTCTCTCTAACTGAACTTCTCACTTGATTTGGGATAATAATAACTGAAGAATCCTCAGCCTATTTATAGATGTCTTCAGCTCTTCTGGACCACCCAAAACCGGTGGCCAGGAATCCGCCGCGTCGCTCAGTTCTGAACCGCTCGAAACCAGTGGCCAGAAATCCGCCGCGTCGCCAGTTGATATGGGCCGCTCATTCTTTATCTTTAAGATTTTTTTCTTTTTCTTTTATATAATATTATAATATTATATAATATTATATTATTATTTTTTTTTCTTACTTTTCAGCCCGACGGCTGGCCTAACAATTCTCCCCCGCCAGCCGCATTCGACACCTACCCGAACATCGTCTTCAGCACCGTCAAGCAATCATCACAGTGAGTTTGTCTGAGAGTAACCCGTTCGTAAATACCACGAACGTCCATTGGCCTTCCTTGTACCAGCTACACATATCCGAATCAAGAAATTAGGTCCTACCAACTTGATTCACCCGCGGCCAATCCTATGTGCAGCTGCCGAACCGACTCTACCCGTCGATTCTGAAGAGGGACTTCGACGCAACCCCTTCTCCAGCAGGACTTTCCTTCTCACCATCGTCTGCATTTCCACCACGCGCGCGCGATTTTCGTGAACCCATCGAAGTCAAAGTGTTTTGTACCACACTCCCGTCCAGACGATACAAACCTCCACGCTCTTCTCCTTTCAGTAGGACTTTTTCGCCACGTGTGATTTTACAGACTCCCCCTGCTATGAAACTCCCATAGCCCTTGGAATCTAACTGGCTCAAGGATATTAAATTCTTCCGTAACTTTGGGACAAAGATCACACCACCCAAAGCTCGCACCGCTCCGTCAGTCATTTTGATCTTCACAGTTCCGACACCACAAACCGTCTGACGGTATCCATCAGCCATGGAGACCGAACCTCTTCGTATCTTCTGGAACGTATCAAAATATTTTCTTTCGGAGCAAATATGGTACTTCGACCCCGAATCCAATATCCATTCATCCTGAGAACGAGCGTCATCATTGTAGACTGTGAGAACGTCTACAACATCATCTGTATCCTGTGCTATCATGGTTGTGGAATTTTTCTCGCCATTCCCGTCCTTCCTCCAAGTCGGACAGTTCCTCTTGATATGTCCCGGCTCACCACACTTGTAGCACATGATTTCCTTCCCGCCATTCTTTGATTTGGACCTGCTGCTACCTCCAAATTCTCTGGCGTGAAACCTTCCTCTACGATTCTCCCCATGAATAGCCAACGCCGAATTTTGGCTATCTCCATAATTTGATCGTCTCCTCTTTTCATGCGCCAAAAGAGTTGACTGCACATCCACCATCTTCACCGTCGTCTTTCCGTACAAGATGGTTGTGACCAAATTATCATAAGAATCAGGAAGCGAGGTAAGAAGTAAAAGGGCTTTATCTTCTTCCTCCAACTTTACTTCAACTTTTATAAGTTGATCCACGAGTCCGTTGAACACGCTTATATGATCCATGAGATTTCCACCTTCCTCCATCTTCAGCCGGTACAGCTCCCGCTTCAGATCTAACTTTGTGGTTAAGTTTTTCCCGAGATGCAGCTCCTCCAACTTCGCCCACAAGTCTGGTGCAGAATCCTCATTAACAACATTATTAATAATGTTATCCGCAATGTACAGACGGATTGTGCTGACACATCTTGACCCCAAATCCTCCCAGTCTTCTTGTGTCATTTTCTCCGGCTTTCCCTTTTCCCCTTTCAAAGCCTTAGCCAACCCTTGATGAACAAGAATATCCTTCACTCGTCTCTGCCACAGAGTGAAACTCCCCGTACCATCAAATTGCCGCACTTTGAAACTGCTCTCCGTCGCCATTATCCTTGCAGAGATTCAACAGCTTTGGCCCGACAGTGGCTCCCCCGTAACGAACCTTCTTGATATCTTTTCTGATGTGGAAGATCAGACAAAGCTGCAACCGCAGAGCATACTCAGAATATCAATTAGGCTTGGCTCTGATACCACTTGTTGGGGTTGAGCGGTAATTTTCGGGCACAACGGAAGGTTGATTTTGGACTCGCGACAATTTTATTGGACAATATAAAACCGAAATGACGCCAAAAGAGAACACGAGATTTTTACGTGGTTCGGCCAATACCGCCTACCTCCACGGAGAGCACCAGCTTTACTATATTGAGAATATTACACTGTACAAAATAACGCTCGTGTTTAAACCCAAACCCGAGACCCCTTACCCACTGGGTAATGTTTTTGTACCTATTCCCAACTACCCCAGTAAAACTATAACTCACTCTCACCCTTATCCACCCGGATAAGTTTACCTCTCACTATTTCTCTCTAACTGAACTTCTCACTTGATTTGGGATAATAATAACTGAAGAATCCTCAGCCTATTTATAGATGTCTTCAGCTCTTCTGGACCACCCAAAACCGGTGGCCAGGAATCCGCCGCGTCGCTCAGTTCTGAACCGCTCGAAACCAGTGGCCAGAAATCCGCCGCGTCGCCAGTTGATATGGGCCGCTCATTCTTTATCTTTAAGATTTTTTTCTTTTTCTTTTATATAATATTATAATATTATATAATATTATTATTATTTTTTTTTCTTACTTTTCAGCCCGACGGCTGGCCTAACAGAGAAAACTTTACCTGCCCCAGCTTCTGTAATAAAATAAATTTCAAATTATCATAGAAGTTGAATTTCAAGATCATTGTAGTAGTAAACTTTTCTTTTTTTTTTTTAATTACTAAACTTATTATGTACTTGCCGCCCACTTATTTGTTGATTTAAATTATATTCGGCGTTACCCAAAATTAAATAAGAGAGCATTAAGAAGGCATGGAAAAGCTCCAAACTTTTTCCGACTACCAATGCCTTAATTCACTTGCCCAATAGAGGTTGTCCGAGCAACCTACTATTTGGTCGGTGACCGTCCAAACCGACCCGAAGCCGAAGCCCTAACGTTCTCCGTTCACTACTATCGATCAAACGGTACAGATTTTTTATTTAATAACTGAAATCGATGCAAACCCACTTCGATTTCATCAAACTCCACTTCTGTATATATATATTCAGTAGCCTCATTCACTTTCAGTTGCAGCAGCTACTACTTTTTACTTCATCGAACTATGGCGCAAGAGCATGCAAATGACACCGCCGGCGAGTTTCCGGCGGAGACAAAGGAGAGGGGATGCTTCGACGTGTTGAAGAAGAAGGGAGTGAAGACCAACGCCGACAAGGATGACGTAGTCTTGACGGTGAACAGCACGGCGGATAAGGAGGACAAGCAGCATACTTTGGCGGAGCTCCACCGTAGTCACAGCCACTCTAGCTCTGTAAGCTTTTTTCTTTTCATGAAATCTCCTTTCATGTCAGATTGGCTATCTGCAATTTGAGACTAACCTAAATGCAAAACTATGACTTTTGCATGCCAGTCCAGCGAGGAGGAGGAAGAGGGAGTAAGAGAAGGGGGTGAACGGAAAACGAAGAAGAAAAAGACGGGCCTGAGAGAGTCTATCAAGGAGAAATTGCCTGGGAACAAAGAGAGTACCCACGTGCAAAACGACACGTGCGTCCCCATGGAAGAACAGCAAACTGCAGAAGAGAAGAAAGGGTTCTTGGAGAAGCTGCCCGGCGGCAAGAACCACGGTGAAGAGGCCAAGGTTGTCGAGACTCAAGCTCCATCTTCTTCTTTTTCAGCTCATGTTGATGATGGAAAGGAGAAGAAGGGCATAATTGACAAGATCAAGGAGAAGTTACCTGGGAACCACAAATCTTGATCATGATAGCAGTTGAAGAAGTAGGATTGAGTTCCCTTCTTTTGCATTCTTATTACAATCCTACTGATGTTGTCGTTTCGGTTCTTGTCTTGGTCCTTGGATCGTCCATCTGTTTCGCGTGTTATCTTATCAGCTAGCTTTTCCTCAATCTCTCTTTGTTTCCATGAAATTCGAGGCTGGACTCTGATTTTGGGGGTGCTAATTCTAGTTTTTCGCGCGTTTTGGGAAATTGCGTAGTACGAAAAACTGTAGGGTCAAAATTAAAATACAAAAATATTAGGGCAAACTTGTAAAAATTAAGTGGGCCATTTAGTTACGGAACCGCCGCACTAATGAACAAATCGCAGGCCCATTAATATTGTAATAACAATACAAATGAGTGCACTGACACGTCATCGTCTTGGATAGTCATTGTCGTTCTCGTCAACGCCAATTCATGACGTCTTTGATATGAATAGGAAAAAGAAACTAATACAGTCTCTTCAGTTCAAAGGCAACGCAAAGCAGCTTAAGTTGAAAATCGAAGAAAAAAACTTATCCCCAATTGATCATTGATTGCGACCATCATGTCGAAGCTCGACGTCAGCTCATCGAAGAAGGTGGACGGAGATCCACCGCAAGGTCTTGATAAGCTTCCCCCTTCATTGATTGCGACCATCATGTCGAAGCTTGACGTCATCTCGATCCAATCCATGGCCTCCACGTGTAAGTCGTTCGCCTCCTGCGCCTCTCAGATCCAATCTTTCGTACCTAGCTTCCATCTACTGGTAAGCGCTCTGCGCGTCAATTCTCACCGATTATCTGATTTATAAGCTCTTTTGTTTGTTTTTCCTGATTGTGTCTTTCGATTTGTTGTTGCTTTTTTCCTCTTTAAAATTGGAGGACATTTCCCCGACGATGGATATAGTCAATCAGTTTCTGAGTAAGGAGAATGCGCATTTGAGGAGCGGGAGGGTGGATTGCTCGCGCCTGGACAAGTCCTTTCTCAACATCCTCCTTCGTCCCTCTCTGAAGGAGCTTTACCTTCGTAATTCTCATCATTTTAGCGGGACTATGTTGTCTCAGATCGGACATAATTGCAGGGAGCTCAAGTAAGGTTCTTTTCGTCTTGTATATAGACTTTGTGTCCCTCCAAAATACGTATGTCTGGATAGATGAGCTTAGAGCGGTGGCTTGAATTTTTATGCTCTCCGCCAGGTTCTTGTACTTGAATTCTGTTTCCGAGAAGTGGGGGATGATGCTTGATGTGGCGCATCTTGAGGCATTTTTTAATGGCTGCAGTCAATTGGAAGTATGATTCTTGTCTTATCTTAAAATTGACTTCGATTGTCGTATGGCATAGCTCTTGGTGGTAGTTGATATTATGTAGCATCTGGATTCTTTCTCTGGCCTGTTTGCATGTCTACTGAGGTGATACGCACTATTACTGTAGATCTTCCTACTGTTTTGTCGGTGCAGTTTCCGCTGCATTTATACTTGTGAACCTCGTATAAGAGAAACATGTTAGATTTCTTATATCTCAAATGCAGTTTATGACTTCCTCTTTAGTAAGCCAACCATTGGTGGTGTTGGTTTCTGACCCAGTTGTGTTGTAATGTTTTGCAGACGCTGATTCTGAAGTTTTGCGTCTCCATTTTTCCACGGCATACTTTTTCTCGTGTGTGGGCTCTAGCTCCTTCAAAGCTAACTTCTCTAGAAATTGGCTACATAACTGCACTAACGGTAACAGAACTGCTTAGCCCCGCTGTAGGACCACTGCAATACACTACGAACCTCCAGCCGTCCATCTTACCGAATTTACAGAAGTTATGGCTTTCTGTCGACTATATCACGGACACTATGGTCAGCACTATTTCTGATCATCTTCTCGCCCTGACCCATCTTGATCTTCGCGATTCCCCTGTAATAGAACCACATCGGTCATTTGATCTGACTAACTCAGGGCTCGAGCAAATCAATGCTCATGGAAGATTGAAACACCTCTCTCTCATAAGAACCCAAGAGATTGCTCCCATATACTTTAGGCGAGTAAACGACCTTGGAATCCTTCTCATGGCTGACAAATGCTCGTCCATGGAGAGCATTTGTCTCGGTGGCTTTTGCCAGGTGACTGAGACGGGTTATAAGACACTCATGCATTCCTCCTCCAGGTTATACAAGTTCCGCGTATATTGGGGAACTCATCTGACCGACCTGGTTTTCCATGATATCGCTGCAACTTCCCTTTCCCTGACGCATGTTAGTCTAAGGTGGTGCAATCTATTGACAAGCTTTGGCATTGCTCGCTTGGCATCCAATCAAAATCTTTGCACGCTTGATCTGAGGGACTGTAGGAACCTTGGGGATAAGGCTCTTCGGGACATAAGTACTCTCCCTTCGCTGAAGACTCTTCTTCTCGATGGCTGTGATATAAGTGATGTCGGGCTCTCCTACTTAAGCAAGGGAATGATGAACACCCTTGTTTGCTTGTCCGTGAGGGGTTGTAAGAAACTTACGGACCGCAGCATCTCATCCCTTTTCGGTAATAGTTCAAACCCAACGCTGAGAAAACTTGACCTCTCAAATCTTCCTCGGCTCACTGATGCTGGCATTCAACTACTGGCGAAGAGCCAAGTCCCAATAAGAGAGCTTCGATTGAGACAATGCCCTTATGTTGGCGATCCTTCTGTGAGGGCATTAGCCTCGATGAAATTCGACGGGAATGGGTTTCTCAGCAGTCCTTTGAAGCTGTTGGATATTTACAACTGTGGATGCGTAACCTCGTTTTCGTTCAAGTGGCTGAGAAGGCCTTATTTTCCGAGAATGAGATGGCTGGGGATAGCTAAATCGGTGGATTCTTTTGGGGAATCGGTGGACGATATAGCGGAAAGTAGACCGTATTTGCATGTTTATACTCGTGGCGAGGAACTGGGAGACTATAGGTGGGATGATCTTGGTGATACAAGCGTGCAAAATTTCGAGGAAATAAATGGCTAATAAGTGACTATGAGATGATGCTTTAACTCTTGGAAGTTTGTATTGTATTGTAACTTGTAGATCTCGTGACATTGTGTTATGTAATTTGTGGTGATGATTAGAGAGGAGCTCATTAAAGCCCAAATCTCATTGTAACAATTTCGTATAATTTTATTGCGCTATTTTTATGCGGCCACGAGAAGTAACGCTCCCATAACCTAAGCGATCCCATCTTGGTCGATATTACATGCTATAAATAAAACAACATTAGAACCACAAAAGATCCTATTTTTCCTTGCACAAATCGATGTCCTTAGACTGATTCATTAGTCCGCGTGTGTGTAGCATGCATAATCAATCGAAATAATCTTTCAATTCCCACAATTCCTGCAAAGGAAATAAAAGGACAAGATTCACCAGAAGCCCACAAAGGAGAAGAACTACAACATGATCAAGAATGTTACGCTGACTGAAAACTGAGGAATCCCCATAGATCAAATGCATATCTTATGCCTTCGTCGCAATAATACGAGGTTGTCTTGAAAATCGACACTTTGAAACTATCCCATCATAAACAATAGACTTTCCATGCAACGTCCTGGATTTAATTTCCATGAAGATCCACCGTCGAGGATCATTGGACAATTCTTGAATGAGCAGAGGGCAAATGGTGGTGATGTAACCCTTGACATGGATCTTGAAATGAATGAGTTGCGCAATGATCGTATCAGCCAAAGGAATTCGCAGCCCCAAAGGGAATCATACGAAGACCCTCACAAAAATGATACCTTGAATCCCAAGGAGCCAAGAGTTTCTTTCCAGGCGCAGAGTCCAAGCGTGGTCGATATTAAACCTGACGAACCAGAAAACAAGAGTGGCGAAAAAGATTCTTCATCAGACGAATCAGAGAACCGAAAGGAAAGAATTTCGAACATCATGGGCACACAAAATCATGGTCATGGCACTGGTGCAGAGGGTCAGGCTTTAAGGTGTACCTCAGTTCGTCGAAGATTCAGTCAGCTGGGCAGGCTCAAGACACAGTCTAGGCTGGCCGACCCACCTGAGGTTCTTCCTCAGAGAAAATCTGGGATGATCAAATCTGGCCCGATTCGATCGGGGATGTTGGGCAGGGCCTCGGGCGTGTTGGGTAAAGCTGCTGAAGAGGAAGAGGACGACCCACTGTTTGATGAGGATCTCCCCGATGAATATACTAAGTCCAAGTTCGACGCTTTGGTTCTCTTAGAATGGATTAGCCTCGTATTAATAGTGACTGCTTTGGCGTCTACTCTCGCCATCTCAAAATGGAAGCGACAGAAGCTTAGGGGTCTCAGCCTTTGGAAATGGGAGGTTCTGATCCTCGTGTTGATTTGTGGGAGGTTGGTTTCAGGCTGGGGCATCAGAGTAGTCGTCTTCTGCATAGAGAGGAACTTTGTGATGAGGAAAAGAATACTGTACTTCGTCTATGGAGTGAGAAAGGCAGTTCAGAACTGCTTGTGGCTGGGCCTTCTCTTAATCGCTTGGCATTCCATGTTCGATCAGAGAGTTGAGGGCAGCAATAAGTTCCTTAGGTATGTTGACAAGTTCATGGTGTGCCTCTTGGTGGGGACGCTGCTTTGGCTGGTCAAGACCCTCATAGTCAAAGTGCTCGCCTCTTCGTTCCACGTCAGCACCTTCTTCGACCGTATACAAGAGTCTCTGTTCAATCAGTACGTGATCAAGACCCTATCGGGCCCACCACTGATAGAGATCAAGAACCACCAGGAAGAAGAAGATAGGACGATGGCTGAGGTATGGAGACTTCAAAATGCGGGCGTTACTTTGCCGCCTGAGCTGAGGGCGTCCGCTTTGCCACCAAGGCCACTAAAATCGCTGAGCTTCAAGGTCTCGGGGAACATGGCCAAAGATCAAGAGGACCAGGGCATATCGATAGATCAGCTTCACAGATTAAATCACAAGAATGTTTCTGCGTGGAAGATGAAACGATTGATGAAGGTCGTCAAGAATGGGCTTCTGACCACATTGGACGAACAGGTTCTTGATAGCTCACAAGGGGATGAGGCTGCGACGCAGATTAAGAGTGAAGTTGAGGCCAAATGTGCAGCCAGGAAAATATTCCGTAACGTTGCCAAACCTGGATCCAAGTAAGCTCTATTTTCCTCCTTCTGATATAATATAGAACATATCGATGCCATTATCAGATTTTCGTGTATAGAGAAGGGCCATAATATATACTCCATTATTGCAGGTTCATCCATCTTCATGATCTGATGCGTTTCTTGCCAGAAGACGAGGCAATCAAAACCCTGCACCTGATAGAAAATGAAAAGATAAGTAAAGCATCCCTGAAAAACTGGGTGGTACGTAACAAACTCTCTATTTCAGAGTCAGACCAATCGATCTTCAACATGACTGATGCAATAATGCCATGCTAATCCATTCATTTGTTTCCGTAGGTCAATGCATTTATAGAACGAAAAGCTCTTGCCTTGACCTTGAACGATACGAAAACAGCTGTCAACACACTTCACCGCATCATTAATGTTATAGTAGGCTTGATCATCTTGATCATTTGCCTGGTCATTCTGGACATTTCAACTGGCAAGTTTCTGCTATACATCAGCTCTCAGATCGTAGTCGTGGCATTCATATTCGGGAACACCCTCAAAACCATATTCGAAGCCATCATATTCGTCTTTGTAATGCATCCTTTCGATGTTGGAGATCGCTGTGAGGTCGATGGGGTCCAGGTAAGCAATCATATAGACACATATAGTCACAATCAATAATCATGTCCATACCTATAATAATAATAATCATCATCATTATCAGATGGTTGTGGAAGAAATGCACATCATGACTACCGTGTTTCTGAGATACGACAACCAGAAAATCTTCTATCCAAATGTAACCCTAGCGACAAAGCCCATCGGTAACTTCTACCGAAGCCCTGACATGGGTGACTCTGTTGAGTTCGCCGTGCACATCACCACGCCAGCAGAGAAGATCGGTATCATGAAGCAGCGAATAATTAGGTAAAAACCACAAAACACAGTCGATTTCACATTCATACTCAGAATTCATCATTCCTTTTTCTCTAACGTTACAAAAATACATAAATTTAACGCAGCTACATTGAGAAGAAGAGCGATTATTGGTACCCAGAGCCTGCCGTGGTTCTGATGAACTTGGATGGTTTGAACTTAGTGAAGCTCGCTGTGTGGATGAGGCATCGAATGAACCACCAAAACATGGGAGACAAATGGAAGAGACGGGCCCTTTTGATTGAAGAGATGGTTGAAATATTCAAAGAGCTCGACATTGAGTACCGTCTCTATCCGATCGACGTTAATGTCCGAGCACTGCCGACATCCACCAGGCTACCTCCTTCGTGGGCGGCCACTGCACCGCCGGGCAACTAGCCGATCGACGGTGGCGCAGCTCAGCTTAGAAGAAACATTTTTGAAGCTTAGTTACTAAGAGCATAGTATTTATTTTTTGTAATGTATTGAATGGACCAAAGTGCCCTTTTCTTCAGAGTTTAATTATTTCAGTGGGTGTAATCTGCCAATATGACTTTTAACGGCGGCAAAGCATAAATAAGTTATTCAAGGGTACTTCGCAAGATATGTCTGATTCAAGGGTGCAATATGAAAATTGTTACTATAAATATCATGTTTTTTGTTATTGATAAACAATTCCCAGTTCCTCCACTCGGTCATCTTTGTCCTCTTTCCCAAACGGCAGATACTCATAAGAGTCTTCACAAAACACACACACAGACATGGATTGATGCGCTTTTCTAAGATGAAATAATTCGATTTTAATATCCGTGTTAGCTGATTGATACCTATTTATTGATTCTGTGACGTGGCGCTGAGCAATCTTTATCAGAATCGGCAATTTAATGATGGCAATGAAGAGAAGTGGAACGGGTACGGGGTCGGCGATCGTTGATGTTTGGAAACGCGAGCTGGGAGAACTCTCCGCTCGGAATTTCTGTCACCGCCTAGTCGCTTCTGAGGTTTATTTCCATATTATTCGTTTCTTTCAAGCGTTTATTCTCAAATTCCCTCGTTTCTTTGTTGCTTCTCGAAGTTATGTATTTTGTGCGCTGATTGCATGTGCCTTTAGGGGGTTTTTTTCGTGCGTGGTATTGTGCGTGATCAGTCGGTTGGTTTAGATTGTAATCGAGTTTATTTTCTTTGTGAAAGGAGATTTTAACTTCACGTATATTGTCTTGTATTTTGGGAAGCACCATACCCGTATAATAACTTTCGACTACCAAAGAAACAATTTTCAAGGCATTCGTGGGTTATATCCTTGCAACCTGGGTCAATTTTTTGTGCATAAATGTTATTTTATTAAATAAATCCAGCTTTTCTAGTCTGCGAGCTCAATGAAATATGATCTTGCTGCTGTTTTTACAGAATAATGTGACCTGTATGTTCAGCTGTACCTTTTATGGATATTAATGTAGTTATCCTTGCTAAAATGAACATTTCTTTTATAGTTTTCGAATTTTCTGATTATTTCTGGGACATACTTGATGGTGTGTTTCTTGCGTTTGTTGTGTCCAGGATCTTGTGCTTCGATTTGACATCCTACACAAGCTAGACAAACATCAAGGTTGTGTAAACACTCTCAGCTTCAACACCACTGGTGATATTCTTGTGTCGGGTTCTGATGACAAGAGGGTTATTTGCTGGAATTGGGAGACTGGTCGAGTTCAGCTCTCATTTCACTCCGGCCATCATAACAATGTTTTCCACGCAAAATTCATGCCTTATACCAATGATAGAAGCATTGTTACATGTGCTGCTGATGAACAGGTGATTATTTTGCTCGTGATGTCTGTTTCTGATCGCTCATCTTGGCGGAGCTGAAGCTTACTTTTTAAAATTTGATTCTCATGGAGTTGAGATTATACATTCAGGTGAGACTCGCTCAGATTCTCGAAGGTGGAAAAGTTGAGACCACATTGCTGGCAAAGCATCGTGGGCGTGCACAGAAACTGGTCATTGAACCGGGAAGTTCTCATGTTTTCTATACCTGCGGAGATGACGGGTTGGTTCAGCGTGTGAGTTCATTAACTTGAACACGAAAAAGCAGTTCAAAGTTCTTTTTTCTTATAAGGATTATATGGTCTTTTTGTATAAAAAAAAAAACTTATCTCAAGAATTGAATTTTCTACTGCCTAACGATGTGTACAGATTGATCTGAGAACTGGAAATGCCACACACTTTCTAACTTGCCGTGGCAAACCTAGCGAGAGACATCGTCATTTGTCAGCCATCAGTCTCAATGCAATTGACATGGCAAGAAATCCTAATCTCTTATCCGTTGGTGGGTCAGATCAATTCGCTCGGTTATATGACATTCGCAAGACGAAGTGGGATGCATCTTCTGATTTGGACAGGCCCGTCGACTTCTTCTGCCCCCCACATTTGATCGATGACAAGCACGTGGAAATAACTGGGTTGGCATTCTCTGACCAGAACGAACTTCTCGTGTCCTACATTAACGAGTTTATCTACCTTTTCGCCAGCGATATGGGACTAGGGCCTGAACCCAATTTCACTTCGCAAGGCCACAATGGCATCAATGAAGCTGATGATACATCTCTTGCGAGCTCCGAAAACAATGCAAAAGCTGCTCCACAGGCCTACAAAGGGCATCGAAACTGTGAGACTGTGAAGGGTGTGAATTTCTTCGGGCCCAAAAGCGAGTACGTCGTCAGTGGATCAGACTGCGGTCGAATCTTCATTTGGAAGAAAAAGGGTGGGCAGCTTATTCGCGTCATGGAAGCAGATAAGGAAATAGTGAACTGCATCGAATCCCATCCTCACGATACAGTGCTTGCAAGCAGTGGATTAGAGCATGATGTCAAAGTATGGGTTCCAAAGTCCGTTGATAGAGCTTCCCTGCCCACAAACATTCAAAAGGTTTGGACATTTCTTTTCGTTAATGTTCTGTCCATCAATTCTCGATTTCTTGCTTGAAATAAAGAGATGAGCGTCCACATAAGTAGATCGTCGCTGTAAAATTGTATTCAAGTATTACCCTTCTACGCTCATGTTCGATCGAAGAAATCGTACTTTTATAACCCTAACACGATGTTTCGACTTTCAGCATAGACCGAGGCCAAAGGTGTGGATGCACAGTATGGGATCGCCCGAGGAGCTCATGTTTCGATTATTATCCGTTCAGAGGCAAATGGGAAACTTGTCTCAGGGCGGAGAAGATAGTACTGATCTGTTTCAGTTTCTTCTGTCTTTCGAAAACGATAACAACGGTTGTTCAGACGAAGACGACGAAGAAGAAGAAGAAGATACAGCGAACACTGAAGGCTCGTCTTGAATTAATTCGGTATGTTGTTTTGTTAATAGAGAACAAGCATTAAGAGTGTCAGCAAATCTATCAAGTTATTGTTCAATATGAATACACTTAGTACTACCATATTCTTCAATGAAAGAATAATCGTCTTCGTAGCATATATTGAGATATACATTATAAGAGCCATTTACTTCTCTCTCTCTATATATACATACTTCGTCGAACGATCAAGCCAAGAGGCAGGGCTCGCTTAGGGTTCTGCTTCGCAACAGTGGTCGAATCTTTATCACCGTGCTCAGAACGAAACCGACGAACTGCATCGTTTTTTTTTGTAAGAAAGAAATTTCAGAAAACTAAGTATAGTCTTCGCCGAATAATTGAATGAAAACCTGTATGTATTAATTACTTTACTTACCCATGCAAGCCCCACGCAGAGAATGCTGAAACCCGGGAAATAGAAAGGCGCGCCGTCGGACAAAAACAGAGCAGAAAGAGGGCTGTAAATGATCGGAGATATGACGTTCGCGAAGGACGTTACGCCCATCAAACAACCTTGAGCAATGCCTTGCTCGTAAGGCCCGACGTGTTTCGATATGATGCATCGTATCTGCGCCGAAAAAAATATGTTCCTTTTTCGGTCTCCGTTCTCATAAAAAAGACAGGATAATATCTATCGTGTTAGAAAACTCACGCTTGGACTCGCTAGGAAGAGAAAGATCCCCAAAAACGCCGAAGCGTAAGGCACCCATGGCGCCCATGCTACGCTGTCGAGCAGCATCTGTAATAGTCGATATTTTTCCGTCAATGTAATGAAATAATCGTTCGCGAATCGTAATTAGAAGGAACTATATGATGGAATAATGGTGGGCAATACATACATTCAAGAATCCGGCGAATAGCCCTACGCAGAGCAACGTCTCCTCTCCGAGAAGTGGGCCGAGCAAAGGCATTAAAACCATCTGTAGATAGAGCGCGACGAATATAAGCCAAAAAAAAAAAGCGAACTTTTTTGCGGGAAAGTAATCGTTATGACTTGAGATAGATATGTGGGCTTACGTTCGATATAGTCGCGGCGACGTACGTAATGAGCCATATGTCGGCAAACTGGTCTTTTTGAAAGTGGAAGCGCGCTTTCAAGTAATACTGCAAATAATAACACGTTCGCCGCCGTAATTTCGACCGTTCCATAAATATACGATGCAAGCAAATTTACGATAATCGCAGAAACGCAATAATGGCTGACGCAATTTTTTGCATACCATTAAGAACGACTGAATCCCCGCCTCGGCCAGGCTGTTGAAGAACGCGACGACAGATACCAACGACACCGTAAAACTGCGCAAAAAAAATTAAAAAAAAAAAAGACGACGAAAGGTTAGCTAAAGTTCCAAACTACGTAAGAGAGAAAGAAAAAGCCTTAAACGTGTTAGATCGTCTTATTTTATTACCTACTCCTAAGCAGGCGAATAATTTCCTTTGGCAGCGAAATTTTGGCGATCAAGTCCGCGCTTTCTTGATTGGCTTCGCCGGCCGCCGCCGTCAATATGGGCCGCTCCAACTCTCCGGCGCCGCCGTCTCCGGCGGCTGGCTTGTCGGCTAAGAAGACTTTCATGTAGACGGCGGCGACGACTGAGGAAACGGCGGCCGTCTGATAAATTCGAGCGGTGGGAAGCAGACGAGCGGCTAAGGTTCCACAAACAGTTGCGGCGGAAACTACGCCGGACAAAAGCCCAAACGCCGACACGCGCTTTCCTTCAGATACGTTGTCGGCCTATATTTTATATACATATAATTAGTTATGTCTGAATTTTTTTTCCTGGGTTTGGGAAGAATTTTAGCTTTAATTTAATTACCAGGTAACTGAGTGAAAGGCAAATGATTCCGCCGTCGGTGACCATGGCGGTGAGCGTCCTCACGGCGTAGTAAATGTAGAAAAACTCGGTCGTCCTCTTTACTGCTAGTATCACTGCATGCGTGCCACGTGTACATTTAATAGTCAGGATACTCGAATAATTAAGGAGAATCTTCATCCGAAATTCGTTTTTAGTAGTATTATAATTACCGAAGGGAATGATTGAGAGGGTCAAAGGAATGGTGAGCATGACTTTCCGGCCGTACTTGTCGGACAAATTTCCGATCAACGGCATCATAATCACCGAGCCTACGCCGGCAATCTGTTTATATTATATTATTCACCAACATTCAATGGTATATTAGTAATTAGATTTTGATTTTACTTAATTGACAATTTTTTATTGGAACTGTTCACTTTGGTGAGCACTCAATAATATCGGCAAGAAAATGGAATGAATGGTTGGGATGTCATCTGTTATGTAGGGTTATTACAAGATTGCATTATAAATCTTAGTACTTCAGTTGAGATAAAAAAAATGGGTTAGGACGAATATATGCATTTCATCAGCATCCATTAGACGTGTGACATATAATCCCATATTATTCCAATATTTTACGACCTCTCACCTAACTAGTGATTCGTCAATTTAAACACCAACCAACCCTCTGCATGATACGAGTATGGCCCACGCCCCAATAACTTTAATTAAAAAGAAAAAGAAACTAAAAATAGATTATTATCCGCTTCCGCTTTTTTTATCTTCGTGGAAAAAAAAGAAAACCCTTTAAAACGTTAAAAGCACTTTCGTAATTAAGAGATGTTTCCGAAACTATATGCACCATAGGAAAATCCTAGCAATGATCCAAAACTATATATATGTATTATTAGACGCATTAATAAATAAAAGGTAGTTTCCAACATAAAAGAAGAGAAGAAGATTCGTTATACCGCTTGTTGAAAACCAGTGAGATAAATGGCGAGCGAGCACTCGTCTTGTCCGGGGCAGACAGCCTCCATGGTGACGTCAGCAATGGTCGGATTCACCACCAACGACGCAAAGTTCGATAGGAAAACGGTCACAAATATGTGTATAACATTCTTCCAAATCTCCATCGTTGATCTTGTTTTTCTTCTCTTTACTATATATGTTCTTTCCAATACCACCTTCGATATATATCTCTCTCCGTCAAGAATAAGCCAACCCTTTTTGGCTTACGATCAGTGAGAGGTAATTAATAAAAAAATAATGTATTAGATAAATTGAAGATAAATGGCAATGAAATGATTGGATGATGTGATGATGAGTTTGAAGTAGAATGAATGGAGTTGGATATTTATATAGAGCGTCGGAGGGGCTCACCAAATGTTTATGAATCATACTTTTCGTACGTATAAATGCCGCGTTATTACCTATGGTTAATATTTAAAAATTTTATATGTATGTATGCATATATATAAAGCCAAGTCTCTCTCTGGGTGGAGCAGTGAGATGACTGATTATTTTGTTGACCATCACGCTTAGTGTTGGACTTTTACATCTTATTAATCGAAAGGGTTGGTGAGCTGAAATGTTAGGCTTTTCCACGAATGTGCTTTGTATATATATAATTCTCAACTCTGTATATACTATTCAACGTGCTAGTTGTTCATTTATTGGCGCACTAGAAGAATGAAGAAAGTTTCAAAGTCTCGTTATTTCACTTTTGTTTTTCACTTTTTGTCTTCTCATATATGATGCAGATATATGATAATTTTTATTCGGCGGGCTTGATTAAAATATGTACCCATCCCTCAAACCAATTGCTCTTTTTGTCCTATCCAAACTAGGGTTTCATGGGGGTTTTTGTTTTATTATTGTCACGCATATTCACTTTTTGTGAATGAGCAGGTTCTGATAAAATGGTTCTAGAGATAAGATTGACGTGTCATTCTTGTATATGTTATTTCATGCTTTGGCATTTTCTTTCTACCTTTGTCGAGATTGTATTAATCGATCACGGACTTATGTGCTCTCCCTTATATAATTTTATATACGTGTTCTTCCAAATATATTAGATATGATTGGCATTAATAAAAAATATATCCAAAAAGATAATTTTATTTATTGTGTGGTGAGAAGCTTGGGTTCAATTTCGATCTGATATTTTTGTAGTCAAGACTTTGTATAAGTAGGTAAAAGCCTATCAGGCAAAACTACACATCAAAGTACAATGAGATACTTGGTCATTCCAACCCTATATATATATATATATATATATATATATATATATATATATATAGATTAATTAATATGGACGAAGGCATTTTTGGACAATGAACTTAACAATGCGTAGACAAGTGGAACAATGTTAATGATTTTGGTAGATCGATCAAGAATGGTTTTGTTTGTTTGATTGTAGTTAGGCAATAAGTCACTTCTAATCATCAGATCTCGAACAAATTATGTATTCGAAGCCTCTAATATAATTCCAAATTTGGTCACTGTTTCTATCTGAATGATTATCTTATTCAAATAACTTAACATATAGATAGTACCAATAATAATTTAATGAAATACATATAAAATGGATGACCAATCGAAATGAAGTCCACCTTTCCTAATTGGGCCGGCGGTCAAACTAGAGAGTTCATACGTTGCAAGGTATCTGTACGGAATCAAAAGGGTTGACATTAGCCTTGGTAAAAGCATGACGTAACTTCTGTTATTTGACAAAATTTATAGATAATTAATGTATTAGCGATGCTCGATATGTTGGTCAATTAATATAGTTATTTTTTGACAAAATCCCACTATTAGTATTGATTTGGCCGTTACAATAGTTAAAAATTAGCGGTACTACGGAACTATATACGACGTGGATGATTCTTTCAAGCATTTTTTATAACAATATATTAATAATAACGACCCTTTTATACCAATAACAAAGATTAAACATTTAAACTAGTAGGCAAGAAGATATCAATGATCGTGGAAATGGAATGTCATTATCTATAATATATAATATTTGTACTTCTCTCTAATTAATTTCAGATAAAACGTCCATTTTGGAATAGTAAGAGTTTCAAGCTGCCTTCTCACCCCACGAAAACCGTAGACTTTTTTCGTGGTAAAATGCAGTGGATGAATATAATATCTACCGAATCCTTTTAATTATTCAAGCACAAACTAATCAAAACGAAGGTGCAGCAAACGCGTTATTATATGATTTAAGTGGGTAGGCAATAAGATGTGTATAATAATATGTCAAAGGTAAGCGGCAAAGATGAATAAATTAGTAGTTTATAATTGGCAATGACTAAAAGTTAGGCAGAATACGATAATAGACGTTGTCGCTAAAATAAAATGGACTTGGTCATAGTCTTCTTGATAGTCCGTGTTATGAGCTGGAGAGTAAGAAATACAGAGAGAGACGACAATAATGTATCGATATATGATTGTTTGTCGATATTACATATATAATATGTTACAGTCTTTTTCACTAGGACTAGAAGAATTATTCATAAGTGAAATAAAAGACCTAAATAGTGTTTTCCTAGTCGTTTGTGGCTCTGCTGCGTCGCGAGGTATTGGGAATAAGGTTTATGGAGAGGCTCAGCAAGAAGCCAATAAGCTGCATTTGTATGTATATATACATATATATTCGAAATTAGAAAATTAAACTGAAATATGTAATAAAAGAATACGTTCCATGGATGAAGTGTGGGATCAACGAAGATAGATGTTACCGAAGACAACCCTACAGAAAGAATGCTGAAACCTTGGTAATGGAAGGGAGCATCCTCGCCAAGAAACCAAGCTATTATATATACGAACGAAACGATATCGATCAATAGATGAAATCATTCATTAGATGATCACTAGACAACCTTAATAATATAATTTCTAACACATAGAAGAGTATAAAATGTACCTGAAAGAGGGCTAAAATTCAGTGGCGATATGAGGTTTGCGAGGGCTGATGTGCCTAAGAGGCATCCTTGTGCGAGTCCCTAATGCACAATTATAACCTTAATTGATATATTATTATTATTATTATATATTATTATTATTATTATTATTATTATTATTATTATTATTATTATTATTATTACTACTGATACACACATGATATATCTGTAAAAGTACCTGCTCATTTGGCCCGACATGCTTTGATACTATGCTGTTCAACTTGCAAACACATAGACGGTTAGTTAACTTGCAAACACATAGATTTGTGGTTTTTGAGGACACAACAATATTTTTGGTGAGTTCTAGTCTTACATGTGAAATTGTGTTGCAACTTATTTGAGTATGAGATTCATATTTGAATAATTCGTTGTGCACATAAATTTGATTTTAGAAATAAAAATATCTGTGTCTGA
This sequence comes from Craterostigma plantagineum, assembly GCA_027422505.1. Lineage (NCBI taxonomy): Eukaryota > Viridiplantae > Streptophyta > Magnoliopsida > Lamiales > Linderniaceae > Craterostigma > Craterostigma plantagineum. The sequence goes on along the minus strand of JAPQWV010000002.1, from coordinate 34,671,847 downwards.
TTTTGATATTATTCTTTACTATTAGACACGAATTTGAGATGGTATTCTATGTGACAAAATTTATTTTAGAAACGGAATCTTATCCGTATTCAATTTTCCACGAGAGCAATACCTACCCATTCAGACACAGAAAATTTCGTGTCTAATGTCTCAGTTGAAACGGAATTTTAGTTTATACACAGAATTTTCTGTTTCTAATACTGTATATTCTAGTAGTGTAAGTTAGTCAAACAGATAATATATATGTAATAATAATTGACAAATAAGAACAATAATAATGGTAATATTTTTTCTCTTACTACTCACGTTAGGGGTCGAAAGGAAAATGAAAAAACCAAATGATGCAGAAGCATAGGGTACCCAGCTTGCCCATGCTATGCTGTTGAGAAACATCTGCGTTTCCCCAATCACCTCAACTCAATATTCATAATCAATATTGACATAATATACATATATATGAGAAATCTCTAGCATGATGTAATAATGCATACGCTTAGAAATCCAGCAAATTGTCCAACAGAGACCAATATTTCCTCCCCAACAAAGGAACCCAATGTGGGCATGAAGACCATCTGCAAAGTTATTAGTCGATGCTTATATAATTGAGATCGAGGACGATTATCGAATCTTTCTAATGAAATTAAATAATACAAGAGATTGGATGAAGAAGAAGGAATATATACGTTAGATAAAGTAGCTCCAACGTAAGTAACGAGCAACACATCGGCAAACTGATCTTTCCCAAAATGGAATCTTGCCTTCAAGTAATACTGTGGCAGCAAACACATAGACAAAAGAAAATATATTGATTAGAGAGAGAGAGAGAGAGAGAGAGAGAGAGAGAGAGTATTACCATTAAGCAAGAACCAACTCCAACCTCTGCGAGGCTGTTAAAGAAAACAATGGATGCTGCCAAGGATACCTTAGCACTGAAACATTGTTACATTACATGTATTGTCCAAATCAAGGGAAAAAAAAAGAGAGGGTAAGAAAATCTGCGTTTAGAGATATAGTAGTGATAGCAAGACCTCCTCTTTAGCAGTTGGAATACATCCTTTGGAGATGGAATATTCGCAAAGAATAAATCGACCTTTTTCGCTTTTTCTATGAAACACTCGCCTTCATCGTTGCCATCTTCTCCCAAAATTGGCTTCTCTAAAGAGTCGTCTTCAACGCTCGCATTATTATTCTCCTTTACAAAGAGATGCATGTAAATCGCCGCAAAAACGGTGATGGCCGCAGAAACCGTAAAAATATCTGCCGTGGATAGCAGTCGAGCAGCTAACGTACCCCCAAAATATGCGCCAAAAGTCGCCCCGTACATGACACCAAAGGCCGATATGCGCTTCCCCTCTGATACATTGTCAGCCTATATATATATATATATATATATATATATGTGTGTGTTAATCGCTATGATATTTTCTTCGTCGTCGAGATCAATTAATTTACGGCCAAATTACTAAACTAGGTCACTAACTTTAGCCGTTTTCGTTTATGGGTCACCATGTTTTATAATTGCAAACTTAGATCACTAAGTAAGGTGTCTGGTTTTTTAGGTCACCAGCGAATTTTTCCCGCGCAACTCGCCGGAAATTCGACGTGGCCGATGACACGTCAGCAGCCACGTCGGATTCCCGGGAAATTTTCGCCGGAGTATAAAAAAAATCAGTTACATTACTTACTGACCTAATTTTGCAATTACGAAACTTAATGATAAACAAGAGACCCGTAGTTCTAATTTAATAATTTGGCCTTGATTTATTTACCAAGTACGCAGCAGAAATGCACATAACTCCGCCCTGCGTAACCATGGAGATCAAAGTGTTGATAACGCAATACGCATAGAAAAAGCTCGCCGTCCTCTTCCAAGCAAGTATAGCTGCAGAGTGCACAAATATAAATTAGGGAGTTTTCGGGGACTATTTATTATTCAATTATATAGATGATATAGTCGAATGAGTACATCTACATACTCGAGGGAAATATATTGAGAACCAAGAACAATGTGAGCATAGGCGTTCGCCCATAATAAGCGTCGGAGAGGTTTCCTATAAGCGGTGTCATAATCGCAGATCCTATCCCCAAAACCTGGAATTTAATGTAGTCATTTTCTTAGCTTTATAAATAATCGCTTGACCCCCTAATATATATATATATATATAGATATATATATATATATATATATATATATATAATTTTTATTACCGCTTTTTGGAGGCCAGTAATGTAAATAGCAGCTGAGCATTCGTCTTTGCCAGGGCAGACGGCGCTGAGTGTGACGTCGGGCATTGCTGGGGTAATCATAAGCACGGCGAAATTCGAAAGGAAAACTGTGAAGAAGAGATGACTCAATCTTCTTCCCAAATCCTCTTCCATTAATTAGAGAAAAGAATAATCTTCTCCTACTATATGGATTATGATTTATATACTGCTGCTATATAATCGAAGCGCGAGTGCCATTGAAATATCGTTCTCCTAGTCCTCGCTTGCTTTTTTTTATTTATATTAATTCGATGCGAGGTGGATGAAGCTGATACATCAAAGATTTTTCTAAGTTTCCATATCTTTGAGGGGCCTTTATAATTCAGGGCATTCATAGTTTAAACTTAGGTTATAGACCACTGTTGGAAACCTCATAATTTTAAGAACCCGATTCTGCATTACTACTTTATTGTTCTGCAGTACCACGTTATTTTCTTCTGTACCACTTCATTGTTCTTCAGTACCACTTCATTGTTCAGCAGTACCACATCATTGTTTTTTCAGTACCGCTCATTGTTATGCAGTATCGCTTCATTGTTCTGAAATAACACAAAAAGATCATCTGATACCAGTTCATACACACTTTATAACACCTGTGTAAATCTAGGTCCTTATCTCTAAATTTTATAAAAATTGAATCCTTTAAACAAGAGTTTTTTGTGACAGTGTCTGAAAGCTATTTTAAAACATCTTTTGGGGCATGGAACGTAATTACACCTATTTTTTTTTTTTGCATGAAACAGGGGTGTGTGATTTGATGTATAGAAGATTTTATATTATCTTTTTGCGTATTTTCTCTGCCAATCAATTAAGTTGAATAACGTGTAGGACGTAATTGTCAATCAATGCAATATAGGTTCGTACGCTAAGTAAAAATTAAACATTTCTCATCAGCAGTGCTCTTAGTTTTTTCCAATTGTGATTAATTATAAGATATAAACCCTTGTAATTAATAAAGAAAAAGATGGTCCGCCCGCCCGCCCGCATGCATTACAACTTCAAAGAAAAGAGAAGAGAAATGCATTAGTTCAGTTGGGACCTCACCGTGGTTACAACTCCAACTAAGTTCAAACTGTCAACAACTTAATGATGATCGGGCATTAAGATGACTAATCTTTCTAATCTGCTTGTAGTATTGTTCCAAGTTCAATTAGTCAAGGAATTTAAAGAGAAATATTTGTTGGAACATTTTAGTCACTTGTGGGCCAATAAGACGAGACGAAAATAGGTACCTCATTGGCTCATTGTCCACGTGTATTATATAAAAACCACATCCTTCTTCCCTTCAATTAAATCGGTGCATTTATGGACTTACGATTAAAGACGACTTTTGGTTTGGGTTTGCGAGACAGAATATTGGGCTAATATATGGGCTTTATTTACAATTTCTAAATAATAGAACCGTAGTTGGACAGACATCGTTTACTTCCTCACTGATTAATTTAATCGTTGGTGCTCGACGCCCATGAGGACTATCGCCGCGCCGCCTATTTGGCCATGAGGGGGCACTCATTTTATATTATATGATAATAATAAATATCCCATTCGAAATAAACTCGTTTATTGAAGCTATCGCCTGCCCATTTCATCGTTAGAAAAGAATTGCAGTATGGCCACTTGGATCTATATAAGATTTATGTACATGGACTGTATAAAAACGGACAAAAACCAAGCTCTCACTTGTTTGGGTTCGAACGTGATTGAGACTGCTTTCGAGCTGAATAGGTCCGATATACATACATACATAAAAAAAAATATCCAACCAATGATTTTCACAATGAGACATTTGCCTTGTTTACGACGGAGACAGCATGTTTATTGCCACATAAACAACATCGCCGTTTTTGTCCCCAACTCTTTCAAGAACTTCATAGCTTCTTCAAAGGCGAAAAAAAAAAGCATCAAAAAAGCACTAACCTCATACCTGGGAAGAAGAAAGCAGAGAAAAATGGGCAAACGAACAAATAGCCCATCTTCTTACAGAAAATCTTCTCCAATGCAGAAACTAAAATCGACGACGCTAAAGTACCTATTCGAACTCGATTCCAAGGAAAGCTCCGTCAACAAGCCCGCCCATACAAACTCCGATCCCTACGAAATCATTTCCCTTATTTCGTACTGTTCTTACGTCGACGACCCCCTAAACGACCCTTTGGAGTATTCCTTACAGCAAAATCTCAAGTGCAATAAGCTCTCAAAGCTCCTATCGATCCTAATATCCCAGCGAAAGCCATTCCCCGACCGAATCCTACCGACCCTCTTCGACATGATATCGACCAACCTCTTCCGGCCAATTCCGCCGCCGGCCGGAGCCGGCGCCGGCAGCTCCACCGCCGGAATCTGTCCGGACGATGACGACCTGGTGGACAACCCCGAACCCGCCTGGCCCCACCTGCAGATAGTCTATGACATCCTCGTACGAACTGTAACTATGGCAGAGACTGAGGTTCTTTCTCCATGCATCGATTTCACCTTCGTTCTCAATCTTCTAACCCTATTCCAGTCCGAGGACCTAAGGGAGAGGGAGTGTGCGAAGAACGCGTACCACAAAATATATTCCAAGTTCCACGCCCTGCGATCGTCCATGAGGAGAGCGATGAGCGACGTTTTCTTGCAGTACGTCTTCGAAGCAGAACAGAGGCATTGCGGGATAGGAGACATGTTGGAGATATGGGGGACGATAATCAATGGCTTCAGCGTACCTTTAAAGGAAGAACACAGGCTTTTCTTGACGAGGGTGCTCTTACCTCTCCACAGGCCGAAAGGCATGAGGGCTTATCACAAGCAGTTGGCCTACTGCGTTTATCAGTTCGTGGAGAAGGAGCCCATGCTCGGCGTGGTGGTGGTTAGGGGCATACTCAGTCACTGGCCGGCGAGTAACTGTCATAAGGAAGTGCTTCTCATCGGAGAGATCGAAGAGCTAGTCGACGGTATGGGGACAGAACAGTACAAGGTATTAGCCCTACCTCTGTGCAAGAGAATTGCCAAGTGCTTGACTAGTTGTAATTCCCAGGTAAAAACTATATATAAGCAAAAAAAAAACCCATTTACTGAAACTATCTCTTGGCATTCACCTTATTGCTCTGATTTATCAGGTGGCAGAGAGGGCACTCTACGTATGGAACAACGAGCAGTTTGTGAAGATGGCATCAGAGGCGATCGAAGATGTGTTTCCTATATTAGTGGAAGGGATGGAGAAAAACCTGAGATGGCATTGGAGTCGAAGCGTTCGCCAGCTCACCGAGAATGTGAAGGAGATGTTGGAGGAGATGGAGCCGAGCCTCTACTCTGAGTGCCTATCGAAGATTGACCTTCGAGATGAAGGAGAAGAAGTGAGGAGGAAGGAGAGGTGGGAGAGGATAGAAATGGCTGCATCGGCCAAATGTATTCACAGTGTCTGCAATTAGCATCAGAGGTAGCTATTACACAAGGAATAGAATACATATATATAGTACATACTGAACATAAAAAGCCATACAAGACCTTAATTACCGCGTGCGACGATAAGTGTGTGTCTGAATTCGAAGGAATAACGGACATCTTACAGCAGAATCGTAAGGCTGCTGTAAGATCTCAAGTGTTATTCTGTAACCTCAAACATCATGGGAGATACATAACCAATTTAATTACAAAATCGAGGAACATATTCTGGAAAAAAATTGCGTAAAGGCACGCTCGGAAAGGAACGGGAAAGCAAACTTATAAAGCATTTCTTGGTCTTTTAACCCAACATGATACGAGTTCACCACACAATACTGCAAAACTAGATGAACTCAATGCTCGAATGCAGAGAATCTGAAACGAAAAATAAGTGAAAGAAAACTGCTGATGAGGAATCAAATTAAGCTTCGAATCCCTAAAAGTTCGGCAGGTATTGGTACCTCAGTAGCAAAAATCAGCTGAACAAAAGCTAAAATGACAAGCAAGCCGTAATTTCTGAAACAACACAGTAAAATCGATTCAAAAACTAATTCAAAACACAGACGTGAAGCTTCGTTTACTTCATGCTAGCACAGAAACAATACGACCTCCAAACCTCATAAACTTCGATTAAGATGCCTTCAACGAATGGATTCTTCTAGCAATTTTGCGTATCTCAGTCGAGCTGTGTGATTTTTCGCGTCCAAGCAGAAATGGAGGACTAAAGTTGAGTAACCAAAGCCCAAATTTGTATAAATTCATTAATATTGGTAATAATAGACGCTAATTAAAATTTTGAACCCTCGCCTTTGCTCGCTTTACTTCTTTACTGACCATCTCAGTGATCTCTTAGCTCAGTACTTGGACCTACGATTTTAGAACCAAAGCCATGTCCGCCGCTTCAATGGTGAGCTGTATTTCCTTGTTCTTGAATTATGTTCTTTTTGTGCTCCCTTGACATCATATTGTTTCGTTCATCCATTTTTTCGAAGGTCGCCCACTTGGTGCCTTTGAATGCTAAGCTAGAGGAAGAAGACGGCAGCTCTTCGAATTCCAAAATACCCCTCAATCGAGGAGTTAATTACGTCGGCCGCGATTCTGTCGCCGCCAGCGATAAACGCCTGAGCAGGAGGCACATAGCCGTTAAGTGCTCCGTCGACGGCTCGTCTGCGCACGTCGACGTTGTACGTATATATGTGAAGAACTTTGAGCTGAGTTGTTATGCCCTTTTTGTTTTCGTGAAATCCTATGTTGATGCGAAGAGTGGTGTGTAGGAAGGCGTGAACCCAGTTGTTGTAAGGTCTAATAGCGAGAGGAAGAAGCTTTTCTCTGGCGAAAAATGCGAAATTCACGCCGGGGATGTCATAGAGCTGATACCTGGGCATTACTTGTTCAAGTTCGTGCCTTTGTCTAAGGACTTGATCGAAACTTCTGTTGACACTAGTCAGAAGAGAAGATTTTCGAATGAGAACCTAGATCAGAGTAGAAAGAGAATCCAGAAATTTCCCGAGGACAAAGCTGTAGTTAGAATCCAAAATGTAGTTAACTGCAAGATTCGTTTTCGCTGCTATAATGTTGCACGAATTCATGCTGAGTTGCTTTTTCTTATTGTGTGATTCAGGAGGGAATGGTAGATAATGATGCTGAGATGCCACAGCATTCTTCTGAGAATATACGTCAGTTTCGAGTTTCCATGGAGAAATTGCCTCAGACCTTTAGACTGATGAGAGTGAAAGAATTACCAGAATGGGCCAACAAGAATGCTGTTTCTATCAGTGATGTGATTCAGGTAAGAGCTCTGCGAGCATAATATTAAGGTTTTTGCTTTCTTTTGGAGAAGTTGGAGTCCTCACCATAATGATATAGAACGTCTCTATTGGGATCTGTTGCTTTACTAGTTTAGCTAAGTTTTTCTCTTACTCAGCCTTTTATATGTTATATATGCAGGGGAACGTGATTATGGCAGTCCTTTCGAATTACATGGTGGACCTTGATTGGCTACTTTCTGGTATGTTATTACAGGTTTTTTTTTAAAGAAAATTTGTGCGATTTTATGTTGGTTCCCTTATCCATTGGTTTTCATGTATCATAACTAATCCGTTTCTTTGCAGCATGTCCAATGCTTAGAACAGTCCCTAATGTTCTAGTAATTCATGGCGAAGGTGATGGCACTCTCGAGTATATGAAGGTTGTCTTGTATCTATCCCTATCCTAGCCATTATATTATTTCTTTTCTAATATACGATCGTATTCCCTTACGTATATTTCTTTTGTCAGAGAAGCAAACCTTCGAGCTGGATTCTTCACAAGCCTCCATTGCCCATTTCATACGGAACGCATCATTCAAAGGCAATGATTCTTGTCTATCCTCGTGGAGTTCGTGTTATTGTACACACAGCAAACTTAATATACGTGGATTGGAACAACAAGACACAAGGTTTGTGGATGCAAGATTTTCCATGGAAAGAACAAAACAGTTCGGGATCCACATGCGACTTCGAAAACGACCTGATAGATTACCTAGGAGCGTTAAAGGTTATGTTTTGTATACCAAGAGTTTGTGATTACAATCTCAGTTTTTTTTGTTTTTTTTTCTGTCGCATACATTTATTTTTATATATAATTAATATCGCGAAGCACACTGGAAAGAAGAGATGCTATATTACCTTTCATCTGTACAACAGAGTGGCATTTTTCTTAATAATAGTGTCTCTTGCTGAATTTACTTGCAGTGGCCTCAATTCAATATTGATATACCAACCATGGGCAGCTTCACCATAAATCCATCCTTCTTCCGTAAATTTGATTATACATCAGCTGGGGTAAATTCAACTATTTGATTACTCTTTCAAGTTACATACAATCTTTTAAAATGTTCTCTATTGTAGCAAATGCTTACAGTTCTTACGTAATAAAATCTAAAATAAACCAGGTTAGGCTTATAACCTCAGTCCCTGGATATCATTCTGGCTCCAGTTTAAGGAAGTGGGGACACATGAAGCTTCGAACAGTACTCCAAGATTGTACTTTCGATCAGCAGTTTGAGAAATCTCCCCTTATTTATCAGGTTTCTTTTTCGCATGTCTCTTTATGTGTCAAATATCATTAGTTAACAGTTTATATATTTTTCGACTGAATTTTCGACTACTATCAGAATAAATCCAGTGATAATGAACACAACCACACATGCTACAAGTAGTATTTACTAAGAAAGAAGACGTTATCATAGATATTTACAGTCACAGACACTTTTAGTATATCATGTTAAATATTTAATCATGGTCGTGTTTGTGGTGTAGTTTTCTTCTCTCGGTTCTTTAGACGAGAAATGGATGGCTGAGCTGGCAACCTCCATGTCAGCTGGAACTACTGAAGAAAAAAAGGCTCTTGGTTTGGGGAAGGCCTCGATTATATGGCCAGCAGTGGAAGATGTACGATGTTCTTTGGAGGTAATTTAATTTTAGTTGAACAATGTTGTGCGAAGATATATTTTTTTTCTTTCTTTTTTTTTTTGAATTTCCGTTCAATTGTGAATGAAGGGATATGCGGCTGGAAATGCCATACCAAGCCCACTGAAGAACGTCGAGAAAGAATTCCTGAAGAAGTATTGGTCGAAATGGAAGGCAAGACACAGCGGACGTTGGTACGTACTTGCACATTTATTCGCAGTTGCCCGGGTGTAACAAACTAAATATAAACTGTGTATCTTACAAACGTTCTTAATCATTTTAATGGTTGCTTATATCATTTTCTTTCCTCTCTGTGTTAAATGGTAACGTGTATAATTTTGCCTGCAAATTGTTCCAGTCGTGCAATGCCTCATATCAAGACATTCACGCGTTATAACGGGCAAAACCTTGCGTAAGAATCCTTACAAAATGCAGATTCAAATTTTTTATCACCATTGTTTTCACATTTTAGTTTTTCTAGATTTTGACTGCTCAAACTTGTCTTTTATAGATGGCTGCTGCTAACTTCGGCAAACCTCAGCAAAGCTGCTTGGGGAGCTCTTCAGAAAAACAATTCGCAGTTGATGATTCGTTCATACGAGGTGAGAAGTTATCCCAAATTATTCTTATTTCGATCATAATTACACGTGCAACTAAGGCTCTTTTTTATTTCCTTTTTCTTTTTCGATCCCACGATTTGAATTAGCTCGGTGTTTTGTTTCTGCCTCTCTCTGGGAAATTCGAGCGCCCCTTCTCATGTACAGACAACGTCGTAGAGGTAATAAATATTGGGAATCTCTTCACTCTGTCTTTTTCCACAAAAAACAAAGTCTTTGGTGGAGAATTGCTAATAAAATTTTGGACTTTGAAGGATATAAAACCCGCCCAGACGAAGCGAACGAAACTAGTCACCTTGGCTTGGAAAGGAAAGAAGGAAGACGAAGAAAACAGTGAAGTCATTCAACTGCCTGTGCCTTATGAACTTCCTCCAATACCCTACTCTCGAGGAGGTTTGCTGATTAAGACGATCTTTTTAAGATAAATTACAGCCAAGTAATCTCTGTGTAACATCTTTTTTCAATAGATCATTTGATAAAAATTTATTACAGATGTGCCATGGTCTTGGGATCGAAGGTATACCGAGAAAGATGTGTATGGTCAGGTTTGGCCCAGGACTGTGAAGCTCTACACAAACCAAGGTGTCTAACTTTTTTCCTTTTTTCTTCTAAGATACCTTGCCAAAACTATCGACTCGAACCGTTGCTACTATGCCTGATTTATCTGCAATGTAATAACGAGTTTCACGAGCTTTATATTTCATCGATAATGCAAGTTTTAGACTGTGATAAGCAGCGGAGGACAGAAATGAAACTTGAGGCTCGAGAAAAAAGTCCCATAATCAAACCAATGGCGAATAAACCAGCCAAGGGAATCGCTTCGACGAACGATCACAAGAAGATAAAATTCTGCCTACAGAATAAATAGAAAAGGTCTCTGCAACAAACACAGTTTGCTCATCTTTCTTCCTCAATCGAGGGTGGTTTCCCAGAATTCTCTCCATCCCCATAACTGTTCAACTCATCGTACATCTTGAAAGCAGCCCTCGAAAATTCCACCGTTGCTTCAAAAACCCTAGAAAAACCAGTCTGAAGACCATTTAGGGCAATCCTCTCTGTTTCTTGCACGCATGCCCTGTGTTTTTCCTTCTCCAAGTCGAGCCTTGTCCTGAAACTGTCGATCATGTCTCTGCTTTCAGCTACAGACTCAGCCCTACGATTATCATCAGTCTCCATGTTCTTGTCTGAGAGCTTATACTCCAAGAACTTGTGTTCAGACTTCTGAAACGCCGAAACCTTCTTGTCTAACTCTTTCGACATGCCATCGACTCTCCTCTTTTGTCTTACCTCCTCGCCTTGCTGAACCCACAAGGCTCTAACATCCTTAACGCAGCTTTTTATAGCAGTTGAGACAGACTTGTCTGGTAATTTGTTCAGGAAATCCAACCAATCGTAGCAGATTTTGAGAAACGGCGGCCCACTGGGACGAATCGAGGGAGGAGAAGTTTGCCCCCTTGAGTAAAGCTCAGCCTCGGGGGCTATGAGCTTCGACAGCCATCCATAAAGGGCTGAGACGTACGCCTTTTGGGCTGCGATGTACCGCACGAAGCATTCGCACCAATTCAGAAGCTCGGCCTGAAGCTGAAGGGTTGCAAGGCGGTGGGTTTCGTTGCAGAATCTACCGTAAGAAGAGCAAGCGAAGGTCTTCACTTCAAAGATGATCTTTCCCTGGGCTTCGTGGGACCCTAACATGGCTTCCCAGGTTGTCTTCATACTGCACAGAAACAGAAAAATGATGTAAGAAGCAATATAGTCTCATCTTTGCACATTAACTTAAAGTTGTACCCCTTGAGCAATTCTTTTATCTGAGGCTCGAGTTCTTCGTCTCTAAGCTTGTCGATTCGATTCGATATTGTTTCTGCACTTCGAATGGCTACGAGGATTCTGCTGTATAGATCTTTGACTGCAGCTCTAACTTTGTCCACCGTAAGCCCATCCCTATCTCCTCTAGCATCTTGGCTTCGAAGATGGTTGCATTTTCTTTCGTATATTCGTCTGATGCTATCTCCATCCTGCGAAGATCGAGATGAAAAAATCAACCAAACAACGGAAAATTAGAACACTTTCCTCTTTTTCTGCCATCAAATTTAGACGAAGTACTTACCTTGACTTCTTCGTAGAGCTTCTTTTCCCAGGCGTATAACCTCGCCAGTGTAAGAGAATGGCTGCCCGAAGACATACCTCCATAGTCATCGAAGAGATCGTTGCTGAACTCTGTCCATGACGAAGAACTCTTCGAACTAGACGCTACTAAACTCTTACAAGAAGATGGTGATGAGTGGGACGAAGCACTTCTCCACGTAATAGCTTGGATTAGCTTCGTCGAATTTCCTAACATTGGAGAGATGCTACGTACAGCTGAGCAACAGAAACCATGAATTTGATTCTAACAACAAAAAGAAAAAACAGAGTATATTATTTCACCTTTCAATTCCCCAAGATTAGACTGCAGATGAACACGGTTGCACTCTAACATCTTAGACAGATCCTTGCCAGAATCATAAGCCCTTATGAAATGATCTTCGATATGCTTCAAAGCTTCCAACATTTCTCTACCTTGTTCAGGCGAATCGATAACGGTCAAGCCATTGTGTACCTCTTCTTCAAAGCTCATATAATGTTGTTCTATTCCCTCTTCAACTCCATCGTTACTCTGTTCTGCTAAACTCTGTTTCTTCTCTTTCTCCCACGTCTCTTCTCTCTCCTCTACTATCTCCCCTTCTTCATCTTCAAGCTCTGGGATACCCTCCTTTTCTCTAACAGCCCTTAGATCCTCCTCGGAAATCGCGTCATAAACACGCGCCATCTCTGTCCCTGCGACGCTGGTGAAAGGGTTGAAGAAGTCCCAGCCAAAGTCTCTCTGAGGCGAAGGCATTGCATGGCCGTGAGGCATATCCATGTAGAGATATTCACAGGCCACCTTCCCATCTCTGCGTTTGCCGTTACTAGCACACGCGCCGTCGAGGGTGGACGGCGAGCTTGTCGACGAACTGCACGGCTCGCAGGGGACGGTTTCTTTCGTGGGCTCGGAAGGAGTCTGCTGAAGAAACAGAGGATTTGAAGCCACGCCTTCCTTCTGGATCGGCGGCGGCGGTGAAGGCGGTGGCAACGTGATGTAGAAAGACGGCGGCGAAGAATGGCGAGCGACGAAGAGGTTTAGAGCCGCTGAGACACCGTAAAGAGATTTGCAGTATCTGTAGTGAGCGTCTGCCAAGGCGTACCTTCTCTCCACGGCTAACTTGAGCTGCTGTTTTCTTTCTCTGCATATCGACACTACTTCCTCTTCTTCTTCTAACCTTGAGGCAACGCAGCCCATGTTCTTCGTCTTGAGCAAGACACAAACTTTCTAAATGGGTTTAACTCTCAGAAGTGATTTGAGCTGTAAAAACAAGATTTCTCTCCTCTCACTTCTCTTCCCAACGAAGCTTCAAGCTCTGCACTGTGTAGAATGTTAGTGTTAAAGACAAATGGCAGGTTTTTTTTTGCGCCTGAGTGTGTTTGATATTCGCCTCCTAGTTTACTAAAGGCAGAAGGTGTATGAAGAAAATATGAACTAGTTTAAACATTAAACACGAAATTAGAGAAAAAAAAAAAAGGAGCAGCTTTTTGAGAGGTAAGGTAAGTCTAGGATTAGTGTGTTGGCTCGAGAAATAACAATTGATGGAACTAATACTGTGCTCTTGTGTAATGTAATGTAGTATTGTTTGTTGTTTGTACTCGTATTGTGTGTTGCTGAGTGAAGTTTATATTAAAAAAAGGGCAAAATCTGAATCAACAACAGAGATTTTTCCATAAAAGACAGAAGATGATGGTGAGAGAAAAGAGGAGTCAAATTGACAAAACTCTTCTCAAACAAACTGGGTAAAAAAGTGTGGTCAAGACTCCTCAGATTGCCACCATAGATTCTGTACTCGCATGCATCTCTCTCTCTCTCTCTCTCTCTCTCTCTCTCTCTCATTAAGATGCATATGCTACTTGGCACAGTCTTTTTGTTCCGTTCTAAAATAGATAATATGGATATTGATTCTCCAACTGCATTGATTTGCCCGGATTAAATAAAACAAGAATCATATTATTAAGCTTCATTTCCACATTTTCCCAGTCTCTCTTACCATATTTCTTCATCGTTAAGGGAGTTTTTTCATGTCGACTAGTGTCACGACCCTTTTAGTTAGGGGTGTAACAACTAGCTTGTTCTTGCATGGGAAACTGCTGCAAGAGAAAGATTCTTCAAAATGTTTGTAGTGCCCAAGAGCTCGTAAAGTTTTGAGTTTAATTAATATCCATCGTCTTCTAATGGTCTGTTAACACTTCAAGATAGTTCGAAAACTCAGCAAAAAGCAGCTACAGAAATGGAAATTATATCAATATATAGCCCAAAAAAACAAACGCCATGTCTATTAAGCTTCGAGGGTTCCACCAAGATTTACAGAAATAGATAATAAATAGACTCCAAAAGAAAAAAAAAAAACGAAAAACAACTAGCTTGGAAATATCCAACCACCATATTCATCCCCAGTCATTAGCTCCTCTCTTTCTCTTAGGCATACATAGTGTGTCAAAGCCCCTTCTCAGTAAGAAAACGAATTCGTTTCATCGGATCTGCAAATCGCAGCTCTTTATACGTACTTCGAAATAAAAAAGATGCAATTCAACCACTTCTTCACCTGAGAGCAAAACAGAGCACTTACTAACTTACTACCAATGACTCAGAAATTCGACGGCAAAGTGATTCCACCGCCTTTCACAGATACGTTAGGGCTACGAACCGAGCTCTCCCTAATCACAAGATTCGAGTCGAGGAAAACTACGACCACCGTAATGTCGTCGTGGAAATGTCGCCTAACCCCACGATCGATCTTCTTCAGATCAGAGTACCTCATCTCCCTTTTCTTGGCTGCTTCTTGCAATGCTGCTTTCACCAATCTCCTCGCACTTCCCTGTGAAACGTGAAAAACCCGTAAGTCGAAACTCAGTTCTACTCCGTGAGAAACAAAAGGGCGAATAAAAAATTGAATCTTGGATACGGTACAAGCTATGATCTCATGGCCCCTTCAGTTTTCTTGCACTTCCCAAGATCATAACACAGATGTATGAGACAGTTATTTGTTTCTTGCATGAAATAACTCACATTGCGTGGATGATTTTGGACCAAATCGACTGCTTCTTGGTTCGTAAGGTGCTCCCAAAGCCCATCTGATGCAAATATGATGAACTGATCGTGGGGCAGAAGCTGCTGCACCGTTACTGAAGGCTCTGCGCTCAAGATTGGCCTTTTGAAAGGCTCACGGAGGCGAAACTTCTGATATAATGGCTCCCTATTGTACTCGGGCTTCTTTAGATACACGTCGCCTATCGATCTCGACACCTAAAACATAAAAAAAAAACAGTAAATTGAAATGAAAACAGCCCAAGATTGGACCTTTGACACGAAGTTTAAACTGGGTTTCAAGTGTTATGTTCCGAACCTGAATTAGGCCTTTGACCCGCCATACGTTATGCTTTAAGACAACGATCTGAGGATCGTCGGGGTGTAATGAATGAAGCTCTTGCCTCACGGATTCGATGCTTGCATTGTGCTCTGCTGAGAGCTGAACAGCGAGAACTTCGCCTGTAGCCTTCACTAGCCTACCCAATACAGCGCGCGAATCCCCGAGGTTTGCAATGTATAGACTTCCACCACATATTACGCCGACAAGACAACATGAGCCAACTGCTGCGATCTGAGGTTTCGTCGGCCATTGTCTGCTTACTACAGAGAAGAAGCCATCTTCTGTTGCCTGAAAGGCCTTTCGAATGACCTCTGCTGACATAGACTCGTTCTCTGCTGCGAATCCTAGAAAAAGGCAATAGATCAGTGATTATCCAAGAATTCAACTTTGACTAAAGAAGAATCGAAAAAACTTCCAAGAACTACTTTTTAGATGTTGGAAGAGGTGTTCGTTGATGAACCGAGAAGTCTCAGGCCCGCCATGGCCATCGTAGATCCCTACGAAAGTACCGTAAGGCCCTGAATCGTTAGAGCTCAATGACCCAGATTCGAGCTGGCTCTGATCTTCTAACAAGTTGTTCGCTTGAACTACGGCCATGGAAAAATCTCCATTGAAATGCTGTCCGAAATCCTTGTACCACAAAAGGCCTTCTTGTCGACCACAATTGTCAGAATTTGAATGAATGTTTCGATCTGATCTTGGCCGAAAACAGGCCCTCAAAAGGTTTATCAATTGGGATAACATCCCTCATCTCATCTCCAAGTAACCCTCCAAATTATCAACATCTAACGAGCGCCTAACTTTTTTCTTTAGGGTTAGAGGAAAACCTCAGCAGCTCAATTGGGGTTTCTTTTTTATCTTCAGTAAAAGCCTGGGAAAACAAGAAGATGGTTGATTAGATTTGAAGTGGATAATATCACGACAGCAAAAGCAAGAAAAAGGTTCGAACTTTATTGAACGGAGAACTGTTATTAGCGCACAATCAACTGAGGACCTCAAATGGGAAAGAAAGAAGCAGATCTCAGAAGTCAGACAAAGAGGATAATAAATTTAAAGGCCGTGGGCCGGAAAATTAAATTTCAACGCAGGAAAAAAAGGAAAGGTTGATTGGGAAATCTGAACTATGAAGAACACGGTCAAAGATGCAATTTTTCTCAAGAAAAATTATACCTTTGCGGAAAATAAAAAAAAAATTAAACCGTTTGGTCAAAACAAGTAAAAACACCAAAAGGTCCGAGTCCAATTTCACACATCAATTCACACAAGTCAAAGGAAATCAATTTCATGAAATTAGAAAACCCTCTATCAGCATCAGTAATCAACATAAAATCTGGGTTGAAGTGAGCTTGTTACCTTTTGTAAATGGATATGAAGATCTACAGAATGAGAGATATTGTGATCTCAGTCTTAACAAGGAAACGAAGATCTGGCAAAGTGAAGGATGGTTAGATCTGTGGAACCCTTAAATCAAAAGGATATTTATGTTTATATAAACAACAAAGATTGCAACTTTGAAGCTCGTTCTTAGGTGTCTAAAAAACAACAGTTCCCTTAGTATCTCTCTTCAGGCCAAAAACAAGACTCCGATGACGGAGAGAGAGAGAGAGAGAGAGAGAGAGAGATATGACTTATTAGAACAGTGGTGTTTAGTAATGTTTGGTTGTGGAAAGAGAAGTATGGTCTCTCTCTTCTATCTTCAGACAAACCCCATTAAAAACCAACACTATAGAGCTTGAAGCCAGCAAAGCGAAGGACCATATATGGGCCCCACACTAGTTCGCTTCCAGGATAGTGAGAAACGAAATCTTGAGAGAGAGAGAGAGAGAGAGAGAGATGTGAAAGAAACAAGAAGAAAAGCGAAGGAAACAACCGAGATGTGAAGAAAACAACTGTACAAGAGAGAGTCAATGAAAAAGTCCAATGAACGGTTTATTACATTATTACCTTTTAAATGTCGGATAAGAAAGATAAACTTTTGACATTACATCATAATTCAATCCCAAGTCCATCATAAAAACATGTAATGGTATATGTGAAAAGAAAAAACCACCAAGAAAATACGTGTAAGATGCAGTGATCGACATAAGGAGATATATAGATAGATAGATAGCCTATATATTATTTAAATAAATAATATTACATCATTAAACGAGGCACAGCAGCCAGCTCATCGTGAGCTTTATTTCCATTCGAAGATTGGATATTTTATATATATTTTTTTTTATATATTGCACGTACAGCCGACTATTAAAGATCGATCATAGTTAGCACTTCAATCAATGCAGATGCCGCTGCTGCTGTATTTCCCACTAATATCCTCGCGATATTTAATTAATTCTGCTGGAAAATATGTACGTATTGAAATTCAAGAATTGAATTTTACGAAATTTAAGATTCGTGATAATTGACAAACATTAAATATTCGAAGGACGTGTCCTTCCAGTGAATGCAACGTGTAAGAATATTTTTAAATTCCGTAACGCTTATATTGCAATTTCAAGATTTGTGACTGTAGGAAAACTGTATTCAAGAATTTGTGATGTGGAAAGATCCCCAAGAGTTGTGAACCTTCGAAATGTAATTCTAAAGATTATGACGCATATGCATATTAATAAAAAAAACTGTTATATTTCAATTTCGACGGTGATAGTTAGTTCCAAGATAACCAACATTTAAATCAAATACACGACACCTAAAATGACAATTCCATCACATTTGAAGTTCCTCAAGTTGACCTCCTAATATAACAGCCCCTATTCAAGTATATGGAAAGTGATGTGTGAATCGATAGATTTATTTTATTTCGCAAATGGCTCGATTGATGGTGACAATTGACTAACCATTATCTCTTTCCTTTCCTACATATATATTCTGTTGTTGAAATAAGAGGGTGAGTTAATCAAACTAATGATCTAAACCATACGAAATAGGATTATTATTACACGTGAAATGCTCATGCATTATTGAATTAATTAGGTAAATATAATATCAACACACGTGCATTTCATGGTGTGATCCGTGGGTGGTCCGAAACCGAAGCCCCCGCCCCTATTACGACCGATTTTTAACAGGTCAAATCAAATAATACAAACATCTATTTAAATTATGTTATCATTTGATTTAAAAAATTCAAGAACAGTCCCTTACCAATTCTGATTTGAAATGGTTGGATGTTAAGGCAGTCTTTTGCAGATTATGTTGGGTTTCTGCGTGTGGGAGATGTTTAGTCCGTTTCACAAAGGTTGTCTTTATCTAATAATACATCACATACGTATAAATATAAATATATCATGTTGGGACTGGGATCTCATTATTAATTATTGTGATATGCTTCTGTATCTCGTCCATAGCTATTCACGGTATGTATGGCTGGGATTTGATCTTCGAAGTCATGGCCGTCTTAAAGATAGGCTTTTGATTTCAATTCATTACCTAACAAGTTGATTTCAGCATGTCCACGATTGGACATTGCTCCAACCTTTTTTATCATTGGGAGTGGACTTATCTCCTTTTCCTACACAAGTTAATTATATACCAATCATACAAAAATCATCAATTTGTTTAAATAAAGTTGTTTTTAATAATTGTTACACGTATGCAATAAAAAGATTTATGAATTGTTGATTCGATTAATGCATGCATGCATTGACTAACTCGTCTTCTAGCCCAAATAGCCCAAAATTGAGTTGAGTTGAGTTGACATTCAATTGCTTTGTCAACTTCCCATTTTTTCACTGCTTTATTTTAGCTGAACAAGCCCTTCAATTTCTGGGGTTGTGCTTCGAATTTTGATCAAATTCTTCGATAAGTGGTTCAGCCATCAAGTATAAAGTATGAGAAAACCCCACCTTTGAAAATCCGTAAACAAAGAAAGGAGATGTTCATGAAAAGTAGGCTGAAGATGGGGTAAACTGGACAGCATTTTTGGCCAGTTAGCCGTTGGAATTCAGACCGAAGGATTTGACAATGGTGCTGACTCTTTCGGCGAACGTCTTTGAGGTTATCTTCTTTCCCGGGACATGGAATGGGTTTGACACTGCATCGACGTACGCAGCATGGAACCTCCTAAAGAACTGTAACAACAAACAATTCTCAGATAACAGAGAAAAAGACAAGTTTTTCTTATGTCGAGAATATCATAAGATCATCATGTATGGGCCCAATGCAATAATCGTAATTTTACTTACATTTCTTACATCGGCATCCCGGACATTGAGATCTGTAGTCACGAGGATGAACTTCACCTTGGTGTTGGTAAGGTAACCATACCTGAAAGAGATCGTCGAGTCTAGGTTTATAGCAGTCAAGTCAAGCTACTGAATTCAGCAAAAGATGAAAGAAACAAGAAAATCACGACAGTCACTCACACTTTGTAGTTTTCAGTTGGATAAAGCAAGCCGAGGAATGTCTCGTTCAGTGTTGGACCAGACTTCTTCGGGTTGTTGACTGATGAAACACAAAGTTTCCGAAGCGAAGATAAGAAGTTGATTTGGGGACAAAATAGAATTTCTATCAATTATCTATGATTATCATATTCATGAAGATTATCAATGTTCAAGAATGATACAGGAGTCAACACACACTTGAAAATCCCAAGATCTCATAACCTCATGGCAAAACTCTTCCATCAAACATAAACAAGCTCCATATATAATTGAAACATTCTTCCTAATCCTTAATCGATACAGATTAGGGGTGTCCAAGAGCAATTTCAATTACAATCACAGCTGCTTAATTGATTATCCCTAGGATGCAACGAATGCACTATCACTACTTCAGATCTAGTCTATCTATGCTTGCCAATTTTACTCCTAGAAAAAAAAGATATAACTGACCTCTCTCGTCAACGACGTCGAGGGAACAGTGAACAATGTGATGGAGCTTCAGCGCATCATCATCCTCGGTAAAACTTTGTATATACAACGGATTGTTCTGCCAATTTCAATAATCACGAAATAAAAAATATAATTTCCCCGTCACTGAAGGAGAAAATCAAGCGATACACTGAAGACACCAAATTACATAGAGATCTAGACAAAGCGAAGGACATAGCGGCGGAGCACCTGGTGGCCGACGACTGCGAGGCAGACGATCATCTCTCCACCGCGATCCTTGCAGCTCGGACTCGTACTCTTGATTATGATTTGCAATTTCTATTTAAATCGTCACCATGTAATGTTTCGTATAAGTAAGTTATAAAAGCAAATATTATCAAATAATCAGAGTGGCGCAGCGGAAGCGTGGTGGGCCCATAACCCACAGGTCCCAGGATCGAAACCTGGCTCTGATATATTTTTTGCTTTATTTTTATTTAAAAAGTTTATTAGTTAATTGGACATTTGCGTCTGGGGCTTCACATTAACAACAATAATCGGCCGGCCCATTATTATATCATGTAATTGTACGTTCTTGGGCATTAACTAAACCTACTAATAGGCCCATAACTATGCGTTCATTAGTTGGTTTTTTTGAAGAGACCTAATATGAAAGATGATGGATGGTAGGTTAGGTTTGGGCAGCCATTATTTTCAAAGAGAACACTTGTCATCAAGACATTGAAAGTGAGAGGAGGTAATGATAGGATAGTGGTACAGTGGTACTGGTGTGTAAGCGAAGCAAATCTCATCTCTAATCTCCTTTGTCTTGATGGGATTTAAGTAATGGGTCCCATGACGGAGATTATTACCACATTCGTGAACCTTTTCAACGTATGCAATGAGGCAAATATAACAGTACTGCAATACATTATGCTATTTCCCTGTCTTTAAAAAGTTAGAGAGAACTAGACAGACAATTATTATTTTCTTTTATACCCATTCCACCGTAGAAATTCCGTTGGAATCTGCGCAAATCCAACCAAGTTAGATTGATTTGTAAGAGCATCTCCAAGCGATGCGCAAACATGAACGCAAATCAGAAAAGTACTCCAATCGATGCCAAAACGCAAACCCAAAATGGATTTTTTCAGTTTTCTCTGACAAAAAATGCATGTATGCGTTTGCAAAATGGTTCGACGCATAATTTTTCACTCTTATAAAAGAACCCCTAAATATTTATTACTATCAGTTGTCAGAAAAAGTTGTACTTTCCTTTAATAAAGGTTGTCCGAATTCCAAAGTCTTTCTTATTAGACGTGCCATTCTACCTGGGCCCCACTTGCTTACATATAATATCTTGATTTGACTTAACCATGAAGAAGCCTTGTGGAGAACAGAGTTGTCACACGAAGTTACTGTAATATAAAATAGATATATGCCTGTATAGGAAGATCATATGTATATATATAAGTTAGGTTCGAATTAAATTTAAATAATAGATGTAAAAGACCAAAGCTATCTGGACATATATATTTAGATTATAGAGATCAACCAGCGAGAATATAATCTCGTTACAAGTGGGAGAGGGAAACAAATATTAATATTTTTTCCACTTTCCCATGTGCAGTACTGTTGGAATGAAAATTGGGTTAATCACATCAACATTACTATATGAACAATTTACAATATAATCATATAATTGTAGTCAATTTAATGTTTCGATGCTCTAGATTTATAAAGTTGTAAAATATATTGGTTGTATTGAAATTTATAAAAATTGATGTGGAAGTGAATATTACAAAATAGTCTATTGAGTTTGAGAATGAGTTGATCGGTTGGAGAAGAATTACTACATTTTGAGTTTGAGAATGCGTTTGAGTTTGAGTATGCGTTTATCGGTTGGAGATGGTCTAAGAAAGAGACCATTATTTTTGTGGTTGGTTTTATTTTGTTGTAATAGAGGGGTTCAGATTGTATGTCCATATCTTATATTTTTTAATATTTATTAAATATTATTTTATTTGTATATTATAAAACATGACGCAAAATGTGGGATAAATGTTTTTTAATATTTATAAATATTATTTTATTTGTATATTAGAAAAGAAGCCTTTTCTTTTTATTATTTTTTTTTTTCAGTAAGAGTTACGTCCAAGTAGCGTCCGTAGTAAAAACACGCCACATTCAAGCTCTCTCTGATATACAGAGGAGAGGAGAGGCTCATAAGTAAATCAGCAATAAATAGACATTTTCTTGATAATGCACACATAATAACAAACAAATACAGTTAAAACATTGAAAACGATAACAGAGAAGAATGAGATGGGTAGATCTTCAACTGTTATTTCTGCTATTACATCATATTTACATAAAATCAGTTTGTGGGGTTGCTCCTAAAAGATCCCAAAGCTTTCACGGCTTGAGCCCTCAATATGAACTGATGGTATATCGCCGCTGCTATGGCTCCCACGATGGGGCCCACCCAGAAAATCCACTGCAATACAAACAATATCAAAGTAACTCTCAAGTGAAGTGAAAACTTCGGCAGTTGTGTAATAATGACAAGACTATGACAAACTCTTTTCTTACATGGTCGTCCCAGACTCTGTCGTTGTTGAATATCACGGCGGCTCCAAAACTCCTCGCCGGGTTTATGCCGGTGCCGGTGATCGGAATCGTAGCCAAGTGCACCATGAACACGGCAAAGCCTATTGGAAGTGGGGCCAGCACCTACAACAGATGACACGTGGACGCACACATGGTTAAACAAAAGTACAAAAGAAACCAGCGTGTAAGAAAGATTAGCTCATCATTCCATGCTTACAGGGACGTGAGAGTCACGCGCGCTCCTCTTGGGGTCGGTGGCGGAGAAGACGGTGTAAACGAGGACGAAAGTTCCGATGATCTCAGCTCCCAACGCCGTGCCGTTGTTGTACCGGCGGCGACGGAGTTTGCGCCGCCGCCGAGGGTGTTATAAGGACCCTTCATGATGGCCTTGACCAAGCCGACGCCGCAGATTGCACCCAAGCACTGAGCTATGATGTAAGAAACGGCTCGGATTAAAGACACTTTCCGAGCCAAGAACAAGCCGAAGGTCACGGCTGGGTTGATATGTCCGCCTAAAGAAAGCACAAGAGAGAGGGAAAGAAAAGGATAAATCTTTCGATGAAAACGATGTAAAATGGCGACGGCGGCGCTAGTCATGTTTTGTTTTTTTAGGGTTTTTTATTGCCTGAGATGCCGGCGGTGCAGTAGACGAGGATGAAGATCATCCCACCGAAGGCCCAAGCGATTCCGAGGAGTCCGACGCCGTTGCACTGGTCGGCGGCGCTGAGCTTCTTGTGTCCGATGACGGTGGCGACGGTGACGTAGAGAAAGAGAAGGGTGGCGATGAACTCGGCGATTAATGCCCTGTAGAAGGACCAAAGTCCGAGCTCTTTCACGCCCAAGAACGGCGCCGGCGGTGGGTCGACGTAGTCTTTGCCGCCGTGGTGGTGTACTTGTCCCTCTTCGCTTAAATCCTTCGTCATTGTACTGATCTTTTCTGCTCTTCTCTTTTGGACGATGAATGAAATTGAGCTTTTTAACTGTGTTCAGCAAAGGGACAAAGCTAGCTGGATTTAAGGATAAGGAAAGGGTAATGTTGGGAAACTTGCAATGTGGGAGACCGCGCGTGGTAGGAATCGGTGGATTAATTACAGAGAGGTCCCTAATATTTCAAGTATTTAACCATCTGAATATTAATTAATGGGACATTTGTTTAAGGAGTTTGGGGGGGGGTGTGGGGGTGGGTGGGTGGAATTTCAAATATAGACAAAAAGGTCCTAAAAAGGAGTAAGGAATGGAAAGTGGGAATTGTTGGGGGACCACAGTACAGCAAAAGCTCATGTGCATCTGTGGCTCTGTTGTGATGGGGCCCATTAGAAGCCCAACTCACATTATGCCACACTCTGTGCTCTTTTTATCTTCTAACCAACGGTTACTGCATTGCAAGTTTCAATTCGGTTCCAATTATCCTATGAAATAGAAGAAATGCCGCAAAAAATTAAAATTTCCGGGTATAAATTAAACCAAAAAAATTGAATATCGACAATGATATCTACCAACCACAAGAGAAATGATGCGAGAACAAAAATGGTTTGGCTTCTAACCAAATATTTGAAAAAAAAAACCCTATACATCGAACGCCCACGCATGCTCTTCGCGAACTTCTGCTTCCTCCTCGGGCGTGTAGTCGTTCACTATGTGAAAAATCTCGCGAATCTCCTCCGCCGACTTTCCCTTCAT